>CM024700.1:12994456-14194456 GCA_014182845.1 Corymbia calophylla
ATTTGTAAGGTATTATTGTTAGCCCGGTGAAATGAGTATGCAATGTATCCTCTCATGTGTTACGGGTGTAAGTGATAAACAATCCGATGCAAAGACGAATGACTATGCAAAAAGGGATTATAAACATTGAGGTAAGTTTTCACCACACTAAAGCAAGCAGAATCCATCATGTCTGTTTCTTAGATATCCAGAGAAAAAATAGAACTTGTGAACATTTCTTTAAACTATAGTTCTAGGTTTAACCATCGATGATGCATCCAAAAAAAAATAAAAAAAATTCCTAGATTAAGGTCGATTATGAAGTCACGCCCACTGAAATTATCTTGAGCACCCAACGTTTTGCATTGCCTTCAAAGTACCCTTGTCATACACAATTAGTGCTATAGAAATAAGTTGGAAGTTATAGCCAACTAATAGAAAAAACTCAACAACTCGACATTAAGAAGCGGATAACATAGGTAAATTCTTCGGCACTTTGATCACTCCAAGGCAAGATTGAAACAAAGATCGGAAGGTTAGAGTCCACTCACCGCAGCGGCGGAAGATACGACATCTTCCACCATCAAGTTCGAATTGGTAGCATTGCTAGAAAAAGGAAAGTCAATTTTAGTGAAGAGGAAAACGAATGAAGTTGATCGATCCGTGTGTTAGAACAAACGCAGAATACCAAGTGATATAGCAAGAATGCTGCCTGACCTCCAAAATTCCATGAGGTGAACCCACCAACTACTCTGATATTTTGAAGATTGTTGCAACTGATACTTCCATAACATCCCAGTGGCTGGTGCATCAGCAAATGTAATAGGATGAGAGTAGCAAGACTTAAGACTAGAAAGACGTGGGAGGTGTCAATGTTAGGTTTTACTGGAGCAAAACCACCAATGCCAAAGTAGCACCGGAAGCAGATAGCGCAAACTCTAGCTTTCCCAATTTGAATACCCCTTGCTGGTGATAAAAGTTTATTTACTTAAAGCTTAGACACCCAATATGAGACCTTGATTCCATAGTTGTTTGCCTTTTTTCCTTCTGTTGGTTGAGGCCGCTATATTTCTCCAATCAATTCATGCATCTAGCCAATTCAGCGTCAAATTTTTAGTGACCAAGCAGCAAGATTGTGTGTAGAAGTTGCACCGATGATCACACATTCGATGCTAGCCATGAGAGACATTAGTATCGTGGTAGTGTACAGAGCTTTAAATATACTGCTCAATTTCGCCTAAATTTGTTTCAAAACAAGTATTAGAAAATTAAAGCAAACTTTCAAAAAAATGATATAAAAAATAACCATTGAAACAAAAAAAAATGAAATGTTTCATTTACTTGTATAATTAACCAAACTGCTGAGCCAAAAACACCACAAAGATAAGGAAAGACCACTAATAAGAAGTAATTGTGATGGTGGGATGAAAGGTTCTTTGCAAATCGCCAATGAAAATGCGAATTACTACGAACAATGGTACACCCCTTCAAAAAGGAGAGCAAGATATCCGCCCGCACATAATAATATGCCAATCACTTTGGCTTTCCCGATCTTTGTCTTAATATTGAATTATTCTTGCCTATCAAAAATTGTTTAATAGATTATACAAAAATAGAGTATAGTCAGAAAAGAACTTAATTGTATTTTGCCTAATAATTCCAAACAAATAGACTAAGGATATAAATGATAGGCTATCTGAATATTAGGGCGAACACACAATGTGAGGGTTGGAAGTGTATTTTCCATTGCACTCGAGATCACATTACTTGAAATGTTCAAGTCCAAATAAAAGAAGGCTTGACTAATGAAAGCCATGCACAATCCAATTGAACACACATAAGATTCTTTAGGCGCTGGGAGTTGGGTGACAGCATAATGACAACATAATTAATTACAAAAAAGACAAATTCAAGAGATAGAATAATAATTACCCGTGATGGAATATAGAAGATAGGATAACTACTGTGATGTTTTGTTTTGTCCTCCTGCGATGAGCAATAATAAGGAAATATTATATAACCTTGAAGTCAAAAATTTGACTATAGTATAATTAATCGGTATAAAGGGTATTCTTCATAGATTCAATTTGCGAAAAGATCTAAGAGATTTTTGGACAATGTTAACCTTAAGATTCATTCACCATATAATAGTTTTGAATGTTAGAATTGGCCGAAGCTTCAATTGGTAAAAGCTAGTACCCTAAGTCCTTAAGTTTATGATTAAGCGACTACGTACGGGCAAAGAAGTGCGAACGGGGGGAAGTGAGCGCAACGGCGCGATAATCTGGTGATAGATAACAAGCACGAAAGGATTCATGTCGTCATCAAGACCCGCGGTGATGTGAGGGGGCCCATCTCGATAACAAAATTTGCACCCGACACCATCGCCCAGAGCGCCATCACATTAGAGTACGTTATTTCTTCTATCTTCTCTCTCTAAGTTACGTTGATCTTCTTGACTTTGAGGGACAAAAAGAGAGGCGAATGTTGTAATGAGGAGAAGATGAATAAAACTTAGCTTTCCACCCATAGTCTATACTTTAGTATCAACTAAATCTTCTTCTAGAGGAGGAGAAATGGCGTCTTTCATGTGATGAAAGCGCTCTTGACAATGATGCTACACTTGGTGCGCAGATTTTGTTATTAGATATGGGTCTCACGTCAAACTGGCATTGGACTAGGACATGGACCCTCTCGTGTTTCTACCTACCGCGGATTACCACCACCAACGCCACCATTCCGTTCACACTTCTCTTTGAGTGGTACGTAGTAGTCGATCATCTTAATCATAATCTCAAGAACTTAGACGTTAGCTTTACAGTGAAACAATCAATTCTAAACATTGCAAACCCTATTTTATGTTGAATGAATCTTAGAATTAACATTGTCCAAAATTCCTCGAGGGTTTTTAGCAAATTGAATCCATGAAAAATATCCTTATACTAATTAACTATACTATAGTCGAATTTTTACTCCCGAGGTTGTATAATATTCTCTATTATTATCTAACGTAGGAAGACAAGACCAAACATCACATCAACTATTCTATTCCATATTTTTTTTATGTTCCATTCTAGGGGTAATTATTCTTCTATCTCTTGAACTTATCTTTTTGTAATTAATTATGTTGCAATTGTATCAAGTTAAACTCCCAACACCTAAAAAATCTTATGTGGGCTCAATTGGATTGGACGGCTTTCATCAGTCGAGCCTTCTTTTATTTGGGCTTGAACATTTCAACTAATGTGATCTCGAGCGTAATGGCAAATACACTTCCAACCTTCATATTTGTGTTCGCCCTAATATTCCGATATCTTATCATCCATATCTTTAGTCTATTTGTTCAGAATTATTAGACAAAATACAATTAAGTTCTTCTTTTCCGACTATACTTTGTTTTTGTATAATTTGTTAAATAATTTTTGATAGGCAAAAATCATTCAACATCAAGACAAAAATTGAGGGAGCCAAAGTGATTGGCACGTTATTGTGCGTGGGTGGAGAGATGCTACTCTCATTTTCGAAGGAGCGCACCATTACCGATAGTAACTCGCACTTTCACTGGCGATTTGCAAAGAACTTTTCATCCCACCACCACAATCACTCCTTATTAGGGCATTTCCTCCTCTTTTGCAATGTTTCTAGCTTGCGCTTTGGCTAATTATACAAGTATGTGAAACATTTCATTCTTTTTGCTTCGATGGTTATTTTTTATATAATTCTTTTGAATGTTTGCTTTAATTTCTTAATATTTATTTTAACAAATTTAGGCGAAATTGAGCCGTATATTTAAAGCTCCTTATACTACCGCGATGTTGATGTCTCTCATAACTAGCATCGAATGTGCAATCATAAGTGCAGCTTCTACACAATCTTGCTACTTGGTCACTAAAACACAAGATCTGGATAATCGTAGTTCTCTATGTGGTATATATACCAAACATTAACTAAATTTTATCAAATAATAGTTATTTTATTGTGACATGAAATCATTCCATTTTTTAAGATGGCCATGATACATTCATTAACCTTTCTTTGTTTCCTTTGAAATTCTAGATTTGTGGGGATTGTGTTGGTCATTGCCGGGCTCTACGTAATTTTGTGGGCAAAGTGCAAAGAGGAAAAGCAGGCAAGAATTAGGGAGGAGATGGAAGGCACCCAGCCTTAGCTCCATGGGCCTATTTAGTTCAGGCTATCCCAACTTGCTTTTAGCCTCCAGCCGCTGGAAAAATGCAAACCTATTTGGCTCAAAGATTTTGGAGGACTTTGGGGGAAATGCAATGCGTTCCTGCCTGTCCTCAAAATCCCTAGCTCAATCGCAGCCTAAATGTACATTTGTAAGTTGCATTTTCGAATGCAACTCAGCACCTTCTTGTTCATCTTCCCCCTGTGTGGCTAACACTGTCGACATTAGCCAAAAAAGGGCGGCATCGGCGAGGGGGGAGCAACCGCGCCCTTGGTCGCACGACCTTAGCGATCGCGGCGCTTGAGTCACCGCCCGAGGTCGTGCGACCTCGGGCGAGGCCTTCGACGCCGAGATCGACTATCGAAGCTTGACCGGCGGCGGATCTTGCCGCTAGAAAGTGAAATTGAAAATTTTTTAGCAAAGTCCATTAACAAAATGTAGTATTCACCAAACGGCATTTAGATCAAAGTTATTTCACAATGCAAAATTTATCAAATAGTATTTGCATTTCGGAAACTCATTTAGGCTTAAAGGTATTTGCGTTTTTCCCAAGTACGTTCCCCCAAAGCCAACCAAACGCACCCCAAACATGCCTTATGTCGCGACCTAATTTTTTTCTCATCCCATCCAGGGAAAGAAATGCTTAAATAGATTTAGGGGTATTGTTAATTTCGGGTCGACGCCCCACTAATTAACTGCTCCCAAGCCTATACCTCATGCGCGATATTGGATGTTCAAAAAAATCTTCAAATAAAGAATCGTCATTTAATTTATTGGGGTCGGTAGAAATCGCGAGGCGTGAGCGCGCTCGGCTTTCTACATAACTAGAAAGTCAGGATTGGGGACTTAATTACACTAATGTTTGTTTTTTTTATTATTTTCTGAATTTTTGATTTTTTATGAAATTTTATAAATGAAAAATAATTCGGACCGGGTCAAAAG
The DNA here is from genome assembly GCA_014182845.1 of Corymbia calophylla. NCBI lineage: Eukaryota > Viridiplantae > Streptophyta > Magnoliopsida > Myrtales > Myrtaceae > Corymbia > Corymbia calophylla. Next base: position 12,999,564 of record CM024700.1, read on the forward strand.
ACCCGGATCCTATCGGTCCGGGCTGGGCTAGCGACCGGGCTGGCCGAACGGCCCGGTCGAAATTTTTTTTAAAATGGCCCATCAATAACAAAAACTAAACAGCCCATTTCCTTTTTACAACAGCCCAGCCCAACCCTTATATGAACCTAGCCCACATTTCCAATGCTATTAATAATAGCCTATTATAACTGGAGCTGAGCCCAAACTCAACAAGCTAATTTTGAGCCCGCGTCCACCAGAGCCCAAACACGTTCTAGCCCACGCCTAATTAACAAATTAACTCAGTTTTAGATTTTTTTTGGTATTAACCAATTTTTTTTTATTACCTTTTTCCTATTTCTTTTTCTTTCACCCCCACGGCTCGGCTTTCGGTTTCATTCATGAAATAAACATGAAGCATCTAAGAACTAACCGGGAAAATAAGCAAACTTCAATAAACAATGACTTGCACACAACATACCGAATACGCCACATGCGGACAGGACCATAAAGATACGTAGGGCTCAACATGAATTTTACTGAGAATCTGAACCCAGCCATTTTTGCCGGAATACCATCACCGGTTGACTCCGGGAATGTAAGACGTAGGACAAAAAGGGGCTAACTCGCACGGGGCTCCTATGGGCATTTTGCCGAATAGGTTGTGTGCGTGGATTAGGGAGAGGATGTTGACCATTTCAAAATGGGACTCACACCCAAAATGAACACATCAGCCTACCCCAAACACACAGCACGCCAATGGACCTCAACAAAAAAGAACCGAGAAGCAGGGCAAGACAGCAAAAGGTTCACGGAACGGACATACAATCGCGAGGGGGGCCTATGGTTTCGGCAAAAAACAGAGGCGACTGTCAAGGATATCACAGAAACATTTCATCGAACGTTTGAGGCGCACTGGCTAAAAGGGAAAAACAAAACGACCAACTGGCGCTAGGGCTCGCGACAACCATCATCCAAAAACTGGACAAACACAAGGCCGGGGCTTACCGCAGCTTCAGGTGCGGGAGAAGAGGCTCGGTGGTGGGTCGTCGGCCGCGATTCAGGCGTGGCTGTCGGCGGTCTCTCCCTCCAGCTCCTTTCCCTCGCTCGAACTCTCACTCACGACACACTCTCTCTCTCTCTCTCCCCGGATCTCGCTTTCTCGGTCTTCTTCTTGTTCGTTCCGTTTCTGCCTTTTCTTTCCAAAACAGCTCTCTGCCCTCTCTTTTTTTTTTTTTTTACTCAGTCACTCCTCGCTCGAGCTGCTTCCCCCTCTCTTTCGCAGTCCATCCGCGGCGCTGATGGGGGATGGCCGAGCGCCTCCCGGCCCGGCCACGGCGAGCGGCGGCGATCTTCGCAAGACCAGCCGACGGGACGAAGAAGTGGCGGGTGGCACCGGGGACGACGGCGGTCGGCAGCAGGAGTGACGGTTGGCGGAAGCAGGGGCGACGGCTGGCTCGGACGACGAGAGGTTGGGCCGAGATCTGCAGCTGGGTCGTCGTGGGTCAGGACGGCTTCGGACGCGGGTGGCGACGGCAGCGGCGCGAGCTACCGGCAGTCCTCGTCGTCGGTGGTTGAACGGCGGTGGTGTCGGATCAGTGTGGTGACGGGGCTCGACCGGCGGCTCTCTCTTTCCGATTTTTCTCACCTTCCTCAGATCTCTTCCTCCACCGGGCTCACCGCCCCTTGGCTCTCTCTCACAACTCAGATCTGCTTCTCCTCTACTTCTCAGATCTCACTTTCACTCGCAGCTCTCTCCGCCCTCAGATCTCTCTCTGGACTTTCTCACCGCTCTCTCTCTCTCTTTCTTTTTCGCCCTCTCGCCGATGCTCGATCTCTTCCTCGTCACTTTTCTCTCTTTTTCTGCTTCTGGCTTCCTGTCTCCCTTGCTGCTGCTTCTCTGGAAATCCTCTTCTCCTTCACGCCCCCGCTCCTGCTCCGTTTTCTTTTCTCTTTCAAAAACCAGAACAAACCTCGCCCGAAAACCTTCCCCCGAAACCCCGAAAAACCCGCTCGCGTCTCTCTGCGTTTTCTCTCCCTCCTCTCTCGCTGCCCCCGGTCGAGCTTCCTTTTCCCCTGCTGCGTTTCCGTCCGTTTTCCTCCGTGGGTGTGTGAGTGAAACCAGAAAGGAAAACCAAAGGACCGGGCCTTTCATTTTCATTTGGTTCAGATGGGCCCTTAATTAAATAGCATAAGTGGTTGGCTTTGAGAAATGACATTGGGAAAATGCAAATACCGTTGGGGTAAAGGGATTTTCCGAAATACTACAACGTTTGGTAAATTATAACTTTATATAGTATTGGGAAATAGTTTTGGTTTAAATACCATTTAGTAAAACCCATATTTATAAAGGGCTTTTGCCTCTCTTTTTTTAAGCTGAAAATTAAATCCGGTGTCGGACAACCACCGGCAACGGCTAGATTTGATCGTCGGACCACTGTCGGTGGCCAGATCAAGCCGCCGGAGCCTCGCCTAAGGTCACAGGACCCTAGGCGACATCGCCCAAGTTTGATCTGTGGAATCGACCTAGGCGGCATTGTCTAGGGTCACACAACCTCAAGTGACATCGCTTGGGTCAGTTTGCGGGACCGAACCCAAGCGACGTCACTTGAGTCGTGCGCAACCTCAAGCAATGTCACTTGAGGTCTCACACTCAAGCGGCATCACCTAAGCCGGGGGTTGTGACACCCCAGGTAGTGGAGTGGTTGTTGGAAAAGACCCACTCTTAGGTGGCAGATCAGGGACGGCGTTGAATGGGGAAGAAGATGAGCAATGGACGGTGAACAATGGACTTCACATTTCCAAAATGCTGGAAGCCTAAAGTAGGTTTCTATATGTATTGTGCTTTCAGCATTTAGAATGTTAGCATTTGGCCAAAAGAATCTCCAAAATGTTAGCCAAACGCTTTGTAATTTTCCTAAGGGGCTTTCAAGACTCAAAGCCTCTTCCCAAAGCCGAACCAAATAGGGTCTAAGTTTGATAGGTCCTATCGTGAAAGAAACATATCACGTTAGCTTGAATGGTATGAGCTCATCTATGTGAATGCACCCTAAACATCCATAAATGCCTTGCATTTGATTCCTTTTTTTTTTTTTTTTTTTTGCCTAATAAGCAAATGAATAGTATCATTGAAACCGAATAATCGGATAGAAGAGCCTACTCCTTAAATCCTACATAAATCCCAATTATATTCATGATGTAAAGGAGTTATAATTATGTAAAAGGATTATTTTCTTGTTGTCATTAGCATTATGACAGACCTATGCAAATGAAAGGCCAAAGTACTTTATTGTTGGGCAAATGAATATCATATAAAAGTGACATTGAGAACTTGAGAAAACTAGGCTTCAACTCGTAGATTGTGATATTCAAGATAACAAAGAGAGGAAACCAGAAGCCCAAAAGGGCCCAATGACAACACATAAGGTAAAGCCTAAGAAAATCTATTAGACTTGAAAGGCCATAAAGCCCAATATTACAGTAAGCCCATCTTGTAGCCTTGCCGCGGCAAAAGCCCACAAGCCTAACATACGAAGCAATTCTTGTGTGTTAGTAGATAGTCCCCTAAGTTTGAACTATAAATTGCACACGGGAGATTTCGCTAGCTACATAGAACTTCTCGAACATTGTGAATATCTGATCCAATTCACGTGTACAATCAAATTTACAAATCGTGATGGGGATATCATAAATCGCACGCTGGATTAAGATTTTCGGACCACAAAGTTTATTAGATCACGCAAGACCGATTAATTCCATCATCAATTGATGAGACATTTATAAGGCAAAGCACAAAGGACCTTTGATGCTAAGAAACACGTGTGCATTGGCAGTGGCATTGATATATAATGGAGAATAAGATCGAATTTAGCGGGACTCCTAAGAGTTTTTCGTTGACCCTACTTTTGGTCACAGTGCGCCTACCTTTTGCTATATGAATCTTAATAGAGAATATCAGATTATATTGAGAGAGACCAAAGGTCTATGCAAAGAGCTAAAGAGCACAAATCAAACATATAGGCTTTATTCACACTTTCCCAATACTTCTAAAAATGAAAAAGAACTCTTTAAGCAAATATGCAGTAGTTTGTCTAACTTGATGAGCCAAATTTCGCGGTTATTTGCTGCAAATTTCCAATGGAGGACATTGAAGCTTGCTTTGTTTCCTTGCCTTTCCTCAAAAAATGGAGTAGAACCCAACAATCAATCAAAATTCCAAAGTAAACAGAGAAATCTCAGTGACAATTAATAGAAAGTCCTCCCCATAAACTATATAATTGTACATTTCATATGTCCTAACCTAACTTAACCCAACCCAACGTCAATGTAAAATGGATATCGATGGTACAATACTTGAAGATTAGGGTAAACACAAATTATCCTAGCCTAATTATCCATATTAGCGTCTAACACGCAGTGATTAGAAAGTTTTACTCATGACCGACGGAGGTCTCTTGGTCAGCATCGCAAAAAGTGGGCCCCACTCTCACCCCTATCGCCATTGCCTGACTGGTGAAATAGTACGACGCCGACAAAAACCTTCCTCTCAAATCCCATTTGAATAAACAAAAACGACAAATATCAACAGATTCCCACGTTACTCATTCACACCGGGCTCCGTGCGCGATCCTCAATCATTTCGATCCACAGACAGAGAACGATAACATCGGCAGATTCACGATCCCGGAGGCGAGCACTGTACTCACTACTTCTAATCCAGACGCACTCAAGCAGCGAGATTTTCGACATACCGCACAGCCGAATGAGCTCCTCACCGCCGGAATTCCAGCTAAAAACAATCGAACTAAACTACCACCCGGCAAGTGACAACTACTCAGTTATCCGCGAAGGGAAGAAAAGCCTTAGAAATGCAGGGGACGCTTACAGAGGAAGTTGATCACCAGCTGCCCGTCACACAGCCTGCTGGTCGACCGGCCGAAGAAGGAGCGGCTGTTCGGGGGTTGATCGGGAAGCTGAGGCCAGCAGCGAGCAGGCCGGTGTCGGAGTTGGAGTTGCCGAAGTTGAAGATGACCGGCCGGATGTCGTTGCAGCCAGGAGGCAGCAAAGCGGAGCGCAGAGAGTGAAGCGAGGAAGAGGAGGAGAGAGAGCGGCGAAGCGGACATAGTGAGAAACGACGAGAACCTGATGCGATCGAGCTGGATTTGCTTCGTAGTTGGAGTTTTCCGGGGGTGTTTAGCTACAGGCGAGCGAGTCCGGGTACGGATGGTCCTATCCCAAGAATCGGAAACTTGTGTCCTCTCGTCGCGAATGTTGGATAAGACTAGACATGGACAAAGGATAGGAAACCCCCCCTCTCCTCTCTATAAGACAATAGTCTTAACTAGCTGACCATAACTACCGCAATGGCGGTTGCTTGTTCGTGTTATGACACAAGAACCGAAGCGTATGGAAATTGGGTTGTAGCCATTGTATTAAGGAGCCGGGCTCTCGCCCTACACGTTTCACATCCACATTGCAGTGAAATAAAGAGGATCCATGGATGATGGGGGAGAGGAAGAGAAGGTTGGGAGTGAAGAGGGAGGTCGAGATGGGGACGGGGATGGCGATGGCCCGGGTGAGGAGGAGGAGGAGGAGATGGAGAGGTTCTTCGCTCTAATATGAAGCACGAGAGGTGCTTCGGAGTGCCGCGAGAGAGTCCCGCGAGAGGGCGAGGATGGACAAGGAGGAGCAGGCGAACAAGGAGGCGGTGGCCTGGATCCCGAGGTTCTGGCCAGAAGATTTCGAGGAGGACCAAAAGTTTCTAGGCGGGAGCGTTCCTGGAGTTCAAGCAGGGCCTTCCAACTCCGAAGAAGAAGATGGGAAAACAAAACGAGAGAAGCAAAAAGAAGACAATGAGTTGGATCTCAAGTTTTCCCTCTAGTCAATTCAATGAGAGTTTGCTTTGAGATCACAGGTTGGTAATTTGAACAAGTTCAAATCTTTGCTTATTCAATCCCGGTTTTTCGACCAAAAAAAAAAAAAAAAAAAAAAAAACATCCTCGTACTATATGGTTCATTCGTTGACCGATTTAATATAATGTGAAGTGAACGAGTCTAGAGTCACACGGCCTGATTTTCATACGCTCCTGTACTTGTTTCTATGTTTGATTCGCCTTTTTTTTGAAACCCGTGTCGATAATAGCAACAACAATTGAAGATGGTTATATTGATATCAACCCAACTAAGAATAGCGAAACGGAAACCAGATATATGGCAAGAGAAAGAGAAGAGGTATGCAATGGAATTCTTTCTAGATTTAAGAGGCTGCGCAGGAGATATATTTCAATTTGGTTTCTATGTGTTAGCCAAATTTTGGGTCCATCGAGAATCCAAGGCATTTATTCGTTTCTTTGGATGTGATTTGACTTATCGAGCGAGCGTGGTTGGATTTGGATGGATTGTAAATATATGTAAGAGAAAAATACCATAAAAAATCTTAAATTATGTCACTTGAGACAAATCTACCTTGAACTTTTTTATGCCACTAAAAATCGCAAACTATACAATTTAGGACAAATTTACCCTGAAATTTTTTGTATCACTAAAAACATTAAATTATGCTACTTTGGATAAATTTACCTTGAACTTTTTTTATGACACAAAAAATCCTGAATTTATACTCGTGTGACACATTTACTCTCAAACTCTTTGGCTGAATGGCATTTTTGTCTTTTTCCTTTTTCCTATTTTTTTTTTTTTTTTTTTTTTTTTTTTTTCTTCTTCTTCTTCTTCTTCATGATGGAGGGAAGCATGGGTCGAGCCACCCTCGCCTGGGTCGGGTGAGGGTTGCCTTCGCCCGAACTCAAGCGAGGCTGCCTTCACTCGCTTGGGCAAAGGCACCCTTGCTTGAGTCCGGGCGAAAGCAACCCTAGCCCAACTTAGGCGAGGGTGCCCCTCGCCTGACTTAGGTTGGATCTAATGAGGGTGACCTTTACTCGAGTCACCTTGCCCTACTCGGTGAGGGTCACCTCACCAAACTTTGACATCAGAGAGGGTGGCCCTCGCTGGCTTCCCTCCGTCATGGCTAATGGAAGGAAAGAAGAAGGAAAAAAAAAAAAAAAAAGAAAAAAGAAAAAAGACAAAAATGCCCTTCATCCAAAGAATTTGAGGGTAAATCTATCACACAAATATAAATTCAATGCTTTTTATGTCACAAAAAAGTTCAAGGTAAATTTGTCTCAAGTCATATAGTTTGGGGTTTTTAGTGACACAAAAAACAATTCCGGGTAAATTTGTCCCAAGTAACGTAGTTTTGGTTTTTAGTGATACAAAAAAAAGTTCAGAGTAAATTTGTTCAAAGTAGTATAGTTTGCAGTTTTTGGTAGTATTTTCCATATATCCAATTAAATTCTCCAATCTAACTCATATTGATTCATTTTTCATATGAAATAATTTTAGCAATTTACACTGACTCGAACATGATCCAAACCCAACTTGATTGGGGCTCCATTTTTCCTCTTAAATATGAAGAATAGCATATTGACATTCAGATAACTTTTGAGTAGTTTCCACTCAACAATTTGACTGAAAGAAAAGTCATCCACGTCAAGATTAGAAGATTAGGAGAATCCGGAAAACTTGTAGCCCCACTCTTGGGGACAATATCTTTATCACTTTATTACTTATCCAACCTTTTGAGTTGAGTTAGGTACCGTTGGCACTAATTTTGATATAATGCTCGATTTATTTGTATTACATCCAAATAATATTTTACTTCCTAAGTTCGCACTATGTAAATCTTCTCTGAAAATAAAGTACATGGACCTCTTATTTGCAAATATCAAAACTTTGGTGGACAGACCTACAAATTTTCATCGGTCTCGACGTGGATTTGGACACATGCAAAGTATATAGACCGCGCTACATTTCTAGCTTCTTCTTAGGCAGATCGTTACTACTACTCAAGGAAACAGAAAAGAAAACTTTTTGCATATGATTCATGTTAGTAGAGTATCTTTTGAAAATTTTCGGTGTATGATATTTTAACCAAAATTACACCATCAAAACCGTGAGATTCAAGACAATAATAATAACAATCAAAGTTAAAGACATCTGAAACGATTGCATATCGTATCATATTTGGATCATATAGAGTGATTTGGAAGGAAAAGAAGAAATTTAGATAATTATATGAGAAGAGAAAAGACGCAATTTGAAAGAATTAATTTATACTAATGTTCCGATTCTGACGAGGGAAAAGAACATATGAGATTGCGTTATGGCATAAGTACTTTTTTAAGAATTTGTAAATAGATGCAGAGCAAAGTTATAAGTGAGGAAGAAGAATTTGTTTTAAGTATTAAATAAATCCCTCCATATCCCTCCAAAAAGATTTAAAGTACCAATGTCCCCTTATCTATCATTGTCCCTTCCAAAACATTTCTCTCGGTCTGTTCCCTTCCGTCCAAACAAGATTGTGCTTTTGCAACCCCATCTCTTTCCCTTCCGAATCCTATGGTGATTTTTGATGTTGTTATGGGGTAGCTCCTTTTTTTAATTGATTTGTATTACCTTTGTTTCTTCCAACTAATGCTAATCTATGGCGATTTTTGCCCCTTCTAGTGCCACCTGTCTGTGACAGAAGTATGCTTGTACCTAGGCTTGCTGCAAACCATGAAGCTTTAGATTTTGAAATCAAGCTCTGTAGCACTCCCTAATGAAGACAATATGGGTCATATAAACGGCTAGAGATGAACTCTAGCATGAAGTTGGTCCCTTAAATATTCTGAGTAAATGATATAGGGGTCTGACATTCCTTGATTCTAAAGTTTCTCATGTGATCATCTTATCAAGGGTGATGACTAGCATCTGCCTAGAGCTAGAAGTAATGCTGTGTTAGATATTTAGAGTCCCATAGGTGTGGCATTACATCTGAACAACTTAGCTGCAGATCAGGCGATTATGTTTGGGGCTTCAAATGGTCTTTCCTCGTTAATAATGCATACTACTTGTATATAGACATTGCCAGGGCACTAGCTTGTAAATGTTGTTTTCAATACACCCAATCATTCTTTCGTATCTGGGTCAACTAGATCAGGTTGGCTTTGTAGATTATCTTTCCATTGGCCAGAACAATTCCTAATTGATAGTGGCTTCATTGCTCATGAGTCTAGATTGCATCCATCTTCTCATGTACCGTATCGTAGGCAACTTGGCAAAGGATCCTTTGTATACTATACCGAACAATGGTCAGTTGGGATTTTGAATACGATTGGAATTTGTCCAGTTTCAAATAGAATTCCCTATAATGCCCTCTTTAAGCTTTGTTAAAATGCTTTAGCATATCATTTGATGTGTACTAGGAAGCTAATCCACATTATACTTCTGTGTTGTTGATGTAAATGTCTTAGTTCAAAGTATTAAAGCTGGTCTAAAATTTCAGATTAGTGGTTAGTATGATTTTTCCTCTTAGAATCACTTCCCTCTCTATCATATATATAGAAATTGTAGGATTGATATATAATGTGAATTCCTTAGGCTTGAGCAGGATTAGTCCACCTTTTTTTGTTAATAGAGCAGGATTAGTTCACTTGCTCATTGTCTGAAACTTACCTATCTATTAGAAAATGAACGAACTCATATACTGATCAAGTAAATGTGCTGTGATCTAGTAGCCTTAGATATAATTTCTCGAATGTCATGTATATCTCATCCTGTTAATGCGGTCTCTTTGTTCACTTTTCCATTTTATTTTGATCTCTCATGTTTTGCTGTCCGAGTATAATTTATATACCTTGATTTATGCTTAGCTTAGTAAAGTGAAATTTGTAATTAGGCAGATGGGAAGCCTGCTTAATTGTGCTATGATCTTATTTGAGGCGTCTTCTTTCAAGTTGAAGGACTAAGGAAATCTGTGTTTTCTATCAGCAAGCGATCTCACCTGATGGTGTAGTAAATTCATCCTTTTTTGGCAATATTTCCTGAGATGTCTGATATTATTATGCACATATGCTTTCTTTCAATATCAATATTTGAATTCCAAAGTCGGAATTTTTACATGGAATTCTTCAGAGATCTCTCTCATGTATGAATGTAACGGTGCACCTCCACAGAAATCTACATGAATAGTGATGATTCCTTTGCATATTGTGCCAGTTCATGATTGACTGCATTTGAAGCAGCCAATGATGACGATGATAGTTTCATAGAAAAAAAAAATAATAGTTGTTTCCAAATGATGAAAGTTTTCTTATTTGAGCGTGCATGTGCCTTGTCCACTTTTCCTTCTAGTGCCGTGTCTTAACTTTGTGCACTTTGTACTACTAGATGTGTTGGGGGAGATAATTGTAGCTTGTGAATGAAACGTGGGTTTTGCAGTTTTCAAAGTGTGGCTTTTCTGCGGTGTTCTTATGCCAAATGGTTCTATGCTTGATGAAATTGTCAGGTCTTCATCATCAGAAGGAAATTGCTCCGTAGGACATGGAATGCAATTTGGCAGTGATCACAGATGTTAAATTGGAGCATATTGGTGTGTCTTTCCCGCGTTCCAACAACAACATTTTTATTAATAGCTTAGTTTGATAGATTAGGTACCACAGACCAATTCCTCTTAAAAAGAAAAACTGGAACTCTTAAATTAAATGTGTCTGTACTCTATGTGATTGCCATTGGAAGAAGGTGCTGTTTATTTTTCTGAATGTCCTGTTCTTTCCTGTGTGGGGCAGGAGGCCGAATAAGAAGATTGCGTAGTTTTTGGTAGAAATCTTTTCATCAGTAGTTGGAGCATTCTCGGACAGTCCGTATGTAATATTTGCAGTCCGCCATATTGGAGACTTCATGTACTTGGTTCTATCGTTGCTCGTGGCATCATTTTGATGCAAATTAGTAATATTCTTTAAATGCAGGCTTGTGTCTTCTAGAGAGATGAGAAAGGAAGCGATACTACTGTTGCCCCTAGGTCTCTTTCTAGAAATTGGGCTTTGGTTAAAGACAAAGACATGCTCGCACTAGCCCCTTGCATAACAAGGATTGTGATTCTAAAAATACAAATAAACCCGACTTTTCTCCAAGAAGGCTACGATTCTGATGAAGATGGAAAGGACAATAACCAGGGATATAGAACGAAGCTTAGCAAAGCTGCATTGTTCTTGTACTTTGAGCAAAAAAATCATATCAAATCCCAAGTTCGTATGGTGAAAGCCTTTGATTCTTAGTTCTAATGGTAGATCGCCATGCAGTTCCTTTTGAAGCCTAAAATCACTGTCTTGTGCAAGAACTACGGCAAATTTGGTGGCCTTTAAAGGCCACAACAATCTTGTAATTATTTAGAGGCCCCTTTAATCTGTTGAAGGGGCATTATGGGCAATCGGCGTCGCTCACCATTGAATGATGCATGACGAAAAATAAAGCATCAAAGAGGTGCCGAAGTTTTCATCCACCGAAAGCAGATATTGCAATAAAACGACCATTAATTCCTAGTGAAATGACGAATTATGTGTTCCCCAGACATGTTAAATGCTCTAAAGACATGAAGGGAATGGTTCCACAGGAGAAAGACACAAATCTGGAATAGTTTTTGTGGCAAATTTCAAAGTAAGAAAGAGACATCGAATAGCTAAATCCAAGAATGTGAGAGCAATTGTGAAGATCAAGCTAAAATCACCTACAAGGCATATACGTAGCTATATTTTGGATAATGTATTTTTCTTCTATGTCGCTGCTGATCTTCATGCCCGGTAAATGACCAAACTATGACGAAAGTGGAAGAGTTTTCTTGATGTGGGTTACATTAATTGAGATTGTAATTTACCGTTTTACGGGGTTTGTCTGTTAAAATGAGATATAAGGTTTCCTTAATAGGTCAATATGGGCTTGGCTTGTGTGGGCTGAGTTGGACTCGGCCCGTGATGAGAGGGCCCAGTGGAAACTCTATAAATAGCGCTAAAGGTCCCTCCTCTAGCCCCGGTTGAAACGTGCATTGTAATCCTCACATAAGGGATTGGTGATTAAAGGGCGGTCTTATTGAGTTAGGATTCTGAGGGTAATAGAGGAGAAGATCGATAGCATTTGAGGATCCGATCAACGTCATTCCACATAAAGATTGATGGTTTCAAAATAGGTATGTGAATCTTTTCCCTTTTTCAGTTAATATGTTCGAGTTCCAACTATGTTGATCTTGGAAACGCTATTAGAAGGGCCGACATGTGGTATCAAAGCCAACATAGCCTAGAACTTGTGCTATTTGATTTAGCCTGTCCTCGAATTTTTTATCTGTCGAAACTTGATTTTGATTACATAATTGGATTCGTGTTGGTGAGACGAGTGCATCGGTGGGTGGCGCGTCGCCAACGGTGGCCGGATGTGCCCACACGAGCATTTTGAATTAGGATTGTTCTTGAATTATTTTGCTTGTTTTTGTGATTTTTAGTACTGTATAAATGAATTTTAGTCACATATTTGGACTCCTCTCGTTGAGAAGAAGAAATTGGTGGGTTGGTGGGTGGCACGTCTCTAGCGGCAGCCAGACGCGCCACCATGTGCCCACATGCGCTAAGACGGCATTGGTGTTCGGCGTCATGTGCTGCCGTGCGTGTGAGCACGCACGTAAAGCACAAACCGACATAGCGGACGGATGACGTCATGCATGACATCATCCGTCGGCACATGTCACGATGCAAGTGACACGTGTCAAACCAAGTGGATGCATATCCCAGTGACATCTGCGATAATGTCACGTGTCACCGCCTTATCACAGTAAGCCCATTTTGTAGCCCTGCCAGTGGCAAAGCCTACAAGCCTAACATCGTAAAGCAATTCTTGTGTGTTAGTAGTAGATAGTCGGATCATATTGTTTGTTACAATCATGCGAGGCCAATCGATTCCATCATCAATTGGTGAGACCTTATAAGGCAGAGCACAAAGCACCTTTGATGCTGAGATACACATGTGCATTGGCAGTGGCATTGATATGTATGTAACGGAAAAAAAGATCAGATTTAGTGAAACTCCTTGGAGGTTTTCGTTGACCCCAGATTTTGGTCATGGTGCTTGTCTTTCGCTTTATGAATTTTAATAAACAACATCAAATTATATTGAGAGATTAGAGGTCTATGCAAAGAGCTAAAGAGTACAAATTAAGAAAAGGAAAATAGACTTTACTCACACTGTCCCAATATTTCTAAAATGGAATAGTAAACGTGAGATACAAGAGTATCCAACCTGATGACGATTAGGCCTACACAAATGAAAAAGAACTCTTTAAGCACATGTGCAGCAGTTTCTCTAACTTGATTAGTTATCTGCTGCAAATGTTCAATGGAGGACATTGAAGCTTGCCTTGTTTCCTCACCCTTGCCTCAAAATGGAGTTGAGCCTGGCAATGATCAACATAATCCCTACCAACCGAAATTCCAAAGCAAACAAGGAATTTTTAGTGACAATTTGGAGAAAGTCCTCCCCATAAACTGTACAACTGTGTGTTTCATATATCCTAACTAACCTAACGTCACTCTAAACTGGATGCGTATGTTCCGACGTATATTTTCTCGTGAAGGAGTGTGCAGCTCAGGAGGGTCAACATGAGGAACAACAAAAGACTGAAGACAGAGGTGTAAAGCAAGCCTTTATATTGACACACCAAGAGATAACGCAGAGCGTGAGCGCAGAACGTGCAACATCTTAGAATTGAACAACCATCAGCATAATCTTTGTGCAAAACATTTCCCAAACTATTGATGCCCGAAGAGCCACAATACAGTCACTCCACCATTTGCCAAAGTCTATTTAGTGTCTAGGATACGTAGCGCATAGAAAATTGCGATGAGATGGATTTCGGATCTCAATGATCATGCAGCAACTTTGTATTCTGTAGCATAAGGAGGATCAAACTTTCGATGCTGACCATACATATTAGAGTTGTGGTTGAATGAGGAGCTAGAAATTTAGGGCTCAATTTGGATGATGAACCAAAGTGGCCAGCTAAAAGGCGATGGCAAGGTCCTAAGAAGGTGTGACTTTTGAGGGTGGAGCATTTACCTGTCATGTTCTTTGCATACCTATTGGAGGTATGCAAAGAATTCGTGACGCTATTAATCGCATATCCGTCATGTTGGTGAATTTGAAACTGCGATTAATAACAAACGTTGAAGGAAAAATTAATCCCACATTCAAATTCATCGGTGCAAATTCATAATTGGAAGTTACATATAAATTTCCCGTAGTGACATCAAGATTCCTTAAATAGGATGCCAAGAATAGATATTTGTAGAAAATATATTATTTTACCTGCTTTCGTGATCTTACAATATGATACCAACAATATATATTTGTAGAAAAGAGAAATGCTTGGCTAACGGCACTGTCCCTCTTTAAAAAGAGATGGTGCCTTCCCTGCCAAGCAATTTCCCAAAGATACCGGTTAAATTGCCTCTGCCGGTTTCCTTCGAAAATTTGGAAGGAAAATATCCCTTAATGGATGATAGGAAGATCCCTTATATGATAAAAATAAAATAAGGAAAGTGATTGCCGTGAATAAAACCAATAAAATACCAATAACAATATCAAATTCATGATTTGAAATTATTCATTCGATCACCAATTGAGTGACCATGATCAAGAGCTCAAATCAAGCAACCATGACCTCGAGCTTTATGACTTGAAAAGATCTATAAGATGTGAGCTTCGCGACTCAAACCCATTGTCATTGTGAACTCAAATTAAGTGGCAAGAGCTAAAAGCTCAAATCTTTTAAAATATTTTTCCTTTTCTATATATTATATTATATTATATTATATTATGTATTTTTATCACTAATTTCTTTCAAGTTTTCAATGATACAAATATTGCATGACAACCATATCAAGGTAATGAAGTGACGCCGGAGGAAAGTCAAGTCCATGGCTAACGTTTAGTAAAAGAAATAAACTTAAAAACAAAAATTGGAAGTACAATGTATCTATGTTATGTGTGCGCATAAGGTATTCAACATTCTTCATTTATGAATTCTTAAATATCATTTATTTAATTTTGAACAAAATTCCACCATCTAAAATTTGTAGTCAATTACCTTGTAAATTTCCTTTTCTTGAATAATTTCAAGGAAAAGAACAGCTCAAATGCCAAAATTTGACACGAGAGAGATATTTAAGTGTCAAAAGTTACAAAAGGTATACATTTAAGTGTCATTTTATTTTAAAATTGAATCACTTAAGTGCCAACATCGTGAAGGCCGTAGAAAATCTGATGTGACTTATTTTAATGATTTCTAACATCTACGTGGCTTGTCGGAATTCCACGTCAGCTCGCGTTCACCAAAAAACGTCGTTTTGGTCAAAGTTTGATTTTTAATATAAATATTAATTAAATAATATTAAAAACGAAAAAAAAAAAAAAAGCAACATAGGCGGGGGAGCCTCCCGCCTGTGGCTGCCGCCCCATTGCTTGCGGGGCGGTGACGATGGACGGCGAGGGTCGCCAACGCTTGGGCGCGGGTCAGCCACCCTCGATATGATTATTAGTATAACCAACACTTTTGAATATGATGATATATTCTTGAGTGCTTTTTCGCATAGGGGGATCTTCTTCCTTTTCTCCCTTTTTAACGACATTTTATATTCGATATGTGAAGGGCAAAAATTAATATGCAACCATATATTAAATAACCCTAAAGATGTAGTCACTAAATGATATGCAAGCGATGACATGGCACATGAAATGGCATGCGATGATGTGGTATGGTGATATGGCATACGTGATGACACAATTTGGTGACATGGCATATGATAATAACGTGACATGTATGATGCAATCTAATCTATATGAAATGCATGTGGTATTTTGGTAATTTTCTTATTATAATTCGGAATAAATAAATGCCATTATTGAAACAAACAATCTTTTCTAGAGTAGGAATCTAGTTTATCATAAGATGATGTTTATGGTATTTTTTTTATTAAATTCGTAATTAAAAATTACTAAAATCAACTATAAAGATTAATATATTATCTAATTAAAACTAGAAAATCAACTAAGTCAAATTCTAATTCAAATTAGAAATCTATCCTAATCTTCTAGAATCTATCTAAATATGTATCCTACCCAAAGCTATCCTAACTTAGCAACGAAATCTTCTTTAAAATTTACCGTGCAAGATTATCTAGAAAATCCATCCTAATCTAATTTGTGATTTTTTATTTTTTATTTTTTTATTTAAGGAAACAATCAAAGAAAGATAACATTCATTGCAAACAAAAATCAGAAAGATAAGCATTAGATACTCTGATCTATTCAAATTTGGAGATAAATGAAATTGACAATCATATCCTAGGATTTTCCATGCGGTCGTGAATTGTATCTTGTCCATGAAATCAAACTGTTAATAATATGCGGGATGTGACATCCTGAAATTCGAGCCCTTTTAGGGATGAGTGAACGTGAATTTCCCCAATGCATTGTTGGTTGATTCCGCTTGGACCCAATCATTTCCAAGATACTGACCTTGAGGGGAAAGGCTACTGAGGATAAAACTCGTGCGACTAAAGAACTTGACCTGGGAAAACAACTCGACCGTGAGACTTGCGTAAGGATGATCCTATAGTCATGCAGGCCGATTTCAAGAACGAATAGAAGTCGATTTACGGACAGAAATAATGGGACGACGGGTGATTCCGTCTACTGTTATCGAACCCGCGAACGACCCTATGTTGATCTTTGATAATCGTGTACTTTGAAATAAGAATCTATCCTTCGCAATTTCATGTCGTTAAGGACGTCTATGTGTTGAGAAATCTTGAACGTGGTTTGGCACGAGTCAGTTACACATGAATCCTCGAAGTCGCCTATCAATCTGAATTATACCAAAATGACATTTGGGCAAAATTGACAAAGCACGAGAATCCAAGATTAGACTTCGAATTTTCGGGAACGTCCGGGACGGACTTTTGGACGATGCTTCCTTGATAATCGACAGTGTCGATTGAGCCGAGTTTTTGGAAAAATGATTTTCGAACCAAGGAAACAAGCCTACGAGGACGTGAGCCGGGCAAGAGTAGTGTGGGCCACACACCCAAGGTGGGATGGCCACCGTGGAAGACCGAGACAAACAAATGAGCCCGTTGGACCAAATTGAGCATTTACCCTTCCGGCCCGTTGTCTAAACCTGAGCCGATTCGAGCCTAACAAATTACCAAGCCCGTTCCTATTCATTTTCCGGCCTGTTTCATAGGCCCGCCTTTTACTTTCAGCCCAAGGGCATAATGGGAAATGTGCAAAGTGGAAATGACCAAAATACCCTTGGATATTTTGAAGAAAAGTCAAAGGAAGAGAGAGAAGATGATGTCACTTGCTTGGGGGAGTGTAGAAGGCATTTAATGGCATTGAAGGGTCTTCTAGAAGCCCTCACTTCACTCTCTCTCTCTCCCCTCTTCAGCTCCAAAATCGAGCCCCTCTCCTCCCTTGTTTCCCTTCTTCCTGCAATTTTCAGCTTTTGACCTTCCACCGAAATCCGAGTTGTTCATGGCATTCCCGTTGGAATCTCGTCTCGTGCCACCCGCCATCGTGTTCAGAAGAGAATTTCCGTTCAGATAATGTTGGCCGATTGCCGAAAGGAGCCGCCGGCCGACCCGTACGGCGGCAGGAAGCCAATTGTTGCCGGACTGTCACTGTTCCGCCTGCAGCAACTTTGTTCCGCCTTTTCCCCTGTTTTTCTCCCATTCCAGCCAAACCACCGCCCATAACAGCCACAAGTGGTTCCCCCTCGACCCCCGGATGTCGCCAGTTGCCGGCCCGCCGCTCGCCGGAGCTCCGGTCAACCACTTTCTCTTCAAGCAGTGTTGTTTTCTGAGGTTGCAATGGGAAGCAGAGGTTGTTGCTGCTGTTTTGACCCTGGGACTGCCTTGGATCGCTGTGGTGGAAGTCCCCGGGTGTCGGGTTCGTCACCGCCGCCATGCCCGTGTCGCCGGCCCGCTTAACGGGTGAATTTAGCTCCTAAACCCTATTTAGTGCCTAAACTTGCTTAGGGTTGGGTTAATTAGTACTAAGGCCTTATTATGGTGTTTAATTAAGTTGTATTAGCCCTAATATAAGTGGTTAGATAGGTGGTTACGATTAGCTTAGCTTAATCTTGTTTAATTATGCTTGATTATGCTTAAATGTTGCTTATGTGTGGTTTACGTGATAATTAAGCTTGTTTAGCTTAATTGATTGTTTAATTGTGTTTAATCAATGTTTTGTTTAATTTCTGAATTTAATTTATTAATAATTGAATTCTAGAAATTACTGTTCATTGCACTGTTCACGGCACTGTTCATCCGGAAGTGAAATTGTGCATAATTTCATGTGTCTTGATCATATGAAGCGAAATTGATGTGTCATGGCATGAACATTCGCATGAATTGTGTGAATTTCACAAAAAGGGAAAAATGGTTTGTCCGAGGGACACTGAAAATGGACCGCTTTTATGAGAAATGTGGGAGAAATGGTTTGTCCGAGGGACACCAGAAATGGACCGCTTTTGTGAGAAATGATTTGAGGTTTCATATGCAAGCATGTGTGCATTGGCTAATGCTCAAAGATAATAAGTGCGTTGTGATGGTATGTTTACGTGATCACTAAGTTGAAACCGCCGTCTTGGGAGAGTATCCCTTGACGTTTTGTGGGCATGCCGTCTTGGGAGAGTATCCCTTGACGTTTTATGGGTATGCGGTCTCGGGAGAGTATCCCTTAACATCACTTGGGCATGCAGTCTCGAGAGAGTATCTCTTGACGTTTGTTGGGCATACGGTCTCGGGAAAATATCCCTTGACATTCATTAGGCATGTGGTCTCAGGAGAGTATCCCTTGATGTTCGTTGGGCATGCGGTCTTGGGAGAGTATCCTTGACGGTTGCTGGCCCGGAAGGCGCGCCGTTGCGCCTCGGTTGTAGCCTTATGGGGCGGTAATAATCGGAATACGTGTGGATGCAAGAGTGCATGAGAAAACATGGCATCATTAGTTCCGATCATGCATGAGATGATCACATCATTTATGACACGCACGCATGAATTGATAACGTGCAGGGGTGGCAATGGCCAGGTGAGATCGCTTGTGACGCAACTCGCATGTGATTGATGAACTGCATCATCTAACGACCATGTGCATTGCGTGTATTGTGCTGACTTATAACATGCAGGGTATGGCATACCGGGTAAGGTTGCATGCGAATCGACTATTCGATTGTTGGTTGCACTACTTGCATTGAATGAGGTTTAACGTGCAGGGTATGGCATACCGAGTAAGGTTGCATGCAAACCGACTTTGGATTGTTGGTTGACCCTATTTGTGGTTTAATTGCTGATTGCTGGCTATTTGTGGTTGGGTTGAGTGAGGGGTGGTTTGGAGAGATACCCCGGGTTGAGTTGGTGTACCAACCGAGGCTTAGGGGAAGAACTCGTTGAGATTTTATCTCAACTCGTCGTGGTTAACCATTTTCAAGCCCCTAGAATGGTGCACCCGCAGTGGAGAATCTTGCCCCCACTCCACTAGTAAACAACCCGACGGAGCCGAGTCCGATGGGTCCGAATGACCGTGGTGCTGAACCCAAGGGTTCATTTTGTATAGCTAGATTAGCCTAGCATAGTTCATTTTTGGTTTGGCTTAGAGGATGGATTGGCCCCTATTGTCGGGCTTGTAAATCATAAAACGATCCTCCGTTGATTAATCTAGTAAATTGTATAAATGAGTAGTGATGGTTATTCTTGATGTTCATCCCTCTATCCCTGATTGGTTGATTGATTGTTTGTTGGACTAGGGATGGTTTGTCTTCCATTTGCGCATAATGAAAGATTAAAATGAATGGTCATCGATGAGTCTTGGGACGTCGCTTTCTATCGACCAAGAGAAGGGGTTGTCGCAAGCTTGAGAGTCGGGGCATGACACGGGAAAAGTGTCGAAAAAATCCTAAAGCGATTGCATTGGTGCTAGTTTAATTCTAAACATTTTAATAGTGCCAAATTAGTCATAAGCCTTCTTCCTTAGTACCAATTCAATGCTAAACCTTTTAATTGTGTCAATTCAATCCTAAACCTTTTGAACTAGTATCAATTTAGTCCTAAAACTTTTGATTTGATACCAATTCATTCATTTCAGCTAATTTTGGTGAAGTATTGAATTGGCACCAAGTCAAAAGGTTTAAGATTAAATTGGTATTAGTTCAAAATGTTTAGGACTAAATAGGCATCATAAAAAGATTTACGACTGAATTGGCACTAAATCAAAAGGTTTAGGACTAAATTGGCATAAAGTAAATAAGTTTAGCACTAAATTAGCATCAATATAATAGGTTTTGATTTTTCGAACACTTTCTTCACAATATGCACGTTGTCGAATTAGGAAATGTGGTAAATTAGGAAATCATCCTACGTGGATATGCCTAGCACCTCAAGATATGCATTACACTACAATATATTCATTTTAGGCAACAATATCTAAGATGCTTGTTTTTTTGTGCTCGGTAGTAAACAATGGTGGCTTTTGGTGGTGGTAATGATGAGTCTATATTGGGGTCGCGTCTTTTCTGGACTGAGAGTATCGGCACAGGTGGTGAGCTTGCCGACCAAAAGAGGATAGCCTCGTGTCTAAGCTTGTTGCTTTAGCCAAGAGTTCACATTCCGGGGTTGAGTAAAAAAATTAAAGGTCAACGCTAGCAAGGACATCTTAAACATACATTTACACGTAAACTAACACATTACAAGCCATATCCGGGCTAATAATGAACCATAGAATGAGGTAATCGGCTCACGACGCCCACGAGGGCAAGGTGAGCCACCATACATTGACTTTCGACTATTGTTTGGGCCAGGAATCCTCGGCGAACGAGGTAAAATTATGAGTGATCGGTTCCTGGTTCGGTTTGGTTCCAAGGTGGAACCGGGAACTGGACCGGGAGGACCGGTTCCCATTTTTTGGGACCGTGGACCGGACCGGACAGTCCTAGGACCGACCACTTAGCCAAAAAAAATAAAAATACTAGAAATATTATTATTTTAGGGTTTATTGCATTTTTTAAGAAATTTAAGAAATTTATTTTAAATAGAAAATTGTCAGTCCGGTCCGGTTCCCTCGAAACTGGGAACCGGACCGAAAATCACCGGTTTTTATTTATGGAACCGGGAACTGGACCGATGCTCCCGAGAACTGGACCAAACCCGCCTGTTCGATCCAGTCTGGGTGGTTATCGGTTCGGGCGGTCCAATGTGCTCAAGGTAAAATGAAAAAAGGGAGTTCCCACATTGGACGGGCGAGACGAGGTGTCACCTTCTCAAGAACAAGCTCGAGGACTCGCTACCTTGAGGGAACGAGAAACAGCCGGGAATGATATGGGGGAAATAAGAGTGAGGGAGTCCAGATGAGTGAGGGCGAACGTGAGAGTGAGAGAGGAAAGTGTACCAAGAGTGAGGTGAGGGAGTGAGTGCCATGTGCCCACACGCATGGGATGAAAACCGTCAAATGATTTAAAATTAAATTAGGTAAATTGAAACTGTTGTAATTGAATTAGTCGATGTACAATAGGTTAGGACTTTTTGGGCAATTATCCAAACTATGCAATGTCATTCCTTGATTTTATTTGTTCAATGGGGGGAAGAATTAAAATTGTCAAATGGTTTAAAACTAAATTGGCTAAATTGAAACTATTATGATTGAATTAGCCGCCGTGCAATAAGTGAAGACTTTTTGGACAATTATCCCAACTATGCAATGTCATCCTTTGATTTTTATTCATTCCTAAACTTTTAATTTGTTCAATCTAATCCCTAATTTATGAAATTAGTCATTTGATACTATTCACAAGTTTAATAAGTACACTACTAGTCATTATGCAATTGGCTTTTGTTCACATTTTCCGTGATTTTTGTGTTGAATAGAAGAGAATTGTTTGGAATCAAATCGAAGGCAAAAGTGATCGGGACGCTTATTTAAGTGAGTGGGGCGATGCTAGTCTCGTTTTACCATGGATGCAACATAGGAATCCATAACTTTGGCCTATATTGGACGCATGCAGAGAAAATGATAGACAAACACCCCCTCCAACAAAAAGCAACTTTTTCTTCTGACCTTTCCTTCTCTTTGCTAGGTCTTCTGCCGAGGCTGTGTTTCATCTTCCAAGTGACACCTGAGGGAGCTAGTACAGACACCTAGAGGGGGATGAATAGGTGTAAATAAACTTTTATACTAAATCGATCAACACAAAATTTGAATGTAACAGATGCAGAATTTAAAGTTAAAGTCCGTCTGGATGAGATAGACTTTCGATAATTGCAATCAAAAATTAAAAGAGTAAGGGAAGAGAAGATTGCAAATAGTATTATAGTTGTTTGACTTTTGTCAAGCTTATGTCCACTCTCCCACACTATCTGCTAATAGGCTGAATTCCACTATGTGATCAACAAATAATTACAAGCTCTTGAGTGCAAATATTTAGTGGTACAATCTCACACTAAGTTACTCATTTTTGCAATTCACTCTAGATCACTCTGTTTTTGCATTTTGTAAGACAATTGGATACAAGGGCAGAATCAGACTTTGGAATTTTTAATTTGCTCTTTCTTCTACTGGCCATATATCCTCCTTAAATACCCTTCAAGCCAAAACTAGCCATTGGCTATCACTATGAAGGATTATCTTCCATCTTCCTTTCTTGGACATATTTAATTTAGAAGGATTTCCTAACCGTTAAAGACAGATTAAATCCCTTCAAATTTTGGTTGTCTATACAAGCATAATCTCGGTTTCCATAAATATTCTATCCTTATTTGAAAATTGTCTCG
The DNA here is from genome assembly GCA_014182845.1 of Corymbia calophylla. Classification (NCBI taxonomy): domain Eukaryota; kingdom Viridiplantae; phylum Streptophyta; class Magnoliopsida; order Myrtales; family Myrtaceae; genus Corymbia; species Corymbia calophylla. The sequence goes on from CM024700.1 coordinate 13,022,282, forward strand.
ATGATTGATTTTGTCAATCAATTGATTAGCAAAATCAATATAAATATGATAAGTGAAATTTGTAGCCGTTATGGGTCATGTCCTATCTTCATTCTATCTTTGACAGAGTGAGATACTGCATCTACTTCTAGCTTAATATAGAATCCTTTGTAACGAATAGACTTTACTGAATACAAAAGTCTTCTTCCACAGTATGTACCGGAATATTGCTTGAATAAGACTTAGAAAAAAATTTTAGCATCAAAACTATAAATTTTCTCAACAAGACCGGCATTTCAAATGCAATTTTGGGTCTCATCCCTTTTGCCATTTTAGCAAAGCTGTTTGGTGGCTTGAATGCTTCTAGAAGCAAATGCAAGCCATAGAGAACAAGATGAAGAAGAAGCCAAAACCAAAGAAAAGATCACAACTAAAAGCCATGATATCACATAAATTATCACAATCTGGCAACCTTGTCCCATGCATGCCGACAGGTGTTGCAATACATCCCTCTTTCCGTCTCTCTCCGTCTTTCATTTACTGTGGAACCATCACTTTCTGTTGCATTTTGCATCTCTCTCTCTCTTCTTCGTATGAAAGGTCTCTCTCACGTCTCTCTTTCCATCTCTCCCTCTGATCTCTAGAATCAGTCCAGGGAGGATCGATATAGCTCGCGAGAGAGACGGAGAGAGATAAAATAAAAGAAATGGCAACTTTTGATGTGATGTCATTCTTGGCCATGGTGATTGTGCAAGTGGGATTCGCAGGAATGAGCTTCATATCGAAGCTGGCCATGGACGACGGAATAAACCCTTCTGTGCTCGTCACCTATCGCCAGATCATCGCCACCATTGCCACTGCCCCTGTCGCTCTTCTCTTGGAGAGGTAAACAATTCAAATTACCGAGTGACTCCATTCTGATGATCTTCAACGCAAATGGCTTCTCTACGGGGAAGGAAAAGCACTCGCATGTATGCGAAAAATGTTGTTCTTTTTATTCCTTTTTTACATGACTGCGTCTTGCATTGCTTTTCGGGTGATGACGGTGAGTCAAAGTTGGTCATTACGGTTAGGGTTCATTCGTGACGCGTGCTTCTTCGTTCACAAGAACTATCATGTGATGTGAGACTAGGCATGCTCTATGGATTGTGTTTTCACTTCTGTTCAAACTTGATCAAAAGCATAGATAAGAGCTTTGAGTGAGGTCAAAACACTGGGCAAAGCGAAGCCAGAGGCTGTAGTATGAGGCCATTTAAGGTGCAGTGAAGGAGTTTCGAACTGTTTATTTTAGGTCTATCCTACTCTATTCCTATTCTAACACCCTCAGACTTTTACCTGTCCTGTTTACCCATCCTCCTTACAAGATGCGAGAGTCGAAACCCACTTTTAAAATTAATTTGTCATTATTCTAATATCTTGAGAAAATAGGTATTTGAACCCCCACTTCTCCCTCCTCATATGAAAAGGATGAAAAGGATGCTCACTGAGCAAACTTCAGTGATTTTTTCTTCATTTGGTCAGATTAGTGACTAGTTGAAACGGCTAATTGAGGTGGCCATGCATGGGTGCCACGTCAAATCGCACTTCAGGGGAGAAGTTGGGGTGGACTCACGCTCTAAGTAACGTGGGGCCAAAACAATTACGATGCAAAAATTTAAGAAAAAAAATATTTTCTTTTGTCTATTGAAAAAAAAAAAAGACATTCTAGATTTCTTATACTTGAAAAAAAATAATCTAAAAATTGAAATGATTATAGATTTCCTAAATTTGACAACTACCATACCAATTGAAACCACCTAACCCTGTGAAAATTTTGCTTACCACTTATGCGTAAGTGGTTTGTCTTGGCCAATTGGACAAACTTACCTGAACCAAATCTCTAAATTTTTCTCCTTTCTTCTATTTTTGGGCTTAGGCAATCTATCTATTTTTCAAAAAAAAAAATTTTCTAAAAAAATGGCGTTCACTTCCTCGAGTTCATTTTAAATTTGTCGTGTAGCATCCTTCAGAAATGAAATAAAGCTGTGTATATATTTGAGGAAAAATGCACTAGCAAAGTTAATATCTGGAAAAATAGAAAAATTGAAGAATTTCTCCTGGATCATATGCTTGTGTACATTTTAGGGTTCTTTTCTTAAGCAAAAGAGTTATGAAAGTAGCAATATGGCTTTGCCGTAGAATTAGTACTATCAGTAGAGACCAATTCAGGAATTTTCATTACATTAGAAGTTTCTCTTCTTTGGAAAATTAAATACATGAGTATCCTTATAATGATTATCATACCACAGTCGTATTTTGACTTCAAGGTTATTTATTATTCCTGATTATTGTCCATCGCAGGAAGACAAGACCGAAGATTACAGTGCCAATCCTGGTCTATATTTTTTTAAGTTCGCTTAGTGGGTAAGTAAGCTTCCATCTCTTGATCTTGCATTGATTTAGAATTAATTATGTTGTTGCCATTCTATTTCTCAATCCTGTGCTAGGAGTCACTAGTTTGACCTCATCCGTCAATTCTTATATCATCAGAAACACAAATGCAAATCCAGAAAAAATAATGGGTTGATACATGTAAAAAGTATGCTCTTCTCCGTACCTTAGGAATCAAAAGGGAAAAAAAAAGATTTTCTTGGAATTGAAAGTTCAACTAAATTGTGCAGGGCTTTCATGAACCAATTTTTCTTTTTCATCGGCTTGAACAATTCAAGTCCCACAGTCGCAGGAGCAATGACCAATACCCTCCCAGCCGTGACATTTCTATTTGCCCTCCTCTTCAAGTATTGTATATTTTCATCCTTAATCTATTTGTTCGAACCCATTCAAAATAACTTAGACAAATGCAATCACATAATCAATAAATGTTTTTGGATAGACAAGAATCGTTCGGTATCAAGACCAAGGCAGGGCAAGCGAAAGTGATTGGAACACTCCTATGCGTGGGTGGAGCAATGTTGCTCTCGTTTTACCATGGGCACATCATTGCAGGGAGTGACTCTGGCATTCATTGGAACTATGCAGAGAAAATGACAAATAAACGTTCAACCTACAAAAGCCACTCCATCTTGGGACCTTTTCTTCTCTTTTGTAGCGTTTGTAGCGCGGCACTTTGGTTCATCATCCAAGTAAGCGAAACATTTCCTTTTTTTCTCCTTTTACAATTTTTCTCTTTATCTCTCTTATGGGAGACAAACTTATGTCAAAGAGGAAGTTTGAGCGTTCACTTGAATCTCCTGATGCTTGTTTTGTAACAAATTTAGGCAAAGTTGAGTGTCAAATTTCCAGCTCCTTACACTATCACAATGCTAATGTGTCTCATGGCTAGCATTGAATGTTTGATCGTTGGTGCTGCTACTGAATGCAATATTATTGCATGGTCTTTGAGATCCAGAATCCGGCTCATCGCAGTTCTCTATGTGGTATGTGTCCTAGGAATTTAATGAACTTCAACAAATAGTAGAATGACCGGCTCTTTGTGCATCAATAGTATGGGACATGCTTTGTGCAAAGGTAATCCGATGGTTTTTCAATTTCAGGGTATTGTGTGTTCTGCACTCGCATTCTCCATTATGTCCTGGTGTGTCCATAGAAAAGGCCCACTCTATACCTCCGTCTTTGGCCCTTTGATGTTTGTCATGTTGACCCTCTTGAGCTGGGCACTCCTTCGCGAGAAACTATATGTCGGAACGTACGTATCCGTTTTATATAATAATGTTAGATTAAGATATATGAAATGTGAAGTTGTACACTTTTTGAGGACTATCTACAAATTGGTAATAGTGCATTCACTGAGATTTTTTTGTTTCCTTTCGAATGTCAGATTGGTAGGGGCTATGTTCATCATTGTCGGGCTCTACTATGTTTTGTGGGGCAAGGGCAAGGAAGCAGAGCAAGCAAGAATCGCTGACGAGATGGAAGCAGCGAGCAAGCACTGCGAGAAGGGAGACTCGGAGTTACAGCTTCATCCTCACATGAACGATGAAAGTCGGCAAGATCCAAACTGATGTTCATGAATTGCTTAAATAACGATCTGATCCGATTCGACTTCTTGGATTGGGTATTCCCCATATTCCATGCGATTGGACATCTTGACACCTCAAGAATCACAACTCCTAGCATAATTGGAGAGCAGTCCTTCATTAAAAGTCATTTGCTTGAAGGACACCCATTTGAGATCTCATCTCTTTGCGTGATTAGTTGGGCCCGAGCATCATATGAAATTGTATTACATTTTTTTTTAGCATAAATTTATCAGGTGAAAGTCTCTGAAAAAATCATATAAATTAACTATAAGTATAGGACCCCTAATGATTGCTCTCTCTGAATCTCAAAAGCGCAACACTAACTCAGTCAAAGGAAGCCATCAAATCAGCGTCACATGTTGACAATGATACTACCATCATGGTCATCTTAATCATTTGTGAAATTGGGATGGTTGATTTTAGGATGAATAAATTCCAGATAAAAAAAAGTGAAACATGCTCTGTCAAAATCATTCCCTTACAAATCATCATGGAACCGAATTGGCCGGCTCCTTTAGGATCAACCTTGAACTAGGCCCAACTTCAAGTAATATTATTAATTTTGGAAAATATGTCATGTGAACAATATGTAGCAAAATGGTTAATTTTTCAGATATGAAGACCATCTTCAACAAATGTGTCATTTCCTTATATAAAGAGAAAAAATATATAAAAGAAGAAGCTAAATATCGGTTCCACCCGAGAAAGGCCAAGTACTAGGCAGAGTGGTTGGCGATTGTACCCAAGATGTTTCTCCATGGATTTTTCTTCCTTCCTAATTGAACGCTAATTTTAGTTTCATGCTTAGCGATAAATTCAAATGTGTTTGTCCTAAACAGAGAAGTTCAATTAAATGTTTGAGCAATATATGTGTATATATAAACCTTATAAGTATGGGTGTGCAAGGGAACCGCCCGGATTGCTTGGAACTAGACCGGACCGGCCCCGTACCGGTGGTTCCTAAGAGAAATGGTTTGATTCCCAAACCAGTAATATTGTGCATCCGCATTTTTGGTATTTCATCACACAAAGCATACAATTTTGCATCAAATTTGGCAGTGATAATGTCAAATATGGGAATTGAGATGGGCACAAGATAAGGATTGACCGAGAATCAATACAAATTCAGCAATGGACAAACTTGCACGAGCAATTGGTGGCTGGAGATTTGATTGCGCTCGATTATCTACACAAGTTAGAAAAACACCAACAAATATGGTCAAAAGTTATTTGAATGGAGAGAATTTTGAGGAAAGAGTCATGAATGGGTTGGTGAGATATTTGAATGGAAAGAATTTCAATAGATGGATTTGGGAACAATTTTGAAAGGAAAGATTGGTGGTGAGCGTTAATTGGTCAACACCAATAAAGGGAAAGAAATAATTTTTCTTTCCAACTTGCAAGGACAAAATTGCAATTGTTGCAGCAATGGAAGGGAGATTTTGATGGACAAAAACCAAGATGGAAAGTTCTCATCGAATTATGGACAAAGTCGCAATTCATGTTAACTTTACAAACCTTTCTTAGAAATTACAAATCTCAATTACAGTGATTATAAACTTTCTTTTCAATTAAGTTCCTAAATACTTTTGAGTTATGAACTCTCATTTTAGTTACTTATGAATATTTATTTGTTATTCCTTAAACTATCAACTTTTTTTTTTTTTTTTATCTCTGACCGAAAAGGATTCTCCTATTTTATTTCCCAACTTCAATCTATCTTCTTATCAACGGCTTCAATAGTCGGTTAGTGTTGTGAATTGCGCATATATGCTTGTTAAGTGTTACAAGTGAGGCACAAAAAAGATATCTTCACATATCAACACCATGAAAAGATATCCACCAACTTTATTAATTTCATCCAAAGGAGGAGCTTACCGTGTCATATTCATAGGCAAATATCAAATAGATTCAAACTGAAATAAGCTCAAATTTCTCTAGGAAATTTTAAGAGTTTCATTTTTCACATATGGTCCTCTCAAGACAAGGACCAATAGGTAATATAAACCATTGACACTTGTCATAACATCACTCGTCATCTCTTTCCTCAAGATATATGTCAAAATAGTGAAATTGACCAAGCCATTGGAAGCTACAAGAGTAGAGGGCACCATGGGGCTGAAATGATATTCCCACATGCCACCGGGAGTAATATGTTGGAAGCGGAGATCAACACCCTTGTTGGATTTGCAATTAATGGTTAGCATTACTCCTCCAAGTTGTTGTAGATTTGGACATGGGTTTCTCCGAGCAAGCTTGTAGGAGGGCTGCCATGATCAAGAACACCACAAAATGTCTAATGGACGGATTCATATTTGTAACTTTTGTTTTTCTTTTGAAATATGAATACGCGGACCAATCTATTTAAGGAGGAATAAGGTGGCTTCATTTGATAAGATTAGCTATTCAAGCGCTAAGATGGCCACTTATTATGGCAATGCACAAACAAATTAATAAAACATCAATGTCTATATTGTATCAAATATATCGATATGTAAAAAGGTGGCTTCATTTGGTAAGATGGTTAAAACATGTATGCTATTCAAGCGCTAATATCACAACGGTCAAGATCACACTCTACGGCAATGCATGTATACATGGACAAAAGATCTAGATCTATATCTTGTATCAAATATATCCATATGTAATAAGATGGCTTCACTTAGTAAGTTGGCTAAAACATGTGTGAGGATATATTTTAGCTATTCAAGCACTAAGATGACAACCATGAAAGCCACTTACTATGGCAATGCAGAAATACATGGAGAAAAGATCTATATCTTAATCTTGTATTACATATATCTATATTTGGCATCCTGTTTAGCAGATCTTGATGGCCGCCTCCATTGCCGGTCAATGCCCTCTAGTTGCCAATGCCGCCACTAGTTTAGTCATAATAATATACAAAAGTTCTAGTATTATCCTAAATTTGTAACACCGGTTTTTCAAAGCAAATTAAGGGTTAATATTTTGTAAAAGTAGGCTCCATTTGTTATATAGAAAATGAATAATTTGAAAAAAAATTTACTAAAAATGATTAATTATATCGCCTAGAAATAATTAATCAATAAAAATGTTATTATTTTTTACAATGATTTTTATCAAATATTTTTGTAAATAATGAAATATTTTTCTATTAATTCATTTTTGTAAACCATACAAATGATGAATAATATTTTTTAAATTATTTATTTTTCGTGAAAAAAATATTGCAATGAAATGAGACAGTAAAATTCTCAAGGAGAAAGATGGGCCGAAGATCAAGAGAACATGTGTGGGCAGGGTGAAAAGGAGGAAAGATGTGCAAAATTTTTCTAATTTCGCTTTATGGAAATGTGAGACAACCCTCTGTCCATCCTTCTTTGTTTTTTATTTACACAAATCCAGTAGCTTGTTTTTCTTGAAGTGACAGTGGCGATTGAGAAATTACACGTCGCAAGCCGGCATTTCCTTCGGTGTCTTCGCCCGCGCCGGTTTTGCCCCCAATTCATACTCATTGCCGACCTTCATTTTTCCTCTCCCATGGTGCTCATGAGCTCGGCATCTTCGTCAACTGCCCGAAACCCTAGGAGAGCCCTGGGCTTGTTTGCCAACGCGAGGAAGCACAAGAGCAGATTCATAAAGTTCGCCGCCATGACCGAGAACCTCCTCCTGAGCCTCCGGTCGCTGGGCCAGAAGTAATGGATCCTTGACCTCCTCGAGGACTCCTCTGCCTTCAGGGAGGAGCTGGAGACGCTTGCAGATCGTATGAGCAACATCAGACGTGAGGTGACACTGGGCTTCACCGGACTCTTGGTCTCGAGGCTTCGGCTCCTCTCTGGAGACGAGGATTGAGATGGTGAGTGAGTGATGTTAGTGGCGTTGGATAATAAGGTTTGATTGCTTTTGTTGCTAGGGTGTGAATCGCTCCGTGAAAAATGAGGACGCATTCGTCTGATAATTCTCGGCTTTGAGATGGGGTTGTAATTGGAATGAGCAGCGTTTAGATGCTCTCTTCGGTCAAGTTGGGTATGGGTGGGAAACTGTTCTGTAATTTGGTTTCCTGTAGGTCTCATTCGGTGTCTATATTTCAACTTTTTCCACTTTTTTTTTTTAATTTGCACTCCCTATACAACTAAATCCACTTCATTTACACTAAAAAAAACAAAATAGCCCTCAATCATTCAATTGCAAAGTGATTGCCTCATTCCTTCTTTTGTCTAATTTTTTTTTTTTTATATAGGATCTAATTGCCATGATTAAGCATTTCATATGTTTTGTTTTTTAGTGTAATAAAGAAATTTTTTAGTGTAATCTTATATATTCCTATAACATTTTACATGCTCCATGTAAAAATATCTCGCCTATAGTAAGGATAAAAGATAATCTTTTTAATATATAATAAAAAGTTAAAAGTCTCTTTTTCATTATTACTATTATAATAGCTTATCTATTCTTTGTCTCTCGTCTCAAAGCTCACTTTCTAGGTGAATTTTTTATGTCTTAATTTCATTAGTCTAAAATATATATCAAGTATCTTTACTAATTATGTTAAAGGATTTATCTTTTTTTCCTTATTATTGGCAATCTATTTTTACACAAAGCATGTAAGACATTACAAAACTATCTAGCTAGACACTAAAATTATTATGCTCGATAAGACATATTGATATCTTTGCATAAATACTTTATAGATGATATTATTTTTTGTTAATCCAAAATAATGAGATTGCACTAGCATTTAAATAAAATTCTCATTTTATTAAATTTTTTTTATCTGATTAAATTCCATCTTTAAAGTTTCATGTTGGAGAATGTAATTGTGATTTTATTTTGGAAAATCTTCTAAGAATTTTTTTCTTTTGCTTTATCAGAAGACTAGTAAGAGAGGATTTGATCATGATATGCACAACAAAAATGAAAACTTTTAAACAAATTATTATGCTAAAAAATTGTCTATGTTAAATTATTTCTAGATTTTGCTCAACAATTTATCCGTTAAATTTGATTGACAACATAAAAAAAGAACAAAATCATAAAAAAATTTTAAAAAATAAAGTAGATAATTTGGAGCCACCACTTTTAATCACAATGGAATGATTAAGGGCAAATTTATCTTTTTTGGTAAAAATTGGGGGAACTTAGTCATATAAGAGATGAAAATAGCCCCGACCAATCTTACCAAATTAAGCCACCTCATAAGTCCTCAATTTGATTGGTTCACCGTGCCTTTGTATTCATATTTCAATAGAAAAACAAAGGTTACAAATATGAACTCATCTATTAGACTTTTTGTAGTGTTCATGATCATTCCTGCCCTCCTACAAGTTTGCTTCGATAAAACCCATCTCCAAATCCTCAATAGCTTACCCAAAGGTGTAATGCTCACTGTTCCTTGCAAATCCTATGGTGATTATTTCAATGTTTAGCAGATCCCTCCCAGTGGAATGTGGAATTTCATTTCCAGCCCAATTGGTGGGCTACAATTCTTTCTTTTGCAACATGCAATGCCCGAGTCAGTTTCACTATTCTGATATACATGTTGATGAAAGAGATATTGAGTGATGTAATGATATGTGTCATTGGTCTGTGCAGCCTAGGGGTCCATGTCTTTATTAGATTTTTTTTTTTTGAAAAATAGAACTCCAAAAATATCCTATGAAAATTTGTGCTTATATATGTTTGTACTAATTTGATATTTGGTTATGAACAACATAGTATAATCTCCTCCTTTGGATGAAACTAAAATAGTTGGTGGATATCTTGCCATGGTATTGATGTGTGAAGATGTGCTTTTGTGCCTTGTTAACGCTAGTTGACTCCCAATCTCCCGTTGACTCCCTCAAATGGGATGCAGCACGGCTATGCCTAGTTTGGACATCGACCCGCTAGATCGTCCTTCCACGATCCTCACCCTGGGCATTCGCGATGCTAGAATGTGAATTAGCCATTGCGCTTGATGAAGGCATGAACAAAGACATGAATGAGGCACGAACGAAGGCACGAGTGAGGCTCTGATACCACTTGTTATGGGTCGGTCAATTCACACCAATCACTCACACCCGTGAGGCCTTAGGAATGACCCCAAAGTCATCCTTTCACTCACTCACTAAAACAGAAGGATCATTTGAGAGTAAAGGAGCATGTATGCACTTTTGATCAAGCGTGCACAAGTGGGGTGAGGGTCTCCTATCTATACAAGGGCCGGACTGATCCGATTTGTAGATCCCCTCATCGATCCGACAGTCATGTTTGAATCAATACAATCATTATAAGGCTACAGGAGGGTCTAGGAAGTGGGACAGTTCAAGGATTGCCTGCCATGGTCAGCTGCACGGCCAGGCTTTGGAAACTCACAAGATCTTCTGACCACAAGAGAACGAGCGGATAGGACAAGCTACTGGAATCGAACGGTCGCTTGGCTCAAGGGAGGGACTCGGCCGAGCCTTGGACGGGCACAAGCCTGATTCGAGACTCGTTCGGGGCTCGTCAATCTCTTAGGCTGTGTCACATGCACCTATGGACAACTTCCTATGAGAAGAAAAAGTGAAGTGGTAAATGCATTTTACAAGTAAGTAATATGCTTAGCTTTTTAATAATCTACAAATATAAAAAGTCCAAAATATAATAAACACGAATTTATGGATGGATGATTCCCTATTTGCATATGTTGATGCTCACTACATGGGTAAGAGAGAATCTTTCCAAATTGGAAAAGTTCAATACCATCATCCACGGACATGCTTGTCCCTGGGAATTGGGGGCACTGCGTAAAATGTGGGGAAAGTTACATGAAAGTGTACTGAATTAAATAAACCTTGATAGAATATTAATGGGGTTATCATTAGTATAATCCGATTATTTTTCTCTTCACTTTTGGAGAATAAATGAAGATGGTGGGGCTCAAGAGACCTCTTCCACCTTAGTTTATCACTTTGTACGCCTCTGTATTTTCTCTTCCCTCTCTCCCTCATTCACATTTGGAGAATACGTGAAGATGATAGTTCTTATTCCTCACTCGTGTTATTCCTATTTTTTCCCTCTAAAAAAATTTCAGTCTCAATCGTTTCCTTTCTTCTTTCCTAGAACAAAACTCGGACGTGAGATTTCGATCTCTAGGAAAATCAGGGGAAGGCAAAAGAGGAGGCGGCTCGCTGAGCCCTACTTTCTAGGACGAGACAGATGGATGGAGGTTGGTTCGGTGAACTTTGTTTTCTAGCCAGGTTTTGAGAGGCCCAATGAGGAAGATGTTTCATTAATGCCGCAACAGAATCCCAAATGTAGTAATTACAAGATTCAATTACTTGATCAAGAGTATTTTGTTTTTTCGAAATCTAGAGCAGATGGATGTTTAAGCAACCGTGTAGGGTATTGGTCCTTTTCTTTGGCCAACCAAGGTAGGTATCGGTTCAAAACTTCTTATTGTTTGCATTGTCTCCTGGATTAGTGAACATTTGCAAAATACCTTCATATTTTTTTTCTTGCAAGCATAAAATAAGGCCAACAGCATTAAAAACTTGAACCAATGCCCTATGACATGTACAAAAGATTCCAAACCGGTATCCCGTGACGCATTTATGCTAAACTAATTTTCGTCGGTACGAAAAATTCCAAAATGAGACCTTGACCCAAATCTACTATCTATCATAAGTTTAGGATCGAACATCAAGGGTGGGCCAGGTATACCGATTTGAAATATTACCAGATGAGAATTAGTTTGGAGAAAATGTGTTAAGGGGTACTAGTTTGACCTTTTTTGCGAGATTGAAATTAATTTTTTTGGTAAAGGGTCATGAAAGTGCCGGTTTAAGGGTATTAATCCTAATAAATGAGCTCTTGATATTTTATTTCCAAATATCTAGTCCATATAGGAGTTGTCGTCTGCATTGAGCTAAATAGATCACTAATCATGTGAGTTAATGCCCGAGAACCAGATTTATGTCATAATTGCAAAAATTAATGCAAGTCGAAGATGGAAAGACACGGGTCCAGCACTTGTTGCAAACGAAATCAATGGCCGATTCACATAAATTTCGCTCCGGGAGAGATCACCACGAACCCACTATTTTTCATGAATAAAAAAGATTCTTATCATCCGCCTATCTAAGCTACGTGCAATGACGATGCACGCATGGAAATGGCACGAGGAAAAGCGAAATTCTGGGGTCTCTCCTCGTTTTCGCCATACCTTGCTACGCACTCAAGCTTTGTTTGGTGTTTCTCGAAGGCTTGAAAATGGGAGGGGCCAGAGAGGGATAGAGATGGAGAAAGACGGAAAAAAATGGAAAAAGAGTGAGGGCGCTCACAATGATTAACGAATTCGATACATGTCAAAAGATGTAACGGATTATTATTGGGAGCATGATATGATCGATCGATGATGCGATGATGCAATGATGCATTATTATGGCCAAATCGTTTGGAGCTCTAATTACGTTCGATCCATCATATGACTTAGTGTATTGATTTTCCATGGTACCGAGCGTTGATATAACAAAGGAAATTGCAACTGAAGGGCACGATAGCTTTTAGTAGGTTACAGTGGCTGTCCCTGATGCATGCATGCGCCCAAGTGTCGCAAGTCATCTCTCTCTCTCTCGCACTTTCAATTTATCACGGAACCATCTATCTTTTCTCTCCCCGAAACCCGAAAAAGAGTTGCAGCTTTCCGTTGCATTTGCATCACTCTCTCCCTCTGCCTCCCCTTTATATTGAAGCTCTCTCTTGCATCTCTCTCTCTCTCTCTCTCTCTCTCTCTCTCTCCGTGGAATCTGTCCAAAGAAGAACAGAGAAAACCCAAAGAAGACAAAGGCAATGGCAGAGTTCGTGCCATTCCTGGCCATGGTGATCGTTCAAGTGGGTTACGCGGGAATGATGATCACGTCGAAGCTGGCCATGGACAGTGGGATGAACCCTTTCGTGCTCGTCACCTACCGCCAGATCTTCGCCACCCTCGCCACCGTCCCTTTCGCTCTTCTCCTAGAGAGGTATCTCGAAACAACTCCATCAAGAAAAGCTCTAGTTTCGATCTTTCAATTCTTACAGCTTCTTTCGAGATGAAAAGATAAAATAAAAATTCTTGGTTCGTGAGGAAGATGATGTCCTTCTTGATCGTTTCTTACACGAACGCAAGCATTGTCAGCTAGGATGATTCACTCAACTTCAGCGATAATTTCTTGAGTGCTCATTAAGGTCATGCATGTAGCATGTGTTCTGTTCAGGGTTGCCAAGACTAATGAAAAGCGTCGCATATTCTCTAGGGAGAAAGCTTCTAGCTTGTACTCAAACTGATCAAGGCACGTAGATTGTGCTTTGTGTTCTTGCAGCCGAATGAGTGTTGAGATAAAAAAAAAAATAAAAATAATAAAAAAAAAAAGGGCTTGTCCTTTAAACTGATGAACGGCATGGTTGTTTGCCAAAAATAATAAAATAATAAAAATATAAATGGCTAAAACAATTTTTTTTAAAATGGTAGCGATGAAGAAGGAATAGAGAGAAAATTTAGGTTAATTTAAATAAATCTGCAAATATTTAAGTAGACTCCTCTTTTTCCTCTCACTGGATTGGTGCAAGCTGTAGAGCTTAAGTGAGGCCGGTGCCCCAAGTTAATTAAAGGCTTGATTAAATGGGCCTGCATGGCTGCCACGTCACCTCCCAGTTCACGAGGAAATTCTTGTCTAGACCTGCATTAATGCTATACAGGACAAAATCGATACGTATGCTGTTGTTGACAATCCTTCTCTCGTATAATAACTACAGATTTATATCAATTGGGAAACGATACCCCAGGTCGAAATTTAAAAAGTAATATATCAATCGAAACCATTGATGTTCGTGAGAATTTCGTCACCATTTGTCAAAATGAGTTTTCTTGGCAATCGAGAAAACGAGGGTAAGTCTCCAAAATTTTCCATTCGATGATCTCAATGCTCTACCGTCATTAAAAGGATGAAGAATAATTGTGACTTGGCAAATTGAATGAATGATTTGAGGGGTACTTACATTACTGATGGTGCATTGCAGGAAGACAAGACCCAAAATCACTGTCCCGATTTTAATTCAGATCTTTCTATGTTCTATCACCGGGTGAGTAAGCTGTCTCTTGAGTCTTTGATCTCGCATTGATACTTATTTAGAGTTAATCACGACCTGGAGTTCCACAAAACGTGTATAGGGCGTTCATGAATCAAGTGTTCTATTTCGTCGGCCTGAACAATTCCACGCCCACGATCGCGTGCGCACTGGGCAATACCCTCCCGGCCATGACATTCCTATTTGCACTGATCTTCAGGTGCTTCTCATAGTGCTACTTCATCCCATCCCTTCTTGGTTTTGTTTACTTCAACAACAATATTCATTTTTTGCCCTTAACTTAGTTTTTCGAATGCTGCATCTGGAACTACTAGTCAATATGTGATCTGTATTCGACAATCTGTTCATGTTTTTCCATGATTTGTCTATAGACAAGAATCGCTTGGAATCAAGTCGAAGGCAGGGCAAGCAAAAGTGATCGGGACACTCGTTTGCGTCGGTGGAGCAATGCTAATTTCTTTTTACCATGGACCCTACATCGGAATCGGCAACTCGAGGATTCATTGGACATATGCAGATAAAATGACGGACAAACACCCCACCAACAAAAGCAACTTCTTGTTGGGACCTTTCCTTCTCTTCTCTAGCAATGCTGCCTGGGCGCTGTGGTTCATCATCCAAGTAAGGGAAACATTTATTCATTGCATTCTTCTTATAGTCAGTTCATGAATGGAACTAATTCATGTCCAAAGCCGCTAGAACAAGTGTTGCACTTCACTTATCAAAAATCAACTCAAGTGTCGAGCATTGTCATTGAAGAGAAAGTTTGAGAGTTCAATTTTCTAATGTGTTTTGGGGTGCATGCAGGCAAAGCTGAGTGCTAAGTTTCCAGCTCCTTACACTACCACAACATTAATGAGTCTCATGGCCAGCATCGAGTGTGCAGTGGTCAGTGCAGCTATCGAACATCGTGTCGCTGCATGGTCGCTGAGATCTGGAATCCGACTGATCTCAGCTATTTATGCGGTAAAGTGTTGAGGATAGTGGAGGGCTTTTTTTTTTTAGCTTTTATGCAACAATGATTTATCAGGAAATTTTGTGCACAAAAAGTAATGCTAATTGGAATTTAAATTCAGGGTTGCATATGCTCGGCCCTGGCATTTTGCGTTATGTCCTGGTGCATCGAAAGAAAGGGTCCTCTGTACACCGCGGTCTTCAGCCCTTTGTTGCTAGTAATCACAGCCATCCTAAGCTGGGCACTTCTTCAAGAGAAATTGACTGTCGGAATGTATGTATTCGACAGTGCTATGGTTTCAGCTTTTGCAGTCCATTTAATGCTAGAACTGTCTACAAAATTGCAACGAAGTGAGTTCTTCGTTTCTTCGTTTCTTTTGATTTCAGATTGGTGGGGTCTACATTGATCATTGCTGGGCTCTACTCTGTCCTATGGGGAAAGGATAAGGAGGCAAAACAAGCAAAGATTGCTGAGGAAACGGAAGCAGCAGTGAGGTGTAGAGAGAAAGAAGACTTGGAGTTGCAGCTTCGGGCACACAGAAATGGCAGCACCGTTCAACACGATCACAATTGAGCATTATCCATAAAAGAAGATCATCCAATTTTTTTCCTTTTTTTCTGGTCGAAGAAGACCATGCAATTTGACTTTCTCGTTTGTGTATCGACAAAGTTTTACATCTGATCATGTTTACGCATCTCCTGCTTCTTTTAGGTTCCGACTCTCTGTCAAAGCTTAACTCTTATGCAAACCCAAGGAGCTTTATCTATGTACCTTGCATTAAGAAATAGCGCACTAGAAAATTTATGGAAAAACCGACTCTAGTTTCTGCAATGTGCTTTTTCTCTTCAAACACCCCTTGAAGCTCTTCCATTTCTGATAACTCTCATGATCAATGACAATCACCCCTTACCAATTCTTACAGATCACGTAGATTCAAAGTCGTTTGGCAAGTAAATGCCAATCAAGATTGCATCAGACTGAACAGCAGAGGAGACTTCACAGAGCAGCGGAATCAAAACAAAACACCTTTTCAAATGCAGAATCAAACTTTTATTTAGTTTTCAGCAATAGACAAGATGATACAACTCATCCCCTAGTTTGCCAAATTAGGACTAGTCGAATATGAAAACGTTTGGTACAACTTGCAAAGCCCATCATATGGAAAAATACAGCTAACAAATGAAAAGAATAAGAAACCGAAATATCTCCAAATAAAATAGCAAATTGCTTCTGAATACTTTCTTCAGCCAAAAAGGGAAAACATTACTGAATACTTTCCCCTCTTTGGATGGTGTTTTTCTAGATTATCGAATCTGCAGATGAAGTAAAGGCAAGATTAACGAAAACTCTGAAGTTAACCTTCCATCAATGAAGGAATTATTATGCTTTGAAAATTTCGACGACATCTGTGTTTGACTACTGTCTGAGAACTCTGTTTGAGCTGAAGAAGTAACTTTCCTCGCCAGCAATGGTAGAATGCAACCTTCCACCAGCCCAACCGTTATTCAACGGCCGTGCAGCAATGAAAGCCGGATCACCAGTGACCCGGCTTCCATCGATTTTCTGTTCATACTCAGGGAGACCCTTAGCCCTCCTCTCTTTCCTTCTCTGCCGTTCCTCATCTCTTTCTCTCCTCAGCCAACTCTCAACCGTCCTCTGCAAAGATAGTTGTCATGATAGATCAAACATCTATGCTGACCAAGTTAAAAGAAAAACATGAAATTGCTCTGAAAGGAAAAGTTACCATCAGAGACAGTTTGCTCATCTCCTTAACCTTTTCAATTGGCATTGCAAACTGCAACTTTCCATGAGCCACATACACCTGAGTAAAAGGAGCAATAAATTTGCTTTGACACAGAATATGCAATACAAACTTTTATAGTTTATCCCAGCAATGGTATTGAGAAAGAGAAATTGATGAACTTAAGTGGAGAAGTAGATAAGTACATACAATATGTGTAGGCCAATCATCTAGGCCATCAAATATATGAGTGGCATAGATAATTGTCGAACCTCTCTGTTCACATTCCTTTCTGAGAAACTTCAAAAGATCAGCCCTTGCTAACACATCGAGGTCCACTGTTATCTCATCAAGAAGAAGCACCTACTTTTGGAAGGATGTGATTCATAAGTACCCAAAAGGCCAAAACTTGCAAAAATAAACAACAAGAACTTCCAAAATCCAGAACTGTAATAGCAGCGCATCATCATTAAACATAAAGAACAATTTGGGGTCTGCGCTTGCATGAATTAAAAGGTGCAGGCACCTTGAATGGCTTGAGGAGTCCCATACAGATTTGCACTCGCCTTCTCTGTCCATCGGAAACCTTATGCATTCTCCAGGATAAATCAATGTCTAGCACCTAAACAATCAAATAACCAAGTTATCTACTTTATCTTAAATAATAAAAGTCATAGCATACATATTGTTTGCACAAGCTTTATTAACATCCAGCATATACATTTGGTATACACTTTAAAATTCAGCATTTTTTTTTGTGAAAATAGAATCTGTTTTTGAATCATTTTCTGTCCTTAAAGTTATTGTTTCACCTTGATTAGCTCAGCTCTTCTTTGTGGATCTATACCTGCCACCCCGAATAACATTTTCTCAGCAGAGACATCCATCTGTATAGGAACTTCAAAGCCCGCAAAAGCAACTTCTCGTCTCCACTGTGGAATAAAAAAGGCATAAAAGGATACAAGGAACGATTATATCAGGAATTGTATAGTTTACTGGAGAAGGAAAATAATCACATCAGAATTTATCTCTCCCTCTAATCACCACTCGCAGAATGCAAAGCTGTAGCTTACAACTGAGCATAAAAGGCAGAAGAGAATAGATGTTACAATTGAAAGCAACAACTTTTCAGAGTCTCCATCAGCGCAAATGCAGTATCACAACGAAGTGTGTAGTCCAACAAAAAAGATCAGGAGAGGAGAGAACCCACCTCTCCCCCAAGGTAACAGAGGTCCCCAGAAGATGTCAATGCCGTGTCGTGGAATGCCGATCTCCCAAGCACGCGGACCATGTGAGGCTCCACCATATGCTTCCCTCCCAGTATCTTCAGTACAGTAGTCTTACCTGTCACAAGCATCACCCACCGACAAGCAATGCAGTAAGGAATTTCACAGAAACGACTAAAAACAGATCCCTCAAGATTCATGTTTACAAGCACTGCTTCAAATGAGAATGTCTAGTGATTCTTGGATTCTTTTCATTACTATTCTCGAATGAGAAACCGCATGTGCCCATCATCGAATTTTGCCAAATTATACATTCTCTCCCAATTACCATTTCAAAACCCCTGCCCCATTCTCCCAGCGTCCCAACGAATATCGACTAACATCTTCGCATGAGAATTCGTTCATTCTCCTCGACTTGATGAACAAACCCAATTTTCATCTGAAATCAAATCACTATCTCCAGCTAGCGAAATTCGAACACTCCAACCACCAAACTCAAATTCAACATGAAAAAAAAAAAAGCTTCCCCAACAAGCCAATTCAACAGGGGAACCTAGACCCACGTCTTCCACGAGCTGAGATCGCCATATACTCTGTCCACTACCAAACACAGAGACGCCCAGAACAGAGATTCTGCAGAAGAAGACGTGTTTGGAGCTGAAACGAACCTGCGCCGTTGGACCCGACGAGGAGACAGCGGTCGCCGGCATCGAGGTTGAGCGAGAAGTCGTCGATGAGGGGTTTGGACCCGGGCGGAGGGTGGCCGTCGATCCCCGGGTACGTGAAACTGAGGCCGTTGATTTCCACTGTCGGCGCCATTCTCTCCTCCGTTTCAACCACCACCGCCAGGGTCGGCGAGGGCGGCTTTAAATGGGGCTTCTTGCGGAGTTAGGTGTGTCGGAGCGGAGGTGACGTGGCACAGGGTCGGTCACTAGTCAGAAAAATAAACAAATAAAAAATATTGACCGCTTACGTGGCACAGGGTCGGTCACTAATAAAAAGTTATAGCTAGAGAGACCAGAGTCATAGATCGATTTTGATTCGCGAATTCTGAAGATCAGAGTTCTAGTATGTGATTGCACACCGTGTAAAAAAAACATAACCCTGAAACCCTCAAAAATTGAATCCATTAAATAATTAGAAAAATAAAAAAGGGCCACTTATGCGGCATGAGGTCCGTCGCTAATAAAAAATTATAGCTAAAGAGACTAGGGTCATAGATCGATTTCGATTCACATTCCACGATCACTGTTAGATGTTTGATGTGGCATTTTCATGCCGCCAATATATCCACTTCAGTAAGCTGATGTGGATTTTAAGGCAAAACTGCACCCTTCTTCATCATCTCATACACGGTTTATGCAATAGGGGGAGAGTTCTAGGGTGTCATTTCTTCATCGTATATGCCCGGGAATCTTCAGTTCGTCCGAACATATCATGTTCGCTCACTCATTCTCTACCGTAGGTTCACTCACTCTCACAGACGCTCGGTCACTCGAAGACATTGTCTCCATACGAAACCGTGAGCTCTGTGGATCTGTGCTTGCTAAAGGGTCGAAGTGGACAAAGCATTGGAGCCATTGAAAAAAGCTATTCTTCTTCTTCCTACCATGCTAATGGATACACTGAACAGAAGTAATTTAAATCATTTGCAGACAAAGCATATGGTGACCGTGATTTGATATGTCCAATTCACAAATGTGATTAAAAATAAATGTTCCCTAGAGTTCGTGATTACCGGCACGAATACCTGAAGATAGAATTATTGGCTTTGCCAACTGAAGACAAACATTTATCCCGCATTTCATGTCATCAACAAAAATTGGAAATTGGAAATTACAATTGAATTTGCCATGGTGACATCAAGATCCGTTAATGGTATGCCTAGTCTGGTTATATGTGTAAAGAAACAGATATAGATTTTTTCTCGATACATTACTTTATTGTCATAGTAAGTGGCCTTCAAATTTGTTATCTTACTACATTACCAAATGAAGCCACCATATTCCTCTTCAAATTGATTGGTCCACCGTGCCTCTGCATGCATTTTTCAAAAGAAAAAACAAAGAGTACAAACATGACCACGTCCCTTATACCTTTTGGGGTATTCGTGATCATTGCTGCCCTCCTGCAAACTTATTCCGGAGATTTATGCATGGCTGGAAAAGTCCATGTCCATATCTTAAATGACTTATCCAGAGGAGTAACACTAACTGTTCATTGCAAATCTAAGGACGACGATATCGGCTTTCACCAAATCCCTCCTAAAGGCATGTGGGAATTTCATTTCAAGCCCAATTTTTGGGGGAACAACACCCTCTCCTTTTGCAGCTTCCAAAGGCCTGATCAATTTCACTATTATGATAAATTTGTTAAGGATAGAGATGTATATCATTGTATGTGTCTTAACGATTTAAGTTGTGACATATGGGACTCCTAAAATCTCTTGGGGAAATTTGTGCCTCCAACAGTTCGTAACAATCTAATTTTTGGCTTTGAATAAGATGCTATAAGCTCCTCTTAGGGTGGATTTAAAATACTTGGTGGATATCTTTCATTGTGCTGATGTGTGAAGATATCCTTCACTTGTTAACACTTAACAAGCATATATGCACTATTGATCACACTGACCAAACCCTAAATCGCTAGTTCTATGAAATTCCCAAATCTCCGGTGAGGAGATAGGAATCAGATCCAAGTAAGGAGATCGCAGAAGCAACATTGTGGACTAGAATCGTCGAAGGAGGCAGTGTTGATCAAGATTCGAGCACTTCGGCAATGGTGACAAGAAATGGGGGGAAAGAGTGAACGAGAGGAATTGCTCTAGGAGAGAGCTCTCTATGCGTGTAGATGTGTTCTATTCTGTGCCATGGTGATTGAGGATGGTCGATGAGCAGCGGCCACCGGTGGTAGGAGTTGGTGCTACTAAGAGGGGATGAAGATGGAGAAGCCTCTGGAATTCGATTATCTAAGAGAAAGAGAGATTTTTGTGGCCGTTCAAAATTTTCTTTCTGCTATGAACATATGAGAGCTGTTGTGGCTGACGATGGTGGATTGATGGTGGCTACTGGCAGACTGGGAGTGATGGAGTAGGAAACTGATGGTGGATTGATGTCGTTTTTGCTCTAGGGTGTCGTGCAATGTCGATGTCGTTTCGCATGTCATGAATTGGGTTTTTAATAGAATATGCTGACTCATATTAAAGAGGATGAGGTCAGTGCTTGTTGGAAAGAAGGTATAAAGAAAGATGAGGAGTGACGACGCGAGAACAGTTTGAGGATGATAAATCAAAAGGGAAAACATCAAAATGATTGTATTGGAGAATCTTCTACTGATGGACATGAAGATAACACATCAAGTAAAGTATCAACAAGTTGATCATTTGAAGATCTTTTATGATTTGTCTTTTATTTAATTTCCATGTAAATAAATTTGTTATCTTTTATGTTTAACCTTCACCACCTTATTGATACGTTGCTTGATGTCTTATCTTCATGTGATCTGTAAAAAGTTCAACACCGCAACCATTGTAATTTCTTTCCTTTTGATTTGTAATCTCAATAGGATGGGTGGCACATCAAGAACTTATATTAAGACTTGTTTGAGCGAAAAAGAAAGAAAGATTGTTGAGACATGAATTACATTCCAGTTGTGTAATTTTCATGGCAGTGCCGATTTTATCATAGTCATTATGACAGCTACAATCAATGAAAAATGAGAATTAAGTTAGATATGCACAATGTGGGGGTGGGGCCAAATTGCATCACTGTAAGCAAAACAAATATTGACTGTTAAATGATTAATCTTGGACTTCAAACATGATTACGATGTGAATCTAGTTTGGCAGTTAGTTCTAAAAGAGGATGTCAAATTGAGTATAATAACTAGGGGTGTGCAACCGGACCGGGTTTACCCGAAACCCGGATCAGACCACCCGAAAAACAAGGTCGGGAACCGGTTCTCGGTTAAACATGTCCGGGTACAAGTTCCAATTTTTGGGAACCAGTTGAAACCGGTCCGGGAACAGGGTCCAAGCAAAGATCCACCTAGAACCGGACCGGTTTTGGAACCGGTTTTTACCCCCTGTTAAAAAAAAAAAAAAATCGTCTCTCGTATAATGCTTTTAAGTATCTTTGTCTTCGAAGAAATGTTAAAAAAAAAAGATTTTCTCTTAATCAAGTTAAGAGAGAATTGTTTTGAAAGAATTATTAAAAAGAACTGTTTTCATGAATTATTTTTCTTTTTTAATGATCCCACTTTCAACTATTACTATAATCGCAGAACAAATGTTATTAACTATTGTAGTACTAATTCTCAATCCAACTCAAGAAAGATATTCTCTTAATAAGAGCTCTGTCACATATACATAAGTAAGCGCATTATGTCATATTAGAAGTATTCGTGGGAATGAGACTAATATTATATTCATATTTGTTGCTAATGCTTATGCATTCTTAGGATTTTTGCTTTGTCTTATAATGTTAGGATAATTACGTTGTTGTTTTTTCACTAATTAATGTAAAATTTGAAGCCGTATAAAATATTGAACGGTTGCAAAATAAGTTCCAATGAAAATAGGGTTGACTCTGTTCCCGGATCGGAAAAATAGGGTTGGGTCCAAAATAAGGTCCAGTAAAAACAATGTAGGGTACAGGGTCCAGGGTCCAAAAAAGAGGAATTGCTTATAACAGGATTGGGTACAGGGTCTAGGTCTGAACTCTACCCACCCTAGACCCGATCACCCCTAATAATAACAATATCTTTTTAGGAAGGGTCAAATGCCAAAAGGGTGCCCCACAGTTCATTTATTTCAAATTCTTTTCAAAAAAAATTCCAAATCGATATCCGTTACTCCAATCTACCCTTCCTCATATTTATTTTCAGTATCCAAGCACTAAATGAGAAATGTAAGATGCTTCATTTGGAATTACAATGAATATGCATAGTGACATAAAGATTCGCTAAATATTCCAAGTATAGATATATGTCGATATAGATTCAAAAAGCCTTTTTCTCCTTGCACTATATTGCATTATATCTCCCTTCACATTTGTCACGAGATAATTATCAAAAAAATTATAAATTTATTACATTTGTGTCAATTCAATTCTAAACTTTTTTTAGTCAATTAATCTTAAATCTTTTGCAATTGTGTCAATTCAGTCCATCCGGCCAAATTTGGCTAACCAAAGCACTAATGTGAATGCCAATCGGTGCTAAACATCCAACGAGCGTTGATGTCACAATTTTTAAATATTTTTTTATTCTTTTGAATTTTTTTTTTTATTTCTTTTATTTTCTTTTTCTTCTTCTTCTTCCTCCTACAATGGCTGGTGAGGCTCACTGACCATTGGGCGAGGGCCGCAAAGTCCTCACCGTCACGAAGAAAGGTCGTGGCCCTCTCCCAGCCTTGCCCACCCTCGTCAACAGCCTCACCCAGATTTGTGCAAGCCCTAGGGGCTACGGGCAAAGCGGCTTCACCCAGATCTGAGCAAGACCAGCCTCGCCATGGCCTTGCCGCAAACAAAGGTGGGCATGTAGCTAAGGAAGGCCAAAAGGTTGCTAGGATTGATGGGCAGACATTTCAAATAGTATAAAGACGCATTGCTCCATAACTGTACTTTGGGGATTGAAGCATCGAATTTGTTAGGGTTGTTGGCGAGGAATGATGGGCGAAGGCCGCCTTGCCTTGGGCGAAGTCGTCTCACCCGCGACCCCTAAGCCTAGTCCAGATCTGATGAGGCCACCAGCAAGGGTGGGAAAGGCTAAGAGGGGGTCACAAGCCTCGCTGGCATTGGCGAGGGCTTCGCAGCCCTCACCTAGTGGCTAGCAAGCCTCGCTAGCCACTGTAGGGGAAGAAGAAGATGGTACAGGAAGAAGATCGGTAGAAAGAAAAGAAAAAAGGAAAAAAATTCAATAAAATAAAAAATTATTTAAAAATCACCACAACAACGCCGATTAGCATCCACTTCAATGCCAACTGGCCAAATTTAACTAAATGGATTGAATTTGCACAATTACAAAAGATTTAGAATTAAATTGACCAAAAAAAAGGTATAATTGAATTGGAACAATTATAATAGATTTAGAACTTTTTTTAATAATTATCCCCATTTGTCATCTTAATGCTTGAATAGGTAAAAGACACTCCTCATGATGTTTGGGCAGTGATATTTTCACTCCCTATATGACCAATTTCACCCCATTTACATTAAAAAAGACAAATTAGCCCCCAATCATTCAATTACAAAGTGACAGCGCATTCCTTTGTTTCTCTTTTTGTTTTTACTAATTATATATAGGATCTAGTTGTCATAATTAAGAATTTCATATTTTTTTTTTTTTTTAGTGTATTAAAGAACTTTTTTAGTATATTCTTAGATATTCCTTATAATGCTTTACAGGGTCAATTCCAAAAAAAACCCCAAACTTTAGGTCTAGTCCCAAATATATCCCGAACTTTTTTTTGTCTCAAGAAAAACCCCAAACTTTAGGTTCAGTCCCAAATCTGCCCGAACTTTTTTTTGTCTCAGAAAAAACCCCAAACTTTAGGTTTAGTCCCAAATTTGCCCTAAACTTTTCTTTTGTCTCAGAAAAAACCCCAAACTCTTAGTCCATTCCCAAATCTATCCCAATTTTTTTTGTCAAAAAGAAAATCATCAAAATTTACTCTAATCCTAAATTTGTCCTCGTTAGCCTCTCCAAAAGTTGTATTAGTAATCCCTAATTTTTTATGTCCTAAAATGGTTTTACTTTGAAAATAATTTTCTATGACATATTGCTTATTTGTATTTATTATCTATGTGGAAATGCCATGTTAAGTTGGGACTAGACCATGGGGTATATTTGAGAATAGATCAAAAATTGATGATTTTTTTAGTACAAACGGTGGGTAAAACCCCAAATTAGTATACCCATAAATTGCGACGCGTTATTTAATTTAGCAATTTGACAATAAAATTTAACAAAAACTAATAGATGGTAATTTGTTTTGGTGATCAAAAATTAATTTTGGGTAAATTTGTCATATATGTACCAATTTGGGATTTTTCATGATATTGACTCTTTTTTAAAGAAAACCAAATTCGGGGTAGATTTGGGACTAAAATTAAAGTTTAGGGTTTTTTTTTTTGAGACAAAAGAAAAGTTCGGGGCAGATTTGGGACTAAACCTAAAGTTTGGGGTTTTTCTTGAGACAAAAAAAAGTTTGGGGTATATTTGGGACTGGACCTAAAGTTTGGGGTTTTTTTTTTAATTAACCCATGCTTTACATGATCCGTGTAAAAAAGTACCTCACCAATAATAAGGAAAAAAGATAAATTCTCTAATTTAGTATAAAAATTAAAAGTTTCTTTCTCATCATTATTCTTATAATAACTTATCTTCTCTTTGTCTCTCTTATTTCAAGTAGTCTCTCATATCTAAAAATCTCGCTTTATAGGTGTACTTTTATTTTTAAAAATTTCTTTAGTCTAAAATATATATCAAGTCTCTTTACTAACTATACTAAAGAATATGTATTTTTTCCTTACTATTGACAACATATTTTTATATAAAGCATGCAATATCTAGGAATACACAATGTAGAAAAGATCTATACTTCTTGGAAATTTCTCTTTTAGACAAAACTAATTTTTATGGGAATAAAATAAAACAACACATACATCATAATTTTATCTTTTTGGTAAGTAAATTCTCCATGATATCATGAGAACTAGAAAGTTTGGGGCCACCACTTTAAATTGCAATTGAATGATCAAGGGCAATCTTATCTTTTTGGTAAATTAGCTGGGTTGAGTGAGCACCATCCCACATTACCAGATTAAGCCACCTTATTCCTCCTTAAAATAGATTGATCCGCCATGCCTTTTTGTTCATATTCTAAAAGAAAACAAAGGTTACAGATATGAACTCATCCATTAGACTTTTTGTGGCATTCACGATCATTTCTACCCTCCTACAATCTTGCTCTGGAAATTTTTCTTGGGTATCTAAAAGAGTGCATGTCCAAATCTTCAATAGACTCCCTGGAGGAGTAACTCTCACCGTTCATTGCAAATCCGGAGACAATGATCTTGGCGTTCAACAGATCCCTCCCAATGGCATGTGGCAATTTTCTTTTAGGACCAGTGTGATGGGTACCACCCTTTTCTTTTGCAACTTCCAATGGCCTGGCCAATGGCATTATTTTGATATATATGTTCAGAAAAGAGATGTCCATACATGTGGTAGATGGTGTTCGTGGTATGTACAACCTACGGGTCCATGTCTTTATCTAACGGATTGTCGCCAATGGAACTCCTAAAATTTCCTAGCCAAATTTGTGCCTATATTAGTTTGTACCAATCTAAGATTTGGCAATGAATAAGATATTTTAAACTCCTCCTTTGCATGAAATTAAACTAAATGGTGAATATCTTTTCATGGTGTTGATGTGTGAAGATGTCCTTTTGTGCCTTCACTTGTTAACACTAGTTTACAGTTAACAAGCATTAACAAGAAACTAAGAATATTATGGATTCCTCTGCCGTCTCATGAAACGGCAGAGGAAAATCAAGGAGGAAATGATGATATTCCAAGGCGCCTCACAAGGGAGCAAATGAGGTTGATGGTGCCAAACCCTCACATGGTGTCAATTATCAGGAGGTTGCTCAACGAGCCGCCAAATGACACATAGTTAATGACCCGTGGTTCACGCGTACGCTCCAAATTCATAGAGTCAATTTAACGATGTCGATAACTCAGAGCATATTACTTCACCCACTATCATAATATTGCAAAGGCCGGAGTGCTCCTAACCAAGATCAAAATAATGCTAATAATCAAAAAATGGTTCGTCTAAACAATGGGAATAATCAAAGTAATGTTGGTTAGCACTGTCAAAATGGAGTCAACAATTTGGTAAACCAAAATGGCTGACAAAACGGGCTTATGCCAAATTTTGATAATATAGGCCAATTGGTTTACCCGTGCCGCTCAATGGGGCTAATATACCTTATACGCCTATGTTGTGACCCTCCTTTGGGTTTCCTTCTTGGATGAAATGGGAAGAAGAAGAGTTTAGGGTTATTGCCTAAAGGCAAACCAACAGCCCTCAATTAGGTGTGAACTCTCTAAACCATGCCCGACATTGGATTTTGCTTTAAGTCTTGATTTACCCCAAGATTCTAGGAGTCGCCAATAGGTTTTTGGAATTGGATAGAACCATATGAGACATGGGAGTTTAGACTTGTTTTCTTCACAACTAGAGATTCTCTAAGCTTGGGGACTTGATTACACTTATCATTTAATTAGCACCCTTTTGGTACCTCTAATTTGATTGGTGTGTTCATCTAAGTGATCAAACATTCTTTGTTATCAATTATAAATCCTATTTCAAGTTCATGCAATATTGTTTAAGGAATTCATATTGGACCAAGGCTTATTAGAACCATTCTAAAAAAGAAAATAACAAACAATGGATTGAAAGTGCTAAAAATAAACACCCAAATATTGAAAATGCAACCACTAGGGTTTGCCTTATTGACCACCCCTGCTCATGGGAAGAGAGAGGTGGGGGGTTTAAATTTCCACATTTTTAGAAAGGTTGGGATGATGACGATTTAGCTTTAAGTGTGGATTTTGAGTCCCATGCTTTGCAAGGAGGTAGATGGTGAGAGTTAGAGTAGGAGTAGGATAGGACCGACAAAAAAAAAATGAAAATGCCAAAAATAAAGTACAATAAATAAAACCCAGTACATGTCGGGCAAATAATATATATGGCCTTACCATAGAGCCCTATAGAGCCCTAGGAGAGAATCCCCAGTGAGCTATGTGAGAATTTAAATATGCATGAAATTACCCTTAATAATTCAAGTATACACATAATGGATTACTTATGAAAATGATTATTCTAATCTATAAAACACCTAAAAAAAGCACTAAATCAGGAAAATGACTTAGAAAATTTAGAAATTTTCCAAAAATGTTATTTCTGTCCTAATTTAACACTATCCTACAATTTTTTTAGATAAAATTTCAGATTTTTTGTTTTTATATTATTTTAATTTAATTTTTTGGAATAAAATATGTTTAATTCATTAAACTGAACTATGATTGACTTAAATGAACATGGACCAACTCAAAACCTGAAGATCATGTTAATCAAGCTCAAATCGACCTTTTCAACATTGAAACTTGGTTTCTGTATTTCGTCAAATAGCTAGGGTGCACTAGATTACCCAGACCAGTTTCTCCGAGCCATGTTCATGGCCTTCATTCTCAACCTGAGGATCATCTTAAGCAGAAACAAAGAAACAATTCCATGCAACTACACACCAAGAGAAGAAAACACTCAATAACAGATCACAAAACTCACGAAATCGTGCTTAAAATCCCCTCCAAAGTCACGGGTCTGACTGTTTCCGCAAGTCTGGGTTTAAACCCAGAAGAGCCAGACCCGTGAACCGCTGAAATTCACGTCTTTATATCTGGTACATTAAAGATTTTGAGAAAAATCCACTTGATCCAAATGAAAGTATGTAAGATATCTTTTAAAATGTAACAAACATCTCTGATAATAATCACCTAACACCAACATCAAACCAACCTATAGCTTACACGACTTACAGTAAAGAGGAACACGCGCTAAAACCCAGCAAACAATCCTTGCTCCTCGCCCATTTTTCATTCATTTTCACATAAATTATATAATAAATGGCCCATTAAACCGAGCCCATGTCTCTTATAACCCAAGCCCAACCACTTTTTTGCTTTCTTCTTCGTCAGCTAGTGCCAGTGAGCGAAAAAGAAAGAAAAGAGAGGACTCGGAACCAAATTCTGTGAGTCTTGCGTTCGAAATTATGCATGGTAGATAATACACGTAACAGAAAAATATGAACATCCGTTATAAATGAGTTTCTTCGTTAGCGCATAAGAGTCAATGTAGGTTTTGCTAGACCAGAACAATACCAAAAATATCCTTAAACACTTTGAAAGAAGGGTGAAGGAAAATATATTTTGAAAGCTAGTATAGTAAGAAAGCCACATGTTCGACATCAATGACTATACCAAAAAATTCCCATGGAAAAGAGCATCATCATTGACGTGTTTGAGATATTTCTTATAGGTGTGCCCAAAAATGGGCTATGCAATAAGCATGTAGGAGAGTGATGAACATTGGTCCCCAAGGAAAAATGAAATAGTTTGTCGACGATGACCACAAGCTGATTACAAACCCAAGAGGCCCAGATTCAAGTCCCAATCAAAGTAATTAAACTCAATTGCTATATCAATACCTGCCTCCTTCTACATAGAAAAAATGGTGAGACCAATGCCAAATTTGATGTCAAAGATGAGGCTTCTCTTTCAAATTCTACACTCTATCAACAGCTTGTTGATAGTGTTATATATCTCACTGCTACTCAACTTGACATTGCCTATGTTGTCCACATTGTTAGCCAGCATATGACCATGCCTCACAAAACACATTTTACTGTAGTACTTCAAATTCTTCACTACATCAATGGAACGTTATTTCATGGCCCTCTTTATTTTTCCCAATCGATGCTAATTGGGCTAGTAACCCTCAAGATTGTCGCTCCACCATAGGCTACTATTTCTTTTTGGGCACTTCACTTATCTCCTGGTATAGCAAGATACTATTGCTTGCTCTAGCACAGAAGCATAATGTTAAGCTCTTGCTGATACAACATCAGAGATACTATGGTTGCAATGGCTACTAGAAGACATGAGAGTACATCAACACCATGGAACAATCATTCATAGCGACAACCAAAATGCTATCCAAATAGCATATAATGATGTTTTCCACGAACGAACCAAGCCATTGAAATAAACTGTCATTGCGATCTCATGTTCTTCGTGACATTATTAGACTTGTCCCTACTTCATCCGCTAAATAAACTGTTGATATCTTTATAAATATACATTTGTTCAAACTTAGGTTGATTTCTTTAAGAGATTTATCTTCATTGATTTTGATTTGATGTAATTAATATTTTGTTATTTTTAGATACTTAATCTTTAAAGCCTATATATAGGCTCATGTATTCTTCGTTAACAATGTATGGAATAATACATTTTTCTATCACTACAGTTCTCAACTGAAAATATTATATAATTGTTTTGCTCATTGACATATAGCCACTCACCTATTGAGAACTTTTTGTGAGAAGAAAATTTTAATATGCTAAATGCATTTTGCAAAAAAGTAATTTTCTTAGTTTATAATAATTTCCAAATATAAAACTGATAATGTAGATTCATTTCAAAGTAAACCCAAGCTAGGAGTCAATTCCCATTCTTATTCCTATAATTATTTTTATTCCAATTTTTTACTGAGACGTTATCTCTGGGGAAATTAGGAGTTTATTGAAGGGAGAAGTGACTTGTCGAGCCCTACTTCCAAGAAGGGCACACATGGACAAGGAGAGAGACAAATCATGAACCAGAACCATTGGGACTTGAATTGTGATTTGGGTCCGGTCAACTTTGTTTTTGGCCAGGTTTCGAGAGACTCGATGTGGAGGATGTTTCATTGATGAAGTGCCAGAACCCCAAAATGCGGTAATTTTAAGGGTTCAGTCAACTTCGTTTTTTGGCCAGGTTTGAGAGACTCAACGTGGAGGATGTTTCATTGATGAAGTGCCGGAACCTCAAAATGTGGTAATTATAAGGGCTCAGTCAACTTTGGTTTTTGGCCAGGTTTCGAGAGACTCGATGTGGAGGATGTTTCATTAATAAGCGCCAGAACACCAAAATGTGGTAATTATAAGGTCAAATTAATTATTTTTTTTTGTCGATCTTACTTTACTTTTACTCTAACTCTTGATTTCATATTTTTATTCTATCTTTTTATAGGATGTGAGAATCGAAATTTACTCTTGAAGCTAAATCGTCTTTACCGTAATCCTTTTGAAAATGTGGGAATTCGAACTCCTCACTTCCCCTTTTTTCATATGGAAAGGATAGTCACTAGGCCAAACACTAATGGTTGGTTCAATTAATCAATTAAGAGTGTTTGTTTTTTTGAAATCTAAATGGATGTTTAAGCGAACCACGAAAGATATTTTTCTTTTCCTTGGCCAACCAGGTAAGTATCAGTTCAAAACTTCAAATTTATGCACCCATTTTTGGGTTAGTAAACATTTAGAAAATATTCTTTTTGGGGCCACGCACACATAACTAATCAGGTTAATGCCATTAAAAATCATAAACTGGTATGACATGATATTTATCTCAAACTAATTTTTATCTCACAAAAAATTTCAAACCAATGGCCCTGATTCAAATCTATGCTCTATTAGCAATCTACGATCTAACATGGAGAGTACATTAGCTTGGTAGTACCCGTTTGAGATTTTTATTTTTTATTTGGAATAAATGTGTTATAGGGCATCGGTTTAAGAATTTTTATAAGCAATATTTTAGAAAAAAAACTTGTCACGAGAATATCAATTTAGAATATGGTGTTAATTTTGCAAAATAAACTTTCTCGCTTTTCCAGAGGCTGTAGGGCATTAGATGCACCCCCATTACAGCTGCGTTGAGCACCCTTACATTGAGCTTAAACCAAACCACCATTCACGTGAGTTAATGCCTGGGAACCTCATTTTTCTCGTCTTAATTGAAAATCTTAATATAAGACAAAGATGCAAAGTCATGATTAATCTTTTTTTGTATATTTAATGAACTTATACATGTTGACACGAGTCCAACGCTTGTAGCAAACGCAAAAATGAGGAACAAATTCACATGAATTTTGCTCTGAGAAAGATCATCACAAACCCACTATTTTTCACGAGATAAAAGCCACATACAATGACGATGCACCCATGGCAATGGCACGAGAAAAAGCAAACTTTTGTGTCTCTCCTTGTTTTTGCCATATTTTGCTGCGCACTCAAGCCTTGTTTGCTTGCTTCAAGGCTTGTATACGCGAGAAGCCAGAGAGAGAGAGAGAGAGAATAGAAAGATGCCAAAAGATAAAATAAAAAGTAGCAAGCGTGCTAAGACTGACTAAAATAATCGACATATATATTATTCATGTGGTGGTGGTGTTGTTGAGAATATGACATAACGGAATGAAAGATGTGACAATCTATTATTATTAGAATCGACTTGTTTGAAATGAAAGGCTAATCGCAGTCGCTGATATGACTTGGTATTGCCAGTTTTTCAGGCTTTCGGATGTTAAGAAAGCAAGAGGATTATAACTGAAAGGCGCAATAACTTGTAGGAGGTTATAGTGGCAGCCCTTGTCCCATGCATGCGCCCAAGTGTTGCAAGTCATCTTCCTTGAGCCGTCTCTCTCGCTCTGTCTCATTATTTATTATGGACCCGTCTGTTTTAACCCCCATGAAACTCAAAAAGAGCTAGCTTTCTGTTGCACTTGCATCTTCTCTCTCTCTTCCTCTCCTTTAAATTGAAGCTCTCTCTCTCGCAGTTCTCCGCAACACCTCTCTCTGTAGAATCTGTCCAAAGATCAGCATATAAGCTAAGAAGGAGAGAAGGAGAGAAAAGAAATGGCAAATGTAGATTTCATGCCATTCTTGGCCATGGTCATTGTTCAACTGGGCTTCGCAGGAATGAACATTATGTCAAAGCTGGCCATGGATAGTGGCATGAACCCTTTTGTGCTCGTCACCTATCGCCAGATTTTTGCCACCCTCGCCACCATCCCTTTTGCTCTTATCTTGGAGAGGTATCTAAAGCAACTTCGCCAAGAGAACTCTTTCTTTATTAATCTTCAATGCATGTCTTTTGTGAAAAAGAATAACTAAATCTTCGGCTTGTGTGGAAAACGATGCTCTTCTTAATCTCTTTTTACATGCAATCATGCATTGTTAGCTAGGTTCAAATGACGATGATCGAAGTTAACTTCAGTGACAATTCTCGAGTGTTCATTTAGCCATGCATGTGTTCTGTTTTGGATCACAAAGACTAATGAGCGTCACACGAGCTCTAGGGAGAGAGCTCGTAACTTCTACGCGAGAATTGATCAATGCATACAGCTTTTGTTTTCTCTGTTCCAAGAAAAAAAGTTGATTATGCTTTTATAGTAATAAGTGTTGAGATCAAGAAAAAAACGTTTGTCTTTCCAAATGAAGCAGCTAATGGTAGCGATGAAGAAGGAAGAGGGAGAAAATTTAGGTTAATCCAAAAGGATCTGAAGAAATATTTAAGTACACTTCTCTTTTTTACTGGATTGGTGTGATCTAAGAGCTTGACTGATAAAGCAAAGCTCATTAAGGAGAAGTTTGACGAGCTCTTAATTACTGACCCATTGAAACGGTTTGATTAGGTCGACCTGCATGGCTGCCACGTCACCCCCACTTTTCCAGAAAATTTTGTCCTCACGTGCATGATGCATGACAAGACAAAATCGATTGTGATGCGAAAAATGGTGCAAAAATTGAGCGCTGTTGTCGACAGAAATTCTCTCTCACATGACAATGATTGATTTCTAAGATTTGAAAGATGATACCCAGTTAGAATTACTATAAGTTTCCTATAATTTGAAAAACCAATAGTATCAATTGAAACCATTCACGCAGGTGAAGATTTTGTTACCTCTTGCCAAAAGGAGTCTTCTTAAAAATTGAAAGATGAGTGCAAGTGTTTCGTGTCCATGGTTTTTGTTTGAGTATAATTCTCTAACACCATTTTATAAAAAAAAATGAAGAGTAATCGCAAATTGGCTAATTAAATGAATGATTTCAAGAATATTCACATTCTTGATGGTCTATTACAGGAAGACAAGACCCAAAATCACAATACCAATTCTGTTCCAGATCTTTTTATGTTCTCTCACTGGGTAAGTAAACCATCTCTGAAATCTTGATTTTGCATTTGGATTTATCTGAAGTTATGTGGTCGCTACATTACTGCACTAGGACTCCCTCTCTACCAATATCTATCATCATGATACGAATGCATAAAAATCAAAGTTCATGAGCTGTGGTTCCAAAAAAATGTGCAGGGCTTTCATGAATCAAGTTTTCTATTTCGTCGGGTTGAACTATTCCTCGCCCACGATCGCATCCGCGCTGACCAATATCCTCCCGGCCGTGACGTTCTTGTTTGCACTGATCTTCAGGTGCATCTAATAGCGCTACTTCATCCCATACATTCTTGTTTATTTATTTCAACAACCATAGTGGTCTTTTTCCTTTTGTTCGAATGCTGCATTTATAACTACTAGTTGATATGCAATAGCTCTTTACAATCTGTTCACATTTTCTGTGATTTGTCTTGGATAGACAAGAATCGCTTGGAATCAAATCGAAGGCAGGGCAGGCAAAAGTACTTGGGACTCTTGTCTGCGTGGGCGGAGCGATGCTCCTCTCGTTTTACCATGGAAGCAAGATCGGAATCGGTAACTCGGCCATCCACTGGAAATATGCAGAGAAAATGACAGACAAACACCCTACCGAGAAAAGCAACTTCTTGGGACCTTTTTTTATCTTTGCTAGCACTGCTGCCTGGGCACTATGGTTCATCATTCAAGTGAGTAAAACATTCATTTCGCTTCTACCTAAGATTTATATTTTGTGATTGCTCCATTAATTCATATAAAGAACTAATTCAAGTCCAAATTTGCTGAAACAAGTGTTGCATGCTTACCAGAAATGGACTCGTGTGTTGAGCATTGTCATTGAAGAGAGACTTTAAGAGTTCACTTTCTTAATGTTTTTCTCGTGTGCATTCAGGCAAAACTGAGTATTAAGTTTCCAGCTCCTTACACTACCACAACATTGATGTGTCTCATGGCCACCATCGAGTGTGCAGTCGTCGGTGTAGCTATCGAACATCATGTTGCCGCATGGTCGCTAAGATCTGGAATCCGACTTATCTCAGCTGTTTATGCGGTACGGTGTCGTGGACATTGAATGAACTTTAGCAAAAAATGGAGGGATCTAGTTTAGCTTTTGTGCAACCATGGTTTATTAGGAAATTTTGATGACAAAAGTAATGCTGATTGTAATTTAAATTCAGGGTTTCATATGTTCGGCTCTGGCATTCTGCATTATGACCTGGTGCGTCGAAAGAAAGGGTCCTCTCTACACCTCAGTCTTCAGCCCTCTGATGCTCATCCTCACAGCAATCCTAAGTTGGGCACTTCTTCGTGAGACATTGTTTGTCGGAACGTATGTCTTCGACGATGTCACTATAAAATATCCTACGATTTTAGAGCTGTCTACAAATTGCAATAAAGCATTCACTTAGATTACTTCGATTCTTTCGATTTCAGATTGGTGGGGTCTATATTGATCATTGCTGGACTCTACTCTGTCCTATGGGGAAAGGATAAGGAGGCAAAACAAGCAAACATCACTGAGGGGATGGAAGCAGCAGTGAAGAACAGAGAGAAAGAAGATTTGGAGTTGCAGTTTCAGGCACATGGAAATGGCGGCAACGGTCTACATGATCCCAATTGAGTATTTCGCATACAAGAAGACGGTCCAAGTCGACTTCTCAATTGGGTATCAACAAAGTTTTGATGCTGTTTCGCTAGTTCTCAGGCATCTGATCATGTTTATCTATCTTCTGCGTCTTTTAGGTTTCCAGTCTCTGTCGAGCTTAGCTCTGATGCAAATGCAAGGACCTCAATCTGCATATCGTGCATTAATTAATAGCACTCTATTAAATTATGGAAGAATCAACTCTAGTTGCTGCGATGTGCTCTTCACTTCTAAAACCGCTCAAAGCTCTTCCTTTCTGATTCATGATAAATGACGATCACTCACTGCCGCGTCTTACCGGTCAGGCAGGTCCAAATTCATTTGGCATGTAATGCCACTTAGGCTTGCATCCGACCGAACAGAAGACAGGACACTTACAGAGCAGAGCGATCAGAATCAAGATACAGTTACGTCAGGGGATGCATAGTTTACTAGAGAAGGAAAATAATCACATTAGAATTAATCTCTCGTTCTGATCACCAATCACAGAACGGGGAGCTGCACCATACAAGTTGTCATAAAAAGCAGAAGAGAACAGATGTTACAATCGAAAGCAACAATTTTTCACGGTCATCTGCAGCTCAAATGCAGCATCACAACGAAACTGCAGTCCAACGAAACTGCAGTCCAACATCAAGATGAAATCATCATATCCAACTACCGAAATCTGAACACGTCAACCGCCAAACTGAAATTCAATTTGATAAAACAGCTTCACCGACAAGCCAATTGAACAGGTATCTTCCACTAGCTGGCATCTGCATGTGCTTATCCACTACTAATACAGAGACACCCAAAACAAGAATGGGCAGCTGCGGAAGATGGGTTTGAGCTGAAACGAACCTGCGCCCATAGGTCCGACAAGGACTCAGCGGTCACCAGAATCAAGGGTGAGACAGAAGTCGTCGATGAGAGGTCTGGGCCCAGGCGGAGGATGGCCATCGATCCCGAGTACGTGAAACTGAGGCCGCTGATGTCCACGGTGGTCGGCCCCATTTTCTCCTCCATAACCACCGCCACCCCCGAGTCGGCGAACGCTTTATAATGGGGGGTGTTGCTCTCGGACAAGACTAGCTGCTGTTCGAAATCTTTGGCGGCTTACGTGGCTAACTTGACTTTTTGCTGACTCAAAAGTGCCAGATGTCGGCATTTATAGATCGCCGGAGAATGCAGTTTAAGACTAATTGCACGCAGACCAAAGTACCCCTTAAGTAATAGCTAGGGATAATCGATTCCGGGCCTGATCTTATTCTAAGTTGGAATCGAGAGCCAGGCCGAAAGGAATGATTCCCAAATTTGGGAACCAAGGACTAGATGTTTGGTTATAGAATTGGGAACCGGATCGGACCGTCGATTCCAATCCACTCTATTAGAACTGGCCACTTTTTTTTCTTATTAAAGAGTGGCCGTGCACAACAAGAGAGGGAGAGAGATTTTAAGATATTGACAAAAGCGATAATTCGTGAAGAGTTATTGTATCGTAAGTTATGGTAACATTGGACAATATAATATTTAATTCATATTTTGTTAACTTTTTTGAAAGAAAAAAAAAGGGTGTATGTAGTCGGTCCGGCCCAATTTCCTCTTGGAATCAAGAATCGGACCACCATTTTTAGAAAAAGGGAACTAAACTAACACTCCCAAGAACCGGATCAAGCCGACTGGTCCTAGCTAGCCCAGCCAATTCTCAATTGAAGCGGTCTATTTTGCACACCCTTAATAATAGTCGAGTCTACCTTCCTGTGACTTTATACATAGGAAAGTACTATCGTCATCGGCAATTTTAGCTTGTTGGTATCGACAATTGAATATTACGTCTTGTTTGCCATCCAATGAAAAGGTTATCATCGTTCAAACTATTTCCATCGAAGGCATTAGAGCACACGAGTTCTATTGGATGCAAATTAGAGTCGTCAGTGCAACAAATTATAGCTAGAGGGATTAGGTTTATAGATCGATTTCAATTCGAGTAATAGTATGTGATTGCACACTTAGTGAAAAAGCACCCCTAAGACCCTAAGAAATTGAACTCATTGATGATCGGCTGTTTTTCCTTTTCTTGATTCACGCAAAAGCTTTTTCTTTTCCCTCCATTTTCGCTTAACGGGAGGTTCCACCATGGCCCGGGAAGAAAGAATAGTCGGGCGTAAAATGAGCCAAAATCATATGGACTATTTTCAAAGAATAGAATACTTTTTCCCTTTCCCAACAAAATAGCAAACAACACTCGAATTTTAAAACATTATGAAAAAAAACAAAACTTATACACGTGTCTAAATTTATGTGTTTCAAATAAATCGGGGTCAAGTTTAATTAGCCACAAGATTTTTTTAAAAGAGCAAAAAGAAAAGGTCATGAATAGCAACTATGTCGGAAAAATGGAATAAAATATTTTTTAACTATTATCGTCACTTTAACTTTAAAAAGGATCATTTGTTGGATGACAGAAAATATAAAAATTTTAAATTTTTTTTTTTAATTTATTATATGGATATTAATAAAGTTTTAAATTTTTTATTTTTGTTAATTTAGTCTTAAAATTTTAACAATTTATCAACGTAGTCCATTTGGCTAATTTTGATTGACATTAATTATTTTTAATTATTTTAAACAAATTTAAATTGTTTATTTTATTTATTTTTCTTTTCTTTTGTTTTTTAAGTAGCGGCCAACGAGGTTGTCAGAGCTCAGCGACCGTGCTTTGTGGGTTCTTCTTCTTCGGGAGAAGACAGACTCAACATCATTATCTTGGAGTGAGACGCGACCTCTTTTTTGTATCTTCGAGATCAAATAGGCATTTCTTTATCTGGCTTTTGCACTGTTTTTGACATAATGGCTTCTTTCATTACACATGTAGCATTTGTCAGATTTTCTGCATATCCTCGAATGATCTCTTCATAAGCCTTCTTCTTGAACGTCCCATTTAATGTTTCAAAGGGAACCTTTTGAAATGCTTTCGCTTCTTGCAATTATCCCTACAAAGGGATCATTACAAGGACCTTTTTTGGAACTCTTTGACTTTTATTCTGGCCTTTGACAAGCTCTGTCAAGCTCTTTATTTTTTCTGAGATAATTTCTGAACTCTTTTCTTCAGATTCATAGATCTTCATGAGCAAGAAGGATTTTTTGTTGGTATTCTCCAAAATTGGCTTCACTACCCTTTTCTGCTTATAATTGAGAGACCTCTCCATTGCTTGGCCTACTTCTTTCGGAATAGAAAAGGGGAAACTGACTTCATATTCCAATCGGCCCCAAGAGCATAATAAGCTTGATCATTTCCTGGAAGTGCCTATCAAGATACCTGTGACGTAGAGAGCAACATCTTCTTTCACAATGCTCTCTTCTTTTGAGTTCCAACTGGTGTAAAACCCGAATGACTTGATTAAAATTTGGTTGCAGTAAGAACTGCATTTGATTTTGATCAGGAACAGGCTTCCACCAGTTTTTAAGACTACCGGTAAATCTACTCAAGAATTCAACAAGAATATCATACCAGCTTTCAACAACAAGAGCCTTGCTATTAAGCAAGCATGGAACTCTTGCAGTCTTTCTGGCCATTTTGGGTAAAGAACATCATCTAAGGTGACTCGTGAAGGTTTCCTACTTCAGGCTAAGATAAATTTGAATCCGCCTCCATTTCTGGGTGATCTGCCATCATGATTGCTGGCGCAATAGAATCAGGTTCTGATTCTGAGGATAGGGACTCTTGGAAGAAGTTGGATCACTTTTAGAATTAAATGAGTCAGAATTAGAATGCATGGAATGGATTGCAGCAATGACAGGCAGATTCTGGTGGTACTGCTCTCTCAAAAAGGTTTCTAAAGGATTTGAAACCATAAGAGAGGGAGGATGTTATTCAAATTATTCCCCTTGTTTTGGCCTTTTTTCTTCTCTGATCTTCTTCCATTTTTCCATTTCTCGAATTCAATTTCTGAGAGAAAGAATGTCATTTTTCTCAGGTCTTGGTGCTTATACAAGGATGGTTGCTAAGGTTGAAGATCCCAGAGGAGATATTTTCTTGATATAGTCTGGTTTGGAAGAAAGACTTTATTATCTTGGAGTAGTTTAATTTGCCTTTTCAGCTTCTCTATTTCTGTAGTCTGGTCTTCTAGATAGTGATGTGGGACCAGTTTACCAGTCTCCATCTAATGAAGTTTCTTTAGCAATGTGCCAAGTATTTTATTAGTCACTAACCCCATTTGATAACCAATCAACATGATCCAATCGGGTTAGACAGTTGTGGGCTTACTGTCAATAGACTTGACGACATTATTATGTGCCAAAGTACTTTCAGACTGCCAATGTAACACTAGCAGCAGTCCTCTTTTGCCTTCCTTGTTCATCAACCTTTGTGGGATTTGAAATTTTAGGTAAATGCCGAAAACTCTGTTTTGCATCTGTAAATTCTTCTAATGCTGGGAAGGGAACATTAGAGTTGGGTATTTTCCAGAGGTGGGAAGTCTGACCGTGAAAACTTGTAGATATTTGGAAGGATAGGAGGAGGTTGGGGGTTTAGAGCACAGCTAAACTGAGGTCGCATAACTGGCAATTCCCAACGGCAGGCATTTTTCTTAACCCATCTGAATATGGGTTTGTAGAAGGGTGCAACAACTTGCCTTTGTGAGAAGGTTTTTACCTGGGAGGTGATGGTGGAGGTGAAGGTGCTTGACATGGCTCTGGAGCAACGGGGTTTAGCTCTTTTCTTGTGCCTTGAAGGCCTGTAATCTTCTTCTTCTGAAGGATCTGTACAAAGGGAACAGCAATCCAGATCCCAAAAACAGTGTCCAGTCTGAGGATTTTTGTAATAATGGATTGCTCAGCCTTCGTTATCAAAGGATTCTATCAAGGCCTTTGGGTCAGAATCACCATCCTCAACAGGATTATTAGCAGCACAAGGTTGTATCATAAAGATAGTAGAGAATATAGGAAAGGAAGCCTCTTCCTTTTCCATACTAACTTGGATGATTAGAGTTCCATGTTTCTTCTTTGTGAACTGAGATAATATCATTTTGACTGGCCTAGAATTCTGCTGGAGCTTCTCATAATTAATTACCCAAGTTGAAAAAGAAGCGGGGAGGAAAAACATTGGCACAAATTGCGACTGAGCCTTTTCATTCTTCAGCATTTGTATTTCCGTCTCTCTAATCCTGACTCATAGACCTCAAATACTATTGTATGCTCATGGATTTAGAGTCTACTCAATCCTAAAGGACTTGTGTTTTGCTCTTTTTCATCTTCAGCTGATAATGTATTAAATGGTGAACAGGTTTCCAACCACTGAATTTTCTCTTTGCAAAACTCAGCAAAAGAGTGTCACTTTAAGCAAAAAATGGTTTCTAAATGTATTGTTTTCTAGTTCGATTGAAAGCCGCAAAATTGCAACCTTTGAATTTTCTTCTTCTCTGCTGACTTTGCCTGATGAAAAGCTTTTCAGTTGACGATCATGAAATCTAGGAGGCCTTGGAAAAAGCAGGGTGTAGAGCGGAAAGAAAGAGAAATCTGTCTAGCTCTGAAGAAGAAGACTCTTTCCAAGGATCATGTTGTGGGTGTGGGAATCTGCCTCTTTTCTGTATTGTCCCTTGGCCAAAGTCAAGGTCGTCGGAGTCAGCAAGGCATCCACCAGGCAGAACTCCGGTTTCCACTCAAGCACAGTCTTCACTTTCTTAACTTCCGGAAAGATATGCTGCATGCGTTTTGACATGTCCATAATTTTGTATCTTGAAGGGCTTCCAGAGGAACTGAGGAAATATACTATCTATTGCAACCCAAAAAGTTGAACTAATGGGAATTTCATATGCGCTATAAGTCTATGACATCTGCAGATGTGACGTATGGATCACCAAATACGTCTAGAAATGTCCAAGTGGTTCTTTTAAGAGGTTTTGCTTCAGATCTCCCTGCATTAAAGGGTTTTTCTTTTTATACAATATATGAGGGACAACAGGTCTTTGCCTGCAAATACACTTCCAGTGAAGTGCTATTGTCCAAAAACCAGATATTCATTCGCTTGTGATGCCAGTCATAAATCACTATGTATAGATACTGGAGGAAAGTATCAATCCCATTTTCTGCATCATGCAAAATAGAAAAGCTAATGGTTTTCTCTCTTCTTTTCCTGGTCACAAATGGGCATTCCTTCTTTCTCCAGGAATCAAACTCGGGCTAATGAGCAGCAGATGTACCTGAGAATAAGGAAAAGCTTCAGATGTCATCAACTTTTGTTCGTTATTTGGAGAGAGAGAGAGAGAGAGAGAGGGAGTGGCACTGTTTCGAATGTGAGCGAGAAGTTTCCTGGTGCAACAGTCTCGTGTGTTGTATGGAGGACAGCAGACCCCATATACGCTAATAATGAAGTTTATGTTGATCTCGTGAAAGAAATGGATGCGGTCATAAGTAGGTATGTTGCTGAAATCCTTTTAATGAGGTCGTTAAGGATTTTTATCTCTTTCCTTAAAGCTGACTTCCTCTCTCTTTCCTTTTTCTTCTTGCTTTGATGATTTGATGGTGCATTTCTGCGATAGCTGCATATTTCACGTCTTCACCCGGTTGACACTAACAGATACTCTCTCATACGTCGCCTCTGGATGGTACATTTGTTTAATGTGAGTTTTATAGTTAATTTCAACTAAACTCTCACCACTCTGGTCTTCCAGATTCAACCCTTTCATTAGCAAAATCCCTGTGTTCTGGATGGCGCCATATTTCATCCATGTGTAAGTTATCGAACATGGGAATCTCATCACATTCTTTCTTTTGTCCCTCCTTATGGACAACTTCGGCTCATGAATCACAGGTGAAAAAAAATGTTTTCATTTCCGGAAGTATCATCAATTTCGTTTGATTTTTGTGGTGTCTTAGCTTGTACATATAAGCTTTTAAGTTAACAACGGTCAAACCAGGAACCGGGTCTTTTTAATAGATTGACTTCAGAAAGGAGCCAGTGGTTTAGAATGGAGACTGGGGAAAATTTTTGAGCTCTGTCCTTTGATTGTCCATGCCTCTGGTTAGTTAAAGTTTACAGCTACTTGGCTTATACAGAGTCAAAAAGCTGAAGAGCATTCCTTTATTATACTGAAAGCCACAGCTGACTTCATACGCTGGGACATGCTGTTTAAGCCTGTCAGTTGGCGTATGGAATGATTCAGGGAAGACAATTGACTCAATCGGTATGCAATTTCAATTGCCTCCTGCATTTCATCAGCTGATTTGAACTAAAATTATGGGCCACTGAACATCCCTTTGAAATAAGGTACTTGGTGGTTGATTGTTTGTAATGTTCTAGGCCAATTGGACGGATTCCTGAAGATAAAGCCCCTTCATTGACAGGAACATCAGTACTTTATAACCGCCCTTACCTAGGTTTCTGAGCTCTTAGTCGAGCAGAAGGTTAGGAAGTGGGGCCATTATGTGCTTCAATTCTCCGTGAGGGTCTCTATTTGGAGACAGTTCTACACAAAGAAATTGAGGGATTGTGGAGGAACCCCTTTTCGTTGTTCTTCAGTGATCCCAACACAGCTTCAGTCTAAACATTCTGGGAGACGCTGTAACTGATTAATGATGTAGTTCTTGATTCTGCAGAGCGATTCAGGTTCAGGAGTCTTTTACCTTCAGTATGTAATTTCGCATTATCATTCCACAGCAGATTCTTTTTGTCAAGTCCCCTCTGAATAGGGTCTGTTTCTTTGTAAGCTTTGGGTTCTTCAAGCATATCAAATAAAACTGAGCAAAACTGAGTATCAAAGACGAACTTCAGGGAAAAACTTTGCAATAAGACTGCAGATGCAAAATTGTTTTGCGGAAGGAGAAAACAGAGCCTCAAGCTGTAAAAAACTGGGATGTTACATTTCAACATTCGATTCAACTAATTAAAATTAACTGGTCACCGTGTTTACTCTGAAAGAGTCCATGACCTGGCGAAGATCATTCTCTTCTTCCAGGAAGACGTTTTCTGGTGTTTGTAGTCTCAACTCATACAGCCTGTTGTTGTCAACTCCAAGAACTGAAAGGTACCTTCGATCCCATTCCAAACGAACCACTCGATCTTGGGGCATAACTGCCAATTCATTATTGCTGGCATACGACTTTATGTTCACCTGAAACAAAAGTTGACACCTTCAACTACTTACATTGAAACCACAAACCAGTGCTCAGAGAGGGACAGAAAAGTGCACATGGTGGATGTCTCCCTACTTTGAAACAAAGGGAATCGAATAACAGCTAAATAGATTTACCTCTACTTGATAGTACATTTTGCCATCATCGGCAATTCTCGAAGAAGTGGAAATGATATTGGACTCACGCCTGACTCCTAGTCTGGTTGACATGAATTCTGTCAAGTACTGCTTGAGTACTTTTTTTCCAGCTTCTTCTGGTGGACCCAGGTCTTCAACACTCTTATACCTGGATGATGAAGGAGATGAAAACTCCACCGAGATATTTTCATCTAGAACATAAGGGTCTCTGAAGAATATGTCAGCCCCAGCACCTCGGACTTGCATCCAATTCTGAGGATACTTGAAAGAGTAACCATCAAAAGTATCAATGTACTCTCTGAGCCCAACAGACGGCTGTGCAAATGCAGTGTCATCCAAACCAACTCGTGAGAAGATACAACTTGATAAGATCAAGGCCATCACACTCCTCCTTGGAACTGCATAAGCTTTAGTCTGACTATACATTAGAAGATTTTCAAATCAAAGTATATGACACAAGTTTTAGTCAACTTGCAAGTAGGATGTATGGCATCTCACAATTGCAAATGAAAACTTAAAGTAGAAGTCATAAACAACATCAAAGCCTTCCGCATCAAGATTTGATTTAACAAATTCAAAGTCCTTTCTGTCTCCTTTCAAATGCAGGATATGCCCCAAAGTTAACCATCAGATGAGAAAAGGCTCAGCACAAATCATCCAGTCACAGAATTTCATCAAATAAATTATGTGCAAAATTAGCTACGCCCAATGCAGTTACCTTAGAAGAATAATCAGCATGATCTTTGTCCAACTCACCAGGCAATTGTTGAATGATGGGGGCTTCAACTCTGGTAAACAAAGTAACCTGCCAAAATAGCAAGGTAGGCATGATTTGCACTGCATTGGTCTCGAAAACAGCAAGGCACCATGGAAGATTGACATCAGGAAATGAGGGAAAGAGATGGGATGTAAGTTACCGAACCTGATGACCAACTTTGCTGAGTAATCTCGACAAAAACACGCTGATGAAATGGGTGCCTCCCATTATTACGATCTTCTTGGTGCTCGATGCGGTGACATGCAGCGCTCCTTTCGGCTGCCACACCTTCCTCTTATACTATAAACAACCTATAATCAGCTATTTATACGGCTGATGAGCTGATGAAACAAATCATTCATTTCTCATGCTCATTTCTTTTGAACAACTGATAAACGTCTGAGCCTCAGTTTCAACTTCAACCAAGCGTACAGGGCTATAGGACTCTGTTCTTGCAGAGTTTGTCACTCGACTCTGTTCTTGCCGAG
This sequence comes from Corymbia calophylla, assembly GCA_014182845.1. NCBI lineage: Eukaryota > Viridiplantae > Streptophyta > Magnoliopsida > Myrtales > Myrtaceae > Corymbia > Corymbia calophylla. The sequence continues at coordinate 13,067,235 of CM024700.1, forward strand.
TTTGTCACTTTCTTTGCATAGGAAAATATCACGAATTATGGGAAAGGAAACAACCCCAGCAGGTTAATCTATACTCTAATTGATATAGAGACGATAAAATGACCCATCTTCTGGTCCGTAACAGTATATGTGCTAGTGATTCATTAGTGAACACAGCCTAAAACCAACATCAAAGTTGATTAGAGCAATCACCCAGTAAACAAAAATGCCAACTTTTCAAGAATTCTTGATGTGAGAGAGAGAGAGTGAGGACCTGAATGCAAGCATGGAGTCTGGTGCCACTGAAGTCGGACAAAGAAGAAGGGAGGAGAGAGAGGGAAGAAGGTGGATGATGTTGATGCTGCACTGCCGCCAACTTCGCCATGACTCGTCCTCGGCGCTCTGCCCCTCCCTCCGCTTCTACTAGCAATGGCTTTCTCTGGTTTCTGTCCAGTTGGGATAAGACAGCTACCCACCCCAGCCTCACATTCTTCTTCTTTACTTTCGTCTTTGTTTTTCATTTTTGTTTATTTATTTTGGGTGCCCTTGAATGCCTCCTGTTGCTAATTTGTGTCTTACCAAACTAAATTCTAAATTGATAACCCTTTAAAGATCATGATTCGTTTGAATGGAGAAAAAAGTTATGGGTAACCTCAAATTAATCACATGAAACCATGTCATAGGCACATGAGTATTGCAATTCGAATAGTTTTATAATGTTACTAATTTATAGGTTTGCCTTCCTTGTCATCTTTTGCGCATTTTTAAGTATTAAAAATTTGACATTTGCTAGGTTTAACGTGCGTATAGCAATTATATCTCAATCACATGGTTGAACCGTCTTATCCACCATACAAGATAGTATCTTTCCTAATTTGAATAGCTTAATAGTCCGATTGTTTGGTAGAATTTCATGTAATTTGAGTTTACCTCAGACTCGAGACAATGACTACTCTTTAAAGGCAACTGCCACTGGGCGCGAGGTTTCCCTTTAACTGTGTTTGTGATCTGCGACTGTCTTGATGGTCGAACCTATGAAGCGAAATTGTGCTCGGCTATGAGCGGGTACGCCACGATCCATGAGTGCCAAGAAACTACTTATCGACCTCCCATTGCCGGCCAATACCAAAGAGAGTGCCGAACTCACTTAGGCGGGATCCGAAACTGCATTACCCAACCAAACCTACCATTCTTGCCGACGGACCCATCAGTTTTTATCCACGGATTTGATCAATATGTACTTCGAGAGTGGATTAGTGAATGAAGCTCGCGTCCTGTTCGACCAAATGCCTCACAGGGATTTGGTTGCTTGGATGGCCATGATGGCTGGCTATACTTCCTGGAGTAACCATGACGAAGCATGGCTGTGTTCTCTGAGATGGTTCGGAATGAGAAGGAGCCAAATGAGTTTACTTTATCCGGTGTCTTGAAGGCTTGTGAAGGTAAGAAAAGTCATTCGCATGGAACGCTAGTTCAAGGCTGGGCAATCAAGCTTGGCTTGGATGTTTCTATGCATGTTGAATATGCACTTCTCAACTTATACGCTACGTGCTGCGTTAGCATGGTTGATGCCTGCATGGTTTTTCACAATTTTTATGGAAAGACTGAGGTGTCTTGGACTATGTTGCTCCCTGGGTTTACCCACCAAGGTGACGGCTATAGTGGGCTTAACATGTTTCGCCAAATGTTATTGGTACGTACCTGTCGTGAATTCAACTACTGCCTCGCATTCACTTTGCTTTAGATGAAGGTAGTTCAATAATTTCAAGCATAATGTGGTCATTTACAATGCCTGCAGTACATTTTCCTATCAATTGGTCTCAACATGAAGTAAATTTTCACATTATTTATGCACTTTATGTGGAATCAGGAAGGAGCTGAAATGAACCCATTTAGCTTCTCAATTGCAGTTTGAGCTTGTGCCTCAATTGGGTCACAGAACTTTGGCCTCCAACTCCATGCATAAATTATCAAACATGGGTTCGACTCCAACCTTCCTGTCATGAACTCCATATTAGATGGGTACTGCAGGTGTTGTTGCTTATCTGAGGCAAGTCAATGTTTCCATGAAATGCATGAGAAAGATGAAATCATGTGGAACACCTTGATAGCTGGATATGAAAGATCAGATTCCTGTGAGGTCCTTCTTATGTTCTCTAAAGTGGAGTCCCTGAGGTTTCAACCGAACTTCTTCACATTTACAAGTGTTATAGCGGCCTGCGGTAATTTAGCACTTATGAAGTGTGGATGACAGATTCATGGAGTAATCATTCAGAGAGGACTTGAGGGTAGCATTGCGCTTGCTAATGCACTTATTGATATGCATACCAAGTGTGGAAGCATATATGATTCGCACAGAATATGTTCAATTCTGTCTCACAGGAACTTGCTCTCTTGGACATCTATGATTGTTGGATATGGCGCTCATGGACACAGAAGAGAGGCCATTAAATTGTTCAATGACATGATCAGATCAGGATTAAGACTGGATATATTTTATTATGGCAGTTCTGAGTGCTTGCAGCCAGGCCGGTCTTGTAAATGAAGGGTTGAGGTACTTTAAATTAATGGGTGAATATAATGTTACCCCAAGCCAGGAGATTTATAGGTGTGGTGGATTTGCTTGGCCGTGCAGGGAGAGTGGAGGAGGCTTACCAACTGACGGAGAGTATGCCATTTAGACCTGATGAGTCTGTGGGGCGCCCTTCTTGGAGCTTTAGAGCATGCGGACTTAAGAAGTTAGGAAAATTGGTAGCTCGGAGGGTTCTAGACTTGAGACCGAGGTTGGCCAGGACCTACATGGCACTAGCAAACATTTATGCGGCTGAAGGTATATGGGTGGAATTTGCCTGAGTTAGGAAGTTAATGTGGGGAATGGGTAGCAAGAAAGAGATTGGGAGTAGTTGAATTGAGGTTGGAAACCAGATTTTTAGTCTTGTTGCTGGATATAAAATGGTTTCTAGGGTGCATGAAATTGTCAAATTGCTAATTTGGGACATGAAAAAAAGCAGGCAGGTTATGTGCCCCACCTAAACAATAACGACACGCCTAGCAAAAGATAGGAAAAAAAGAAGATAGTGCGGACAGAAGCAGAAAGAACAGCCTGAGAATCACAGAGACTTGCGACCGTCCATCTGCATCCGCAATTTTTGCGAATTTGCCTGGAGCTGTCCAGGCATTTGTCGACAATGCAGTTTAGAATTTTGCAAACAGCTCAAGATGGTCAATATAGATATATATTTGGCATTATACTGTTGAGGTGATTTCAGTTGATCAAAGCTTCAATTTTTGCAATGCTTCAGATCTGCCCACATTTAATCTACTTCAGCTAAATTGTTCTGTGAATTCAACCTGTAACCTGTAACCTGATAATGAACTAGTTCAAAAAGAAGCTGTGCAGTTGAGGCTCCAATATTTTTCGTTCATAAGCGAGATGAATAAGAGTGGTCTTTTGATCTTGCGTACTGTGGCACCTCATGACAAAACTGTTTCTATTGACACCTCTACTTAGCTGATGTAATCTTTCTCAATAAAATCTTCCCTCGAGTTTACACCGTCCAGCGTCTCTGTATTCTAAGTTGAAGAGTCTAGCATCAGCAGAGAACCGATCTGGTTACAGCCATGAAAGATCCCGATATGGCCTGGAAGAACAGGATCAGGATGCGGTGGACATAGTCGGCCATCTGCTGGATTTCAACCAGTGAAACTCATCCTAGGCTCAAAAGTTCATATCGTCTCTACTCTTCTCAATCGTTTTGTCTATTTTTCCCCTTGAACCCGAAAAGCAAAGCTGCCTCAGTATTGACTGCAGCAAAATCAGAATGGGAAATGGCTTGTGGCATCGTTTTCTGTATGTGCCGTGCCTCGAGAGTGAGCAAAATCAGGATACGATATGTTGCCGAAATAAACACTGGAATTCGATGGAAAGAACATGTCGTTAATCCGCTGAAGATATCATATGCTTTTGGTCAGAAAAACTCCTACTAAACAAAGCCGATCCATTGCTCGCGTACTGAGGGTCCGAACGTTATGAATTGAATTGAATGTTGAATGAGCTTAGTTAAAGTTGAAATAGGATCGCATACTATATGGGAATGTATTTGCCAGATGATTAAAATTACATGTCAAATTTGAGATGCACGATGCTTGAATTCGCGTGTTAAATCGAACATGCAAACCAACTAATCTGTGAAATTTCATGCTGATTAAATCGCATCACTGAATGATTTTGCATGTTGATATATTTGCACGAAAGATTGCAATCACATGCTGAATGAAAATTATACTTTTTAAACTTGATCATTGGTTGAATTACATGGTCTTGCTAGTGTAGCTCATCCTGATCTAGGAAAAGGAAGGCCTTAGGTCATAGACTCTAAGGGAAAATTGTCCAAAAAGTCTTAAAATTATAGTCTGGCAGCCAATTCGGTTTTAAATTTTTAAATTTTATCAATTTAATCATAAACATTTTAATGATTTCCAAATGTAATCCATCCAATTAATTTTAATTGAAAATCGCAATTGTTTGGTCTAGTCAGTGTCGGTTGATTTACATGGTACAGAAGGTTCTAATGTTATCAATTTTTGTAATTTTTCTGGATTTTTCTTGTCTTCCTTTCTTTTATTTTCTGTTTTTCTTTCTTTCCTTCATTAGATTTTTGACAAGTAAGGTTGCTAGAGACTTAGCTACAGCCGGACAAGCGGCGTGACTACAATGCCCTTGCCTAGATCGGGCGAGGGTGTTGTGACCTTCACTCCTTGTTGACCATCGCCGAAGAAACAAGAAAATAAAAGAAAATTTCAGAAAATAAAAAGAATTAAAAAGTTATCAACATCAATGTCACTTGTCCTACATGGGACAATCAACATCGACTGAATTGCAATTTCTGGCCAAAACTAACCATGAATTTTGGTTGATTTGTTCAAAAATTGCTAATATTAGAACCTTGACAAAAAAAAATTAGCCAAACGAACTATATTGGAACTTTGACCAAAAAAAAAAATATCGGAACATTACTAAAAGGCTTAAAATTAAAATGGCATAATGGGAAAGTTTAAAATCGAATTAATTAATATATAATAAGTTTAGTACTCTCCTTAGACTCAAGGGCAGTTTTTTTACTAAGCGTGCGAATAGAATGGGATGCATGTGCGCATTTCATTTCTGTATGATATTTGAAATGTCTAATTAAATTGCATGGTGTATTATATTCCAAAGTATTACCCTCCACGGTGAACATTGCAAGAGACAAAGTCAAGTCCCCCTTCCATGGTATCTTGTGGATGTACAAGTACATTTTCTTCTGTGGATATTTCACATCACTTATCACACATGATGTAGCCGATTTTACGCGAAATCATGTACATGATTATCCTCTCATTCTTGTAAAGCTAGTTTTACCACTTATTACATTTTACTAAATATGCATAATTTGACTAACTTAATATTTTAGAAACTTTTCTCTTATTTCGTCAAATATATTTTTCTCATTTACTGTGTGAATTGTATTACTTATTACCAAGAGAATTTCTGCTAAACTTTCACTCTATCTTGAAGAAAAAACAAATCTTAAATTTTCGTCTGAAAAAGAAAATATTCACTTCATCAAAAGCTTAATGCCTGCTAAACTTTCACTCTATCTTGAAAAAAAAAATCTTAAATTTTCGTCTGAAAAAGAAAAGATTCACTTCATCAAAGCTTAATGTACTTAATGTGCAAAAATCATAATAATCATTGGTGACTTTCCTTTTAAAACTTTTACTTTTCCTCCAAAAAACTCTGAAGTCCGTATTTATAAAAGAAATGACCTCCTTCATTAAGATTTACCGTGTTATGCAAAAGTCGACTTTTAATATAACATATTAGATTTGGAAGCCAAATTAAATTCGAAAATCGAGCAACCAAGCGTACCCTAGATAGGTACCATTTGACTATGCCCTTTTCTTTTACCACTTTTCCAAATAATCCTCACATATTTCATCTAAACTCTCACCAGAAGTGCTCCAACAAGATCAACTCCAATCAAAAATTGAGGGAATGCTGTAATAATGCCATCACCTTCTGATTATTATTTACTCTTGTAAAAGCTTGAAAAGAAAATGGAAATTTCACACATTGCATAAATTTATTTTCACCATATGATTATAACAACAAGAGAAACCTCCATGAATTAACATTCTCTCTCTTTCTCTCTGTCTCTGTACCTGTCTCTCGTATCAACACGGTTCCTTCCTCTTCGCGGCTTGCTTGTTGTTGTGCATCCACACTTTGAACACCTGTCTCTTCACCCCCACCTCTTCACAGAACTTCACCACCTCATCTTCATCCCCCTTCTGCATCTTCCACCCCAGCTTCTCAGCAAACTCCATCATCTTCTCCTTCTGCTCCTCGCTGAATTTCGTCCTGAACCTCTTCTTTGGCGATTGATGCATCTGCACCACCACCATGTCCTCTTGTCTCCGCCACGCTCCTCCTCCGTCGCTGCTGCAGCGCTGGAACACCCCGAGGTCCTCGCTCGAGCTCTCCGCCTCCCCACCCCCGCCAAACGCCACCATCAGCGGCTGTGCCGGCCCCGGCGAGAAGCCCTGATGGTGTTGGCGGCTCTGGTGGACGAGGTGGGGGATTGAATTGGCTGCATGCCTGATTTGACCATAACTGAGGCCGTTTTCGTTATGATGATTATACTGGAAACTGGCCATGTAGCCCGTCTCACTGCCACCGTGGGCGGCGAACTCCTTCCGGTGGAAGTTGCGATGGCAACCGCAGGCGGCGCATCTGAAGAACTCCAGCGTGCCCTCGTCCCCGCTTGGCATGAACTCACCACACCCGTCAACGACGTGGCCACCGATGCTTACTGCGTGGTTCTTGAGGCACTCGCGGTATCGGAAATTGGCCACCGGCGGAGGCATCGCTTGGGTGGAAGTCCTGACTTTGGGGAATTCAGCTGAAGTTGAACTTGAAGTGGGAATTGATGGCTGAAGGAGAAGATCAATTCTGGGTTTTGGTTGATCTAGGGTTTGAGGTGAGATGACATGGTTTTGGCAACGATCTATCTTTCTGTCTCCACTGGGTGGATTTGGGTCGTCATACATCAAAGAATTGGGGATTTCTGCTTGATCTTCTTCGCCTCTTGGCTCCATCTTGGGACCTGATTTGCTTATCTCCCAAATAGGTTCCCCCCTGCCCCCCTTCAATATTTGGAGTTTAAGAGTAACCCTAATTTTCTCAACCCTAATCTAAAACATCCCATCAAAAAGAGGAGACTTAAGCCAAAGGGACAATCACTAGTGAAGTTGAAATTGTCATCTGATTTGGACGTTTCTTGGGTGCTAAACCCACCAACCCATTTTGCCGTTTTCACTGAAGCTGGGTCTCAATTCGACCTTTCCCCCCAAGACAAGCAGGAGATTGAGCCCTTTGATTAGACATGCATAATGAAACCTGATTAAAAGCAAGTGAATAATTAATCACTGTTTCTTCTTTTGGATTCTCATATGAAGAGGAGGACTTTCTTGAAATTGGAGGAGCTAAAACAATCTGACTTACCAGTGGATTTGAAGCAAAGGGAAGTTGCTGACCGAAGCCAATTATGATCACATTAAGCAAAATGATTAACCGGAGGTCTCTATCTTAAAAGTCTGATAAACCAGCAGGAATTAAACTGGGAAAAGAGGGACTCCGTCGTGTTGCTGCCGACACACCGTGAGAGGCCCCGGAAACACCGCCATAAAGAGAAACGCTAAATCTCCGTCCGTGGGAGGAGGGCATCATCGACTTCTGAAAAAGATGGAAGAATTTCTCGTTGCAAGAATTGGGAAAATGACCATGTCATGTCAAACCCATCTCTTTCAAAGCCTGCAAGAAGATTGGCCCCATCTACTCTCTTTCTTGGGATTCTTTGTCTTCTCTGCAAACCCAAATAAAAATTCGAAACCTGGGAGGAGGGAGGAGTGGAGAGAGAGAGAGAGAGAGAGAAGCAGTGTTTGGTTTGGGTTGAGATTCGGCTTATTTGCTAGAATTAATCTTGCTGTGACGGCGAACCCCCTCAAAATCCTGTGCTTAAACGCCTTTTCTTCTGTGAGTTTCCAAGGAAAGAGACGGGATGAGAAAGGCTCCACATGAGGGTTTATTTAAGACAGAATGTTGGTGTCCACGAAGCTATGATTTTCCTTTTGTCTTCATGATTTTCTAGGGTCAGAGAGAGAAAGAAGGACAAAACTAAAGTGAAAAGAGTTGCGGGTCCGCTGGACACAGTCGTCGTCCTTTAGCTCTTGTCGGATTCTCTCTTTCTCTCTCTTGGAGGAGTGCTACAGTCACTGTAAATTTCAAATGCCCTTCCTACCATGCCGTTTCTCTCTGCAATTTCTAAGCTTTTTATTTTTTTTTACTTTCTCTCTCTAAATCTAAACGCTTGTATGTAGAGAGTTATTTGGTCCAAGTCTTCTTTTTTTTCGTCGCTATTGGTGAAAAAAAGGAATATCATTTTGTAAGTAGTTGGCAAGAAGTCTCATGTTGAGAAGAAGATAAGTTCACGTTCATTTCCTAGGAATCTCCTTTTGTGTAAATCAAATTCGAGTATAAATTCCAGACGCAATCGTTGACTAATTATCGCATGTCAAGTCATTTACTTAATTTTTTTTCGTTTCATAGGATGATTGACTAGAATGAAAAATATACATCACATTTTCATAACACAGAATAGTTTTTATTCTTCAGTGTTCATCTCATAATATCTTGAAATATACAATGGCAAAGATTAGTCGGAATCGATACTAAATTCGGGGTTAAATTACTGACTTTTGTTAAAGAAAAAAGGTCTTAGCTAGCCTTTTATTAAGAATATTATCATTAGGGTAAGGGTAGCGTCGTGAGACATGTGCATGTAGGTTTCTATTTCCCTCCCCGAGAGATCCGTTCCTTTACATGACATAAAAGGAAACATGGCACTCTTTCCAAATATATGCACTATTCTTCTTCTGACCTTATCCTTCTTCTTTTTAAACGCTTGATCAAATTTAGAACCACAGGGGTCTTGAATCTCGATATAGACTATGATTATCTGATTACACGAGCAACTTCCACGTTCCCTAGTAAATATATTTAAAGTTATCTAAAAGAGTCGTGTTGAGCAGGTGGGAACAATTTCCGAGCGATGGACCGATTTAAATTAAAGGACCAAAAGATGGATTATTACTATAAATAAGGACGAGATGATCTCTTCGAAGCAATGCGCTGTGGGATTTGGGATTACGTGGCCAGAGCCTAACCAAGTTCTTGATGTGCATGTCGGTCATTGATTAGTATTTGATTAAATTAAAGCAATTGTCCTCGAAGATAGGGCTCGATACATGCAAGTAGATCTATTGCGAAGGTGGATTTATTCCGAGTGTGTACTTTAAAAAAAATTAAAGAGATGTCGGTAGTAGAAAAAAGGGCCTAGAGATTAGTAGAATATTGTCTCCGCATTTCCTTTTTGGGAATATCTTCCACGCACCATCGATGTACAGAATAGGCCAACTTAGCCACATTTTCTAATCGTGTGAAAATGTGGTTAAATGGGTCCGACTTATGGATGAATCCGTACATCGTCGATGTGTGGAAGATTTTCTCCGTCCATCTAAACATAGCGGACCATCGAGCAAGTTGCCGATGGTTTGAATATGCATCTACTAAGATCAACTTTTTCATCAGGTACTCATTTGACCATACTTGGTCTAGACCCTAGAATCTTAAGGCAAGACTGTGCAAAGTTTACTGGTGACACCATTCACTTTATCAAATAGTGTATTCTCTATTTAGCATGTGTAGCAACATGACTAATGCATCAAGCACGGGTCAATGGTTTAATTTCTCCAAGTAGCAGTAGGGGTATGCAAAACAGACCACCCAAACCGACAACCGCTCGGATTAGGCCAAATTGAACTGCCCAGTTTGGTCCGATCCCTAAGAGTGTTGGTCCAATTTCTTAGTTCCTGACGGTCCAGTTCCCAATTCCAAGGGGAAATCAAATTGATTACATATATTTTTTTATTTATTCAAAAAAATTAGTAAAATGTGAACCAAACACTTTTTTGTCTAGTGGCAACACAAGCTACAATATAGTGACTTTCCACTCATCATCACTTTTGTTTATATCTTAAGATTTATCACTCTTTTTCGTTGTGCACGAACACTCTTAAATGGGTTTGTTGTACAATAAAATGTATAAATTTGGTCTCTTCCCCCTTCTATTTTGTACTTGGATTATTGTTGTTCTGTTTATCGTAGAAAATATATGAACACATAGTTAAGTTCCTTTTACTCATATTTTTTTTCTTCTAAAAGTGTAATGAGGAACACAATTCCAATTTCAAAACATATGGTATCAAGTAGTGGGAAAAAAAGTGATCGGTTCCATTGGACCAGATCGAATCGGGAACCAATCACCCCTAAGTGGCAATGTAAATGATGCTTGAAATAGCATCTCCAAAATAAGAATAACATGGAAAAAACTAAACTCGCTGCCCAAGTTGAATACTTAGGTTTAATTTTCTTCATATTTATACTCCCATTATTTGGCACGAAATTATAATTCTTTTAGATTCTCTAATTAATTAAATAAGAAATGAATTTATTTTATCAAGTGAAATATTCTTTAAGCTCAATCATCATACATCGACATAAAAAAGTCAGATAATTCTATTGAACATCTTAATTTGGTGATTCGAACTTGGTTTGGAGAAAGTTAAATTACAACCAAATTGAAGGCATGTTTGTTTGAGCAAAAGAATTTTTCAGCGAATTAATTTCATAAGTTTTCACTGGTTTGATTTGTTGAATATGATTAATCAATGGAAGACCATTTATGTCGAAGAAAATATGCAAATTCAAAGTTAGAAAAATAAATTTCCTAACTCGAGAAAACATTTTCTTGAAAAAATATATTCGTTTCATTTTGAAATTTTCTTGGAAATAAGCACTCCCTGAAAGTTTTGCTTTTGGGCCGTTTGAGGGTCCGAGACCACCGCATGATGGAGAGCATAAAGCGAGATCGGGACAAGATCTCAGTGGCCCCCCACCCAAACCAGTCCTTCTGAGCCAAGTTTTGGCAGATTGTTTGAGGGAAATGATTTTCATTCCCACTTCGCACCTCTGTTGAAGAACAGTTCCCCCAAATGATGTTAGACTTAGTCACGTGTGCATTGATCATGTCATAATTAGAATTCATTAGCCACATGTGGCTAGATCTGACCACCTTTTGTGGAAGCTAATATTCCAAACGATTGACATTTATAATGATTGATTGGATGGACTATCACATTTGCTTCAATCTCTATCTACATGTCTACAAGTTCTCTGTGTCCATAGAGGCGTTTATGTATCAATGCATGCGCTATCGAGGGAGTTGTATAGAGCCTAGCACGTCCAAATCGGAGTTCATTACAAGCGTTACTTTTGCAGAACCAGGACCGTACGCTACTCGCTTGTGGGCATGTATATCTCCGGTGAATGGATGGCAATGGGCAATGTACGACTTTGAGAACAAATGGGCTCGACCCGCATCGTAGCGGGAGTACCGAATGGAAAGGATGCCTATGAAAGTAGGCAGCTCAACAGAGGAAGATAAAGTTACACTTGAGTACCATTATAAAGAAGGAAGCGGTTGGTGTGTTGAATCTGAAGTGGATTGAGAAGACTATATTATAGGCTCGTGCTCAGCTTCATCAGTTGACTAATTCATTACAAATTTCCCTATTCAAGTCACATCTGAAAACCGAGATTCATCTGATAACTAATGCCTCAAAAGGAAGTAAAGACCAACTTGGGAATTATCCTCGAAAGGAATTCAAGAATATGCATAGCAGCTTCATTAAGCCAGAACACCAGGGTCACAAAAATCATCTAGACACAACCAAGAGATTCCCCTCTTAGCTCTCCCAAGCACCAAAGGGACTTCGGATAATGGCTAGCTGATGATTCACTAGTCACTAGATGAGCATAAGATTGAGACCAAACCAATCTGAGAACCAACCGGAATGCAATGTCCAAACTTCCCCTGAAACATTTGTGAACTGTCTGCTGACGAGCCCTCACGGTCGTAGCCACACAAAAATGTCTACTACATCAGCATAACATCGGAACCAGTACTTTAGGCGGTACCAGCCAGAAAAATAGAAACCAGGAATGACGTTATGCTAATCAAGTAAGTCTACACTAAACATGTTCTTTTGGACTTTGTTAATTCTTTTTATCCCCCAAATGAAGCTTTCTGCGTTTTCCTTTCTACGAATGGCTAACTAGAACACTGATATCAACTATTTGAGGTAGCAACTCCCAGTTTCATCATTAACACTAGCTGCAGTTCGCTCACTTATGATCAGCAAATGGACCTTATTAACAATCTTTGACAGGTTACAAGTGCACTATCTATACGTGTGTAAGATATTTCCAAAAGTCATTATCATATCTCCAAGACAAAATCTCATGTATTTTTCAAAATAAACACCTCATTCAGTACTCCACAAATGAGGGAAAAACCATCTCGACCATTGCAGCTTGTGAGCTAAAAGAAGCACAAGAATTTGGTTGCTGCTAATTCCTATTCCTACGAAATGCAAAGTATACTGAATGAGACCTGCAGGAAAACCAAATTACAAGCTTCAAGCCAGACTCATAACATTTCTATGCCTAAGTTTTCAGAAGTCAGGATTTGTAAAATTCAACTACTCACCAGCCAAATTTTGCATGAGATTGGACGAAAATTAAACAGCAATGAAAAAGCATGATGAAGATGTGAAACAGCCATAGCAATCCAACAAAACTTCTATGGGAACAATAGAGAAACAACTGCAAATACTAGACCTTCAGGGGAACAACAAATTGCAAATGATAAACATCACAACATTTGGAACAGTTCATGAAAAGGCGAAACCATCCAACATGCTTTTCCCAAAAGCAATTTCACTCAAATGAGTAAATTTCCTTTTGCCAAAGAAAGACAACTTCCTCGGGTAAACTTTAAAACACTGCAGCATATTCGAAATAAGAAAGAAGCTTACTTGTTGGAGGATCTACAAGATCTAGATAACTGCAGAATGTCCTCTCACTGTCGCATTCTCGTTTTCAACCAGAACATAAAAGAAATTCCTAAATCTCAGTAAAAGGTATAGCTATAATGTAAAACATTAGTGTACTACTAATCATGGTGATTATTGCAATTCTGAAAATCCCTTTTTCCATCACGAATTGTCTAAAACATCTGATTGGAACACTGACAAACTCCCCTCAGATCAGGACCCATGAGGCTTCGGTCACGTCTTGTTACATCGACACTCGCAATAGAATGCCTGACTAACAACTGCATCTTGTCATCTATCCCTCAAAAGAAGATCAAATTGGTGCTGCAATTGATCAATTACAACGCACATCAAATGGGAGCCAAAGTGAAGCATCTTGAAAACCCAAGAGCCAAAACAACCCAAGCAAAGCCAGCAAAGCAAGCAATTTCCCACCAGTGCACAGCTCAGCCGAGCACACCCATCTCGGCACTCCTAATTCCAATCGCAACTCCATCTCAAAGCCGAAAATCGTCAGACAAATTTTTCACAGAGCAATTCAAGGCCTTGCAACGAAAAGCGAGCAAACCGAACCACCCAGCGGCACTAACACCCCTTGACTCACCGCGTCATTCCTCGTCTTCGAAGAGGAGCCGGAGCCGGAGCCGCGAGGCCAGGAACCCGGTGGAGTCCAGCGACGCCTCCCGCCTGAGGTCGCGCTTGATGGCGCCCATGCGGTCGGCGATAGACTCCCGCTCCTCCCTGAGGGCGGAGGTGTCCTCGAGGAGGTCGTGGATGCGGTACTTCTAACCCAGCGACCGGAGGCTCAGGAGGAGGATCCCGGTCATGGCGGCGAACTGTACGAACCTGTGCTTGTGCTTCCTCGCGTTGGCGAACAGCCCCAGGGACCTCCTAGGGTTTCGGACGGCGGAAGAAGATGCCGAGCTCGAGAGCGCCATGGGAATGGAGGCCGGAGGAGAAGAGTGTGAATCGGAGCGGCGGCGACACCGGATGAAATTGACCGTTTGCGACGTTCTGAGTTTTGGCTTCCGAGTTTTAGCTGAAACGTGTCAAGAGGACCGGGTCGGACCGGATGCCGAAAACAATGGTTAATATGATACAAATTGTCTATCAACTTTAGTTAAATACGTAATATCATTCCAAAAAAAAATTATATATATTTAATTTAGTCTATATATTTTTGATTTATTTAGTGTGATCTCTAGATTTTTCTTATGTATTCAATTTAATCCCTAAACGATATTAAAATGTTATATGTAATCTTTCATTAATTCAAATTTAGGGATAATATTGAACATAAGTCTAATATTGAATTGATGATCATGTATTAAAATTTCAAAGATCAAATTGAATAAATTAAAGTTCAAAGATGACATTATACATTAGATTAAAATTTAAGAATTGCATTGAATGAATTAAAAGTTTGACTTTGCACATTAAAGCCAAAGTTCAAGAAGCATTTATGTCTTAATCCCAAATGGATAATATTCACCATGTTTTGCTTAATGTTTTGGCAAAATATGGATGAAAACTAGTGGCTGAAAGAAATACCATAATAACTCAAAATCAAGCACGAGCAAGTCCTCCACAAAAACAAGAAATGGCATATACTGATAATCCTGCCCAATCATCTCAAGACCCATGAGGTGGACCCCTCTCTCAAGACCCCTATGAACATGGACCTCCGACATTATATCTTGGACTCGATCCTAGCACTTTTTCTTATCATGCTCAAATATCATACTAGCCTCAACAAATGATGCCTGAAAGGACCCAAAAAGCATCCTCATCCAGGATGCATGAACCTGAAAGCAAATCTTCTGTGCATGACCAGTTGCTGGAAGAAAGACACTTTGCTCACAGCTCTAACAGCTCAGATTATGTAATTCTGGTTAGAGATAAGCTTGTAATAAAAGTTACTATAACAACAGTCACTGTAGCAACTGTTCAAAATCACTATTCATACATCAATAATTCGTTGAAAGTCGCGAAATCCTTGATGATCCGAGCTCTAAGGTCTAGGACTTCGTAAAGTTTGTTTGTTTGCTCTCAAAAATGCCTATAAAAGATAAGAGTTTGTAATGTTGACAAGCAGAGTCCCCTGAAGTAAACTGTGTGCTTTTATGACTCTCAATGTCTCTTTAAACACTTCTTCTCCAACCTAGAAGGATCCTCTAAGAAAAGCAGTTCAGCCAATTATAAATGTTGTCATCCTAGTATATTGAGTGTCTCTATATTATGAACTAAATCTCTAGGTAGTATTGCAACTATAAGGCAGTCCCTGAAGGGCTTTTGAACATAAGGTTCGCCTATCGTGGATAGCATACCTACTGCAAGCTGACCCGATTTTCCCTGGTTCTTAGTATAGATCCTCTCATTAGAATCATCAATTGATTATATCGCACGCATATGGCAAGTATGTGACATGTATGGGTTGTGTCGCTCATCACTATTTCGCAAGCTTGCCATTGACGGTAAGGTGTTGGGCCGTCATTTTCATAGCACACATTCAATTAATCCACGGGTGACCAATTCTTATATTGGGTCTGTGGTAAAAAAAAAAAAAAAAAAAACCCATGATCTAAAAGTTCCCGGCAAGAGGGAAACATATCTCCAAGAAGAATGCGCAGATCTGCAGAAAAAACAGCAAAAGGCGATGCCTCGATTGACAACATCAAGGAAAAATGGAAGAACATCCATGGTGGTTCATTTGGAACCACTGGTCTTGAATGCCCACCTAAAGGCGATTCTCCATGATCAAAATGTACATTGGAAGCTCATGTGATTAAGAAGATTCGTAACATCCGTGTATATTTCCAGTCAACCTGGAGCATCTTTAGATCCAAGCCTTTTTGACTCGAGAGGAAAGTAACTTTGAGGGATCGAAGTCGTTTTCATCTTCTTGTTCCTTCTCCTCTCTACTAGCATTGTGAGTTCGTGATCTCGTATCAAAAGTCGTGTATGACACAGTGAAACGGTACAAATGGAATTCTACAGATCTTAATCTTCTCAACAGACTAATCACTGACATTTTCATTTTCTTCTGCACAGTACCACTGCTCTCTTAGCGCATAAACTTCGCTCATCGGCTGGTGCATGACCTCTCCAAAGTTCTGTCCATAGCGCATACGGAAGTTTCTTTTCCATCGATTCATGTCACCTAGCTTTGTTTAATATCAGCTCTCGCAGGGAAACATCGTTGAGAACTACACTGTGCACGGACCGGTAGGCCATTGCTATCGCGCACAAATGGTGAATGCCAAACGCGACTTCCTTCTCTGGTTTCTCTCGTCGCCTTCTGGCGAACTTGATTTGATTTTTGTGGCTGAAGAGTACGAGTTAATTATCTTTATAAGCCCTCTTTTTTTATATAATTGATTAAAGCTGAGGCCTTATTAATGAATCATCATCGGTGAACTTCTAGTAAGTCGCAATTTGTTTTCCAAGATTTCACATTACTATCACAGCTTAAGGCCGTCTCACTCAAACTCTCATGGAGAGTTCAGTACCGGACTTGCACATTCAATTCCTTGCCCGGAATAGACTACATGATCGTGCATAACCTTGATGGAATATGTCGAAATGGATAATTTTTGCTGCACAAGAGTCGCATCACGTCGTCATCACAAATATAATTGCTTCGAGATGCACCGCAGCAGTTACACATTAAACTGATGGCGACAACGTCGCGATTCAGATACAAGTCTTCTGGGCAAGAAAATCGAGCTACTCAGTTCGATAGAATACCAAAACAAAAGCACACGCACCTTGACGATAAGCTGGGCATGGATAGCCACAAATTTAAACATTGGACCCCAAAAATGGATCTAAGGTATTGACTGAATCCCCTTAGTAGTAGTTAGTATGAAAGGAAGCTCATCCGATTCATCTCTCCAAAGCAGCATCTGAATATGGAAACAATTCCTTCCTACAATAATAAGAAGTCAAGCTAAGTTCAATTACAGATCCTAGCTGCTTAATCAAAGGCCGCTAGACGGCAAATCAGTTTTGCCTTACCAGTATATGATGGGGGATTGCATGGGCTGCATGTCTGATTCGACCATTACTTAGGCTGTTTTCGTTATGATGATTATGCAGGAAATTGGCCATGTAGTCTGGCTTGCCGCCGCCATGGGCGACGATCTCCTTTCGATGAAAGCTGCGGTGGCAAAGGCAGGCGGCGCATCTGAAGAACTCCGGCGTGCCCTGGTCCCCACTCGGCATGAACTCACCACACCCATCAACAGCATGGCGACCAAGGCTTGCCGCGTGGTTCTTGAGGCACTCGCGATATCGGAAATTGGCCGCCGGTGGAGACATTGCTTGTGTCGAAGTCCTGATTTTGGGGAATTCGGCTGAAGGTGGACTTGAAGTGGGAATGGACGGTTGAAGTAGATGATCAATTCTGGGTTTTGGTTGATCTAGGGTTCAAAGTGAGACGACATGGTTTTGGCCATGCTCTACCTTTCTCTCTCCATAGAGTGAATCTGGGTCATCACACAACAAAGTGATGATTTCTGCTTGATCTTCTTCGCTTCTTGGCTCCATCTCGGGACCTGATTTGCTTATCTCCCCAATAGGTTCCCCCACCCCCTTTCAATATCTGGATAGGAGTAACCCTAATTTTCTCAACCCTAATCTAATACATCACATCAAAGAGGAGATTTAAACCAAAGGGACAATCACTAGTGAAGTTGAAATTTCCACCTGATTTGGACGTTTCTTGGGCGCTAAACCCACCAACCCACTTTGCCGTTTTCACTGAAGCTGGGTCTCAATTCCACTATTCCCCCAAGAAGTAAGCAGCAGATTGAGCCCTTGATTAGACGTGCATAATGAAACCTGACAAAAAGCAAGTGAACAATTAATCACTGTTTCGCTTTCATTTTTCTTCTCTTGGGTTCTCATATGAAGAAAAGGACATTCTTGAAATTGGAGAAGCTAAACAGTCTGACCTACCTGTGGATTTGAGGCAAAGGGAAGTTGCTGACCGAAGCCAACAATGATCACGTTAAGCAAAATGATTAACCGGAGGTCGCTGTCTTAAAAGTCTGAAAACCAGCAAGAATTAAACTGGGAAAAGAAGGGGGACTCCGTCGCGTTGCTGCCGAGACACCATGAGGGCCCGGCACACCGTCATAAAGAGAAACGCGAAATCTCTGTCCGTGGGAGGAGGGCATCATCGACTTCTGAAAAAGATGGAAGAATTTCTCATTGCAAGAATTGGGAAAATGCCCATGTCATGTCGAATTCATCTCTTTTAAAGCCTGCAAGAAGATTGGCCCCATCTTCTCTCTTCTTGAGATTCTTTGTCTTCTCTGCAAACCCAAATAAAAAAGTGAAACCTGGGAGAAAAGACTGTTTGGTTCGGGTTCAGATTCGGTTAATTTGCCAGAGATAATCTTGACGTGACTGCAAATCCCCTCAGAATCCTGTGCTTAAACCCTTTTTTCTGTGAGTCTGGAGAGAGATGCGAAGGCAAGAGACCGGATGAGAAAGGCTACACATGAGGGTTTTATTTAAGACTGAATGTTGGAGTCCATGAAGCCATGATTCTCCTTTTGTGTTCATATGATCCTTCTTTTCTAGGGTCAGAGAGAGAGAGAGAGAGAGAAGGACAAAACTAAAGTGAAAAGAGTTTGAGGGTCCCCCGGCCACAGTGGTCGTCCTTTATCTCTTGTCGGATTCTCTCTCTCTCTGCTGGAGGAGTGCTACAGTTACTGTAGTTCCAGATGCCCTTCCGCCTTGTTGGCTGTCTCTCTGCAATTTCCATGGTTTTATTTTGCTTTCGATTTCTAAATCTAAATCCGCTACCCGAACTGAATAATTAGGTATAATTTTCTTCATAGAATTTTCCTCCAACTATTTGGCACGAAATTATAGCTCCTTAAAATTCTCCAATTAATTAAAATAAGAAACAAACTCATTTTCTCAAATAAGATATTCTTTAAGTTCAATCATCGTAAATCAACCACATAAATAAATCAGTTAATTTTACAAAACATCTTAATTTGATGATTTGAATTTGGTTTGGAGAAAGTTAAATTAGAACTGGGTTGATTGTGTGTGTTTACTTGAGTAAAGAATTTTCCAATGAATTAGTTTCCTAAACGTTCACGTGTTTAGTTTGCTGAAAATAATTAGTCGACAGAAAACCATTTACGATCAAAAGAAAATAGGCAAACTTAAAGTTAGAAAAATAAATTTCCTAACTTAGAAAGGAGAAAACATTTTCTTGAAAAAATTATTTTTATTTCATCTTGAAAATTTTTCCAAAATAAACACATCGTGAAATTGTTTGGTTTTAAATAGAGGTGGCAAAATAGGTCTAGGTTTGCTTTAAATTTTAAAAACAAGCTTAAGTATGTCATAAATTGATTGCATAAGAACTTAATGGATTTTAAATGGGTTATAAATGGATTGTGTAACAAGTTTTAATGAATCACAAACATGTCATTTTTTTATTTTTTTAAAATTTTTGGATTTTTGGATTTTTGGATTTTATTTTTTATTTTTATTTCCCTTTTTCCTTTTCCTTTTTCCTCCATTGGCAGCGGGCTACAAGCGAGGGATGAGCACACTACCCTCTGGCGTTGGCAAGACTCAAGCTCACTAATTTGGTGAGGCTTCAACCTTGTCGATCTAGCAAGAGTTGAGCTCGCCAATTTGGTGAGGCCGAAGCCTCGCAAACCTTTGGCTAGACTTGAACTTGCCGGCCTCAAACGAGCTCAAGCTCGTCGATTTAGCGAGGCTTACCCCTAGCAAGGCTCATCTCTAGCAAGGCTCGAGCTCGCTTGTAGTCAATCCCTAGTTGTCACCATGGTCACCATGATGGGGAAGCAGATAGAAAAAGAAAAAGAAAGAAAAGAAAAAATAAAATAAAAACAAAGAATAATTAAAACTTCAATTTTTAAAATAAAATAAAAATAATAAAATTCCGAAAAAATTGAATAAAATAAAAGACCGCATTTACCTTGGGTCTTTTTGATTTATTTTTTTACATTTTTTAGTTTTATCTACGTACACCTTCATTTTTTGTTAATTTACTGTTTTAATTTGATATAAAATGTTATCCAAGTAACATATTAATATTAATAGCTTAAAATTAGTTAAATGAGTTGGTATTTATTTTAATAGTTTAGGTTAAGTATGTATGTATTTTAGTAATATGAGTTAGGTTGGGTATGGATTGGGTCGGGATCAAGGTCAGGGTCTGGGGGACGAATATAGGTCGTAAAAATTGTATTGTACCAAGATGGAACAAAATGAGTTAAATAGATGATCGTGGATTCAACTCTTTTTTTTTGACCCGTTTCGAACTCACCCTGGCCCAACTCACCTATTGGACATCCCCTATTTTTAAGGCTGTTTGAGGATCCGAGACCACCGCATGCTGGAGAGCATAAAGCGAGATCGGGATAAGATCTCAGTGGCCCCCCACCCCAGTCAGTCCTTCCGAAGAAAAGTTTTGGCGGAGCATTTGAGGGAAATGATGTTCCATTCCACTTCCAACTCTGCTGAATAGCAGTTTCCCCGAGTGATGTTAGACTTAGTCCCGTCTGCATTTGATCCTGTAATAATTAGAATTCATTATAGCACATGTGGCTAGATCTGACCATCTTTTGTGGATGTCAATATTTCAAACGATCGACATTTCTAATGAGTGATTGGATGGACTATCACATATGCTTCAATCTCTATCTACATGTCTGCAAGTACTCCCATAGGATGAGAGGCAAATGGTGATAGAGGCATTTAAGTCGCTCAAAGACAACAATTGAGATATGCTTATAGAGCCGAGCACATCAACATCAAAGTTCAATACAAGCTTTACATTCGTGGAACCAAGACCACACGCTCCTCGCTTGTGCGCATGTACAACACCGGTGAACGGATGGCGATGGCCAATGAACGACTTCGAGAATAAATGGGTTCAATCCACATCGTATCAGGAGTACCGAATGAAAGGATGCATTAGACTGTTGGCCGCTCAACAGAGGAAGATAAAGTTATACTCGAGCACTATTATAAAGAAGGAAGCGGTTAGCGTGTTAAATCCGAAGTGGAATAAGAAAACTATATTAGAAGCTCGTGATCCCCTTCATCATTTGAACAATTCATTACAAATTTCCTTATTCTAGTTAGGTCCAAAGACCGAGATTCATCTGATAACTAATGCCTCAAAAGGAAGTAAAGACCAACATGGGAAAATATCCTCAAAAGGAATTCAAGAATGTGCCGAGCAGCTTCATTGAGACAGAACACCCGGTTACAAAAATCATTTTAGACACAACCAAGAAGAGATTCCTGTTAGCTCTCCCAGCCACCGAAGAGACTTCGGACACTGGCTAGCTGATGATTCACTAGTTACTAGATGAACATGAGACTGAGACCAAACCAATCTGAGAACCAACTGGAATGCAATATCCAAACTTCCTACGAAACATTTGTGAACTGTCTGCTGACTAGCCCTCACGGTCACAGCCACATAAAACTGTCTACTACATCGGCATAACCATCACCATAGGCAAAACCGGCCAGAAAAATAGAAACCAGCAGTGACAATTTGCTAATCAAGTAAGTCTACACTAAACATGTTCTTTTGGGCTTTCTCAATTCTTTTTCTCCCCCAAAACAAAGCTTTCTACCATTTCCTTTCTCGAAATGGCTAATTAAAACACTGACATCAGTACTTTGAGGTATCAACTCCCAGTTCCATCATCAACACTAGCTGCAGTTCACTCACTGATGATTAACAAATGAACCTTATTAACAATCTTCGACAGTTTATGAGTACACTATCTCTACCCATATCAGATGTTTCCAAAAGTCATTATCGTATCTCCAAGACAGATCCACATGTTTTTTAAAAATGAACACCTCATTCAGTACTCTGCAAATGAGAAAGAAGACATCTTGACTGTTGCAGCTTGTGAGCCAAAAGAACCACAAGAATTCAGTTGCTGCCGATACCTCTTCCTATGAAATGCAAAGCATGCTGAATGAGACCTGCAGGAAAACCAAACAACAAGCTTCAAGCCTGACTCATAATGTTTCCATGCCTAAGTTTTCAGGAGTCGGGATTTATAATATTCAACTTCTGACCAGTCGACTTTTGCGTGAGATAGGCTGAGAATCAAAATAGTAATGGAAAAAAGCCAATAAAAGTGTAAAACAGCCATAGCAATCCAACCAAACTTCTATGGGAACAATGGAGAAGCAACTGCAAATACTAAACGTTCAGGGGAACACCGAACTGCAAATGATAAACATCAAAACATTGGAACAATTCATGGAAAGGCAAAACCATTCAACATGCTTATCCTACAAGCAATTTCACTTGCATCAGCATATTTCTCTTTTTTTTGCTAAAGAAAGACAACTTCCCAGATTAAGCTTTAAAACACTGCAGCATGTTCAAAATAAGAAAGAAGCTTGCTTGTTGGACGATTTACAAGATGTGAATGACTGCAGAACACCCTCTCACCATTGCATTCTCATTTTCAACCAAAACATGAAAGAAATTCCTAAATCTCAATAAAAATGATAGCTTTATAAAAAATGGGTTTCTATTAATCATGGTGATAATGCACTTCGAAAATCCCTTTTGCCATCAGTGTCTAAACATCTGATTGAAACACTGACAAACTCCCCTCTATCGGGACCGTGAGGAAGGCTTATGCACTCTGGTCACTTCGTGTTACATCAAACATTTGCAATAGAACGGTGCGACTTCTGATTGTGAATCCTACACTGTCATCTATCCCTCAATAGAAGATCAAATTGGTGCTACAATTGATCAGTCACAATGCACATCAAATGGAAACCGAAATGAAGCATCTTGAAAACCCAATAGCCAAAACAACCCCAGCAAAGCCAGCAAACCAAATAATTTCCCTCCAATGCACAACTCAGCCGAATACACCCATCTCAACACTCCTAATTCGAATAGCAACTCCATCTCAAAGCCGAAGATTATCAGACAAATGCATCCCCATTTTTCACAGAGCAATTCAAACCCTAGCTACAGAGGCAAGCAAACCAAACTAACATCACTCGACTCACCACATCATTCCTCGTCTCCAAAGAGGAGCCGAAGCCGCGAGGCCAGGAACCCGGTGGGGTCCAGCGACGCCTCCCGCCTGAGGTCGCGCTTGATGGTGCTCATGCGATCGGCGAGCGACTCCCGCTCCTCCCTGAGGGCGGAGGTGTCCTCGAGGAGGTCGTGGATGCGGTACTTCTGGCCCAGCGACCGGAGGCTCAGGAGGAGGATCCCGGTCATGGCGGCGAACTGTATGAAGCTGTGCTTGTGCTTCCTCGCGTTGGCGAAGAGCCCCAGGGCCCTCCTAGGGTTTTGGGCGGTGGAAGAAGACGCCGAGCTCGAGAGCGCCATGGGAGAGGCGGAATTCGGAGGTCGGAGAAGAATGAGTGTAAATCGGAGCGGCGGCGACACCGGGTGAAATTGGCTGTTTGCGACGGTCTGATTTTGGCTGAAGTGTCGAGGGGACCGGGTCGGACCGGACGCCAATCACGAAAACGATATAAATGATTCTGCAGTTTTAATTTACTCAACGTAAGTCATGAATTTTTGCACATATTTAACTTTGTTCTTAAAATTTTCATTTACTTGATATAGTTCATGACAATTTAATCATTAATATTTATATGAAAATTTTCTATGTAACATTTTTACTTATTCAAATTTAAGGATGATATTAAACATTTTTATATAGTTTGATGGGCATGTCCAATTACCTCGATATGTTGACGAGAACTGTTTATTAGTGTATTCCCATTATGAATAATGATATTGTAAGAAATGATGAAATATAGACTTTTGAAAGAGTAAAACTTCCTTGTTGAATATTTATGGGATTAGAGTTGCCTTACTCAAGCAAAAGAACAAAAGAAGCAAGAATAATGATTTAAGTATTCAATTTGTTTTCTTTTTTTTTTATTCTTTGTTATTTAAGGATAAGTATATTAGAAGTATCATAACTTTTAAACGGCAATCACTTAAATGTCATAACCTTTTTTCATTTATTTGAATACCATGTTAGTGTAAAATTGATCATTTGAATGTCATTTCTATCATATCATTCTATGTATATTTTTTAATTTTCTTTTCTGATGTGAAATTTTTAAAAATAAATAAAATTTTGTCCGATATGACAAAAGTATAACAAGTGTCGCCCTTTTTTGCTATTTTCTTAAAATCTTTCACAATTTGACAACATTGTTTTCGAACTCTCTTTCCCTTCCTTAAACAAGGCCGTTTTCTTTCTTAATTGCAACATCAAGAAAAAGATTGGGCTCGTATTAAAAGTTGAGAGTCGATGGGCATTGAGCTTAAGAGTCAAATCGTGAGCGAGAAATAGTTTGACAACTCAGACGAGGTGAGAGTGAAACGAGACAAACGAGCACACAATCAATGGATATTGGGCTTCAGATTAGGGATTTTAGAATTTTCATCTTTCTTATATTTATTTTTGGTTGGGATTTTTTTCTTAAAAATTTATATATATTACCGGTCCGATTCGAGTGGATAGGCGGGGTGGTTCCTGGTTACTTAGAACCAGAAACCAGTCCGGTACCCACTAGTTCTAGATGAGTAGTTCCCGAATTCAGGTCCACTCGGTACCCACCAATTCTAGATGAGTAGTTCCCGAATTCGGTCCACTCCGATTCTTGATGGCTCTATGGGTGGTTCCCAAATTTGATAGTCCGATTCGGACGGCTCTTGGTTCTTTTACACACATATTAACAAGTAAAGGCACAAAAGGATATCTTCACACATCAACACCATGAAAAGACATCCACCGACCAATTTAATTTCACTCAAAAGAGGAGCTCAAAGCAACTTATTCATAGCCAAATGTCAGATTTTTACGAGTAGTATAGGCTAAATATCCCTGGGATATTTAGGAGTTCCAATTGTCACAGAGTGTCTTCTGAAGACACGGACCTGTAGGCTGCACATACCACTGGCACAAAGTACGGCAACGATAGAAATCTCTTTAATCAACATATATATCATAATAGTGAAATTGATCAGACCACTTGAAGCTGCAAAAGAAGAGGGTGGTTCCCCAAAAGTTGCCCTTGAAACAAACTCCCACATGCCATTTGTAGGGATTTCCTGAAAGCTGAGATCGTCGTCCTTGGATTTGCAATGAACGATCAGGGGTACTCCTCTAGGTAAGTTGTCGAAGATTTGGACAGAGGGTATGTTTGGTTTAGCATTCCCAAGAGGCTTTCAGCCCCCAAAGACCCTTGAGAAAATGCAAATCTATTTGGTTAAGCTTTGAGAGGACTTTGGAGAGATGCAATTGTATCTCCAAGTATCCTCAAAGTCCCTTAGCCCAATGCTGCTTCAGAGGTGCATTTGGAACTTGCATTTTCGAAATACAACATGAGTGTATTGTTCATCTTCCCCGCGTGGCCAAGGAAGACAACGACCGCCGGCGACCATCAACGACTGCCGGCCAAGGGGGGGGACCGCCGGCCAAGGGGGGGCCGCCGCCGCCGCGACCCTGGTCACGCGATCTCAAGCGACCTCAAGAGGCCTTTCGGCGGCCAGATCTAGCCGCCGGAGGGTGGCCGACGGCCAAAGGAAAGTGAATTTGAAAAAAAAAATATTTACAATTTTTTTTAATAAAAAATTTCGTAAAAATTCCTTAGCAAAATGGGATATTAACCAAATGGCATTTTGGTCAAAGTTTTTTCACAATGCAAAATTTATCAAACAGTATTTGCATTTCGAGAAATCCTTTTAACTCAAAGGTATTTGCATTTTCCCAAATGCATTCCCCCAAAGCCAAACCAAACGGGCCCAGAGACTCTTTCAGATATCCATATAGCATCGGAACAATCTTGCAGGAGGGCAGCAATGGTCATGAATACCACAAAAGGCAAAGAGACAATTTCATATTTGCAACCTTCGTTTTCCTTTCGAAATATGCATACAGAGGCGTAATGGACCAATCAATTTAAGAAGAATAAGGGGGCTTTATTTGGTAAGATGGCTAAATCACAAAGGAGGATCATATTTTGGCTACTCAATTACTAAGATGACAAAAGTGAAGGGCGTTTACAATGGCAATATAGTGAAGTATGGATAATGGTTGGCATTTTATGTAGGAAATCTTGCTCGCACTACGGAAATTTCATTTTTAACTAGCAAGTATTAATTTATGTCAGCGATTTGTTGCCTTCTATCTCTGTTATTAACCACATATTCAAATTCACCAACATAAATTTATCAGTAGATGTTTCGACGAGTTTGCCGACATCAAGATTCCCCAGATAAGACGCCCAATATAGATATATGTAAAACATGATCTCGATGCAGGGTTTTTTTCTCCATGCAATTCTGCATTGACGTAGTATGTGGTCTTTACATTTCTCGTGTTAGCCCTTGAATAGCTGGTGTATGCTCATCAACATGTTTTAGTCATCTTAGGAAATGAAGCTATCTTTGTCCTCTCTAAGCAGATTGCACATATGTAGTTTGATGTATATTAAATGTAATCCTTACAAGAGCATTGTCCAAAAAGTTCTGAATCTATTGCACTTTCATCAATTGAGTCCTAGATATTTCAATTTTGCTAATTGAATCCTAAACTTTTTTCACATTTTGTTAATTGAATCCATCATATCAATTTTGGTCAAAAATTACTTAAGTGGACACCCTTTGTCATACATGGTACAACTAATGCTGACGTAAATATTTTAATAATTTTTAAATTTTTAAATTTTTTTTATTTGTTACTTTGCTTTTTAAATATTTTTTTCCCTCTGCCAGCGAAGTTCACTGGTGACCAAAGTAATCTGTTTATAGCATCATCCTCGATCATTTGGTCTTTTGGGAAGAGAGCACGTTTATAGCTACGTGTTGTGCTCTTGTTGTTTTCTTTTATTTGGAAACTTTCGAGATTGCTCTATGTTTAATTTTGGCAAGTCAATGAAATTTTATTTTAACCCAAAAAAGAGAGTATAAGTATATGTTTGAATGATGGAAAAGGTTTGATTAAAATTCTCACTTTATACATAAGGATATTTCTAGAATTAATCCATTTTTTCCATGAGAAGCCTGGAATTTTTATTAACTTATAGGGTGTCACTTGGTAATTATTAGTCAATATAATTCCATTTCCTCCTTTAAAATTTCTTTTTCTTGAATATGCAAATTTTGCAAAGATATGGCTATTTCGAGATTCATTCCAACACCATTTCCTTGGCTTAGCTATACTTTACATGCTTCTTTACTTGCTAAAAATTAATACCACTCCCATTTTATTTACTTTTCTGATGAATATGCAGTAATTTTGCAAAGATATGGCTGTATCTCCGTTTAGAATTTTCAATATATTTAACTCCGTCATATTGTTGTTTTAAAAATATCTATTAAAAAATCGTGTAGTGATTACATGAAAAATAAATAAAATTAACCTATTAAATTCACAATAAAATGAAGGTCAAGTAGTTAAAACATACGGATTATAACATAATGACATATTAAAGGTTTAATTCAATCAAATGCATTCATTAAAATGAATAGATAATTCTCTTCACTCTTATATGTGCTTAGGTTATTTTTGGAATAATTGTTTCATAGTAAAACAAAGGGTTAATACCACGAAAAATCTAAACCGGTATACTTGTAACAAATTTAATCCAAATGACCACAAAAACCCCAAAACTGGTACACTTATGACAAATTTACCTTATATTATATTTTGACCTTCAAAAAAACTCAAATCGATACATTTGTGACAATATATCATCCATGCTACAAAACTTATACAATTATAACAAATGGAGAGTAAAAGGCAAGAAATAAGCTTAAATCAAGAACAGGCTCTGCATTTGACCCTAGTCTTCATTGCATAGAGTTCTCGATGATTCCTCCGAGGGATAATATTGTAAATTCAAAATGATAGGATGTCCGTGGTCACGTATAGAAAAAAATGGATATTGTTGTTAAAGTACATAAACAAGTAAAATGACCATAATACATTGTGAAATCATCGATGGATAATATTGCACGTATGTCGCACGCATGCCGCACACATGTCGCGCGCATTTTACATGCATGTCGCACGTATGTTGCACGTATAGACCACGTTGAGATTTTTAGATAGTTCTAGCGCAAATGGATTACGAAAATGCATAACAACATCACACTTAGTAAGATTTGTTATAACTTCTCATCGATTAAGTTACTAAATTTTATTTGAGTTAGCTACCAATTTTTATCTAGTTTTTTTTTTCCCTCAAATTACCAACTTGTCTTATCTCAGACAAAAAACAAACTTGCATATACTACTTTTTGTTTCACTTTTTTTAGCATGAAATGAAAAGACAAGAAAAATTAAAGGTATCTTAGTGAAGAATGTTTAGACAGTTCTACTTCAAATAGAGGGATACATACACTCTAGCAGTCAGCGTCTCTCTAAGAAGTGCCCAGCTCAGGATGGCCGTGATGATCAGCAACAAAGGTGTGAAGACTGCAGTGTAGAGTGGACCCTTCTTTTCTATGCACCTAGATGTAATGCAGAATGCCATCGCAGAACATATGCAGCCCTGAATTGAAATTCCAATTTGCATTACTTTTGCGCCAAATTTTTTTAATAAATCAGTTGGATAAAAGACACAACATCGTACCGCATAAAGAGCTGAGACAAGCCGGATCGTGGACCTCAATGACCATGATGTGAGATGGTGCTCGACGGCTATCCCAACGACTGCACACTCGACGCTAGCCATGAGGGACACCGATGCTGTTGTAGTGTAAGGGGCTAGGAACTTAGCGTTCAATTTTGCCTGAATGCACCACAAAGCACACATCATCAAATTGAACTCAACAATTGAAAAAAATGACTCGATGATGGAATTCAAAAAATGTTAAACTCACTTGAAGTATGAACCATACTGCCCAAGCAGCTGTGCTCACAAAGAGGAGAACAGGTCCTAGTACGTTGCCGTTGGCGGTGGAGTTTTGGGCCGTCAGTTTTGTGGCATACATCCAATTAAATCCTAAGTGACCAATATTGATATCGGGTCCATGGTCAAAACCAAGTAGCATGGCTCCGCCCACACAAATGAGTGTTCCCATCACTTTGGCCTTACCCGCATTGGATTTGATTGCAATTGATTCTTGTCTGTAAATGAATTGAAGAAAAATGTGGGTGAACAAACTGTTTAAAAAAGAATACTGTTATTAAAGTACGTAAACAAGTCTCGATACAGCACCTGAAAATCACTGCAAAGAAAAATGTCATCGCGGGAAGCAGATTGCTGAGTGCAACCGCGATAGTGGGCGTCGATTTCTTTAGACCAACAAAATAGAATACCTGGTTCATGAATGCCCTACAAATTTTCAAAGAAACTTGAAGTTTAGGAGCATGATTTTGAGACAGATATTGACAAAGAGTTACCACATCTAATTCCAAACCGGTACCAACTCAAAAAGAGAACTTACCCGGTGATGGAACATGCAAAAATGTGAACCAGAATCGGCCATGTGATTTTGGGTCTTGTGTTCCTGTAATTTACCATCAAGAATGTAAGTAATCTCGTACTATTTAATCAATTTGAATTAAAATCAAATGAAATTAGGATACGTA
This sequence comes from Corymbia calophylla, assembly GCA_014182845.1. Lineage (NCBI taxonomy): Eukaryota > Viridiplantae > Streptophyta > Magnoliopsida > Myrtales > Myrtaceae > Corymbia > Corymbia calophylla. The sequence continues at coordinate 13,096,898 of CM024700.1, forward strand.
AATACAATCGAAATCAAATAAATAAATTCAATTGCACGATGCAATCAAAACAGAGAACTAGCAATAAAATTCTAAAAATTCGAATTTTTTGTTATTTTTTAATGAAATCGATTTTTTATTATCTTTTTCTTTTTCTGTCTTTGTTTTTGCTGTTTTTATTTTTCGGCTGGTCGCCGGCCACGGCAACGACCGGCGACCGGTGACCGGCAACCGGCCATGGAAGGAGATAACACAAAAAAAAAAAAAGAAAAAAATTAATAATCAATTTTTAAAAATAATAAATAATGATTTTAAAAAATAAAATAATAGAAAAACTATTGAAAAGTGTTTATAAAGTAAAATATTTTTCCAAGTGAACAGCGGAAAATATTTTCCACTTAAAACTCCGAACACCGGAAAATAATTAAGTTTTCCTGAAAAATATTTTTCAGAAAAGTAACATTTTCCGTGAAACGAATAAAGCTTTTATGAATCTAAAAAATAAAAATAAACAGATCCAATAAGATAAAAAAAAAAAAAAGAAGGTAATTTGGATAAACGGCCTCTTCTCGCTTATGTTATCCAATTTTTTTTTAACCAAAAAAATTATACTTATAGAAATTTACCTCTCTCGGAGGAGAGCGAGCGGGGCGGTGGCAGCTACGGCGAAAACTTGGCGGTACGTCACCAGGACAAATGGGCTCATACCGCTGTCGAGAGCCAGCTTGGATGTGATGTTCATGCCAGCAAATCCTAGCTGGACAATAAGCATGGCGATGAAGGGAATGAAATTGGCCATTCTTCTCGCTTCTCTCGAGCTTTTCTCCATTGCTTTGGACTGGTTTCGGAGAGAGACGGGAAAAAAATGGTGGGTTCTGGGTTGCGCTTCGAGTTCTACTCGATAACTTGTGATGCTATATTAAGTGATTTATAAATCGATGTCCACTCTTAAATAGTCACCGCTTTATGGTCTTTTTAAAGTATTCCATTTGGAGGTTTAGCTAGCATAAAATGATCGGATTGTTATAGCTTATATTAAAACAAGACGACCTCTAGTTTTGTATGTGATTCGTGGATGGACTGGTCCCATACTAGATCCAAAGAGGGCATAGATTGATTTTCAGGGCAAGATAGCTCGAACAAAGTATATCGATCACACAACCAGCATTAATTGAGATGAGTATGTTCAGTCGTAAGCCACAACTCTTCAAGACGCGACAATCCAAACGAGGTCTAGTCGATGGATAATGAAAGACCGACCATAGGTATAACTTGACTACCAATAATGTAAAAATGACTATTTATAGGCATCACTGATTTAGAAAAAAAATTAATATGATGAACATGCCCAACGCAAAGAAGAGGACAATGATCACACTTTATCATTTGAATCATGGTGAAGGACACAGCTTTGAATATACCGAAAAATTAGGCATTTTCTTGACTATAATTTGTTTTTAATCATTACTGGAGCACTTGTATGTGTAAGCTATTCCAAAATTTGAAGATTGTACTTGTATTTATTCGTCCTTATTGGAATAAGTGTCTTTTGCTAATCTTCCTTAATTAATTTTTGAATTGTTATTTTTAGTTTAAAATAAAATGTACGTTGAGTGATGGCTATATTTTCTACCCGTGGACCAATGACTAAGGGGAAAAAACACACACACACAATCGGCCTATAAGTAGAGCACCGGTTCTGTATGAAGCATTCAGAAATCACAATTCACATTACCAATTGAACCGCACAGCATAATTTTCTACCCAATTTGGATGGTTGACCGAGTGGACCAGAGCTGGGCGTGTAGTGTGTAGACGGTGTCAGCAAACTTCTGCGTGTAATCCAAATAATGGGACATCGCAATCAAATCTTTAATATTATTAGCATATTAGTACGCTGCATTTAAAATGTATTCCGTATTGTCTTAATTATCTTAAAAATATTATTAGAAATTTATATGGATTTATACAATGGAAATTTTCCTAATACGCAAGCTAGATTGAAGTGGAATTTTTTATACAACAAATGTCTATGTAGGTCGCTAAAATTTAGGTGTCAATGTTATTATTTGCAATTTTTGTTGGATATCGCAACGCAGAATTTTGTGTTTCCCAATTCTATCTACTATGGCTCGTATCTTACCTATCCCTCGACTGCGTAAAAAATATAGAAATGGCCGGACGAGAAAAAGAATGATTCAAAAAGTTATATTCGTCTGACCACCATTCGGTGGATCACTGGTTTGCTGGCTTTGCTGGGGTTGTTTTGGCTCTTGGGTTTTCAAGATGCTTCATTTCGGTTTCCATTTGATGTGCCTTGTGGCTGATCAATTGCAGCACCAATTTGATCTTCTAATGAGGGATAGATGACAGTGTAGGATACGCAATCAGAAGTCGCACCGTTCTATTGCAAATGTTTGATGTAACGCGAAGTGACCAGAGTGCGTAAGCCTTTCTCATGGTCCCGATACGAGGGGAGTTTGTCAGTGTTTCAATCAGATGTTTAGACACTGTGATGCCAAACTTCAATAACCATTTGTGTTATTATCTCTAAAAAATAAAAGAATTCTTTTTCTTCAAAGATAAGAAAAGTTGATAATTTCAAGAAAATCAAATAAACATTGGTAATTGACTAAAATGAGAGTGGGTAACTCAGCAGTAGGAACTTAACTGAAGAAAAGTTCATAATCACTTTAATAGAGACGGGTAATTTCTAAGAAGGGAGGTAAATTTAATAATTGATAAGTAATACAAATAAAAGTAGGAACTCCATAGTAAAGTTGGTAAAATTATTAAGATATAATTAACTATTTGGTAAGCAACTCAAATAAGAATTGGTTACCCTTCTGCATCTTCGAAGCTTCATAGATTAAGATCACCAGAAAGGCTGATAGATAACCCACCAATTCCAAAGGCAGCTAATTTAAACATACACTAGAACCGATTGGAACAAAGGCACAAGATTGGACAGCAAGAAGCAGAGAACTTGAAAGAATGCTGAACACAACCAATGCTGACCGACATTAACAAGCAATTTCATCGACTCTGCGCCGGAGCCGCCATCGCCTTAGTGGCCGCGGCCTTGGACTCAATGAGCCGCCACATGTACCAAGACCCAACAGACCTATAAGGTCTCCACTTCTCGCAAAGCTCCTCCATCTCCAATGGCTTAGGCAGCTCCTTGAGCTCGTGCATCGCCTGCAAGCCCTTCCTCACCCCAAGATCACCCACGGGCAGGACGTCAGGCCTGTGGAGCGAGAACATCATGAACATATGAACCGACCAGACCCCAATTCCCTTGACCCTCGTCAGCGCGCTCAAGAGAGCCTCGTCTCCCATCTCGAGAATCGATTCGTCCGACAGCGCACCGCTCCTGTAGTTCTCGGCGAGGTCGTGGAGGTACCCGGCTTTGCGGCCGGAGACCCCGGCCTGCCGCAGCTGCTGGGGCGAGAGCGCGAGGAGCGAGTCGGGCGAGACGCCGTCCTCGCCGTCGCCGCCGCCGCCGCCGCCGCCGCCGAAGAGCGCGAGGAAGCGCTCGTAGATGGTCTGGGCGGCCTTGGTGGCGAGCTGCTGGTAGAGGATGCTCCTGGCGAGGGCGAGGAAAGGGCGGGCCGAGGAGGCGAAGGTGGGAGGCTGGAGGGTGTCGATGAGGGCGGAGAGCAAAGGGTCGGAGCGGCGGAGGTGGCCGAGGGCGAGCTCGATCTCGCCGTCGGAAGACAGGGGATTGAGGATCTGGGGAGGAGCAACAATGGGAGGGGAAGTTGGTGGTGGTGGTTTCGGGGGGTCTAGCGGTTGGTTCGTGAGCCTCCGGATCTTGCGGGGCCGGAACGGGATCTTGGAGGCGGCGGCGGCGGCCGGCGGCGGCGGGGAGGATGGGGGTCGAGGTGGGATTCTGAGGGATTTTCTCATGATACCAACAAATGGAAAGGTGAATGAAATGAGAAGAATAAAAATGGGAGCTTTCTTGCTGTGCTGATGGGGGAAGGAGTCTTTGGAATTTGGGGCGGCTCAAGAGATGGATGGAGAAGGCTTCTGGTCAAAATTAATAGGAATGGACCATCTTGATGCCCAAGGAAATGGAGGAGGGAGAATCTTCCGAGACAAGACATATCAAAGAATTAGTTGTATAAAATAAAAAGGGTGTTAATAAAGAGGAGTCACGCTTGATAAAAATATTAATATACAATGTAGGGGTACATGTGAGAGAGACAGTATATTGTAAACAATGAAATTTTTATAATTGAATGGTAATACAGAGCACAAAATAAACAAGCCCAATTTAAAATGCTAAAAGCCCATTGGAGTTGAAGAAGATCCAAGCCCACTCACTTGTCGGTGGCTATGGAAGGATGAATAGTAGAGGTGATCATTGGGGTGGCTCAACTCGAAAAAGGTTAGGCCATCAGGTCAAAGTTGAATAGGTAATAGTCTATTCTGTCTAGGCTTACAGATTTAAATCTACTGCCTTTAAGTAGAGTTCAATAGGTAATAGGTTTAAATAGTCTATTCACTCACATTTTCCTTGATTCATTTACAGGCAAGAATTGATTGCAATCAAGTCCAATGCAGGCAAGGCAAAAGTGATTGGAACACTCGTTTGCCAAGGTGTACATATTCGATGATGTTACGCATTTTCATAATCTGTTTGCGCTAGAACTATCTAAAAATCTCAATGTGGTCTATACGTGCGACATATGTGCGACATGCGTGCGGCATGCGTCCGACATACGTGCAATATTATCCATCGATGATTTCACAATTATTATAGTCATTTTACTTGTTTATGTACTTTAACAACAATATTCATTTTTTTCCATATCGTGACCGCGGACATCCTATCATTTTGAATTTACCATATTATCCCTCAGAGGAACCATCAAGAATTCTATGCAATGAAGACTAGGGTCAAATGTGGAGCATGTTCTTGATTTAAGCTTATTTCTTGCCTTTTACCCTCCCCTATTCGATTCTTCCCTACAACAAACGCAAACCTTCTTTGTCGGATATTGCCACAATCTTCAAATTTTGGAATAGCTTACACATAAAATGATCGGATTGTTATAGTTCTACTCCATCCACGAATCACATACAAAACTAGAGGTCGTCTTGTTTTAGTATAAGCTATAACAATCCGATCATTTTATGCTAGCTAAACCTTCAAATGGAATACTTTAAAAAGACCATAAAGCGGTGACTATTTAAGAGTGGACATCGAGTTATAAATCACTTAATATAGCATCATAAGTTATTGAGTAGAACTCAAAGCGCAACCCAGAACCCACCATTTTTTTTCCCATCTCTCTCTGAAACCAGTCCAAAGCAGCGGAGAAAAGCTCAAGAGAAGCGAGAAGAATGGCCAATTTCATTCCCTTCATCGCCATGCTTATTGTCCAGCTAGGATTTGCTGGCATGAACATCACATCCAAGCTGGCTCTCGACAACGGATGAGCCCATTTGTCCTAGTGACGTACCGCCAAGTTTTCGCCGCAGCTGCCACCGCCCCGCTCGCTCTCCTTCGAGAGAGGTAAATTTCTATAAGTATAATTTTTTTTGGTTAAAAAAAATTGGATAACATAAGCGAGAAGAGGCCGTTTATCCAAATTGCCTTTTTTTTTTAGATTCATAAAAGCTTTATTCGTTTCACGGAAAATGTTACTTTTCTGAAAAATATTTTTCAGGAAAACTTAATTATTTTCCGGTGTTCGGAGTTTTAAGTGGAAAATATTTTTGCATGTTCCATCACCAGGTAAGTTCTCTTTTTGAGTTGGTACCGGTTTGGAATTAGATGTGGTAACTCTTTGTCAATATCTGTCTCAAAATCATGCTCCTAAACTTCAAGTTTCTTAGAAAATTTGCCGGGCGTTCATGAACCAGGTATTCTTTTTTGTTGGTCTAAAGAAATCGACGCCCACTATCGCGGTTGCACTCAGCAATCTACTTCCCGCGATGACATTGCATTCCGGTTGGTTCTCAGATTGGTTTGGTCTCAATCTTATGCTCATCTAGTGACTAGTGAATCATCAGCTAGCCATTATCCGAAGTCCCTTTGGTGCTTGTGAGAGCTAACGGGGGAATCTCTTGGTTGTGTCTAAATGATTTTTGTGACCCGGGTGTTCTGGCTCAATGAAGCTGCTATGCATATTCTTGAATTCCTTTTGAGGATAATTTCCCATGTTGGTCTTTACTTCCTTTTGAGGCATTAGTTATCAGATGAATCTCGGTTTTCAGATGTGACTTGAATAGGGAAATTTGTAATGAATTAGTTAAATGATGAAGCTGAGCACGAGCCTATAATACAGTCTTCTCAATCCACTTCAGATTCAACACACCAACCGCTTCCTTCTTTATAATGGTTACTCAAGTGTAACTTTATCTTCCTCTGTTGAGCTGCCTACTGTCATAGGCATCCTTTCCATTCGGTACTCCTGCTACGATGCGGATCGAGCACATTTGTTCTCAAAGTCGTACATTGCCCATTGCCATCCATTCACCGGAGATATACATGCCCACGAGCGAGTAGCGTATGGTCCTGGTTCTGCAAAAGTAAAGCTTGTAATGAACTCCAATTTGGACGTGCTAGGCTCTATACAACTCCCTCGATAGCGCATGCATTGATACATAAACGCCTCTATGGACACAGAGAACTTGTAGACATGTAGATAGAGATTGAAGCATATGTGATAGTCCATCCAATCAATCATTAGAAATGTCAATCGTTTGGAATATTAGCTTCCACAAAAGGTGGTCAGATCTAGCCACATGTGGCTAATGAATTCTAATTATTACATGATCAATGCACACGTGACTAAGTCTAACATCATTTGGGGGAACTGTTCTTCAACAGAGTTGGGAAGTGGGAATGAAAATCATTTCCCTCAAACAATCTGCCAAAACTTGGCTCAGAAGGACTGGTTTGGGTGGGGGGCCACTGAGATCTTGTCCCGATCTCGCTTTATGCTCTCCATCATGCGGTGGTCTCGGACCCTCAAACGGCCCTAAAACCAAACTTTCAGGGAGTGCTTATTTCCAAGAAAATTTCAAAATGAAACGAAAATATTTTTTCAAGAAAATGTTTTCTCGAGTTAGGGAATTTATTTTTCTAACTTTAAATTTGCATATTTTCTTTGACATAAATGGTCTTCCATTTATTCATCATTTTCAGCAAATCAAATTGGTGAAAACTTTTGAAATTAATTCGTTGAAAAATTCTTTTGCTCAAACAAACATGCATTCAATTTGGTTGTAATTTAACTTTCTCCAAACCAAGTTCGAAACACCAAATTAAGATGTTCAATAGAATTATCTGACTTTTTTATGTCGACAAATGATGATTGAGCTTAAAGAACATTTCACTTGATAAAATAAATTCATTTCTTATTTAATTAATTAGAGAATCTAAAAGAATTATAATTTCGTGCCAAATAGTTGGAGTATAAATATGAAAAAAAATTAAACCTAAGTATTCAACTTGGGTAGCGGGTTTAGTTTTTTCCATGTTATTCTTATTTTGGAGATGCTATTTCAAGCACCATTTACATTGCTACTTAGGGGTGATTGGTTCCCAATTCGATTCGATCCAATGGAATCGATCACTTTTTTTCCCATTACTTGATGCCATTTGTTTTGAAATTGGAATTGTGTTCCTCATTACATTTTTAGAAGAAAAAAAATGAGTAAAAGGAATCTAACTATGTGCTCATATATTTTCTACGATAAACATAATAACAATAACCCAAGTACAAAACAAAAGGGGAAGAGACCAAATTTATACATTTTATTGTACAACAAACCCATTTAAGAGTATTCATGCACAATGAAAAAGAGTGATAAATCTTAAGATATAAATAAAAGTGATGATAAGTGGAGAGTCACTATATTGCAGCTTGTGATGCCACTAGACGAAAAAGTGTTTGCTTCACATTTTGCTAATTTTTTTGAATAAATAAAAAATATATGTAATCAAATTCGATTTCCCCCATGGAATTGGGAACTAGATCGTCAAGAACTAAGAAATTGGACCAACACTCTTAGGGATCGGACCAAACTCGCCAGTTCAATTTGGCCCAATCCGAGCGGTTTTCGATTTGGGTGATTTGTTTTGCATACCCCTACTGCTACTTGGAGAAATTAAACCATTGACCCGTACTTGATGCATTAGTCACGTTGCTACACATGCTAAATAGAGAATACACTATTTGATAAAGTGAATTGTGTCACTAGTGAACTTTGCACAGTCTTGCCTTAAGATTCTAGGGTCTAGACCAAGTATGGTCAAATGAGTACCTGATGAAAAAGTTGATCTTAGTAGATGCATATTCAAACCATCGGCAACTTGCTCGATGGTCCGCTATGTTTAGATGGACGGGGAAAATCTTCCACACATCGACGATGTACGGATTCATCCATAAGTCGGACCCATTTAACCACATTTTCACACGATTAGAAAATGTGGCTAAGTTGGCCTATTTTGTACATCGGCGGTGCGTGGAAGATATTCCCAAAAAGGAAATGCGGAGACAATATTCTACTAATCTATAGGCCCTTTTTTCTACTAACATCTCTTTAATTTTTTTTAAAGTACGACTAATTGCGATGGAAATCCTCCTATGTGTTCCTTAGAACCTCGTGTAAATGGCTAGTTCGAACTTTAAAGTCGCACAACCACCCTTTCTACAAATGTTCTCGCCAACTGTATGCGCGGATGAGCAAGCACTGAATGAATGTCGTGAAAGCAACGTCGATGAAACGATATCGAGATGACAGATTCGTCGACGGACCGGGGCAGGAGGGATGTCCGGTTCAAAACCCCACGCTCACATCCTCTGAGAAACTCGATCGTTGGCCTTCAAAACCCAGATCTCCGTGCCAAAGAAGCAGGAAAGATGCGGAGAATGAAGAAGACGGCAAGAACCCGAGAACCCATTTCGAGCCCCACCTCGTGCGTCGACGACGACCGAGCCGAGTCCAAGAAGATCTCCCTCTACAAGCAGCGCAGAGAGGAGCGGATCAAAGAGAACCTCGAGAGGATGCGGACGCTCGGCATCGTCGACCTCTCTCAGAAGCTCCGGCCCTCCTCCTCCTTCTCCTCCTCCTCCTCCTTGCCTTCCATTTTCTTGACTATAATTTTCGTAATTCGTTTGCGCTAGAACTATTTAAAAATCTCAATGTGGTCTATATGTGCAACATACGTGCGGCATGCGTGCGACATGCATGCGACTTCTGATTGCGTATCCTACACTGTCATCTATCCCTCAATAGAAGATCAAATTGGTGCTGCAATTGATCAGCCACAAGGTACATCAAATGGAAACCGAAATGAAGCATCTTGAAAACCCAAGAGCCAAAACAACCCCAGCAAAGCCAGCAAACCAGCGATCCACCGAATGGTGGTCAGACGAATATAACTTTTTGAATCATTCTTTTTCTCGTCCGGCCATTTCTATTTTTTACGCAGTCCAGGGATAGGTAAGATACGAGCCATAGTAGATAGAATTGGGAAACACAAAATTCTGCGTTGCGATATCCAACAAAAATTGCAAATAATAACATTGACACCTAAATTTTAGCGACCTGCATAGACATTTGATGTATAAAAAATTCCACTTCAATCTAGCTTGCGTATTAGGAAAATTTCCATTGTATAAATCCATATAAATTTCTAATAATATTTTTAAGATAATTAAGACAATACGGAATACATTGTAAACGCAGCGTACTAATATGCTAATAATATTAAAGATTTGATTGCGATGTCCCGTTATTTGGATTACACGCAGAAGTTTGCTGACACCGTCTACACACTGCACGCCAGCTCTGGTCCACTCGGTCAACCATCCAAATTGGGTAGAAAATTATGCTGTGCGGTTCAATTGGTAATGTGAATTGTGATTTCTGAATGCTTCATACAGAACCGGTGCTCTACTTATAGGCCGATTGTGTGTGTGTTTTTTCCCCTTAGTCATTGGTCCACGGGTAGAAAATATAGCCATCACTCAACGTACATTTTATTTTAAACTAAAAATAACAATTCAAAAATTAATTAAGGAAGATTAGCAAAAGACACTTATTCCAATAAGGACGAATTTTGGAATAGCTTACACATACAAGTGCTCCGGTAATGATTAAAAACAAATTATAGTCAAGAAAATGCCTAATTTTTCGGTATATTCAGAGATGTGTCCCTCACCATGATTCAAATGATAAAGTGTGATCATTGTCCTCTTCTTTGCGTTGGGCATGTTCATCATATTAATTTTTTTTCTAAATCAGTGATGCCTATAAGTAGTCATTTTTACATTATTGGTAGTCAAGCTATACCTATGGTCGGTCTTTCATTATCCATCGACTAGGCCTCGTTTGGATTGCCGCGTCTTGAAGAGTTGTGGCTTACGACTAAACATACTCATCTCAATTAATGCTGGTTGTGTGATCGATATACTTTGTCCGAGCTATCTTGCCCTGAAAATCAATCTATGCCCTCTTTGGATCCAGTATGGGACCAATCCATCCACGAATCACATACAAAACTAGAGGTCGTCTTGTTTAAATATAAGCTATAACAATCCGATCATTTTATGCTAGCTAAACCTCCAAATGGAATACTTTAAAAAGACCATAAAACGGTGACTATTTAAGAGTGGACATCGATTTATAAATCACTTAATATAGCATCACAAGTTATCGAGTAGAACTCGAAGCGCAACCCAGAACCCACCATTTTTTTCCCGTTTCCCGTCTCTCTCCGAAACCAAATTAGTCAAAGCGGCGGAGAAAAGCTCGAGAGAAGCGAGAAGAATGGCCAATTTCATTCCCTTCATCGCCATGCTTATTGTCCAGCTAGGATTTGCTAGCATGAACATCACATCCAAGCTGGCTCTCGACAGCGGTATGAGCCCATTTGTCCTGGTGACGTACCGTCAAGTTTTCGCCGCAGCTGCCACCACCCCGCTCGCTCTCCTCCTCCGAGAGAGGTAAATTTCTATAAGTATAATTTTTTTTGGTTAAAAAAAATTGGATAACATAAGCGAGAAGAGGCCGTTTATCCAAATTGCCTTTTTTTTTTTTTTTTTTAATCTTATTGGATCTATTTATTTTTATTTTTTAGATTCATAAAAGCTTTATTCGTTTCACGAAAAATGTTACTTTTCGAAAAATATTTTTCAGGAAAACTTAATTATTTTCCGGTGTTCGGAGTTTTAAGTGGAAAATATTTTCCGCTGTTCGCTTGGAAAAATATTTTACTTTATAAACACTTTTCAATAGTTTTTTATTATTTTATTTTTTAAAATCATTATTTATTATTTTTAAAAATTGATTATTAATTTCTTTTTTTCTTTTTCTTTTTTGTGTTATCTCCTTCCATGGCCTGTCGTCGGTCGCTGGTCGCCGGTCGCCAGTTGTTGCCGTGGCCGGCAACCAGCAAAAAAATAAAAACAGCAAAAACAAAGACAGAAAAAGAAAAAGATAATAAAAAATCGATTTTATTAAAAAATAACAAAAAATTCGAATTTTTAGAATTGTTGCTAGTTCTCTATTTTGATTGCATCGTGCAATTGAATTTATTTATTTGATTTCGATTGTATTTACGTATCCTAATTTCATTTGATTTTAATTCAAATTGATTAAATAGTACGGGATTACTTACATTCATGATGGTAAATTACAGGAACACAAGATCCAAAATCACATGGCCGATTCTGGTTCACATTTTTACATGTTCCATCACCGGGTAAGTTGTCTTTTTGAGTTGGTACCGGTTTGGAATTAGATGTGGTAACTCTTTGTCAATATCTGTCTCAAAATCATGCTCCTAAACTTCAAGTTTCTTTGAAAATTTGCAGGGCGTTCATGAACCAGGTATTCTATTTTGTTGGTCTAAAGAAATCGATGCCCACCATCGCGGTTGCACTCAGCAATCTGCTTCCCGCGATGACATTTTTCTTTGCAGTGATTTTCAGGTGCTGTATCGAGACTTGTTTACGTACTTTAATAACAGTATTCTTTTTTAAACAGTTTGTTCACCCACATTTTTCTTCGATTCATTTACAGACAAGAATCAATTGCAATCAAATCCAATGCGGGTAAGGCCAAAGTGATGGGAACACTCATTTGTGTGGGCAGAGCCATGCTACTTGGTTTTTACCATGGACCCGATATCAATATTGGTCACTCAGGATTTAATTGGATGTATGCCACAAAACTGACGGCCCAAAACTCCACCGCCAACGGCAACGTACTAGGACCTGTTCTCCTCTTTGTGAGCACTGCTGCTTGGGCAGTATGGTTCATACTTCGAGTGAGTTTAACATTTTTTGAACTCCATCATCGAGTCATTTTTTTCAATTGTTGAGTTCAATTTGATGATGTGTGCTTTGTGGTGCATTCAGGCAAAATTGAACGCTAAGTTCCTAGCCCCTTACACTACAACAGCATTGGTGTCCCTCATGGCTAGCATTGAGTGTGCAGTCGTTGGGATAGCCGTTGAGCACCACCTCACAGCATGGTCATTGAGGTCCATGATCCGGCTTGTCTCAGCTCTTTATGCGGTACAATGTTGTGTCTTTTATCCAACTGATTTATTAAAAAAATTTGGCACAAAAGTAATGCAAATTGGAATTTCAATTCAGGGCTGCATATGTTCTGCGATGGCATTTTGCATTACATCTTGGTGCATAGAAAAGAAGGGTCCACTCTACACTGCAGTCTTCACACCTTTGTTGCTGATCATCACGGCCATCCTGAGCTGGGCACTTCTTAGAGAGACGCTGACTGCTGGAGTGTATGTATCTCTCTATTTGAAGTAGAACTGTCTAAACATTCTTCACTAAGATACCTTTAATTTTTCTTGTCTTTTCATTTCATGCTAAAAAAGTGAAACAAAAAGTAGTATATGCAAGTTTGTTTTTTGTCTGAGATAAGACAAGTTGGTAATTTGAGGGAAAAAAAAAACTAGATAAAAATTGGTAGCTAACTCAAATAAAATTTAGTAACTTAATCGATGAGAAGTTATAACAAATCTTACTAAGTGTGATGGTGTTACGCATTTTCGTAATCCATTTGTGCTAGAACTATCTAAAAATCTCAACGTGGTCTATACTGGTGACATACGTGCGACATGCGTGCGATATTATCCATTGATGATTTCACAATGTATTATGGTCATTTTGACCCCAATAGTGAATAAAATGGGAGTGGTATTAATTTTTAGCAAGTAAAGAAGCATGTAAAGTATAGCTAAGCCAAGAAAATGGTGTTGGAATGAATCTCGAAGATACAGCCATATCTTTGCAAAATTACTGCATATTCATCAGAAAAAGAAATTTTAAAGGAGGAAATGGAATTATATTGACTAATAATTACCAAGTGATACTCTATAAGTTAATAAAAATTCCAGGCTTCTCATGGAAAAAATGGATTAATTCTAGAAATATCATAATGTATAAAGTGAGAATTTTAATCAAACCTTTTCCATCATTCAAACATATAATTATACTCTCTTTTTTGGGTTAAAATAAAATTTCATTGACTTGCCAAAATTAAACATAGAGCAATCTAGAAAGTTTCAAAATAAAAGAAAACAACAAGAGTACAACATGTAGCTATAAACGTGCTCTCTTCCCAAAAGACCAAATGATCGACGATGATGCTATAAACAGATTACTTTGGTCACCAGTGAACTTCGCTGGCAGAGGAAAAAAAATATTAAAAAAGCAAAGTAAAAAATAAACATAAATTTTAAATTTTAAAATATTATTAAAATATCTACGTCAGCACTAGTTGTACCATGTATGACAAAGGGTGTCCACTTAAGTAATTTTCGACCAAAATTGGTATGATGGATTCAATTAATAAAATGTGAAAAAGGTTTAGGATTCAATTAGCAAAATTGAAATATCTAGGACTCAATTGGTGAAAGTGCAATAGATTTAGAACTTTTTGAATAATGCTCTTGTAAGGATTACATTTAATATACATCAAACTACATATGTGTAATATGCTTAGAGAGGACAAAGATAGCTTCATTTCCTAAGATGACTAAAACATGTTGATGAGCATACACCAGCTATTCAAGGGCTAACACGAGAAATGTAAATACCACATACTACGTCAATGCAGAATTGCATGGAGAAAAAAACCCTGCATCGAGATCATGTTTTACATATATCTGTATTGGGCGTCTTACCTGGGGAATCTTGATGTCGGCAAACTCGTCGAAACGTCTACTGATAAATTTATGTTGGTGAATTTGAATATGTGGTTAATAACAGAGATAGAAGGCAACAAATCGCTGACATAAATTAATAATTGCTAGTTAAAAATGAAATTTCTGTAGTGCGAGCAAGATTTCCTACATAAAATGCCAACCATTATCCATACTTCACTATATTGCCATTGTAAACGCCCTTCACTTTTGTCATCTTAGTAATTGAGTAGCCAAAATATGATCCTCCTTTGTGATTTAGCCATCTTACCAAATAAAGCTCCCTTATTCTTCTTAAATTGATTGGTCCATTACGCCTCTGTATGCATATTTCGAAAGGAAAATGAAGGTTGCAAATATGAAATCGTCTCTTTTGCCTTTTGTGGTATTCATGACCATTGTTGCCCTCCTGCAAGATTGTTCCGATGCTATATGGATATCTGAAAGAGTCTCTAGGCCCGTTTGGTTCGGTTTTGGAGGAATGCATTTAGGAAAATGCAAATACCTTTAGGTTAAAGGGGTTTCTCGAAATGTAAATACTATTTGGTAAATTTTGTATTGTGAAAAAAATTTGACCAAAATGCCGTTTGGTTAATACCCCATTTTGCTAAGGGACTTTTGCGAAATTTTTTATTACAAAAAATTGTGAATTTTTTTTTTTTCAAATTCACTTTCCTTTGGCCGTCGACCACCCTCTGGCAGCCAGATTTAGCCGCCGAAAGGCCTCGCTTGAGGTCGCACGACCTCAGGCGGCGACCCAGGCGCACGACCGCCTGAGGTCGCGTGACCAAGGGCGGCGGTCGCCCCCCTTGACTAGCAGTTGCCCCCTTGGTCGGCGGTCGCCCTCCCAAGCTTGCTCATCATAATATTGTTATATACAAATCTTCAAGGCAGGCTATGCTCGGCTTGAGCTCAACTGAATCAAATCAGGTTTTCTCACTAAATGCCTCTTTATAAGCCGTCCAAAAAGCCTTTGGGCCCTTGAGGCTTGGGCCCAATTAGGTATGGAAGGGTACCTCACCAATCTCGATTGCATCCTCGATGATTGTGCCAACGATCGGAGGTAAGCTGATCTGTGAGTATATAAGGCAATTTGACAAAAGAGAGGGAGAGGCAAGAGAAAGATGGAGGGAGTGTCAAGATTTGAAGCATTAACTTTTACTCTGATATTACATGAAATAAAATCACCCGTCCCAAAAGTTTCATGTAAGTTTAACTTTACATGAAGCAATGTCACAAGTATATCAAAACATAATGATATACAATAAACAAGTAATGTAGATCAAGTTGAGTACTACATATAAAATTGTCAAGCAAAGACCGCCGGACGAAATAAACTTTGTGCAGATCCTAACTTGAATATCATATTAGAAATGTTCAATGAAAAAATCAATTACATGTGGAATCTATGAAAAGGGTTGCATGAGCGAAATAAAGTTCAAGGTAGAAACCTCTTGTTGATACTATGTTAAAATGTATAACCCAAAAAATACACGTTGAATCTACAAACAAATGCCACACGTGCGAAATAAAGTTGGGGCAGAATCTCACCGATTAAAATATCTAACTAAAAAACTTAAGCTATCAAGACCTGTCCAACAATGCACCTATTGCGTTTCACTTAACACTACTATAATGTGTTTTCTTTTTCTTTTTAATTTTAATACAACACGCAACACTAAAAAAGTTTTGTCTTTATCTAACCAATGAGAAAGGTATATTTATTTATGATTCGCCCATCTAATCCCTATAGTTTTATACCCTCTTTCTTTTTTCCTTTCGGCCAAACTCGAGGCCAAACTCGAGCTAAGAGAAGTTCGACCCGCTTGAATCGACAAAGAGCGGAAACGGCTATAAAGTCCTAGTAAGTTTGAACGTGTGTTGGAAATCCAACAATGGCCTCCAAAATTTATTAATAAAAAGAACACGGAAGGAAGAAAACACTGCTTCGATTCCACCAAAACTTCCGTCAAATTCTTGTTTGAGTCTACTTCTCATTGATTACAATGTCCTTCGATTTCGACATCAGTTTCAGTTCTCAAGCCAAGCTCGTGATTCCTAACATGTCAATGTGACAATGACGCTGGTCCCCTAATTCAAGTCAAAAACTTTGCTATCACTTTATGAGAGTCAAAAATCAGATAACAAGTTTATAATTTACTTCTCAATGAATTTTTTTTTTAACATCATGAATTTATTATTACCCCAAGGTAGTTTTTTTTGTGTCATACCCAAAGGTCATTCATTTAATGTATAATCCCACCCCCACCCCAAAGGAAAGTTCAACTGTGGCAAGAAATCCGAACACATGTAGTCATTGCCGTTGACGTAAACAGCAAGTTTATCAGTAGAAAGAACACCGAAGGAAGAAAACACTACTTCGATTTTGCCAAATCCCCGTCAAGTTCTTGTACGGGTGTAATTGTTTATTGCAATGTCCTTTTATTTCGATGTGGATTTCAGTTAATGAGTCAAGTTTGTAATTCTTAACGTGTGATGCGAGCGTGACAATGATATTGGTCCCCGATCTCAAATCGAAATCCTGTGATTTCACTTTATGATCGTCTAGAATCAAGAAAGAAAAGGTAAAGTTCCAATCTTGGCAAGAAATCCGAGCGTACGTCTCGGCCGCTGTCATGTAAACCGCGAGCGGGACAAAGCTCCCCATTTCCGACCGACCTTTCAACCGAAAATGGCGACGTCTTCCCATGTATGATTAACAGTCAATATCAGTAGATCGCAGGCAAGAGAATACAAACGACACGTGACGTATTTCAGAGTCCACCTGTCGTCCTCCGAGCCGACGTTCGTCTGTCCTACGAAGCACACGGTCGTTGACTTGACTCTGCTCCTCCTTCTCCACCTCCTTCCTCTTCACCTTCTCTTCAAATCTCCCCAGTACCACCCAGAAGATTTGGTGCCGCCACCCCTCGAACAGCCGGTGAAGCCAAGCCTTCCGCTGTTTAAATTTTACACCTACTACTCGAGGTTAAAACCTCGCTGTGAACCCAGAAAGAAAGTTGTCTTCTTTGCTTGGGAGCTTCGGTTTCCGCCGTTGTCGGAGGAGGAGGAGAAAGATGAGTTACAGAGAAGACAGCGAGGATGGCGGAAGCGGGAGAGACCTTCGGAAGCCGTTGCTCAACACTGGGAACTGGTACAGGATGAGCTCGCGGCAATCCACGACGGCGAACCTGGGCTCGTCGGCGCAGATCATTCGCGACGGCTCCATCTCCGTCATCGCCTGCGTCCTCATCGTCGCGTTGGGCCCTATTCAGTTCGGGTTCACGGTGGGGTGCCTTCTTTCTTGCGAATTCGATTCAATCTCATTCACTACAGTATTAACTGTGCCGGCTCTTAGAAGTCTGCACGATGACATCGCGGGGAAAAAAATTACAACTTTTCGAAAGTTGGCGAAGTGTGTGCGCCAATCTTATAACTGTCACCGTCATAATTAGCTAGGTGCTGATGTTTTAACTGCGAACCACCGCGGGTGATATCGGTTTTTCTGTTTATTCTCAGTGTGGGTATTCATCCCCGACAGAGGAAGACATCATCAGCGACCTAAGCCTTTCGCTTTCGGAGGTGTGACTTGTTCTTCATGCTTTTCTTGAAATTCTTGACCATGTTGCGTTAGCAATTGCAGTGACTTTTGTTCTTTGACTATGCTGATTGGGCGTATCTCATTGCCACAGTTCTCGGTATTTGGCTCCTTGGCTAATGTTGGTGCTATGGTTGGGGCGATTGCAAGTGGCCAGATTGCAGAGTATATTGGCCGAAAAGGGGTAATTAAGGCTGTTTGATATGGTTAAATTTATTGGCAAGCAGAGTTCAGTTAGTAGTTTTGTCAGAGGAGCTGCTGTAGATGCGATCATTGACTTTGAGTTCGTGCTTTTACATATTATCAAGTTGGCAAAGAGTTGAGTATTTATTTTTAGATGTTCTTCTTATCTTATCCACAGGGAAAATGTCATAACAGCAAATGGTAAAAGTGCAAACTAAAAGTCATGCTACTTTTGTTTCAATTTCTGGTATTGCATCGTTGGCTGCTAGTAGCTAATTATGTTAGTTCCTGAAGACTGCTTCGTGTGTTGAATTGCAGTCGCTGATGATTGCTGCAATCCCCAACGTAATTGGATGGTTCATCATCTCCTTTTCCAAAGTGAGCTTTTCCCCCCCACCAACACATGCGGTTGTGCTTTAGTATTATAGATTTTTCACATTATAAGGTTTTCATTTGGTAGGACGTTTCATTTTTGTACCTGGGAAGGTTGTTGGAGGGATTCGGCGTGGGCATCATCTCCTATACGGTAACATTGATAAGGCTCTTGATGACTCCAATGGATTTCCTGTGAACTTTTGCCTGAACCAAGAATTGTTACTTTTAGGTGCCTGTATATATTGCCGAGATATCACCTCAAAACATGAGAGGAAGCCTTGGATGCGTGAATCAGGTTAATAGTCAGCTCATCTCGCTGTTTCTTGAATGTCTCCATTAGAAGTCATACTAAATTCTGTGATTTTAGATCTACAAGTTGACATCAGTGCAAGTGCCACAGATCAGTACATGGATGTAGGAGAAGAAACTAGACAGACCTTTTCTCTTGTCTCTATTCCTTACCAGTCAGTTATCCATAAATTATCCCAATGGAAATATGAGAATTATGTTAATTTCTTTAATTTTTCAAGTTGTGCAGCTCTCAGTCACTATTGGAATTTTGCTGGCTTATGTGTTGGGAATGTTCTTCAACTGGAGAGTGCTAGCAATCTTAGGTAAGCATATCCAAGGGAAGGAAAGACCAAGCATCGATAACCTACTTGTTTAAGAAGTAGCAAGACGGTATGCTGATCAACTTGAGTAGCATAAGAAGGCAAATCTCAATATGCTTAGTATTGTTCCTATCAGATTAGAATTACTTTCAGTTAAAGACACTTCATTGATTAAGTTCGCTAAGAATACCTTCTGATTGGTTACCATCCGACAAGCTAACTGTCTATTTAACTGCTTTCAAGACAGATGAATCCTCTCTGTTTTTCACTTTCCATATAACCAAACAATTCTTTTTCCTGAGAAGTCAAATAAAATTTTTTTACACTCCAAGCAATGTGAAACAGAACAATATATATATTTTTTTTTGCAGGAGCTTTGCCTTGCTTGGTGTTGATCCCGGGCTTATTTTTCGTACCAGAGTCTCCTAGGTGGCTGGTACAATAATTGCATCTGTTTATGTGCTCAAATTTCAGAATTGTCTTTCAGCTGACATAAAGTTTCCTATTGTATCTTGAGAATTTTCTAAATCACTGCCTTTGCTGGTGGTGGCAAAATTTACAGGCCAAAATGGGGTTCACAGATGAATTTGAAGCCTCTTTACTAGTTTTACGGGGTTTCGATGCTGATATTTCCTCTGAAGTGAGCGAAATTAAGGTACTGTATAATGCATCCTTGTTGATGATTACAGTATTCCACTGCAACTGCCGTTTGGATTAGATGTTTTTAACGGAAGCATCACTTATTAATTTATAATTTCCACTTATAGCTTTAGGACTTCTGATGGTTACTTTCTTCAGAAATCTGTTGCATCGTCAAGCAAAAGAGCCACAATCAGGTTTGCTGATCTCAAAAGGAAGAGATATTGGTTTCCTCTAATGGTAGATTACTCTCTGATTTTAATGAACTGCATTAATTTTTTCTATTATCTTGAAAGCTTTATTCATAAAAGATTGGATCATTGTGCTCCAGGTTGGAATTGGTTTGCTTGTGCTTCAGCAACTCACTGGCATCAATGGCGTCTTATTTTATTCCACCAAGATTTTTGAGAGCGCTGGTTAGGACATTGACTCTTGACTTCTGAAATTTCACTATTTCTGTCTAGGCTTACAGATTTGAATCTACTGCCTTTAAGTAAACGGAGATCTTATTAGACCTTTCAGACAAAATAATGGCGTATCTGTGTAAAATTTATATATTATAATCTCTGATATCTGAACTTTGGCTCTCTCTTTTTTTCCCCCAAAAAAGAAGTAGAAAACATACAACAGAATGCTGTCGTAGAACTTAAAGTTTTGATCCCTGCCGAGTGCCCTCTGATGCTGTTAATTGAGTGGTTACTGCATATAAATCACAAAGAACTATGAAATAAATAAAGTATATGTTGTTGATAGCAAGCTTCACATAGTTTAGGTCATGTAGAATAAGTGGTATGCTGCCCAATCAGCATGAGCACTTGCAATAAATAAAGTTTCTTTGACCAAGAAGAAGGGATATTTCATTGAAATGTATGGAACTTATTCTCTAGATATCTTGATTTGCCTGTCACAGACATAAAATAGATGTTCGCTAGATTATTTGATCCATGCATCAAATATATTTCATAGGGTTCTTTCTCCAGAAGCTCAACAGGAGGATATTAAGTTATTGGAAACCTCTAAGCTTAATTGTTAGTAATACGTTGCATGATGATTGGCACATACATCTGCAGTGAAAGCTCAGTTATGAAGCACAGAGAGCAAAAAGGCTAATGGTTGAATTGTTTCTTCATTTACACATAGATCCAAAATCATTCTTCCAAGCATCTATCAAAATACAGGTAGAGTTGTCTTTGCATAGGTGGTGCAACACCCCAAGCTTTATATCGGTAAGAGAGATCCTGTGAAGTGATTCATAGGGATAACCCATCCCAAATGACCACCCACCTTGTGGGGTTCATGGTTTGGCCCTCATGACCAAATCGTTCCAGATTGTGACGTCAATGGGTAGGAGAGTTCATAGCAAATGAAGTATATCAGTTGCGAAATGTCTCTGTGCATTGAATTATTATTAAGACCTATCCCAAATAATTACTACTTTAGTGGGCACATCTGGGTACTCCATTTCAGGTCTTGACATACATGGGAGAGGTCTGGTCATTGTAGATGATAGGGCAACAGAGGATAACGGGTATGCTGAATCTAGAAACTGACTGATGCTATGAGGAGCAGTCATGAACTTTAAATCCTGCTTCAGGATTTAAGCCAGACAGGGTCTTCATGATGCAACAATTATCAATGTTTCGTTTCCATTTTTATTTTTCAATGCAAATCTTCTGGTCTAGGTTAATGGTCCCATTACCGCACCAAAAAAAAAAGAAAAAATTGAGAGTATCCTTTTTTGCAAGAATCTAATATGCTTGGTGAATTTGGTAGGAGTTTCATCAAGCAATGCTGCAACAGTTGGCCTCGGGGCAATCCAGGTATTTTATGAAGTGCATCTCTCAGTCTTTTCCTGCGGATTATCTATCATGTGAACTGATGTGATTCGAAGCTTCACATGAGATGCCAAAGATGCGGTGTTGTTCTCTGACCATCTCTCTTTTAATGACTTAGGTTGTGGCCACTGGAGTAGCTGTATGGCTGATGGACAGAGCTGGTCGCAGGCTGCTTCTTATTGTAAGTTCGATAATACTTTCCTGTCCAATTTTGTCCAGCAACAAAGAAGCTTAATCTGAAGCTTGTATCTTACAGATTTCGTCTGCTGGGATGGCTATTAGCCTTCTTATTGTTTCAGTTGCCTTCTATCTAGAGGTTTGTAAAATTGCAGTCCTCTCATGTCATGCTTTCTAATAGAGTTTCCATGTGATGTTATGATCTGGTAAACTAAACACGCTATGAACTCTCCTGCTCTTTGCTATCTACAGGATGTTGTATCAGAAGAATCCCGTGTGTATAGCATATTGGGAATAATGTCACTGGTTGGGCTTGTGGTAAGGCTTTGCTCTTTTTGCAATTTTCTGCAGTTCTATTGGTATAAATAACGTCTTAAAAAATTCAGCTATGATATTTCCAGGTTCTTATAATTTCATACTCCCTAGGGGTGGGAGCAATTCCTTGGCTTATAATGTCTGAGGTATGTTCAACGATGGTTTTTCCTTTCTGTGTCGGGTAGAAGCTATGGTTTGCTGGTTTAATTGGATACTTCACAAAACTATGCTGTGCCATCCTCTTCCCATCTTTTCACTAATTTGTCAGTCTATCCCCATAAGTTTTGTGTGATAATTTATGGCAAATATGCCAGATAGAGGGGACAAAAATGAACAGATAAAGAAGAAAATGACCAAAGAAACATTGACAAAGAAGGAAATGACCGAACTTTTTTGTTCACTTGGGGGATGTCAAGAGTGGATAAATTAATTCTTAATATCGATTCAATTGAATCTAATCAGACTTTTGTCTTTTTGGGCCAAATTGCGTATTGTAGATACTTCCCGTGGACATTAAGGGTCTCGCTGGGAGTGTAGCAACATTAGCAAATTGGTTCTTTTCCTGGGCTATCACGATGAGCGAGAATTTGCTGTTGAATTGGAGCACAGGAGGTACGTCTCAACTGATATAATTCAATCGGTCCCTATCATACCTACATGAATGGGTATTCATGTGTATTTAGTTCTGAGTTGCTTTCCCACATTCTTAACAGGGACTTTCTCTATCTTCACCGTGACGACCGCTCTTATGGTTGCTTTCGTGACGTTTTTTGTTCCTGAGACGAAGGGAAGAACACTGGAAGAGATCCAGTCCTCGTTTAGATGATGGTTTTGCAAAAGCTTTTTCCCTTTCAAATGGTATCAATGGTTTGTTATAGTACATCTAGTTTTACGGTTTTCCCTTTTGGAGTTGTGAGGAAGAAAACTAGTGACAAAGAACACCAAAATCTGAGAGAAAGAAACATATTTGTACGCCTCTTCTCTTCCATTTCATTTATTTCGTTCAAGGAAAAGTTACACTCAGTAAGATCTTCTCAAACATTGGACTGAGGCTAGAGAGCATAAAACAATGAAAGCACAAAAGCAGAGTCGAACTTCATTCGTCGGCTTCACTTTGATGGACTGAAGCAAGGAACCGCTTTAGGCAACGGTTGTACACGCAGGGCCTCTCAAGGTGAGTCAGGTGTCCTGCCTTCTTGATGCCCTCCACCGTTGCATTCTCTCCTAGTTGTCTGCAATTTTGTTGAAACGAAACTGTCAGTGGTATTCATTTAATTGACCCGACAGGGACAGCATATGTTGATTCGGAGTGATCATATGATGTTTTTCACTCATCATATTACTTAGTCGGTTCAATTTGAAGGCGATTCATGCTTTGATATCGCTAGTTGGAATCACTCTATGACCGACATGATAAAACATTGCTCGTCATGCCATTAGCAACGTTCGACTCATTGGGGGTCATTCTCTAGGTTTTTCAGGCATGCGCCACATGATTCTCGAGCTGAGATCGGTTGTCCTCGAGTATAGCGAACTTAGGTCATGGACAACCGTTTTTTTTTTTGGGTTTTTTTTTTTTTTTCTCCCGGTAGAAGTATGATTTGAAGGGTACATACTCTTTCATGTTCAGAGCCAGCTCCAGTTTAAAGATCTGATCTTTTTCACCCCAGAGGAGATGTATCCTCTGCAAAATTTACACCGAATTGGAGATGGTCAGTGTTTCAGTTCCTATGGATGAATGAGATCCATGGATTCATCAAATGAAACAGAGAGTTATGAATCAATCTAGTGATAAATACCTGGGAGTAGTTAGGAATGGAGGCATCCTTGTTGCTGATGACAAGGGCTTCCAACAGCTCAGCTCTCTCCTTCCTGTTTGTGAACATCACCTGTTGTTTGCACATTGGAAAAAAGGCTTAGTGGTTGGGTCAAAAACAGTGGGTTTTCAGCAGTAGTTCAGAGATCATGAAGAATCATTCCAACTCCTATGCTCTTTTGATGTCATGTGATCATCTCATCGGCCCGACCCGGTCCAACGGCACAGTTCGTCGAGAGCAAGAAAATGCGAAGCCCACAATGTGAAAATTATAATTACGGAGTTACCCAATTGAGATACCTTGTGTTATTTAAGAAATCATATTTTCTAAAGCGGTCTTATTATCTACAACATTATTGTTGTCATAATCTTAAATTTTTCCTCCAAGGGGCTAAGACAAAAGAGTGTCTCGTCAAGACAAAAGGAAAATCGTGGCTACGCGTCAAATCCCATTTGTTTCGACCCCCAAAAAAAAAAAAAAATTCCCATTTGCCCACACTGTTCTCGCACCATAGATTGTCAAACCGAGGGTCATAATGCAGCTGAAAGTCTTTTTCGCGACTTTAAGGTGGAGGAATGGTATGTTGGTCAAATTTCAACAGCTCTGCGTGTCGTGTACTTCATCGTCCACGAGTTGTCAGGATGTTGGACCATAATCTTTAGACAAGACGGTAGTTTTATATCTATCACGCTTTTATTAGTTCAACTATAAATTTTTAATTATGTTGATTGAATTTTAAATTTTCTTGCATTTGTCAATTAAGTTGATTTCGATCGATTTCATGTATCAATTAGTGAGGGAGATGTTAGTTTTTCTCAATCTTATCATGTCATTTTTTATTATAAAAAAAGTCAAGTATCAATTTATAGGACAAGCGCATAATCGGGGACACTTGAAAGTGAATAACACTGTACTAAACCAGGGAAGAAAGGAAGCTACTCCTATTTGTCCTTTGTGAAAAGCAAAAAGCAAAAAGCAAACTAAACTAATGAATTATGGCATATTCTGACCCAAAATAAAAAAAAAATATTACGGCATATAATGTGTGCAGATATTGATTTTTTATATTGAAAAATATATATCCGAAAATTCTAATTATAGATAATGAGTTTTTATATTGTAATGGCTAAGGGTGATGACCATAATGTTACCTCGAGGTAGTCCTTGTGAAACCGGTCGGGGAACCAAATCTTCCGGTGCATGGCGACCGACTGAAGCGCCTTCAGTCCCTTCACCGACGTCGGCAACAGGAGCTCCGACGAAGAAGAGAACCCGAGCCTCTGCAGTGTCTCGCCACTGATCGAATCCGTCATGGCCAGTATCGACCCGGATATCACCATGGCTCGGACCATCTCCGGGTACATCTCCGCCATCTTGAACGACACCATCCCGCCGTAGCTAAACCCCACCACCGTGCACGTCTCGACGCCGAGCTTCCTCAGCCCCTTCACCAAACACTCAGCCTGAAAATTGGTCGGAACAAAAACAAAAAGATTATTTGGAAACTAAAAATCATATGTTATGGGTCAACCCGGATTTGAATTTGTTTACCAAATTGAACCGCCCAGAGTTGCTAGGCTGATGATGCAATACAAATGATATCTGTATTACGAACATTGTGTATGGAAAAATTTTCCTTTTTTCATTAATAGAAGCGTCTTCTTAAATTGAACCCTACCACTTTCCAAAATCTAAGTAAACTTGGAAATTTTTTTATGTATATAGGAAAATATTAATCTTCTAACATGAACTATAATATTGGATGCAATAGTAAATTCCCACACTTCAAGCCAATTAGACCGAATTTTGTCCATTTTTAGCTGGGCGTAATTTGAAGTGCTGGTGGCTATGCATTGATCATGCTCCTCCTCGGAGCAAGCTCAACCCTACCTGGAATGCCGGCGACCGGTCACTCTTGTCGGTGACCGAGTCGCCGAAGAAGATGAGGTCAGGGATGTAGACGGCGTACTTCTTCGTCAATGCGCCGACCTGGAACTGCCAAGTTACAATGCCCTCGGCGGCGAAGCCGTGGATGAGGACGACGGCGGGCTTCGTGGGTTTGACAAGAACCGTTTCGTCCTTGTTCTTAGCCTCCTTGTCGGGCTTCCTGATGGTCTCGCGCGGCACCCAGAAGTTCATGACGGTGCCGGGCTCGATTTCCACCGTGTAGAGGCGGATCCCGGCGCTCTTCATGAGGCCGTGCAAGAGCGGTTTCTGCATCGCCACGAAGTTCACCATCTCTCCCTCTTTCTGTGTCTGACGTTGATCTGCACTGCTTCCCTTGCTCTCTGCGGGAGAGGGAGTACTAATAACGAGAGGGATTGAGAAGAGTAGGGATTTTTAAAATGAGAAGAAGGTAGGGTTTGGTGACGGGCTGCCGTCAAATGTTTAATGGACTGTTGGCAGTCGAACGTGAAATGGGATGGACAGGTTGCATGGAAAAACTACACGATCTTGGAAACTCTTTCCCTAAAATCTTCGATACTATAAATTAAACGAGGGAGGGCCACGGTCAAAAATGAGACAGCCAGCCAAAGATGGACAGAGAGAGAAAGATAGAGGGTAGGGACGGATGACTGATTAGGGCCATGAGGGTCTGATTTGACGGTGGACGTGATTTCTTGCACGATGCTATCGATTTTTTCGGATCGTGGGGCTGGGTTGTGATTGCGAAAGGTAACAAGAAATTGAAATGGTTTACCAGAAAGTTTTCTTTTCTTTTTCTTTTTTACCTCGTAAAAGACAAGAACGAAAAGAGGGTTTGCCGCTCGAATGGACAAAGCCGCGAAGGTTGTTTGGTTTCGGATCAACTGCCACTGCCTACTCCTTCCTGGGGACGAATGTCTGTTGGACTACTAGCACTTCGAGCAGGTCAGAAGGTCAGGACGATCCATCCCCCCACCACATGGCTCTGCTCAGATTCTTGATGACGTCTGGTGATCAATAGGAGAGATGCTTGCCTCCTCTGTACTTCCGGATCACAGCCCATGATCTTCTGACACAGGTGCGCTGAACCCATGCGGGGGACT
This sequence comes from Corymbia calophylla, assembly GCA_014182845.1. NCBI lineage: Eukaryota > Viridiplantae > Streptophyta > Magnoliopsida > Myrtales > Myrtaceae > Corymbia > Corymbia calophylla. The sequence goes on from CM024700.1 coordinate 13,123,656, forward strand.
TGCCCGACCGATGGCTACGTTTCATTAGTATCTATGGACCCAAGTATGGACAACAAATCATTGATATATACTAGTCACAGTTAGTCGGATGGACTCCATCCATATCTCACCCACTTTTTGTGAAGGATTTAATACTCTTCACTAAAGGAAAAGTTGTAGAATGTCAAGACGTGGCCACAGTCCTCAATCAACATTGCTTTGTGGCAGGACAAGGCATAAACTTGAACAAGTTGGACGTGTTTTTAAGCAAAGCTTGCCCAATTGACTTCAGGAGAAATATGACATATGGAATGAGAATATCAGAATTAGAGAGGATAGGGAAGTATTTGGGCATACCATTCGACTGGGGTTGTTCGAAAAAGCAAATGTTTGGTTGGATCCTCACAAGAGTGAACATGAAACTAAAGGGTTGGAAAAAGAAGTTTTTGTCTGAGGCAAGGAAAGAAATTCTCCTCAAAACTGTGGTGCAAGCTCTATCGTAGTATGTAATGTCCATCTTTAAAATTCCTCTATCCATTTGCGAAGCATTGAAAGAAAAATCGTGACATTCTAGAAGAAAAATAATGAAAATGGGACAGGGTTGCATTGGAGAATTTGGGACACTCTTAAAGCAAGGAAGGATGATAGTGGTTTAGGATTTAGAGATCTAATTAAGTCATTGAATATTAAAGAAAATTTCGACGATCAATTATCTCATTCACCACAACGTTATATATCCATTTGTTTTGAGAATACATATAACACCCAATCAAAAGATTTTAGGTATAATACTTTAAAAAAAATTCACAAAGGTATTTGATTGACCTTTAGATGAATCCTAATGATGGCAAAAACTTTCTTAATTTACCAACATGTTGTTAGACGTGTTTCAATGTGTTTGGTGGGCATTGACATAAGTTTGGATGGTAAAATCGTACAGGGCAAAGAGAGAATAGAAGATTTTAGCGATACTTACAGCATCAATTCAGAAACAGGACGCTCATGGGATAGGCAAGTCACTATAATGCCCAATTTAACCCTTTGCGTGTAAAGTTTGCATTCAATTGAATGAATGGAGAGAAAACTCCTAATGGCCAATTCAACCCTATGTGTGGTTATTAGCACGGCACACGTCCGGCTCCCCCGCTTATTGGTCTATGCTCGAGCTTCTCAATTAGACTTCTATTCGAATCTCATTTGTTGGATGGTGATTTATTCGGGTCTGGTGATCTGTTCAAATGGAAGTTCCCCCAACCTATAAAAACAAAACCTGGCTTATTGGTTTTAACTATCTTTTACGTCATTTGGAGCACAACTAGTCTCTCACCAGAGTCGTAGTCATTTAACTCTGTCACACGGCATCACATCACCACGTGCTAAATAAAAGAATGCACAACCTTAAGGTGGATATCTAGGGTTTCTATGCTACAAAACCTTTTTTTTTTTTTTTTTTTTTTGGCTAAAAAAAATCCAAAATCTGTAGTCCCAATATTGCCAAGCATACTAGCAGGCCGATTGCCTTCCCAAACATATATGATGCCTTTCGAATTCAAAATAAGAGCTCAGTAGTCTTTTCTTTAAGTAGTGAAAGTCTAGTGCTATTTGCTATACTCTCTTGATTAACAAGTTTGGTACTAATTTTGAAGCCCATCTCAATGATAAATTTATAAATCCATGTTGCTTTGCGATAATAAGTCCCAACCATAGATCCATAGCGGCTTTTATTATGTCATAACTAAGTTTCCCTATCATGGCTGGCTGCAAAGTGAGTGGTTGGGTGGATATACGTACCTCCTCTGCAACTTAGCAGTTCCAGATATTAGAATTGCTGTTGGGTCCTGTCGGTGGCCCTTGCCTATGCTTTGGCCCCTGATTCCCCACTACTGATTTTAATGGTTGTAGCGAGATTTAACTTGCGATGTTCTCCTTCCCTTTGCTCTCTCTCTCCCTCAAACACTAGGACGAGGGGCTCGTGCTCATTAGTCGTGTCCATGTCATCTCGAGCAATGTTACTTATCGTATCAGGCAATCAAGAACTCGACCGTCTGCCAGTAATGTCGAGAGTCGTTACTACATGGAGACAAGGCATATTCATTAAAAAACACTTTTTGAATTAGTATGTCAATTGGATTGTGACCTCAAGATACCGACTTAATTTTTCAAAATACATGGAAACTATCGTGGGTTGCTTTTGTCTTGCCCTTGAAAGTGAAGGTACATCAATCTTAATTAAATCATAGCCCACCCTATTTCAAGAAAAGTATAAAAAAGTTATAAACCTATTACATTGGTATCAATTCAGTTATAAACATTTCAATTGAATTAATTTAACCCTAAATATTATCACATCTTCTCTATTGAGTCCAGCCAATTTATGTTGAAAATTATATTAACGAGGACATTGACCGTCCTATGTGGCATAATTGGTGTTGGCTATAGTCAAGGCCTAGGTGACTACGAGCAAAGGTGATCATGGCCTCACCAACCACAAACGAGGTCGCTTTCTCCAATAGCCAACAAGGCCATGTCGAGGCTAGGCAAGGACTTTGCGCCCTTGTCCAATGGTCAACGAGTTTTGACGACCCTCACTATCCACAATAGAAAAAAGAAAAGAAAAAAATTAATATTTTCAAAAAAATAAATAACTTATTTAATAATTACAAATAAAAAAATTCTCCACATCATTCTTAACCATGCCACATATGATGGCCGATGTCCATAATGATGGATTTAATTGGGAAAACATCAATTTGTATAAAATAACATAATAGATTTAAGACTTTTTAAATACTTTTATCACCCTATTTCGATCATGAATTAGGTCAAATTCAAATAGGGTTTATTTGCTTGTCATGTTAAGAGACAGAGTGAGTTGAAGCATTTTTGACGGTGCATAGTGAATGTCGCACTCACACCCTTGTGCATAATGAGAGAGCTTCACTCGCTCTCACGTCAAACGTCGAAAAGCTATAAGAGGGATAGGTGTAATTTAGGGTACTAACATTGTAACACTCTTCTCGTGCATGAGATCAAAACTAATTACAATTCAATGGGAGTCTCGAGATATTTCATCAGACCTCCTACTTCATTTCCAGTACTATGTAGAATATTGTGAAATTACTGTCAGTTGATCTAAAAGTTTCAGTTGTTGAATAAACGGTTGGCTGATTAAATAATGTAACGGTTGCTCAGCAAACTCTATGCCATCATTTAATGTGATGTTAAAAAAAAAAAAAGGAAAAGAGGAAAATCCTGCCGGCAAATAAAACCACGTCAGCAAACAAGCCATTTGACTATGGGCTCAATCCTCATTGTGGGCAGGCCTGCATAGCTGGTGGCTCATATAGCCAAGCCCACTTTCTCAGAAATACTAGAATATTATTTCATTAAAGATTTATTTATTTCACGAAAAATAAATAATTTAAAAAATATTTTCTTAAAAATAATCTCTTATATTGCTTGAAATAATTAATTAATAAAATTATTTTCACTAGTGATGATAATTTATAGCGAAATTTTTTGTGGACAATGAATATATTATTAATTCATTTTTATAGGTGATTCAAACAATCGTTTTTAGAAAAATATCTTTTCAATTATTCATTTTTTCGCAATACATAGCACTGCTAACAATCATATTAAATATAATTCGAAATTTGAGATTGAAGCACGTAGGGCATGGCTAGGGAACCGGTCATTGTCCAGGCCTAACAACGGAACGTTGCTCGACAATTGTCAATTAGCTATCGCGACACGTGGCCCGTTTTCATACGAAGAAGAGTCGATTTCCATTTTGCCAAGAGAGGTCAAATGTAAGCCGTTGCGTTGATTTGGGGTTGCTGATTTTCCGTTCACCTTCTTCAAACCATACTGTCCATTTTCAAATTGAATTTGCTGAGTTAGGTGGACGTATTTCTGCCGCCCAATGCCTGTTTTTTCCCTTTGGGGTCAGCGACTGCTCGCGGAATTCAATAGTTTTCAATGCGGTCATGCAAGGCTAGGAGCTGCGTGCGAGTTTATGAAAAGAATTTGGTGCGATTGCTTTGGGAGAGTACGAATGTGCTCGCGACTAGAACCCGTGATTGAACAATTTGGTATGGCAACAAAATGTTACTGAGTATGTATAAGTAGCTATCATATTGTACACATGGGAACTTATTTTGATGCCACGGTACTTTAGACAATAAGGAAAGAAGCGAGGTGCAAGCGGAATAAGAGTTATGTATGACTTATGTGTGAGTTTATAGTTCTGAGGCCCTATTCACATTTGGCTACAAATATGACTTTGCATTCTCGATTTTCAGACTTACCATCTTGCTTATCTATGAGTTATATGACTTATTGTGCGAGGGTGAAACGGGGTTTTTTAAGTGAAAGGATGGGCTTTGGGGAGGCGACATGGGTTAATTTGGTAAAAAGAAGTTTGCCGGAAGTTTGCAAACCAAACAACGGAAGATGAGAGGATGGAGAGTAGTATTGAAATGAGATTCCACAATAGTTTTCCCTTTTATATATTCCCTAATTTTATCCATATTAACCATTGACATGTTTGCAACTCGAGAATAGAGGATGGAGAGTAGTATTGAAATGAATTTTGATATATTCTTGATGCACTTGGCTAGTGGAAATGGATCTCAAACTATATCTATTCGTTTGTAAAATATATACAGTATATAAGGAGACAAATTCATATTCAAATTTTATATTCTCCAGAAGTTGATGACATCCAAAATTTAAGATTCTATAACAGAGAGTTAAAATTTCACACCTAGAAACGTGATAATCAAATATACTAGACAAGTTTTTTCCTAATTGAAGAAGCTCAACTTAAAAAAACTAAGAATGTGATTTTATGGGCAACCAGATTAAATAAGGAGATATAGATCATGTCACTCAATGGATACAAAATCTCTCTAATACAATATATTCAACCAAAGTTTGAGTGATATTAGAGAAAAACAAGAAACTACACTAGTCCTTCTTAAGCTTAATATTTGTGATCAAGAGTGAGATACTCAAAGGCGAGCGGCTGAGTGAATTTGTGAGGATTTTCATAAAGTGTTACACTCAAGATCGTAATTGCTCTTTGGTCATATAGTGGAATCCAACCAATCGGCTGTTAATGTTAAAGAGTGGACGTAGGTTTAATTTACTGAACCACTATAAAATTCATATACAACTTCTCCTATCCGTTAATCTTTATTGCTTACTAATATTGTTTATTGCACACTATTATTTCTGCATTTTCGGGCCCGAGCTCAATGATCACTCCGCCATCTTGAATCAACTAAAGATTTCCTTCACGTCCTTGAAGACGCAAAACAAATAATGGCACCTAGGAAAACCAGTAGGGCAGCATCATTGGGCAATCCGCGTAATGGTCGCGCAATCTATCGATGGCGAAGATTGACACGAGAGGAGGAGGAGGAGGAGGAGGAGGAAGAAAAAAATCAAATGATTTCCCACGACTCGATAGGTCTGCTCATGATCACGCCTAGGAAAGACGCGACCATGTGTGGCGAGATCGTCTAGAATTGCTACAAAAGATCCGGACAACCCCGCCCCGGCCCCGAACGAGGATTGACTGACGTGATGATGACATTCCCTTCCCGGCTCCCACCAAGGCCTTTTGAAGCCCCCTTCCGTTTCCCCGTGACGATCGTTTTGCCCCGTGACGAACAGTTAAGAGCAGGAATTGTTGGGTGACCTTAGACGAGGTTTTAAGGCCGGGTTTTCATTTTATCAAAGAAACACGAGTACGGATCCGTGTAAGAAATCTCTGCTCGGTTTTATTTTATTTTATTTCTCATGTCTCTTGTGATTTCAAACGTCGGTAAATTCGTAATATAGAACTATAGTCTGTACGGGTGATTTCATTGTGAGATCAACCAATGGGATTGTAGTGTCGGATTTTTGATCCAAAATTTAATTTTCGAGGTACATAATGCAAAGTGTAGAAAAAGGTGCAGAGACTCTGATTAATTTTATCAAGAAACAAGTACAGATCCATGTAAGAGTTTATTCGAAGTCTTGCACATTCTCTTCTTTATGGCTTTTTTGTGTCTTAAGATTTCAAATGTCGGCAAATTTGCATTATGGAGGAAATATACTAGCGATTTCATTGTGAGATAGTTGGATAGAATCGCAATATCGGGTTTTCACTTCAAAGTTTAATTTTTGGGATGCATAATGCAAAGCATAGAAAAAGGCCTCAAGACTCTAATTAGTAGCCATATATCAAAGAAGTAAAGGTAATTGTCTAAGCAATTGCATTTTCTCACATATAATATGTGTAGCATTTATTTAGGGCACATTGTTAAAGGTGAGCTTTCGACACCTTGTTACATGTACTTTCTCTTAGTGGAACATAATAGTAATAAAATGTTCTGAAGAAATTCCCTAACAAGATACGTACGCTCAATCTTACTTTCAAGCTCTCAATTAAATCGACCAATCAAATGTCATTCAAAATCACATTAACCAAAGTCCAAGACGTGCTTATGCACTTCTTCATCAGAGTACATTATCCTTTTCGAAATGTGCACTAATGGTCAGGGAAATCTCGCTCGAGAAACTCTTTTCTTTTGTCATACACCTGTCTTGACCCCCTTTCGTTGTACACGAGATGGCGTACTTCGACGACGATTTCCTCGATACGAACCTATGATTAGCGATTTGGGTTGCTGCCCTAACTTTTCTTAATTATTGAAAGCCTGTGGTCGCACTGTACCTCCTCGGTGGAGATCTCCGCAGAGGGGGACAATCAGAGGGTTTCAGTCTTTTTCTCTCTTTTGACCCTTTATCTTTTTCGTAGGACGGCTTATCAGGGAGGAAGGTTTTCCTCCCTACGCAATCTCCCCCTTCTTTCCGAATTTCCACTGCTGGTCCAGGTCCATCTCTCTCTCTCTCTCTTCTCTTCTCTCTTGCTTTTGCTTTACTTCCTCGAACTGCTTCAATCTGCACTTCTTTTCTAACTTTAGTGGTACCTGAAAAAGTTCTTGTCTTCTTGATGCACACACTAAGACCAATTCCGAAGCCACAAAGAAGGAAAAAGAAAAGAAAATAAAAAGAAATTCGCCCTCGATCTAGAGACAACAAAGAGCACATGTTCAAAGATTGAATCTTTGAGCTTGACCAATGTCCTGACCGAGGAAAACAAACTCGACCAATAGGGGACAATAGGGTGTACAAGCTAAGCTATGGTTCTAGCTCAAAGGGGTGGTTTTTGGTAAGAATATGCTTTGATTAAAGCATCATGCGAAGCACGAATTTGAACGTAATCATGAAAGATCCGATGGCTTATGTATAGTTTTTTTTGGAAGTACTGGGTCGGCGTCAAAAAAAACCAGATCCCAATCAGCCATCGGTCGCTATGTGGAAGCATAAAGATGGGCATTGGTAATTCCTTGATGCGTAGGGAAGGCATATCTTTACGCCCCTTTAAGGTTTCTCGCGACTGTCGGGGAAAACATGGGGGGGTTTTCCCTCAACTTTTCTTCTGTTGACAGAAGATTTGTCCGTTGCCCGATCCGAATCTAGCGAATGGATCGATCCAGGAACATAGGAACATCGGAACAACAGCGCCGCTGATGTATCCATTCGAACATACATCGGGACGATGCGCGACCCGATCATTCATTCCAGCACGGGTTTAACTCGGTCGCGAAGAACAAAACCGAGGGGAGGGGGGGGCGACAAAAAGCCGGCTGGTCGACTTTCCGAGTTCCGGATCTTCTTCTCGCGAAGTAGAATAATCATCGCGCTTTAGTACCATAAAGAGTTATGTCCAAGATTGCAATGTGAAAGGGGCAGGGGGGGTTTGGGGTCGAGGTGCTTTGATTATTCGAAGCCTCCTTCGGCTTCCTCCTCGATCTGTTTGCTTTTTTCAAGTTTAGGATTCAGTTCGAGACTCCGTTTTGTCGGGGCCCTACGGTAGGGGGGGCCCCACTTTGACCCACCTCCGGTCCTGCCGATCTGGTCTAACGTTGAACGAACGACCTGCGTTTTGAGACAGAAGAGGAGAGAGAGAGAGAGAGAGAGAGATTCCATGCGACGACGCTTTTCGAGCGGTGTCGGAGATTCATTCCAGTTGTATCTCGTGGCTTTTGAGGAACGTGGGTGTTGTTTATGCGCTCGATACTGTGCCCGATTTCGACTTTCCTTTTTTTTTTTTTAAATTTATTTCTCTTTTCTTTATTTATTTATGGATCTCTATCTCCAATATTATTGCGTTTTTACGTGGATTTTTTTAATTGTTTAAATTTTCGGGAAATTTTAGATCGGAGGATGCACGCACGCACGGGCCCGCGGATCGGGCGATGGCGCTGACGTGGCGCCTCGATCGGGCGGTGGATGGTGGGGGCTAATTTATTTTATTTTATTTTATTTTATTTTGTTTTTGTTTATTTATTTAATTTTAGGAGGGGAGAGGAGGGGGGCTTTTCGTCGGGCTTAGGGCGAGCAGAGATAGATACGATCCGCGATCTGGGAAAAGCGCGACCGGTTGGGTGGGGGAGGGGTGGGGGTCCCACCGAATCCAACGAGCCACATTACATCATGATTGATTTGGCCTGCTCCTCTTTTATTTTTATCTATTTTTATTTATTTTTTTTGGGACCGTGGTTTGGCCAAAGGCATGATGATGATTGAATGGAATTGAAACTTCTTGGGTTGGAAAAGCCTGGGGACATGATGTCGCCGGGTCGTGCGTATGGATGGAGGAATGCTGTTCATGCGATGGATATGATCAAGCAAATTCCCGTTATTTTAGAAATATTCTTTGATTTCGTTTTTTTTTAAATGAACAATTTTAAAATATTTTTACTAAAATCAACCATTTATATTACTTGAAAATTTTAATCGATAAAAAACATTTTCTTTATCAATAATGATATATGTTTAGACATCTTCATGGACGATGGAAATATTTTTTTTCCATTTATTTTTTGTAAGTGACACAAACAATCATTTTCAAAAAAATATTTTCTAAATTATTTGTTGTTCGTGAAATAGATGGAGCTTATTGTCCTTTTGTACCACATTTATCAATTGGATGTAGATCCTGAACCTTAGATTCTATTACCCTTTTGTACCTCGATTATCGTGACTATTCACCCATATGAAACAAGTCTAATTTAATTAACCAAACTACCCCATAAGAGAATGAGTTAGATTCTAATGTCTTTCATTGAATGTTCCAAACTACCCTAAAGTACATAAACGAAAAGCAAATGAAAGAAATCGCTCGGGAAATAGTGTTCATATAAAGATGATTATACGGTCATGATTTAACATCTATTATATATCACTCATTCAAAGACAATTCAATAAAAGCAGTTATTATCACTCTTAAAAGTGACAAGACAATTTTGCAAAAATTTTAAGAGCCCATGTAGAAATTAGGCACTTCATCTTATGATTTCAATGCATCTAGCCCTCAAACTTGTCAAATGGGTAAATAATGTCGAATTATAAATGATTTGATCTAAATTGATCAATCAACCCATTTATGATCTATTTTATTTGTAATGCAAATTTATTGACTTATACCCGACTCGACTTATATTATTAAAACACTTTAATGTCTAGCCAAATCTACATGTGAAAGTGTAAAGTGAGCGAGTGTAAAATCAAGTAAGGATAAGAGACAATGAAGAGAGAGTTATAGAGATGGTTTGAGTATAAGTAAGTTGTAAATGCATTTAACACTCATATCGTGTTTAAACTTACTTGCTAAATATAACTAATTACTTAATAACATATTTAGCACCCATACGAGTTAAAAATGGGTTTCTATGACCCATTTTAATGGGCACACTCAATTCCAGTTTCCATCCTCCTTCACTTAATTTCATCTTACTCGCCTCGACGATTAACTTCCTACTAGTCGTCGACAAACAAAGAAATCGAAAAATCAAGTAGGACCTAGATGCTAGTTTAGATTCTTCAAGAATGGTCAATTTGTTTTCCAATTTTATTTTATTTTTTCGTTTGTGGGTGACCCCTTTTTGAACATAGCGCAGCACCTCGTTAGTGGAAAACAACGAGGGGAAAAACAAACATCCTCTGCCGATCTTTTTGAAACTGCATATGCTACATGAACTGGATTTTCTTCGGGAAGAGCGCGATGTGTTTGGGATTTGATTATTGTAAATTTTTTTTTTTTTTTTTTTTTTTATCGACCGTAGTTAGTAATCATAAACTTGGGGTCTCGGTTTAATAATAATGATAAACAAGAGGGGGGAATGCACGTGTAAGTGGACCAAACGCAAATGTGGTGGTGGGCATCGGTCGCCTTGCCTTGGGCTAATCGCAGCACTCTGTTTTTGTTCGCTGCATGCAAACAAGCAAAAATTTGACAAGAGAGAGAGAGAGAGAGAGAAGAAGAGAGCATCTTTTGGAAAGTGGTGGTCGTCGCTCCCTTGTCGAAACTCTTAAAAACTCACCAATCTCAAGAAGATCTGATTCTCTCCCTCTCTCCCTCTCTCCCTCCCCTGCAATGTATTTTTCCTTTTTTCTTTTTAAATTTTAATTTGAATCTTTCGATTGAATAGGGTCGATGTTCCAGAGGAGATTGGTCGGGTCTCTCTTGCCCATGGAGGACGTGGGGTCACACATTCTTTTTTTTTTTTGCATTTTCCTAAGATGTTTTTTTTTTTTGGTGGGTTTTGAGATGGGGGGAACTTTCCCTTTTTCGAGTTTTTCCCATCTTTGACCCGGGTCGGGGGAGAGATTTCTCTCCCAACAAGCCAGGGAGAAGGAGCCGATGCCTGCTTTGATGATTATACTGGCGATCTTTCCTCCCCCTCCCCGTCTTTTTGCCCTTTTTTATTATTCTTTTTCGTTTTTTCCTCCCGTTTTTCTCCTTCACATAACCATTTAATTTCAAAGAAGAAAAAAAAGGAAAATTTGATTTTGCTCGCGGGACATAACGGGTCTGTCGAATTTAGTTATGGTTTTCGGATGCTCTCTCTCTCTCTTTTTTTGTTGATGTTTTTGCTATTTTTAATGTGGTCTGGGGGCAGTGATTGATGTGGTGGGGGACTGATTTCTTGTGTAAGAATCGGGGGATGTTGAGGTGATTATTATGGGGATGACGAGGGAAAGAGAGAGAGAGAGAGAGAGAGAGAGAGAGAGAGAGAGAGGGACATTGGTGTGCAGTTCACGTGATTCCACGGTACGATCCCTGATCGTTTTGATCGTTTGTGAATTTTGTGCTCGCATGTTGATAAATTATAATAATAATAATCGACAAAATAAAAATTGATAAATCCGGTTAGGGCGTTACCCAAAATTTTCTTTTTCGCGAGTAAGGGGGGAATATTTTTATTTTTTACGTCATATGGACAAGACCATGTAGATTGACCGATTGGACACACATCGTAATGCCCACGACAAAGGGAAGGCGGGGGGGGGGGAAGAGGGGGGTGTCCACATATTCCGTTTTTTCAATGGGACAATCATGCTAGATTCTTGCAACCCATCTCGCATGATCGCCTTGAGGACTAGGGAAGATACTCCCCTTTCGATTATTCACGCCGTTTGAATCCGATGGGGTTACATGTCTTCATTTTTTCACTAGCGACATAAATAAGGAATGATACACTGATTCGAATGACACAAGCTTACGATTTAAATCACTGAAATATAATTTATTTTTCTTCCCTTAATATATTTGATGAGGTTTGGAATTGGGTTTCTCTCTATGTAGTTCATCTCTATCGTGGGTGAATCTGCGATCGCACTCACCTCACATCATTGTCGTTCGTCGATGGAAGGGCCTATCGGGTCTCAGGAATGATCATTTTCTTGAGCTGGGGATCTCTACACAATGTCGTATCGAGAGGTGATAGTACTAAGTGGGGACGTAATTGCAAATAGCCGCATGCCTAATTGAATTGGACCACACGTAGATCTGATGGCCGTGGGGCGGAGGCTTGGGGCGGCGCGTGGGAGGGGAGGGGGCGGGGGGGAGCGCGTGGGGGCGTGGGGTTTCTTCCCATTTTCCTTGGGGGCAGGCAAAGTGACAGAGGGGGAGAGAGAGAGAGAGGGAGGAGAGAGAGGGGGGGGAAAAGGTGATTACTAGGAGTAGGACTGGGACTGGGTGAATTTCCATTTTTATACATTTTTTATATTTACTATATTAATATATAAATTATTTATTTATTTGGAGAAAATGAGGAGAATAAGGTCACGAAGACAGAGCCTCGTGATCGGAGAAGGGAGGGGGAGGGAAGGGAGGGGTAAGTGCGGCAGAGATAGATCCCATGGAAGACTGTTCCTCCCCCCCGTATTCACGTGGCCCTCTTTTGACTGCCCCGATCCCCCACCCTCCCCTCTGACCACATCCCACCCTCCCTCGCCTTGCTCCCTGTGCCCCTCTCCCCCACTCTCTCTCTCTTTCTTTCTCTCTCTAGACGCGCGGCCCCGCCAATGGAATATGATCACAGCAGTTAGATCATACGAGACTCGTACGATGGATTGAATCTATATGATCGGCATTCACGATCGTGGATGGGAAGCATGCCTCCAAATCTGAAGAATCCGTGTGATTTTGGAAAGAGGGCATGTGAAAATGTGACCGAATGGATGGAAACCATGTCGGCTTGACAATCGGAATTCGATTCATGGAGGATGCCATCATTCGGCAGATTCAAAAATGGACAAATGTATTTACTGGTTCGCTGTTTTTTTCACAGGGATCGAGCCCAATGTTAGAAAGCGAATTCGGACTCTAACCCTTCTTCAAATTTTTGTTTTTTGGCGAACGAGTAATGACGAGGGGGCTCGAGGACCCTTTTGAAACCTGAATTCGACCTCCCCGTGCATGGCTTCGAATACAGGAAGGGCTCATGCTTTCGGACACGATCTCAAAAGAATAGAATGTCCAAATACCATGATTCAAAACCTAGACTTTAAGCCGGAAAATCAGATACGCCTATCGTTCCGATGCGTTCCCAGTGTTCTTTTTAAAGCTTATAATATTAGCCCTCTCCCTCTCTCTCTCTACCACTTATCTCTCTCCAAATGGGGGCTATAAATACAATCCCAAGGGAGCACCACCATTCCCTCATTGCATCAGCAGCAGCTCGTCTGCGAAACACTTCACGGCTCACTCACTTCGCTGTAAAACCGCAAAGTACTCCTGCTTCTGCTACTCTTTCTCTCTCTCTCTCTCTCTGCTTTGTTTCTCTCACTACAACATGGCAATCTGAACCTGGGACCCTCGTCTGGGCCTCCTGTCCTTTTTCTCCTTTTCCCATAATTTCGTATTGCATATCCCTCCCTCTCTCCCTCCTTCCGTCGCCTCCTGGCCATTCCACGACAATCGCAACCCCACCACCACAGGTCGCTGCCCCCAACCCTGCTTGCTGACTCCTATTTCGACCCTTTCCCCCTCTCTCTCTCTCCCCTTCACCTTATATACTCTCTCCCTCACCACCCGTTCACTTCCTTCTCATCATTCACCCCTCTCTCTCTCTCTCTCTCTCCATCGTTTACGTGATCTCTCTCTCGTTCCTCGCTCCAGCCACCAACGAGAAAGAACCCATTACAGGATATGATGCATAGGTGCAGCAGAGAGCCGTGCCCGTGTGGCCCGTTCGGCAACCAGGGCGGCGCCTCCTCCTACTCCATGCTCTTCTCCAAGCCCTTCGACGAGAACGACCTCTACTATTCGTCCTCGTCGTCTTCCTCCCCTTCCTCCTCCTCCGTCGACTGCACCCTCTCCCTCGGCACCCCCTCCACCCGCCTCGTCGCCGGCGACGACGCCCCCGACGATCACCACTACAGGCGGAGCGGTGGCGGCGGCAGCGGCGGCCGGCCCGAGCAGCACCGGCGCTCGTCCGTCTCCAACTTCTGCTGGGACGTGTTCCAGCCCAAGCACGGCCCGCACGGCAAGGCCAGCCGCGGTGGCAACCAGCCATCTGCGGCGGCGGCTCGGCGGCGGCAAGCGATCCGCTCCTCGCTCGCCGCTGCGCCAACTGCGACACCACCTCCACTCCGCTCTGGCGCAACGGTCCCCGCGGCCCTAAGGTGCGTTGTGGATTAATTATGTATCGCGACATTGATACGCGTGTACGCGCGACTGTTGCATAAGCTCTTGCATTTTAGTTGTCTTTGTCTTTTTCGTGCATTGTATATGATCGAGAATGTTTCACGTGTGTTGTTTCGAAAATCGTTCTGGCTTCTGGAATTTGTTTAATGGAGTTCCTCTTTTTTTTTTTGGTGGTCGGTCGGTTCTTGTGTTCATCAAGAATGCGACGATTTGAATTCTCCAGACACGGTACGAACTGGTAACGTAGTATTTGCACATGGGGCTTAGAATATCACTATCTTTCACTATCTTCTGAACATCCATCATGATTGCACTAGTGCAATGTCAGTGTATGTGTCTGTGTCTATGTCGAAACTCTTCTTTTTCTCCCAGTCAAGCAATGTCGTAATCTTTGCCGCTGAGCATAGGTCATGAGTTCTTGATCATTTCTTGATAACTGTCTTCAAAATGGTTAATAAGTTGCATCTCAGCCTTTTCCGGTTTCTAATACGACCCTTTTCTGAAATTACAGTCACTCTGCAATGCCTGCGGAATCCGGTTCAAGAAGGAGGAGAGGAGAGCGACGGCCGCCGCGGCCTCCGGCGGCGGGACAGCCGCGGAGGCGCAGCACGTCTACGGCCACCAGTGGGTCCAACACCAGGCGGCGCCGCAGAAGGTGCCCTCCTGCTTCTCGCCGGCCGCGATGGCGGGCGGCCACCACCACCACCAGTACCACCACAACCACGAGTTCCGCTTCATGGAGGACGACGTCGTCGCGCCATCGTCGCGGGACTCCTCCGACGGCGGGATCTCCTTCCTCTCGTGGCGCCTCAACGTCACCGACAGGCCCAGCCTCGTTCACGACTTCACGAGATGAAAGGAGAAAAGCACGACCCGCGAGCCAACAACCGAAAGACGAGAAGAAGAAGAAGACGAAGACGAAGACGGATACAAGAGTCGAAGATCATCTCGCCCCTCACCCGGAAGTCCTTTTCTATATAAAATATTAACATATGTATCACGACGTTGATGTTTTGAAGCTTGTTGATGATGGCGATAGTTATGGTCGTGGTCAAATTCTTTTCTTTGTTTCTTTGTTTCTTTTTTTTTTTTTTGGTTCCTTCCCTCTGGTTTTTTTAAATATTATATTTTCTTTTCGGCTTTTCCAGCTGTTTCCTTTTTCTTCTCTTGCCCAGATGGAGTCCCCCAAATGGGATAAATTCCCATTTTCTTGTTCTCAATTATTATTATATAGATATTTTTTGCCTACTCTTCCCTCTCCCTGCTTTTTTTTTTGTTTTTTTGGGTCAAACTCCCTCTCCTTGTTCGCCCTTTCTCTTTTGAGCTGAATATGTACGACCCATGTTTCTTGCAACTTCGCTTTCCTTACTTCTTCACTCTCTCCGATGACGACGATAAAAGTCGAAAGCTTTGACGCGGTCGTCCTGTCGAGCGCCCCATCCAAACCAGCACGAACACTGCCTCCCGGTTCCTAATCATGACACGAACTGAAGTTCCATGTGTCGCGGCCCGCGTGCGTGTCGGAGCGAAGCTGGGAGCTGGCGGTTTCTTGACCGTTCCTGAATGGCTTCCCCGTCGCTGAATTTCATAAGCAGGAGCGGTGATGTTGAGAGATCGATGGGGGTGGAAGGTCCTGATGAGATTTTGCGTGCAGGTGGATCGGCCAATTATGATAATAATGTTGTTCTTCTGATCGATCCAGTGAGGGTAGGGTGGGGAAAAGAGAGGAGGAAAAAAGGGGTTTCTGCGCAGTGATCAGAGAGCATGGAAATGGGTTTTGTCCATATTAGGTCGCCCTTTTTAACTCTCTGTCCGGACCCTTTTGAGGGTAGGGTTTGTAGACTGATAATTTCGGGGAGAAACATATGGAGACAATCATACTTTATGGTCGACTGTACCCGTTTTTTCTTTTCTTTTCTTTTTTTCTTTTTTTCTTCTTTTCTTTTCCATGGCTTGCTTGAGAGAGAAGAAAATAATGAGAAAAGGAAAAAAAGGGCAAGGAGGGGGATAAATCTTCGAACCTGGTTCTTGACTCTTAGACTATTCATGTTGAAAGGTCACGGTGTAGTTTGGTAAATTTGTAATTGTTGGGGGTGCGAATGTGTTTTTCGTTTTCTTGGAAGAGCATATCTCAAATTGCAAATTGCAAGCCACAATGCATTGAAATCGGGTGAAATGATTTTTTTAAATTTGTTATGAGTAGCTATAACTGTACTGAAGCATTTGTCGAACTATTCACAAAACTGTAATGTAATCCTTCTTAAATGAGTAATTGCTATTAGACAGCGCACCATTTTTTAAACTATTAAGTGCAATGGAGAAATACAAATCATTGGTGATCATCATCATGATTGTATAAATTAAATTTCTTCTAATGTTTACTATAAAGCATTGTAATTGAAAAAAGGAATAGACTGAATTACTATATGAGTATGTGAAGAGGGATTTTTATTAGATCCACCATTAGCGTAGAAAATTTTTCACACATTCTCCATTGAATAAGTGATATTCAAAGATAGTTTCGGTTACACAACTATCTTTGACTAATAATAATAATCCAAGAGGAAAATATCGGTATCTAGGAATAAAATTTTCTTTCTACAGCTTACCATTTGATAAATCATATCTAGGATATAATGACTGTAAAGCATATATTGACTCCTTCGGGATACAAATATAAAGTAGACATGACCCAAGATCAAATTAATCAAAATAAAATGACAAAACTCTGGTTGAACACATCACGTACTTGCAGGCGTGCCAAATACTTTCATAGCCAGAGCTATCGCGCGTTCCCAAGTTCAGAAATTCCATGCAAAACCTAAGTTCTATACGTGATATTATCCATGTACATGCACACACCTATAAGTAATAATAGGACTACTGCGGTTGTTCACGGGTGCACAACCCAGCAATGATTCATCCTAAGGTTTTATCAAAATAGCGAGGACCACATCTTTGAGAGCTTATGTTATCCTTCACCTTCACAATCTCTATAATGCAAATCAATAGGCAAACTACAGTCCTATCTTTTCCTTCTGAGAATGTCTGAACGCCAGACCTCTGCTGAGTTCAAGAAAACTCGGAGGCTAAAGCTCCTGCTCCTCACGTTACAAGAGCTTCCCTCATACAAAGGAAGATGTTGGTTCCTACGAACTCCAAAAGCAAAATAGTCTTTTTCACTTGCAGGCACTGTGAAGAGGAAAGGCAAATGGGTCTGTCGTGCGCTTCCTTTGATTTACAGCTAGGTTTCACATCACATGATCTCCAATCACATCTGCTAAGTCGTTATCATCCCGTCGTTGGGTTCCGAGCTCGGACCGCCTGCCGGTGGATAGGCTCGACCCGAGCACAACCCGTTTTTTTCCATTTGAATGGTCCCCGGAGGGAACCGTTACAAAGGCGCAAAAGAGCACTTCTTTCTTTGGACAACCGAAGTACGACAACATGAGTGGGGCATCCGAGTTGCAAAAGAGAGGAGAAAAGGGGGTCGTCTGCGACTCGAGAAGCCGATAGCGACGCCAAAGTTCCCCCAAGTAGAGAGAAGTTCCAAGCAAGCTTGTCGGTCGGATCGAGGGCATATTTGATTGTGGACGGACATACGGGCGTTGGTCCGAGCGCGCGGCGCACATAAACACCAGAGCGCTCTTAACTGTTTCCCGCGCTTCGTTTGTATCGGTTAAATGTCTTGTTGAAATCGTTTTCTTCGTACGCGCTCGTGCCTGACAGATAGGAGGATAAATGATGGTATGTTCCAAAAATGGTCTTGTTTTTGCATGATTTTCACATATGTTGTGGCTATTATGTCCTTGATCTGTTCCAGAAAGTTTGATTCAGTTCATGAGGGAATTGGACCCAAACTTAGGGAAGCCGGATCTTTTGAGGCCTATGTCTTTGGTAGAATTACTTCCGTGCGATAAATTTTATGCCAAAAGAAATTGCACTAAACAATAAATCCAACCACGTTATTTGTACTTTTTGGATATATTTAAAATAGTTTATGAATCTTTGTAGTTTGCATAAAAAAAATGGGCCCGGCTAGTATAACGGTGGGGTTTTATGAGGTCAAATAGTCAAATACCACAATAAGGAAGTTGGCAGATTAAAAGAAAAGTAAATTTGGTAAGTCTAGTTAGCAGCTTCATTGGGAAACAATTTGTAAGTTCTTTTATTGTCAATCGTACTCTAACTTTCACTTTCAAATTTTTGTCCTGCTTTTTTGTAAGGCATGAGAATTGAAACCTATACCTAAAACTAAATCATCCTCATTCCAATCCTCCATTGAGAATGTGGGGATTCGAACCCCTCACCTACCATTTCCCATGTGGAAAGAGTGGCCATTGGGATACATATCAGTGGTCAGATTCCCATTGTTTGAATGCCTTACCCAACTTGCAGTTTTATCGATGTCATCTAGTGGGTGGTTAGTATGGTAGTGCACTCTTTCTCTTCCCACACAGTCTGACGTCCTTGTACATTTGATGTTAAGTTGATAGATTCAAGGTGTTGCTATGAAAGGCAAATAAAAATTAGTGAATGATAAAAAAGAAAACTCCAAATTTTAAACGCAATAAATATTGGTAAGTAACACAAGTGAAAATTGGCAACCTAATAGTATTAGGTGGTATTTTTTTTGTCGGTTTTACTCTACTCCTAACTCTAATTCTTAAACTTTTGCTTTGTTTCATTGTAGGGTGTGAGAGTTGAAACCCACATTTGAAACTAAATTGTCCCCACCTAATCCCCTTGAGAAGGTGGAGATTTGAACCTCTCATCTTTCGTTTCCATGTGTGAAAAGTGGCTATTGAGGCAAATCCCAATAGTTCAATAGATGGTAACCTAAAAGGAGAAAATTGGTGAGTCATACTAATTTAGGTTGGTAATCTCTAAAAAGAGTTGTAAATATAATAGGTTGCTAACCAATGCAAATAACAATTGTCTTCTCAATAGAAAAGTTGGTAAATTAAAAAATAAAAAATAAACTTTGGTAACTAAACTAGTTATTAATTTGATATGAGACAACTTGGAAAATCATTCTAATTCAGGTTTGCAATATCATATAAGAATAAACTGAATTAGAAGCATGCATTAGTAAGCCATGTAAAAAAAGTTGATAAGTTAGTGCAAAATTAATGATTTGCAAATTATAAAGAAATATCGGCAATCGTATAAAAGTGAAGGTGTGTTAAAAATAAATTACCAGAAGAAAAATCTTTTTTATTGACTGTTTTTGACACTTACTAACACTTATTGAGATTTACTAGTATAGAACAAGAATTAGTATTTTTTGGGCACAAAGGAATAGAATTTTGCTTGTTCCCAACTTTCATAATTAGCTAAACCGATCAGGGATGACCATTTTTGTCGCAAATTAAGACGTTTAAAATGATTGTATGGCAAATCTAATAGTGACACACATTGACATGAATTTAATCCATGTAAGTTAGAATAATAAATACAAATTTAATTTTTTTCAATGACATGAATACAACATCCAGTTACGATATGTGAACGCAAATTAATCTTTCGTGCCATATTCTCGATTCGCTTAGGAAGTGCATATCTTAATTTAGCATGGGCAAAAGTCGCCTTCCCATCAAATTTGTCTAGCTTGATCCTTGGTGAGAAATTCACTTGATAGTTGACACAGCATTCGTTTCAACAACACTCTGGTTTTTCATCAAATCAATCCTAGATTGACAAAACAATAGATAGCAAAATTGCTAACAAAATTGGGTAGTCACTTCTTGCCTTTTGCACTTACTAAAATTGCTAACAAATTTATTGGGCTTAAAGGATTAAATCTAAGAAATCAAACATGATTCCCAACTTATACATTCTACAACAGAGGGAAATTATCCATTTGAAAAATAAATAAAGAAAGGAAAGAAAAACAACTTTCGTTTATTCTTGTAAATTGTATAGTAGTTCATTATCAATATCTTTTACTTGCAACTACTCAATTCCCTTTGCTGGTGGCCTTTGAATGAAGCACCAATTATATATGATTGTGCGGTGGCATGCCCATGGCTGGTCAGCCCGCGAAGGCCTTGGTGCTGGTGGTGCTGCTTCCAGGAGTGTAGCCGCCGCAATTCGTACACGGAGCTGGACCCTTGTTCAGAGTCTGGAGAACGATCAGACCAGGCTCCTCACTCGTAGCCTGCAATCCTTCATGGCCGTTAACTAGAACCCGGCACGCCTCGCTCGGTCGCATTGACGCTCCCATCAAAAGCAGCAAAACCATCACCACGACGGCAACTTTTGAAGTTAGGATCTTCTTCATCCTCGGCTGATTTTTTCCCAAGAATCTCTAGCTTTATCGTGTTTTGGTGGTTGCGAGTTGCGAGTCTCTTGTGTGGGTACGATGAAGATAATGCGTCTGAGGATGTCTCGTATTTATACTGAGCCGTTGCCAGATTGCCAGCAATTGCTTGGATTCTTCTTCTCTCGATCGATATTGTTGAACGGGCCCGGGAATTTTTGAAGTTTTGACCGCCACAGTGATGGAGAAACAGATCGGAAGGAAGATGAAGGGGAATTTGAATTGGTCGTCAATGAGGACAATTTGTGATATTCATCTTGAAAAAAGTTTTAGAAAATCGAGAAATTTAACCATTCAGGAGCAAAAGAAAAAGAAAAATCTTAATAAGTTCTGATATTTCCTCAATACTTTAAGTTTTGGGCTATTTTTCATTGAACTATTATAGCTCTAGCTTTTCTGTAATATCAGGCCATAATCTAATCCAAAATGTATAGGATTCCCGTGTATGTATATATAGACACACACATGAAATGAATTCTCTGACTTAATTCTCTGGATTTTCTACTTCTTCCTCCAACTCTTTGCATGGAATCAATGTAGTCATCTTAACGTTTTCTTCTTGGCAAAATATAAAATCTAATAAATTGAATATGCAATATCACCTTCCGTACCGTGAAAATAACTTAAATTGCTCAGTGCCATTGGCTTAGATACATCTAATTTGCAAATTCATAAACAAAATACTCGAGCATTCAGATTGCAAAGTCTACCGAGCAAATTGAAAGGGCCACGCAGTTATGGCACATGAAGTGTCCATGTAAAATAATTAATTGAGGTACAAAAATGAACATGAAAATCTTAAGAAAATAAGTGATGTATCGTTTACATAAAGCTTGAAAGTGGGTGTTAAACACATTTTGTTAAACACATTTTGTCATGATCAACGGTGATCAAATGAGAAAGTGATTTTGTAAATTCAAAGGAATGACAAAGAGGATAAGTTTGATTGAAAATTAAGTGGGTTTGGGAAAAAATAGGGCGACAAGCATTCTTGCCCACCGACCCTCTCCATATATAGTGTCAACACTAAATTAAAGCCCAGAATTTTTTGTTCTCCATCTCATATGATCGAATTATTAGATTTCAAACATTGACCAAAATGAGTTAGATGACTACACGGAATCAATCCAGAGGAGTTGGAGGAGGAAGAAGAAAATCTGGAAAATAAGTTAAAAAGTGAACTCGCTTCATGTTTAGACATATATTGAAATCTTATACACGAGAAGTATAATATATCGAGACAAATAAGGAAAATTAAAATGAAAATTACTGCGCATGTAATGACATGGAATATATCTATACATTTAATTCTGCTATAAACTGTGCATGTGCACATCATGTGTTCAAGTTCTTGTACATAGCAATTGTGAGGTAGGCATGTAGCACGATTAGTGACTATAATGAGAAACTCTAGCTGCCAACCCGAATGAAACTTGGTCATGATGGTATTAGCCGGGATAGTGTCAATATATGATCATGTGGACATCGCACAGCTCCTTGTCTCGTTCCTATTATTGCGATATGAGCACATAGATTTTTGTCACGAACGACCATGCGCGCACATGTATGGTTTGGAAGTTGATATCTCAACCTGGGCAACGGTAAGCAAGAGAGCGAAAATTCCTACAAGGAATGCTTCGGACAAAGAGGGTATTCATATGCCTCCTCTTTTCGCCTATTGCAGAACTCCCGTTTCTTTTTGCAGCGATGCATAACTTATGTGTCGTAATATCGAGGAAAAAACAGATGTTGACTTTCTCAAAGATGGGCGTAGCTACAGTGTGGAATTCCAATTCTAGTCTCTCGTTCAACCAAAGTTAACTAGTCGAAAAGAACGAAATCCGCAAGCCGACCGCGTTGAAGCTTTCCAAAACACATGGTCTTACTAACATACCTTGGAAAAGTGGCGTTGCAGAAAGTGTGGAGTTCCAATTCAAGTCCGAAAGTCTCAATCAAACTAACGTGCCAATTACACGCGATGTGAGTGAATGGAGAGGATTATCTAATCAGTCCTAAATCTATTGTACATATGTCAATTTGGTTATAAACTTTCCCGATTCTACCAAGTTAATTCTAAACCTTTGCGTAAAATTTGGCATAAGTATAGCGGGAGTGCCACAACTTGGCATGGAGGGACACTTAAGTACCATAGCTTATAAACGGTACACTTAAGTGTCACTTTTCAAAAAAAATGGATCACTTAAGTGCCAAGTGGTCGGAACCTTGCCGGAAATCCTACGTGACATTTTTTTTATTAATTTTCTTGCCTACGTGGCTCGCCGAAAACACTAAATCGGTGAAAAATCAGCCAAAACGACGTCGTTTTGGCTGACGTGGATTTATAAAAATTTATTAATTAAATAATATTAAATAATAAAAAATATTATTATAAAATCGATTTTATAAAAAAAAAAAAAAAAGAAGAAAGAAGGAGGGGATCATCGGGAAGGGCCGACGACGGGGCGGGGCTTTTTTTTTTTTTTTTTTTTTTTTTTGTTTTTAATAAAATAGATTTTAAATTTTTAAAATCTGATGTGGACAATTTTTTTTATTAAAATTACCACGTGGATTTTTTATTTTGAAAAAAAACTCCGTCGGCAAATGAAGTCGCCGGAAAATGGACACATGGCAATTTGGCGGGATTTTCTCGCCATTGGCACTTAAGTGATCCATTTTACTCCGATTTTGGCACTTAAGTGTATCATTTGTAAGTTATGGCACTTAAGTGTCCCTCTGTGCCAAGTTGTGGCACTCTTGGGGTCCGTATGTTCGTAAAATTCTAATGTAGTCTTTCTGGCCAATTTTCACCTGAAATCGCCAACATGGTGGAGTGCAATTTTTGATTGAAAATGAGGGTTGCTCTTTAGGACAATTGTCAAAGAGTGGACCGCCATGTTGATGATTTATGGCGAAAATTGACTAGAAAGATCACATTGGAATCTCACATAAGGGCTTAAGACTAGATTAACATCCATACAACACGAGTTAGGACCGAGTGGACAATTTTCTTGTAACAAACGTGCATTTAAATAAGGGTTAATGACATAAATAGTCTTTAAAATTTGATTCAATGTGCAATAATGTCTCTAAACTTTAAATTTATTCAGTGTAGTTCCTAAATTTGAGCTCAATGAGCAATTTCTTTAAATTTTTAATTTGTTCAATATAGTTGTTGAACTTTAGGTACATATTTAATCCAGTCCCTAGACTATATGAAATATTCAATATTATCATTTCTATCAAAAAATTCCCTTCTCAAGTTTAGAAAATGCTTTAGCCTAGAACAAATTTGAGCATGTATCAATAGTACATAAACCACATTGAACAAATTAAAAGTTCGAGGATGACATTATATAATAGATTAAAATTCAAAGATCATGTCGAACAAATTAAAAGTTCACAAACAACATTAATGTACCATTTTCCTTTAAATAACCACGGTATACATGAAAGTGCTGATATTTAGCTTAAAAGAACTGGAACGACAAGTCAAAACCCAAAAAGGGTTGGCTATAACCTTTGTTGGCGATGTTGCTCATGGTGGAAACAAAAAGGGTTCAAGCATCGACCCGGCATGCAGTGCTGGGCACAGGACAACGTGTGCGCTCTTGCCCCATCTGCAGATTCAAACCTTTTTGGGCTATTGGCCCGCGTTGACTTTCGCATATCTAAATTGGTACTTCGACTTTCTTTCTTTCTTTTTCTTCGGTCACTCGTCACATGATTCGCAAGTTTTCAAAAGTCAATCGCGAGTCAATTCAAACTTAAGAGCGCTCCATCCGTCCACTTAGGTTAACGTGCTAAACGGAGAACATAAAAAAGGGTCAACTGCTGTTTTGTTTCTGGTCAACACGGGGGCATGTTTTTTTGGTCAGATCACGGGAGTATTTCGTCGGTATAAAAGTCGAGTTTGAAAATACGCAGTGTGGTGCGGCCAACTAGGGTACAAGATTTAGAAGGTTATTTAAGTTAAGACTGGGAAAAAGATGCGGTTGTCCAACAATGGTTAAAATTTGAGTCTTAGAAATGGAAAATGACAAAACTTATACTCAATC
Source organism: Corymbia calophylla (assembly GCA_014182845.1). NCBI lineage: Eukaryota > Viridiplantae > Streptophyta > Magnoliopsida > Myrtales > Myrtaceae > Corymbia > Corymbia calophylla. The sequence continues at coordinate 13,148,068 of CM024700.1, forward strand.
ATAATCACTGACAACGCCTCAAAGTGCTAGATTCTTTACATCATATGGGAATTGGATTGCAGAACAAAAAGAAAAATTGAGTTTCATTGTGACTCAAGGATTATAACAAATAAATTGTTACAAGCATTTGTTGTTGAAGGAGGGCATGAGAAACTAAATTTTGATGAAAAAGAAGTTAGAAACCATGTTTTGAAGTACAAAAGGTTGAAATTGCAAGAAGGAGATGGGTAAGCACATTTCAATTATTTTTCGATCATGCTGTGGAAAATTTTCAATTATAATTATATACTTGATTTACATGGTGAACAACGACTGCGTAATGTTTTTTGGACGGATGCACGACCAAGATATGCAAACACAGTTTGGGGATCTAGTCACATTTAATACCACTTATTGGACAAATAAATACGACATGCCTTTTCCTTCATTTGTCGGTGTCAATCCTCATGGCTTCTCTGTTTTGTTAGGATGCGGCTTGCTTGCAAATGAGACAACAAGCTTTTTCATCGGGATGATTAAGGCTTAGCTTGGTTAGTGTAAGTGCGTTACCCATTAGTTACCCAAAGGAAGGTCTTTTTTATTAACTGTTTTTGGCACTTACAAACACTTATTGTAATTTACTAGAATAGGAAAGGAAATAGTATTTTTTGGGCACAAAACAATTTAAGTTTGCTTGTTCCCAACTTTCCATAATTAGCTAAACTAAGACGTTTAAAACAATTATATAGCAAATCCAATAGTATAACGCATTATTTAGCATAATAGATAAAAATTTAATTAATTCCAATGACATGAGTGTAAAATCCAGTTTTGACTTGTGAACACAAATTAATCTTTCGCTCAAAATCCTTGATTCACTTAGGAAGTGCATATCTTAATTTATCACGTGCAAACGAATGTCTTCTCATCAAAATCCTCTATCTTAATACTTGGTAGAATTTTTTTTTGTCGGTAAATTATGGTAGAAATCCACTTGACACAACATCCGCTTCAACAACATTATGATTTTTCATCAATCTCATATTGACAAAACGAACAAAATTAGGTAGTCAGTTCCTATCATTTGCACTTATAAAAAATTGCCAACAAATTTATTAGGCTTAAAGGATTAATATTAAGAAATCAAACATGATTCCCAAGTTGTACATTCTACAACAGATGGAAATTATCCATCCAAATTATAAATAATAAAAGGAAAAAAAAAAATAACTTTCGTTTATTCTTGTAAACATTGTATTGATTCCTTCTCAATCTTTTTTACTTGCAACCACTCAATTCCTTTCGCAAGTGTCCTTTGCATGGAGCATCAATTATTTACGATCAGCAGCAACGCCGGATAGAGGGGCGAGATCGGAATAATCGCCCGGTGGCATGGCCACGGTCGGTGGATCCGCGAAGTCCCCGGTGTTAGTGATGCTATTTCCAGGAGTGTAGCCGCCGCAGTTCGTACATGGAGCCGGACCCTTTTTCAGAGTCTGGAGAACGATCAGACCAGGCTCCTCACTAGCAACTTGCGCTCCTCCGTGGCCATTAGTTAGAACCCGGCACGCCTCGCTCGGTCGCATCGACGCTCCCATCAAAAGCAGCAAAACCATCACCACGACTGCAACTTTTGAAGTTTGGACCTTCTTCATCCTCGGCTGATTTTTTCCCAAGAATCTTTAGCTTTATCGTGTTTTGCTGGTTGCGATTGCGAGTCTCTTTTGTGGGTACGATGAAGAGAATGCGTCTAAGGATGTCCCGTATTTATACTGAGCCATTGCTAGATTGCCAGCAATTGCTTGGATTCTTCTTCTCTCGATCAAAATTGTTGAACCGGCCTGGGAATTTCTGAAGTTTTGACCGTCACAGTGATGGAGAGCCAGATCGGAATCTGCCTTCACTGGCTATAGAGAGGGAAGAAGATGAAGGAGAATTTGAATTGGTCGTCAAGGAGGAAAATTTGTGATATTTATCTTGAAAAGAGTATTAGAAAATTGAGAAATTTAACCATTTAGGAGCGAAAGAAAAATCTTAATAAGTTCCAGCATTTCCTCGATACTTTAAATTTTGGGCTTCATCAAAAGATTATAGTTCTAGCTTTTCTGTAATATCATGCCATAATCTAATCTAAATTGTTTAGGATTCCCACATATATATACACATACATGAAGTGAATTCTTTGACCATATTCTCTGGGTTTTCTACTTCTTCGTCCGACTCCTTTGAATGGAATCAATGTAGTCATCTTCACTTTTTCTTCTTGTCAAAATATAAAATCTAATAAATCGAACATGCAATATCACTTTTCGTACCGTGAAAATAACTTAAATTGCTTTATGTCGTTCGCTCAGATACATCTAATTTGCAAATTCATAAACAAAAGATTCAGGTATTCGGACTAGAAAGTCTACCAAGAGAACTGAAAGGGCCACGCGGTTATGACATGTGAAGTGTCCATGTCGAATAACTAATCGAGATACATCTCTATTAGCAGGTATAGTTCACATGAAAATAAACACAAAAATCTTAAGAAAATAAGTGATCTATTATTTACGGAACTTGAATTGTGAAAATGTGGGTGTTGAACACATTTTGTCATGATCGACGGTGGTCAAATGAGAAATTGATTTTGTAAATTCAAAGGAAAGACAAAGAGGATAAGCTTGATTGAAAATTAAGTGGGTTTGGGAAAAACTAAGTCGACAAACATTCTCGTCCATTGACCCTCTCTCTATGTAGCGTCAACGCTAAATTAAAACCCAGAATTTTTTGTCCTCCATCTTGTATAGTCGAATTATTAGATTTTAAATATTGACCAAAATGAGTTAGAGACTACATGGAATCAATCCAGAGGAGTAGGAGGAGGAAGAAGAAAATCTAGAAAATTAAGTTAAGAGAGAACTCGCTTCATATCTAGATATATATTGAAATCTTATACACGAGAAATAGAATATATTAATACAAAATTAAGAAGGATACTACCATGCATGGAATATATCCATACATTTAATTCAACTATAAACTGTGTTGTGTGCACATCATGTGTTCAAGTTCTTGTATATAGCAACTGTGAGGTCAGCATGTAGCACAATTAGTGACTACAATGAGAAACTCTAGTTACTAACCCGAATGAAACTCGGTCACAATGGCATTAGCCGAGTTAGGGACCGTTTGGTTCAGCTTTCCCAAGGGGCTTTCAGCCCCCAAAGCCCCTTGGGAAAATGCTAGGGTGTTTGGTTCAACATTTTGGAGAGCTTTGGGGAGTTGCAATTGCATCTCCAAAGCTTGAGAAGGGCCTTTGGCTGAATGCAAGGGCAAAGGTGCATTGGGAACTTGTATTTTCGGGATGCAACTTCCCTGATTTAATGAAAATGTCAAAACTTCCAATATTGCCCTCATTTGCAAAGTTTTCTTCCAATTTTACCCATGTTTAAAAACAAACCCTAAAAGACCTCTCTCTTTTACACGACTCCTGTTCTTGCCCATCGCCCCCCCCCCAACTCGCCGTCTCCTCTCAAAAATCACTGAAACCTCCTTTTCTGTGCTCTCGATTGTGGACATGACTCGCGCTCGTGATCTGGACGCCGCTCGCGCTCGTGATCTGGACGTCGCTCGCGCTCTTGACGCTCGTGATCTGGACGCCGCTCGCGCTCGTGATCTGGATACCGCTCGGGCTCTCGACGTCGCTCGCACTCTCGACGCCGCCGCTCACGCTCGTGATCTGGACGCCGCTTGGGCTCTTGACGCTGCTCACGCTCTCGACACCTCCACTCGAGTTGGTATTTTACACATACACACCTCTGCTCGAGTTGAATCGCTGTGTTGGGTTATCTGCAAATATTACCCCTTAGTATTCCCTTAGCAGTAGTGGAGCTTCCCTTTACTTGAATTATTTGTAATGTGAAACTTGATGTTTGAGTCCTAGGAGCGCTAGATGAACTGAGCTTTTCTTTTTAATTGTGAAGGAATCTTACATCAGGGAGGCAATCGGTTCTCCATTGCTACCTTCTTCTCTGATGCCATCTGATGCTGTAAGTTGACATTCTTTTATTGTTTGACACTGTTAATTGTTGTTGCTTTGTACTTTTACTTGTCAAACTTAAATAAATTGGATTATCTGGAATTTGATCATGGAGCTGTACTATGTGGAAACCTCTCTGGATGAAGTTTCAATTACCTTTCTTTGGTGAAGCGTAACTGTTGAACGAGTTAAACATGAAATCATAGTACTCAGAAGCTGGGCAATTTTATAAAAAATCTGATTAAGATGGGATTAAAGCCTACATATTAAACTGAAATAATTTCGCAGTCCTAGTGGGCACAAAACTGTAATAATTTTGGGAAAAGATAAGGGTGGTTGGGTGATTGCACGTCTTATGGTCCTTTAGTCAGTGTGCTGTGGTATTACACTAGAAATATTCATTCTATATTATCACTGTGTATTTTCTAGCAATAGAACATCATTAGTTGCTAAGTTAGAGTGGTCATTAGGTTCTCACCAGTGGCCTGCTGATTTCCTGGCTTTGTTGATGAATTCAGCTCTCTAAATCATCACATTCAAAAGATATGCCCACTTGGCAAATTCAATGAGTCACCGTTCATGGATATTTCGAAAGAGATCTGGTGGAGAAATAACTCGTGGACCATAATCAATTGCAAGAAATGGGGTCAATTGATTATGGATCTTTTTTTCTTTTTTGGGTAAGGCAATTGATTATACATCTCAGTATTGCTTATCCATGACTACTCTTGTGCAAATGACAGGATGTCATAGGTGAGGATAGTTTCCGCACAACTGCTAATTTATACATTGCTATCAGTTTGGCCAGACCCATGCTGGTGTGCAAGTTTGATTATGTACTTGCATTATATGGAGGTCTGCATTCTCTCTCTCTCTCTCATGCGCATGCACATGCGCGCGAACTCCCAAAAGAGAGAAGAAACCACACACAACCGCAAATGCTCCCACAAAACATCTGCGAGCCACATATGGCATACTTACATGGAGGTGACTCACAGGGAGCCACATACTTCTGCTTCCCTCTAAGCCAAATCATGCACGTATAAACTCATAAGAACATAGAAGTCAAGCAGACTTATCAATGATGAAACGAACCTCCCTGTAATGAGTGAAGGTGACACATATAGAGCCACATACTTCTACTTCCCTCTAAGCCAACCATGCATGCATCAATTCATGAAAGCTTAGAAATCAAGCAGATCTATCAAATAATGAAACGAAGCTCTCTGGAATGTTTTAATAGCTATTAGAGTATTAATCTCATTATATAATACTTGTAAGGGGTAATATTTGCAGTTTAGTTTATTAATTTTTCTCCTGTTATTTGACATATATTCGACACTTGGTTCAGTCTTCCCTCCCTTTTTGCCTTTCCTTCCAAGAACTCGGTTCATCATTGATGCATATATGTGTGTATACTGTTAATTGAGTTTTCTGCACTCGAGATCAATACTAATGCCCCATACCTTTCTTTTTAAGATTGAAGAAGAAGAGCGGAAGCTTGAAGTTACAATACAAGAAATAGATAAACAGTAAAAGGAAGTTAGTGGTGAGTTGAAGGAACTAGAAACTAAATCTAGCCGCTTTCAAGAATTGGAGGAGAGGTATCATTCCTGTCTCCACTGGGGAAAAAAATACCAGTCCTCATATTCGCTTTCGGATCTTGCTTGCTCATAGACTTGGGACTCAAGACTTTTTATTCATTTATCATTCTTGAACTTCTGTGAATCAGGTATTGGCACAAGTTTAACAATTTTCAGTTTCAGCTGATTTCACATCAGGTCTGTCCATACTCTATAGTTCGTCAATTGCTCTATCTTTGTGCCCATGTTGTGCTCACATCAGCTTGTGCTCATTTCTTGTTCTGTTTTGTAAATACCGTTTGCTCTATCTTTGTGCCCATGTTGCATTGTTTCATCCATGTTGTTTGATTTGCTGGTCAATTGGAAATTGCTGGTCCAATTTTTTATTTTTCATTTTCATGCTATTTGAAGATGGCAAGTTCCTCAAAGGAAAATGCATATTGGTCCGCTGAAGATGTGGAAACATTTTGTAAGTTATGCGTTGAACAAATTGAAAAAGGCAACCGTCCTGCAACCAACAAGAGGGATGGATGGACAGTCATAATTAATAAGTTCGAGGAATTGAGGGGCAAAAAATATGATAAAACTCAAATGAAGAGTAAGTGGGACAATCTTAAGGAAGAATGGAAAAGATGGAGGACATTGGTTTTAAGTGAGACTGGATTAGGATGGGATCCAAGGAAGAAAACTATCGATGCGAGTGATGAATGGTGGGAGAGTAAAATTCAGGTTTTTATATCTTCTTCTTTTATTTCTATGTTAAATTCATTTTCAATGATACAACTTACTAAATTGTTCTATTATAACAGGCCAATCCTAAGGTAAAGATTTTTTAGAACAAGAGGCATACCTCCGGATCTTGAGATGTTGTTAGATAAAATGTTCCGGAATACGGTTGCAACCGGAGGTGTAACATGGAATCCTACACAAGGATTATGTGTCGATGAGAATGTTGAGGCCACACAACCCGATACCATTGATGGTGTAGGTTCTACTGATGAGAATACAGAGGCCTTTGTGGGTGAAAATACTGATGAACCAATTCAAACTCAAACCCATAAAAGAGTGTCACAAACTTCAATGAGGCAAGCTCGAGGAAAGAAAGAAAAGAAAATGACTCCATCACAATTGCTTGGAACACAAATCAATAGGCTTTGCTCTGCTGTCGAAAGTAGGAGTGCTGCTGCTGTTGCATCTCAAGCAAATGAAGGATTTGGTCCTTACAAGGACCTCATACATATGTTGGATACCATACCTGAGATTGCACAAGATGAAAAGTTGTACTTTTTTGCAATCAAACATTTTAAGGAAAAGATAGACAATAGGCAGGTTTTCATGAGCTTGAATAGTGATGCACTAAGAGTCAAGTATCTCAAACTTAAGATGGAAGAGCTTGGCCATAGCTAGGATGTTATAGTACTTTATTTAAACTTTTTATTATGTTACTTTATTTTCATGTGGGATTTTTATTTGCATTATGTAAGGACTATTTCCATTTGATGTTATGTATATGTGATCGAGTTATGTGACGGTTGATATTATTATTTTTCTTAATGGATGATCAAGATTGTTCATGGTTTCTTCTCTTGATGGATGATTGATTGTTCATGATTTTTCTTTCTCTAACTCTATATTTTGTTACGTTAGGTAGTTATGGATGACCGTGAACAGGAGGAAAATGAATTCTGGGATATTCTTGCAGTCACTCAAGTTTCAATTGCTTATCAAGCAATGTACATTTGCAAACAACCTTCCATGACTTCATCATATACAGGTTATGTATGGCTAAGAGAATTGATGGATGAAGATGCTAATCCGATAAGGTGTTATAATGTGTTTAGAATGCATAGAGTTGTATTTAATAACTTAACACATGACCTAGTAACACGATATGATCTTAAAGGATCTAGGAACACTGATGTGGCAGAAATGGTTGGTATGTTTCTTTATATGTTAGGACATGGTATAGGAAATAGGTTAGCACAAGAGCGTTTTCAGCGCTCCGGGGAAACCATAAGTAGGCACTTTAGCTTAATTTTAGATAAAGTATGTGAGATGGGACAAGATTTGATCCAACCAACCGATCGACAATATGTTGAAGTTCCAAACAAGATCAAGAAAGATCGACGATTCTATCCATATTTTAAGGTATGTTACGATTTTACAAAAAAAACTAAAAAACTATATATAATTCAAGTAATATTTGTGTTATTTGTTTTAGGATTGCATTGGTGCTATGGATGGTACACATATTCCAGCAGTGGTACCTACGTACGATAAAGTTCGTTTCATTGGTCGAAAAGGAATGCCTACTCAAAACGTGCTAGCCGTATGTAATTTTAACATGGAATTTGTCTATGTGTGTGCCGGTTGGGAGGGACAAGCTCATGATACTCGTATTTTCTACGACGCCATAGGAAGACGTGGTGCGCAATTTCCCCATCCTCCTCCAGGTTCGTCTTTATATATGTATATAATGCTTAATTGTAGCTAGATAGCATTGTCGCTAATTAGAGAATTCACACATTTGATGCTTAATTAAATGTGAGTGCTACGTGACATTTAATTAGCACTCAATAGATATGTCTAGTTACTTTGGACAGGCTTTATTTTATTTCTCTTTCACTTTTTTATATGACATATATTAATTAAATTTACATTATATTTGTCTAGGTAAATATTATCTAGTGGATGCTGGATATCCAAATCCCACGGGTTATTTAGGGCCATATAGAGAAGTGAGGTATCATTTACCGGAATTTCGACAAGGCCCTCCACCTACGGGATATCGAGAAGTGTTCAATCGCGCCCACTCCTCACTACGCTCAGAAATTGAGCGAGCATTTGGCGTATTAAAAAAGAAATGGAAGATTCTAACCGACATGCCAAGTTATCCATATGAAAAGCAAGTGCAAATTGTCATAGCAACGATGACATTGCACAATTATATACGAAGAAATGTTGTGACTGATACAGATTTTGAAGAAGCGGATTTGGATCTTGAGTATGGATATTTAGTTGATAATGATGCTATAAATGGGGGGACAAGCACTTCAAATGAAAATCCATCTCCTGATATGGCAAGTTTACGTGATGAAATAGCTATGAGTTTGACAAATAGTTGAGTAAGTTTGTAATATTTAAGGATAAATTGTTTCTTTTATCAAGACATATGCAATCATATTTATTTTAATGAAATTACTCTTCTTTTATTGAGAAGTTCCACTTTAATATATTTTTTAATTTATAAATTTGTTAATATGTCTTTTTTACATTGCTCTCAATGCAAAAATATTAATGTTAAAGTCATTTTATCTTTTTATAATTATTAAGAAAAGTTAACAAATTTTTTTTTTTAAATTGGACACACCAAATGGCTTTTCCAAATATTAGTATTTGCCAAACAACATTCCCCCAAAGTTGCTTTCCAAGGCATATTTCAGTTACATTTTACCAAACAGTATTTGCATTTCTCCAAACACCCTTAGCCTAAAGGCATTTGCATTTGCCCAAAGACTTTCTCCAAATGCTGAACCAAACGCACCCTTAGTTTCCATATATTATCATTTGGACATCACATTGCCCCTCGTCTCGTGCCTATTATTGCGATATGAGCACATAGATTTTTGTCACAGACGACCATGCGCTCACATGTACGGTTCGGAAGTTTATATCTCGAACTGGGCAATGGTGAACAAGAGAGCGAAAATTCCTTCAAGGAATGCTTCGGACAAAGCTGGTATTCGTATGCTGCGACGCCGCTGTTCCTCTTTTCGCCTGTTGCAGAACTCCTGTTTCATTTTTCAGCGATGCAGAAGTTGTGTCGTAATGTCGAGAAGAAAACAGATGTTGACTTTCTTCGAGATGGGCGTAGCTACAGTTTGGAATTCCAATTCTAGTCTCTCGTTCAACCAAAGCTAACTAGTCGAAAAGAACGATATCCGCAAGCCGACCGCGTTGAAGCTTTCCAAAACACATGGTCTTACTATCATACCTCAGCATTGCAGAAAGTGTGGAGTTCCAATTCAAGTCCGAAAGTCTACATAAAACAAACGTGGCAATCACGCACGACTCAAGCAAACAGAGAGGATTATCCAATCAGTCATATATCTATTGTATGGATGTCAATTCGATCTTAAAATTTTCCCATTTTGCCAAGTTAATCCTAAACCTTTGCGTGAAATTTAGTTACAGTCTTTCCGGTTAATTTTCATCTGAAATCACAAACATGGTGGTGCGCAATTTTTGATGGAAAATGAGGGTCGTTCTTTAGGACATTTGTCAAAGACTAGACCGCTATGTCAATGATTTATGTCGGAAATTGACCGGAAGGACCATGTTGGAATCTCGCATAATGGTTTAGGACTAAATTGACAAAAATGAAAATTTTAAGACTGGATTAACATTCGTACAACATGAGTTAGGATTGAGTGGACAATTTTCTGGTAACAAATGTGCATTTAAATAAGGGTTAATTACATAAATGGTCCATAAACTTTGACCTAATGTGCAATGTAGTCTCTAAACTTTAAATTTATTTGATGTGATTCCTAAATTTGAGCTTAATGAACAATGTATTCTCTTAAATTTTTAATTTGTTTAATGTGATTCATGAACTTTGGATATGTGTTTAACCCAGTTCCTAGACCATATGAAATATTCAATGTTATCATTTCATTAATTCAAGTTCAAGGGTAATCTTGAAAATTTCCAAATCGTTAATGGACTAAATTTAAACATGTATCGATAGTTTATAAAGCACATTAAACAAATTAAAAGTTCAAGGATGATAATGTATATTGAGATAAAATTCAGGAACCATGCCGAACAAATTAAAAGTTTAGAAACAATATTGCACGTTAACCTAAAGCTTGAAAACTATATGTACCAATTGCCCTTTGAATAACCACAATATACATGAAAGTGCTGATATTTAGCTTTAAAGGACCGGAACGACAAGTCAAAACCATAAGAGGGTTGGCTATAACCTTTGCTGGCGATGTTGCTCATGGTGGAAACAAAAAGGGTTCAACCATCGACCCGGCATGCGGTGCTGGGCCCAGGACAACGTGTGCGCTCTCGCCCCGTCTGCAGCTTGAAACCTTTTTGGGCTATCGGCCCGCGTTGACTTACGCTTCGCCGATGTCTAAATTGGTAATTCGACTTTCTTTCTTTCTTTTTCTTCGGTCACTCGTCACGTGATTCGTGAGTTTTCAAAAGTCAATCGCGAGTCAATTCGAACTTAAAAGCGCTCCATCCGTCCACTTAGGTTCACGTCCTAAACAGAGAAAATAAAAAGGGGTCAACTGCTGTTTTGTTTCTGGTCAACACGGGATATTTTTTGGGTTCAGAGCATGGGAATATTTCGAAGGTATAAAAGTCGAGTTTAAAATATAAGATTTTGATGGGATCATTATTCTAATAATTTAAATTATTGGATAAATATGTGATTTATTATTTAAATATTATAATACTCCTCATTATATTTAGTCTTGTTTTTTGCCTAGTACTAAGTATGGAAATTTAATTAGAGTGGTAAATGGGGTCTAGAAAGATCTCAAGTCAAGACCTTTAGCTCTAATATCATGTGAGATTTTGATGGGACCATTATCGACTGTTCTAAAAGCTTAAACTATTAACTTAATGTGTGGTTTATTTTTTCAATATTTTAACAGAAAAAAAGCAATGTGGTGCGATTGTCAAGGGTACAAGATTAAAAAGGAGTTAGTTAAGTCAAGACTGGCAAAAAGATGTGGTTGTCTAACAATGGTTAAAATTTGAGTCTTAGAAATGGGAAATGACAAAACTTATACTCAATCATAATCACTTGACAACGCCTCAAAGTGCTAGATTCTTTACATCATATAGGAATTGGATTCCAGAACAAAAAGAAAAATTGAGTTGCATTGTGATTCGGGATTATAACAAATAAATTGTTACAAGCATTTGTTGTTGAAGGAGGGCATGAGAAACTAAATTTTGAAGAAAAAAAATGTTAGAAACCATGTTTTGAAGTATTGAAATTGCAAGAAGAAGATGGGCAAGCACATTTCAATTATTTTTCGATCATGCTGTGGAAAAATTCCAATTATAATTATATACTTGATTTGGATGGTGAACAACAACTGCATAATGTTTTTTGGACGGATGCACGACCAAGGTATGCAAACACATTTTGGGGGATCTAGTCACATTTAGTACCACTTACTGGAAAAATAAATATGACATGCCTTTTCCTTCATTTGCCAGTGTCAATCATCATGGCTTCTGTATTTTGTTAGGATGGGGCTTGCTTGCAAACGAGACAACAAGCTTTTTCATCGGGCTGGTTAAGGCTTAGCTTGGTTAGTGTAAGTGTATTACCCATTAGTTACCCAAAGGAAGGTCCTTTTTATTAACTGTTTTGGCACTTACAAACACTTACTGAAATTTACTAGAATAGGAAAGGAAATAGTATTTTTTGGGCACAAAACAATTGAATTTTGCTTGTTCCCAACTTTCCATAATTAGCTAAACTAAGACGTTTAAAACAATTATATAGCAAATCCAATAGTATAACGCATTAGTTAGCATAATAAATACAAATTTAATTAATTTCAATGACATGAGTGTAAAATCCAGTTTTGACTTGTGAACACAAATTAATCTTTCATGCAAAATCCTTGATTCATTGAGGAAGTGCATATCTTAATTTATCACGTGCAAAAGAATGTCTTCTCATGAAAATTCTCTAACTTAATCCTTGGTAGAATGCTTTTTTGTCGGTAAATTAAGGTCGAAATTCACTTCCACAACATCGGCTTCAACAACATTTTGATTTTTCATCAATCCCATATTGACAAAACAAACAAAATTGGGTAGTCAGTTCCTACCATTTGCACTGATTAAAAATTGCCAACAAATTTATTAGGCTTAAAGGATTAATATTAAGAAATCAAACATGATTCCCAAGTTGTACATTCTACAACAGATGGAATTTATCCATCCAAAATATAAATTAAAAAAGGAAAGAAAAAAAAAACTTTCATTTATTCTTGTAAACCATGTATTGGTTCCTTTTCAATCTTTTTCACTTGCAGCTACTCAATTCCTTTCGCAAGTGTCCTTTGCATGGAGCACCAATTATTTACGATCGGCAGCAATGCCGGATAGAGGGGCGAGATCGGAATAATCCTGCGGTGGCATGGCCACGGTCGGTCCATCCGCGAAGACCCCGGTGTTAGCGGTGCTACTTCCAGGAGTGTAGCCGCCGCAGTTCGTACATGGAGCCGGACCCTTTTTCAGAGTCTGGAGAACGATTAGACCAGGCTGCTCACTAGCAACTTGCGCTCCTCCGTGGCCATTAATTAGGAACCGGCACGCCTCGCTCGGTCGCATCGACGTTCCCATCAAAAGCAGCAAAACCATCACCACGACTGCAACTTTTGAAGTTAGGATCTTCTTCATCATCGGCTGAATTTTTCCGAAGAATCTCTAGCTGTATCCTGTTTTGGTGATTGCAAGTTATGAGTCTCTTTTGTGGGTACGATGAAGAGAATGCGTCTAAGGATGTCCCGTATTTATACTGAGCCTTTGCCAGATTGCCAGCAATTGCTTGGATTCTTCTTCTCTCGATCAAAATTGTTGAACCGGTCTAGGAATTTTTGAAGTTTTGACCGCCACAGTGATGGAGAACCAGATCGGAATTTGCCTTCGCTGGCTATAGAGAGGGAAGAAGATGAAGGAGAATTTGAATTGGTCGTCGAGGAGGACAATTTGTGAAATGGTTTTAGATAATTAAGAAATTAAACCATTCATGAGCCAAAAAAAAAAAAAAAAAAGATCTCAAGAAGTACCAGCATTACCTCAGTACTTCAAATTTTGGGCTATTTTTTATTAAATGACAAAAATTCTAGCTTTTCTGTAATATCAGCCCATAATCTAATCCAAATTGTATAGAATTATATCTAGACATGAAGTGAATTCTCTAATTTAATTCTCCGGATTTTCTACTTCTTCCTCCGACTCCTTTGCATTGAATCAATGTAGTCATCTAACATTTTCTTCTTGTCAAAGTACAAAATCTAATCAATTGAACATGCAATGACATCATCCACACCGTGAAAATAACTTGAATTGCTTCTTGTTATTGGCACAAACACGGCTGTACATCTCGTTGCAAATTGGAAAACAAATGGCTCAGGTGTTCAGACTAGAAAGTCTATCGAGTGAATTGAAAGGGCCATGTGATTATGATGCGTGAAGTGTTCATGTTGAATAACTAATTGAGATACATCTCTATTGGTAGGTATAGTTTACACGGAACGAACACGAAAATATTAAGAAAATAAGCGACCTATTGGTTACGTAAGATTTGGATTGGGAAAACGTGGGTTGAACCCATTTTGTCACAATCGACGGTGGTCAAATAAGAAAGTGATTTTGTAAATTCAAAGGTAAGACAAAGAGAATGAGTTTGATTGAGAATTAAGTGGGTTTGGCAAAAACTAGGGCGAAAATCATTCTCATCCACTGACCCTCTCTATATATAGTGTCAACACTAAATTAAAACCCATAATTTTTAGTCCTCCATCTCATATGACCAAAAGGAGTAAGCTGATTAAATGGAATCAATCCAAAGGAGTTGGAGGAAGAAGTAGAAAATCTAGAAAATTAAGTTAAAAGAGATCTAACTTCGTGTCTAACTATTTATCGAAATCTTATACACAAGAGATCGAATATATTGAGACTAATAAGAAAAATTGAATAGGATATTACCACACATGGAATGAAATGGAATATATTCATACATTTGATTTGACTATAAACCGTGTCATGCACATCTTTTCAAGTTCTTGTACATACCAACTGTGAGGTCGACGTGTAGCACAATTAGTCACTACAATGAGAAACCCTAGCTGCCAACTTGAATGAAACTCAATCACGGCAATATTAGTTGGGTTAGTCTCGATAATTATCATTTGGACATCGCATTGCTCCTTGTCTCGTGCCTATAATTGCGATACGACCACATAGATTTTTGTCACAAACGACCATGCACGCACATTTACGGTTCAGAAGTTTATATCTCGACCTGGGCGACGGCGAACAAGAGAGCGAAAATTCCTATGAGGAATGCTTCGGACAAAGCGGGTATTCGAATGCCGCGATGCTGCCGTTCCTCTTTTCGCCTGTTGCGGAACTCCTGTTTCTTTTTCAGCAGCGCAAAAGTTATCTGTCGTAATATCTAGAAAAAAACAGATGTTGACTTTATCAAAGATGGGCGTAGCTACAGTCTGGGATTTCAATTCTGGTCTAGTCTTTCGTTCAACCAAAGGAAACTAGTCCGAAAGAACGAAATCCGCAAGCCGACGGCGTCGAAGCTTTTCCAAAACACATGGTCTTACTATCATACCTCAGAAAGTGTGAAGTTCCAAAACGCATGGTCTTACTATCATACCTCAGAAAGGGGGCATCGCAGAAAGTGTGGAGTTTCAAATCAAGTCCGAAAGTCTCATTCAAACAAATGTACCAATTAAATGCAACAGAAGCTAGTGGGTAGGATTACCCCAATCACTCCTAAACTTATTGTACATATGTTAATTCAATTTTAAACTTTTCAATTCTACCAATTTAGTTCTAAACCTTTGTGTAAAATTCAAATGTAATCTGTTTGGCCAATTTTCTTTGAAAATCACCAACATGGTGGTTTGCAATTTTTGATGGAAGATGAGGGTTTTTCTTTAGGACAGCTGTCAATGACATCTTGTTGGCGATTTCCAGTGAAAATTGATTGGAATGATGACATTAGGATTTTGCATAAAGGTTTAGGACAAAATTGATAAAAATGAAAATTTTAGGACATGATTGATATTACATAACACAAGTTAGGACTTAATGAACAATTTTTTGAAACAAACACTCATTTAAATGAGGGATAATGACATACAATCTTGAAACTTTAAGCCATCATGCAAAGGGGACCCTAAATTTTAAATTTGTTCAACATGGTCATGAACTTTTGATTCATAATCAATCTAGTCCCTAGATTACATGAAATGTTTAAATTATCATTCCACTAATTAAAAATCAGGGATAATAATGAATATTTTGATATAGTGCAAAGACTAGATTGAACATGCATTGATTGTGTAGAGATCATATTAAACAAATTGAAAGTTTATGGACGACGTTGCACAGTAAGTTAAAATTTCTTTAACACATTGAACAAATTTTAAAATTTAGGGACCATAAACTGTTTGCATCATTTTCCCCTTAAATAATCAAAGTATATAGGAACGTGCTAATATTCAACATGGAAGAATCGGAACGACAAGTCAAAACCAAAAAAGGGTTGGCTAAACCTTTGTAGGCGAAGTTGCTCGTGGTGGAAACAAAAAGAGTTCGTGCATCGACCCGGCATGCATTGCTGGGCACAGGACAACGCGGACCGTCCACTCAGGTTCGCGTCGTAAACAGAAAAATAGAAAAGGCTCAACTGCTGCTTTGTTCTTGGTCAACACGGGGGATTTTCCTTTTTGGTCGGATCACGGAAATATTTCGACGTTACAAAAGTCGAGTTTGCAAATTTAAGATTGTTATTTATTACATATTAGCAAAAAAAAAAAAACTATTATTTATAGTGAAATATTATGATGGGTTGTGGGCACCCTACCAATTATTTGAAAGAAAGGAAAATGAGTAAACGAATAGTTCGAAGTCAGCCATAAAGTTTTAAAGTCAGAAATAGGGAGACTTACTTGATCCGTTAATGATAAGATTTAAGGTGAATATCTAGTGAATATCGATTTGCAAGTTTCGGTGGATATTATTCTACCAAAGAAAAGATTTATATAAACTGACAAGTTCTAAATTCCAACTTTTAAAATAGTGGATATTATTCTCTGGTCAAAGAAAAGATTGATTAATATTGTTTCCAAATAAAAGAAAATTAATAACTTAACCAAATAGGAATGCGAATGTTTTAGAAGCAGGATTTGATATTAGAGTGCTAAACTTCTATAAAAGGGAAGGCAGCGAAGAAAAAAATGCACTGTGGTACTTTGCGGCAATTGCCAAGAGTATAAGATAGAAAAGGAATTAGTCAAGTCAAGACTGGGATAAAGATGCGGTTGTCCAACAATGGTTAGAATACATTTAGTTGAGTCTTAGAAATGGGAAATGACAAAGGTGATATCCGATCATAATCTCTCGACAACTCCTCAAAGTGCTAGATTCTCTACATCACACAAGAGTATTGATTCTAGAACAAAAAGACAAATCGAGTTGCACTATGATTCGGGGATTAGAACAAACAAATTGTTTCAAGCATTGATTATTGAAGGATGGCATGAGAAGCTAAATTTTGAAAAAAAAAAATGCTAGAAACCATGTTATGAAGTACAAAAGGTTGAAATTGCAAGATGGAGATGGGCAAGCACTTTTCAATTATTTTTCAATCATGTCGTGGAAAAATTCCAATTAAAATTATATACTTGATTTGGATGGTGGACAATGGCTACGTAATGTTTTTCTGGATGGATGCACAACCAAGAGACGTATATAGATACTGGGGGATCTAGTCACATATACCACTTATTGGACAAATAAATATGACATGCCTTTTCCTCCATTTGTCGGTATCAATCACCATGGCCAGTCAGTTTTGTTAGGATGTGGCTTGCTTGCAGATGAGAGAACAAGCTTTTCATCTGGATGTTTAAGGCTTAGCTTGATTAGTGTAGGCGCGTTACCAATAAGTTGCCCGAACAAAAGCTTTTTTATATAAAGTGTTTTTGACACTTACCAATAATTTTTGAAATTTATTAGTACAGAAAAAAGATTAGTATTTTTGGGCACATAACAATAGAATTTTGCTTGCTCCCAACTTTCCATAATTAGCTAAGCGATCCAGGGCTGATAATTTTCCACGCAAATTAAGACGTTTAAAATAATTGTATGGCAAATCCGACAGTAACATGCATTGACATGAAATTTAATCCATATAAGTTAGCATAATAAATAAAATTTTAATTTTATTCAATGACACGAGTGTAACATCCAGTTGTGACATGTGAACACAAATTAATCCTTTGTGCCAAATCCTTGGTTCATTAGGAAGTGCGTATCTTAATTTATCATGCTCAAAAGACTGTCTTCCATCGAATTTCTCTAGCTTAAATCTTGGTAGAAATTCACTCAACAGAACATTCGCTTCAACAACATTCTGACTTTTCATCAATCCTAGATTGACAAAACAATGAACAGCCAAATTGCCAGTGAAATTGGGTAGTCGGTTCCTACCTTTTGCACTTATAAAAAACTTCTAACAAATTTATTAGGCTTAAAGGATTAAATCTAAGAAAGCAGACATTTCCATGATGCAAATTATAAAAATAATAAATAAAAAGGGAAGAAAAAAACTTTCGCTTATTCTTATAAACCGTGCATTGATTCATTTTCAATCTTTTTTACTTGCAACTACTCAACTTCTTTCCCAATTTCCTTTGCATGAAGTGCCAACTATTTACGGTCAGCAGCAACGCCGGATTGAGGGACGCGATCGGAATAATCACGCGGTGGCATGCCCATGGCCGATCGGCCTGCAAAGGCCTTGGTGCTGGTGGTGCTGCTTCCGGGAGTGTAGCCGCCGCAGTTCGTACACGGAGCTGGACCCTTGTTCAGAGTCTGGAGAACAATCAGACCAGGCTCCTCACTAACAGCCCGCGCTCCTCCGTGGCTGTTAATCAGAGTGCCGGCATGCCTCGCTCGTCGCATCGACACTGCCATCAAAAGCAGCAAGATCATCACAACAACTGCTACTTTTGAAGTTAGGATCTTCTTCATCATCGGCTGAATTTTTCCAAAGAATCTCTAGCTGTATCTTGTTTGGTGATTGCAAGTTATGAGTCTCTTTAGTGGCACGATGAAGAGAATGCGTCCGAGGATGTCTCGTATTTATACAGAGCCATTGTCAGATTGCCAGCAATTGCTTGGATTCTTCTTCTCTCGATCTAAATTGTTGAACGTGCCGGGAATTTTTGAAATTTTGACTGCCACAGTGATGGAGAACCTGATGGGAATCTGACTCCATTGGTTGTAGAGAGAGGGAAGAAGATGAATTTGAATCGGTCGTCAAGGAGGACAATTTGTGATATTTATCTTGAAAAAAGTTTTAGAAAATTGAGAAATTTAACCATTCAGGAGCCAAAGAAAAAGAAAAATCTTAATAATTTCTGGCATTTCCTCAATACTTTAAATTTTGGGCTATTTTTTGTGAAAAGACTATAGTTCTAGCTTTTCTGTAATATCAGGCCATAATTTAATCCAAATTGAATAGGATTGCCATATATAAGTGAATTCTCTGACTTAATTCTCTAGATTTTCTACTTCTTCCTCCGACTCCTTTGCATGGAATCAATGTAGTCATCTTAAATTTTCTTATTGTTAAAATATAAAATCTAATAAATAGAACATGCAATTTCACCTTCCGTATCATAAAAATAACTTAAATTGCTTGGTGTGACTGGTTCAATACATCTAATTTGCAAACTCATAAACAAAAGACTTAGCGTTTGCACAATAAAGTCTATTGAGCGAACTGAAAGGGTCACACGGTTACGACACGTGAAGTGTCCATGTTGAATAACTATTTGAGATACATCTCTGTCGGTTGGCATAGTTCACACGGAAACAAACACGAAAATCTTAAGAAAATAAGTGATGTATCATTTACGTAAAAATTTGAATTGGAAAAATGTAGATGTTGAACACATTTTGTCATGATCGACGGTGGTCAAATGAGAAAGTGATTTTGTAAATTCAAAGGAAAGACAATGAGGATAAGTTCGATTGAAAATAAAGTGGATTTGGGAAAAACTAGGGCGACAAACATTCTCGTCCACTGACCCTTTCTATATGTAGTGTCAACACTAAATTAAAACCCAGAATTTTTTGTCCTCCGTCTCATATGATCCAATTATTACATTTCAAACATTGACCAAAAGGAGTTAGATGTCTACGTGGAATCAATCCAAAGGAGTTGGAGGAGGAAGAAGAAAATCTGGAAATTACGTTAAAAGTGAACTCGCTACATGTCTAGACATGTACCGAAATCTTGTGCATGAGAAGTAGAATATATCGAGACAAATAAGCAAAATTAAAAAGGATATTTACTGCGCATGGAATGGTAATGAATATATTCATGCATTTAATTTGACTATAAACTGCATCGCGTGCAGTTATGTGTTGTAATATCTAGAAAAAACAGATGTTGACTTTATCAAAGATGGGCGTAGCTACGGTCTGGAATTCCTATTCAAGTCTAGTCTCTCGTTCAACCAAAGGTAACTAGTCCAAAAGAACGAAATTCGCAAGCCAACCGCGTTGAAGCTTTTCCAAAACACATGGTCTTACTATCATACCTCAGAAAGGGGGGCATTGCAGAAAGTGTGGAGTTCCCAATCAAGTCCGTTATTCTCATTCAAACAAACGTACCAATACATGCGACAAAAGCTAGTGGGCATGATTATCCAATCAATCCTAAACCTATTGTAATGGATGTTAATTCATTCTTAAATTTTTCAAATTTGTCAATGTAGTCGTATACTTTTGCACGAAATTCCAATGCAGTCCTTTCGGCCAATTTTCTTTGAAAATCACTAATGTGGTGGTTTGTAATTTTTGATGGAAAATGAGGTTTTTCTTTAGGACGGCCATCAATGACTAGACTATCTCGTCGGTAATTTCCGGCGAAAATTAATTGGAACGACCACGTTAGAATCTTGCGTAAAGGTTCAGGGCAAAATTTGCAAAAATGAAAATTTTAGGACATGATCGACATTGTACAGCACAAGTTGGGACTAAATGGACAACTTTCCACAACAAACACTCATTTAAATAAGGGATAATAACATACAATCCCCAAACTTTAAGCCTTTATGCAATGTAGACCCTAAACTTTTGATACATAATCATTTTAGTCCCTAGACTACATGAAATATTCAGTATTATCATTCCATTAATTAAAAATCGGAGACAATATTGAATATTTTCAAATAGTATAAAGACTAGATTGAATATGTATCAATTATGTAGAAATTATATTGAACAAATTGAAAATTCATGAAAAACATTGAATAAATTTTAAAATTTAGGGATCACATACATTAGATGAAAGTTTAAAGATTATTTGTATCATTTTCCCTTTAAATAATCATAATATACAGGAACGTGCTAATATTCAACATGGAAGAACCGGAACGACAAGTCAAAACCCAAAAAGGGGTGGCTAAACATTTGGAGGCGATGTTGCTAGGGGTGGGGAACAAAAAGAGTCCATGCATCGACCTGGCACGCTTTGCTGGGGACAGGACAACGTGTGCGCTCTTGTCCTGTTTGCAGTTTGAAACTTTTCTGGGCTATTGGTCTGCGTTGACTCATGCTTCGCCGTGTCCACTCGTCCCAGGATTCGTGAGTTTCGAAAGTTATTTGCGAGTCAATTCAAACTTAAAGCGCTCGATCCGTCTACTCAGGTTCGCGTGGTAAACAGAAAAATAGAAAAGGCTCAACTGCTGCTTTGTTCTTGGTCAACACGGGAACTTTTTCTTCTTTTTTTTGGGTCTGATCACGGTAATATTTCAACGGTATAGAAGTTGAGTTTGCAAATTTAAGATTGTTATATTACATATTAACCAAAAAAATAAATGTTTATGATGAAATACTATGATGGGTTACGGGCACCCTACATGAACCAATTACTTTAAAGAAAGGAAAATGAGTAACAAACAGTTTGATGTCGGCCATAAGTTTTAAAGTTAGAAATAGGGAGACTCACTTAATTTGTTAATGATAAGATTTAAGGTGAATATCTAATGGATATTGATTTGCAAGTTTCAGAGGATATTGTTCTACCAAAGAAAAGATTTATATAAAGTGACAAATTTTAAATTGCAATGATGTTATTCTCTGGTAGAAAGGATTTGATGAATATTGTTCCCGAATAAAAGAAACTTAATAACTTAAGCAAATAGAAATGCAGATGTTTTATAACAATTTTGCTAAAGAAGCGGGATTTGATATTAGAGTGTTGAACTCGTATAAAAGGAAAGGCAACGAAGAAAAAACGCGGTGTGGTTCTTTGCTGCGTTTGTCAAGAGTACAAGATTGAAAAGAAGTTAATTAAGTCAAGATCGGGAAAACGATACGTTTGTCCAACAATGGTTAGAATTCATTTAATTGAGTCTTAGAAATGGGAAATGGCAAAAGTTATACTTGATCATAATATCTTGACAACTCCTCAAAGTGCTAGATTCTTTACATCACACAAGAATATTGATTCTAGAACAAAAAGAAAAATTGAATTGCACTGTGATTTAGGGGTTAGAACAAATAAATTGTTTTAAGCATTGGTTGTTGAAAAAGGAGGGCAAGAGAAACTAAATTTTGAAGAAAAAGATGTTAGAAACCATGTTACAAAGTACAAAAGGTTGAAATTGCGAGAAGGAGATGGGCAAGCACTTTTCAATTATTTTTCAATCATGATGTGGAAAAATTCCAATTAAAGTTATATACATGGTTTGGATTGTGAACAACGACTGCGTAGTGTTTTTTCTGGACGGATGCACGACCAAGAGAGGCAAATAGACACTAGGGGATCTAGTCACATTCGACACATTCGATACCACTTATCAGACCACTAATATGACTTGCCTTTTCCTCCATTTGTCGGTGTCAATCATTATGGCCAGTAAGTTTTGTTAGGACGTGGCTTGCTTGCAGATAAGACAACCAGCGTTTTCATTAGGATGTTTAAGGCTTAGCTTGATTAGAGTAGGCGCTTTTACCAATAAGTTGCCCGACCAAAAGCTTTTTTATATAAAGTGTTTTTGACACTTTCCAATACTTATTGAAATTTATTAGTACAGAAAAATATTAGTATTTTTTGGGCACAGAACAATAGAATTTTGCTTGCTTCCAACTTTCCATAATTAGCTAAGAGATTTAGGGCTGATAATTTTCCACGCAAATTAGGACGTTTAAAATAATTGTATGGCAAATCCGATAGTAACATGCATGCACATGAAATTTAATCCATATAAGTTAGCATAATAAATAAAAAATTTAATTTTTTTAATGACATGAGTGTAACGTCTAGTTGTGACACGTGAACACAAATTAATCCTTCGTGCCAAATCCTTGGTTCACTTAGGAAGTGTGTATTTTAATTTATCACTCACAAAAGGCTGTCTTCCCATCAAATTTCTCTAGCTTAAACCTTGATAGAAATTCACTTGACACAACATTCACTTCAACAACATTCTGATTTTTCATCAATCCCAGATGGACAAAAAAACGTACAATCAAATTGCTAGCGAAATTGGGTAGTATATTCCTACCTTTTGCACTTAAATAATCACTAACAAATTTATTAGGCTTAAAGGATCGAATCTAAGAAATCAGACATGATTCCCAAGTGATACATCCTGCAACGGACGGACATTATCCATCCGAAAATATATATAAATAAAAGGGAAGAAAAAAAAGACTTTCGTTTCTTCTTGTAAACCATGTATTGATTCCTTTTCAATCTTTCTTAGTTGCAACTACTCAATTCCTTTAGCAATGTCCTTTGCATGGAGCACCAACTATTTACGATCCGCAGCGATGCCGGATCGAGGGACGCGATCAGAATGATCACGTGGTGGCATGTCCATGGCCGATTGGCCGGCGAAGGCCTTGGTGCTGGTGGTGCTGCTTCCGGGAGTGTAGCCACCGCAATTCGTACACGGAGCTGGACCCTTGTCTAGAGTCTGGAGAACGATCGGAGCAGGCTCCTCACTAGTAGCCCGCGCTCCTCCATGGCTGTTCATCAGAGTTCGGCGTGCCTCGCTCGGTCGAATCGACGCTCCCATCAAAAGCAGCGAAATCATCACGATGACTGCTACTTTTGAAGTTAAGATCTTCTTCATCATCGGCTGAATTTTTCCGAAGAATCTGTAGCTGTCCCCTGTTTGGTGATTGCAAGTTGTGAGTCTCTTTTGTTGGTAGGATGAAGAGAATGCGTCGGAGGATGTCTCGTATTTATACTGAGCCATGGTGAGATTGCCGGCAATTGCTTGGATACTTCTTTTCTCGATAGCAATTGTTGAACGGGGCTGGGATTTTTGAATTTTTTACTGCCACAGTAATGGAGAACCAGATTGGAATTTGACTTCACTGGTTATAGAGAGGGAAGAAGATGAAAGGAGTATTTGAATTGGTCGTCAAGGAGGACAATTTGTAATATTTATTGCGAAAAAGTTTTAGAAAATCGAGAAATTAAACCATTCGTGAGCAAAAGGAAAAAAAAAAAAATCTTAATAAGTTCCAGCATCTCCTCGATACTTTAAATTTTGGGCTATTTTTCATTAAATGACTATAATAATAGCTTTTCTGTAATATCCAGCCATAATCTAATTTGAATTGTATAGGATTCCCCTATATATTTAGACATGAGGTGAATTCTTTAATTTAATTCTTCGGATTTTCTGCTTCTTTTTCCGACTCCTTTTATTGAACTAATGTAGCCATCTAAATTTTTCTTCCCATCAAAATATAAAATCTAATAAATCGAACATGTGATGTTCCCATTCGTACTGTGAAAATCACTTAAATTGCTTCATGTCATTGGCACAAACACGGCTATGCATCTAATTTGCAAATTCAAAAACAAAAGACTCGAGCGTTTGGACTAGAAAATCTATGTGAAAGTGTTACATGGCTATGACACACGAAGGGTTCATGTTGGATAACTAATTGAGATGCATCTCTGTTAGTAGGTATAGTTCCCACAAAACAAATGCAAAAATATTAAGAAAATACTTATAAGGCTCGAATGACGGTATTAGATGAATATGCGTAAAACAAAGGTAAGACAAAATGAGTCACCAATCGGTTAGGTAAATCTTGAGCTGGGAAAATGTGTGGGTTGAACTCATTTTGTCAAGATCGACGTTGGTCAAATGAAGAAGTGATTTTGTAAATCCAAAGGTAAGACAAAGAGGATGAGTTTAATAGAAAACAAAGTGGGTTTGGGAAAGACTAAGGCGATGAAGAGAGTTAAAAATCGTGGCTTAATCACATTCGTCCACCGACCCTATATAAATAAATTAAAACCCAGAATTTTTAGTCCTCCATCTCATATGATTCGTGCAATTTGGTCATATCACGTACGTGTGTGTTTATATATATATATATATATATACATATATAATCTAAGACATTAAGGTTTCCTTATTTATGTAATTAAGTCTTGTTAATCGTTGCCGAGAGTAACCATTAAAAATGATGATGTGGCATTTTAACACGGGGAGGCTTAAATGGCATGATGGTTTTCCTATTCCGAAAATGCTTGCTTGGACTTTATTGTTGTTCAAAATAAAGACAGTATTATAAGAATCTTGTAGAAACAAGTAAGCAAGGGGAAGGAGACAGAGGGTTGTGGCTATGCCCGGCATCGACGGCAGATTGCCGTTACCATGCGAGCGTCATGGCCCGTATAGCCTACGAAAGGGGCGAGGATGTTATCCTAAGAATCTCGCCTTCATCGCGAAATGTTTGATTCAAGTCATAACTTTATTGCACCACCCACGAAACGAAAGTCCAAGCCCGGCATTGTTGCCCTACCAAAATTTTACAGCCACATAATCTCTTCGCACGAGGCATGTCGTAGTTAGGTAGCTTAACGCGAATTATTCAGAAATTATTCAGAAGTTTAGTTACGACATGAATCGAACGGGTGAGTTCTGTGCATTGCTTAGAGCCCGGTCCATTGCTTAGAGTACCGTACTGGCGTTGTGCTCCCCCAGAGTTGTCCTAGTGCTTGGGATTTTGTCCGTGGTTTGATTTTCATTTTACATGGATTGTGTTTTCTTTCATCTCTAGTTGGAGAAAATTTTCCCCTAACCATACCTGTAGTGGGTATATATATTTTGGTCATAATAAGTTTATGGATGTTACTTGCATAAGATTTAACCGAACCAATATATAGGTAAAGCTCATGTCCGTAACTCACTAATCAAAAGACATGGGCATATCTACAGTCTGGAATTCCAACTCAATTACGTGTCGTAAACAGATGCTGACTTGATCAAAGATGGGCGTAGCCACAGTCTGGAATTAATTTAAGTCTAGTCTCTCGTTCAACCCAAGGCAACTAGTCCGAAAGAGCGAAAGCCGCAAGCCGACCACATCAAAGCTTTCCAAAACACATGGTCTTACTATCATACCTCAGAAAAGGGGTATTGCAGAAAGTGTAAAGTTTCAATTCAAGTCCAAAAGTCTCATTCAAACAAACGCGCCAATTACACATAACACTAACAAACAGGGAGGATTACCCAATCAATCCTAAAGATATTGCACTTATGTCAATCCGGTCTGAAACTTTTCAATTCTACCAATTTAATCCTAAAATTTTGTGTGAGAAATGGAATCATTTTGGCCAATTTTCTTGGAAAGTTGCTGACGTGGTGATGTGTAATTTTTGACAAAAAAGGAGGGTAATTCTTTAGGATGGCCATCAATGACTAGACCGGCACATTGGCAATTTCCAATGAAAATTGGCTAGAATGACCACGTTGAAATCTCGCTAAAGGTTTAAAACAACATTGCCTTTGGCAACTAACCAAACCTTGTATCTTTTGAGGAATTCGTCAGCCTTCAACTTGACTCAAAATACCCATTTACAACCAATGGGCTTGCACTGTTTTGGTGGAGGTACAAGGGTCCAAGTCTGATTTTGCATCAAGGCAGTGTTTTCCTCATTCATAGCTACTAACCATGCTGGATCCTTATTTGCTTGAGTGAAGGAAGTCGGTGTCGGTATTGATGAAGTTTCGGTTTGCAAGGCATAAGTGTGATCAACCCGAAGTCGACACCGTACCACAGTTCCATCACGCAATCTCATAACCATAGGATGAGATGGGGCAGCTGGTGGTGAAGGCGAGCTAGGGGTGCTGACACCATCGGTTCGATTGTTAGTGGTGAGTGGATCCGGAGTCAAAGATGACTCTGATTCTGACAAAGGTGCTAGCTCCTTTAGTTGAGGCTGTTGCACGTTGTTGCTATTCAAAAATAGAGGGAGCAGAGGACATTCTAGAGTTGCAGCAGTGGTTTGACAAGCATCCAATGAACTAGAGATGGCAAATGGAAATAATTGCTCATAAAAAAATTGCATCGTTGGTGATGTAGATGTGACGATCTCTTAGAGAATAGCAGCGATACCTTTGTAGCCCAATGGATAACCTAGAAAAATGCATGAATGAGATCTAGATTGGAGCTTGTTCTTTGCATAAGGTCGGAGACTGGGATAGACTGCACACTCAAAGACCTTGAGGTGCTGAATGGATGGAACAGCTCTATGTAGTATCTCCCATGGGGTTTGGTTCTATGGAACTGGTGTTGGCAGCTGAATAATAATATGGACAGCGGTCTCAAATGCAAAATCCTAGAAGCGAGGCAACACAGAAGCATGGTTAAGCATGGAAAGGCCCATTTCGACATTATAGTGATGCTTTCTCTCGGCTATGCCATTTTGATGATGTTGATGAGGACATATGGTCCCTTGATAAATACCACGATCCTGCAATAAACGATGAAAAGAGGCCAAGAGAAATTCGCTTGCACAATCACACTGAATAGCTTTGACTATGGTGGAAAATTGATATTCCACAAAATTGAGGAACATGGAAAAAATGGAGAGAAACTAATCACGAGACTGAAACAAGTATAGCCAGGTAAATTTGGAATAGTCATTAACAAAAAAATATATAATATTGATTGTTAGATGTATAGGTTACAGGATTTGGGCCCTATAGATTAAAGTGAATTAATTGTAATGGAAGTGTAGACCTATGACCGGTGGGTGGGTGGGTGAAATTGACTGTGACTCTTACTAGACATACATGCAGGACATGTAAAAATGACACCGGTGATTTATTTAGGACTTGACAAACTACTGGGAAGGAGGCATGACCAAGTTGGTTGTGCCATAGATGAACAAGATCGGTTGCAGAGGCTTGAAACACGGATGGAGATGACGACTGCGAAGAAGAAGCCGGAATAGAATAGAGACCGTGATCAGTTTTCCCTTACAAGTACAATCCTCCCCATACAATGACACTTCATAGAAAAGGAGTTTGGTGATAATAGGAAATCAGTCATTTTCTTGACAAAACTAATGTACATATAGCAAATTCTTTTTGATTGTGAGGACAATGAGAACATTAGACATACGAAAAAGAGGGGAAACATAGCTACCTAAGTGGGTAATAGGTAAATGAGATCCGTTACCTATAATGACTTGTTGGGATCCAGAGTAAGGCTAAACATTGGACAGACCGAAAGGATTATTTGTCATATGGTGGGTAGCACCAGAGTCAGGATACTAGGATTCACTAGAAAAGATAGAAGGTGGGGAAGATATCTCAGCCAAGTTGAGTTGAGGAGAGAATTTGGTTGGTGGCTATTGAAGATATCTATCATGGCAAACATTGGTGCTGTGGCCATGCTTGTTACAAATCTGACACCAAAGATTACCTCGTCTATGATTCTGGTTATTGCCAAAAAACGGATTGAAATCGGTGTTGAGATTCCGATTGTGATACTACAAGCTAGCCCCTTGATAATTTGTTCCTTCTCGACTCCAATTTTGGAAAAAATGTCCATTACCTCGAGAAGATATGAATCTAAAATGTTGTCGTGATCTTTGAGGTTGTGAGGTAATCATTGTAGACCCATCAACATTTGCGGCAAATATAGCTGGTGGAGCAACAGTGGACTCCATGAGGTCTAGGCGTGCTTCATGGGACAATATGAGGCCATGAAGGGCATCTCTAGTCATTGTTTGATTTTGAATTTGCATTGATATGGATACTGCAAAGCTTTCATTTTCAGCTCCCAATCCACGAAAAATATGAGTTTTGAAACTCATGAGGAGAAATAATCTCACCAATCAAAGTGACTTAGTCCATAAGAACGGTTGCCTGTTGAAGAAATTCCATAACCATTTGGTTACCTTTCTGAAGAGTTTGCAGTTGCATTCTAAGATGAGTTGCTCTAGCAATATTATGAGCAGCATAAGATGTACCAAGAAATTCCCATGCTTCTACAAATGTGTTGAAATTCAAAAGTTGACCGATGATGGCGTCGGATGTTGTACTGAGAATCCACCCAAGTGCAATTGGCAATTTGATCGCATGTTACCCACTCATCATATGCTAGGTTCGGAACAGTGGTGGTGGTTCCATTTTCTACTATATACACAATTTGGCTAGGTGGACTTATAGAAGATCCTTCCACAATTGGTAGCAATTTGCTTGCTCGAAGACATGGCTATAAGCATGCTCTTCAATTAACAAAATTGTCTCCTGTAAGCTTGACTCCAATTGTTGGACAAGAGATGGAATTTGCAAGAATTCCAGTGGCTGTGGATCCAAGTACTTGGGTTGTTAAGTCAGGGATGGTACTTGACGATAAAGCAAAGGATGAAGATGCCATTTGAAAATAAAAACAAAGCTTTCACTAGAAGAGCTCGATACCATGTAAAAATTGCAAACAGTATTGTATTTGTGTTGAATTTTCTATACATTCTTGATCTTTGTTTACAGCTTCTATTTATAAGAAATGATACAATATTCCTAGGGCTCTTAATATGGAAAGCGTATACAAAAATAGGAGGAGCAACTAAATAAATCAATAATGAATCAGGGAGTGATTGCTAAAGATCTGCTAATTATGAGGTTCTACATTTTGTATCTTTCAGAATAATTGCTAGAGATCTGCTGAATATCAGGAATGAATTAAGGATTGATTGCTAGAGATCTGCTGAATATCTGGAATATAAGGTTACATATTTGGTATCCTTTGACATTTTTGAAGTTTTGACCGCCGTAGTGATGGAGAACCATATCGGAATTTGACTTCACTGGTTATATAGAGGGAAGAAGATGAAGGAGAATTTGAATTGGCCGTCAAGAAGGACAATTCATAATATTTATTGTGAAATTTTTTTGAGAAAATTGAGAAATTAAACCATTTAGGAAAAAGAAGAAGAAGAAAAATCATATAAGTTATGGCATTTCCTCAATACTTGAAATTTTGAGCTATTTTTCATTAAATGACTATAATTATAGCTTTTGTGTAAGATCAGGCCATAATCTATTCCAGATTGTATAGGATTCCATATATATATATATATATATATATAGACGCGAAGTGACTTAATTCTCCAAATTTTTTGCTTCTTCCTTTGACTCCTTTGCACAAAATCAATGTAGTTATCTTAACTTTATCTTCATATCAAAATATAAAATCTAATAAATTGAACATGCAATATCATATTCCATACCATGAAAATAACTTATATTGCTTCATGTCATTGGCTTAGATACATATAATTTGTAAATTCATAAAGAAAAGACTTGGGCACTTGGACTGGAAAATCTACCAAACGAACTGAAAGGGCCACGCGGTTATGACAAGTGAAGTGTCTATGTTGAATAATTAATTGAGACATATCTCTGTTAGTAGGTATAGTTCACATAGAAACAAACATGAAAACTTGAAGAAAATAAGTAATGTATGATTTACGTAAAACTTGAATTGGGAAAATGTGGGTGTTGAACACATTTTTTTCATGATCAACAGTGGTCAAATGAGAAAGTGATTTTGTAAATTCAAAGGAAAGACAAAGAGGATGAGTTTGATTGAAAATTAAGTGGGTTTGGGAAAAGCTAGGGCGACAAACATTCTCTTCACCGACCTTAGATATATAGTGTCAGCATATGATCGAATTATTAAATTTCAAATATTGACCAAAAGGAAGAGTTAAATGACTGCACGGAATCAATCCAAAGGCCCAAAGGAGTTGGCGGAGGAAGAAGAAAATCTGGAATATATCAAGACAAATAAGGAAAATTAAAAAGGACATTACCACTTATGGAATGACATGAAATATATTCATACATTTGATTCGACTATAAACAGGGTCACATGCACATCATGTGTTCAAGAAAAATGGATCCTCGAATTAGTTGGATATCACCTTTTCCTTGCACAAGTTCTTGTACATAGCGACTGTGAGGTCGGCATGTAGCATAATTAGTGACTACAATGAGAAACACTAGCTGCCAACCCCTGTGGAAACTCAATCACAGCAGTAGTAGCTGGGTTATCATCTGGATATCGAATCGCTCCTCGTCTTGTGCCTGTAATTGCGATATGAGCATATAGATTTTGTCAAGAATGATCATCCGTGCACATGTACAGTGCAGAAGTTTGTATCTCGACCTGGGCAACGGCGAGCAAGGGAGCAAAAATTCCTACAAGGAATGCTTCGGACAAAGCGGATATTCGAATGCTGCGATGCCGCTGGTCCTCTTTTTCGCTTGTTGCGAAACTCCTGATTCTTTTTTCAGCGATGCAGAAGTAATGTGTCGTCATCCCGAGAGAGAAAAAAAAACAGATGTCGACTTTCTCAAAGATGGGGGCAGAGCTACGGTCTGGAATTCCAATTCAAGTCTAGTCTCTCGTTCAACCAAAGTTAACTAGTCGAAAAGAATGAAATCCGCAAGCCGACCGCGTTGAAGCTTTCCAAAACACATGGTCTTACTACCATACTTAAAAAAGGGGGCATCGCAGAAAGTGTGGAGTTCCAATTCATGTTTGAAAGTCTCATTCAAACAAACGTGCCAATTACACGCGACGCAAGCAAA
This sequence comes from Corymbia calophylla, assembly GCA_014182845.1. NCBI lineage: Eukaryota > Viridiplantae > Streptophyta > Magnoliopsida > Myrtales > Myrtaceae > Corymbia > Corymbia calophylla. The sequence continues at coordinate 13,179,384 of CM024700.1, forward strand.
CGGAGAGGATTATCCAATCAATTCTAATTTTATTGTATAGATGTTAATTCGATCCTAAACTTTCCCGATTCTGCTAAGTTAATCCTAAATATTTACGTAAAATTCCATTGGAGTCTTTTTGGCCAATTTTTGCTTGAAATTGCCAACATGGTGGTGTGCAATTTTTGATAAAAAAGGAGGGCCATTCTTTAGGGCAACTGTCAAAGACTGGACTGCCATGTCACAATGATTTACCACGAAAATTGGCTGGAAGGACCACATTGGAATCTCGCAAAACAGTTTATGATTAAATTGACAAAATTGAAAATTTTAAGACTGGATTAACATATGGATAACACGAGTTAGGACTGAGTGGACAATTTTCCTATAACAAACGCGCATATAAGTAAGGGTTAATGACATAAATAGTCCCTAAAATTTGACCCAATGTGCAATGTAGTCTCTAAACTTTAAATTTGTTTAGTGTGATCTCTGAACTTAAACTCAATGAACAATATATTTTCTAAATTTTTAATTTACTTAATGCGTCCCTAAACTTTGGGCACATGTTTAATCCGATCCATAGACTATATGAAATGTTCAATATTATCATTTCATTAATTCAAGTTTAGAGATAATATTGAAGATTCTCAATTAGTTAAGGGACTAGATTTGAACATGTATAAATAGTTTACTCACCACATTAAACAAATTGAAAGTTTAGGGATGATATTGTACGTTAGATTAAAATTCAAAGAACATGTTGAACAAATTGAAAGTTCAAGGATAACATTGCATACTAACATAAAACTCAAAGACTATTTGTATCATTTTCCCTTTAAACAACCACAATATACATGAAACTACTGATATTTAGCTTAAAAGAACCTGAACGACAATTCAAAACCAAAAGGGGGTTGGCTAAACCTTCGTTGGCGATGTTGCTTATGGTGGAAACAAAGACTTTATGTGTCGACCCGGCACCCTTTTTGCAGTTTGAAACCTTTTAGGACTATTGGCCCACGTTGACTTATACTTCTCCGATATCTACGTTAATACTTCGACTTTCTTTCCTTTTTTTTGGGTCACCCGTCTCAGGATTAGCGAGTTTTCAAAAGTTAATTGCGAGTCAATTCAAACTCAAAGCGCTCGATCCGTCCACTCAGGTTTGCAAATTTAAGATTGTTATATTATATATTAATAAAAAATACTATTGTTTATAATAGAGAAAAAGCCAACTGCGGTTTCGTTTCTGGTCAACACGGGTTTTTGAACGGTATAAAAGTCTTGAGTTTGCAAATTTAAGATTGTTATATTATATATTAATAAAAAATACTATTGTTTATAACGAAATACTATGATGGATTGTGGATACTCAACAGGAACTGATTATTTTAAAGAAAGGAAAATGAGTATCAGTCGGTCCGATGTCAGCCATAAGTTTTAAATTAGAAGTAGGGAGACTCACTTGATCTGTTAATGATAAGATTTAAGATGAATATATACTGGATATTGATCCACAAGTTTCGGTGGATATTTAGTTCTACCAAAGAAAAGATTCATATAGATTGACAAGTTTTAAATTGCAACTTATAAAACAGTGGATATTATTCTCTAGTTAAAGAAAAGATTTGATGGGTATTGTTCCCAAATAAAAGAAACTTAATAACTCAAGCAAATAGGAATGCGAATGTTTTATAACAATTATGCTAAAGAAGCGGGATTCAACATTAGATTGTTGAACTCGTATAAAAGGAAAGGCGACAAGGAAAAAACGCAGTCTAGTGCTTTGTTGCGGTCATCAAGGGTACAAGATTGAAAAAAGTTAGTTAAGTCGAGACTAGGAAAAAGATGTAGTTGTCCAACAATGGTTGGAATATAATTAGTTGAGTCCTAGAAATGGGAAATGGCAAAAGTTATACTCAATCATAATCACTTGACAACTCCTCAAAGTGCTAGATTTTTTACATCACACAAGAATAGTGATTTCAAAACAAAAAGAAAAATTGAGTTGCACCGTGATTCAGAGATTAGAACAAATAAATTGTTTCAAGCATTGGTTGTTGAAAAAAGAGGGCATGAGAAACTAAATTTTGAAGAAAAAGATGCTAGAAATCATGTTATGAAGTACAAGAGGTTGAAATTGCAAGAAGAAGATGGGCAAGCACTTTTCAATTTTTGTTCGATCATTCTGTGGGAAAATTCCAATCATAATTATATACTTAATTTAGAAATTCAACAACAATTGCATAATGTTTTTTGGATGGAATTTTACCGGGTGATCTCATCGCATATGATACCGCTTATTGGACAAATAAATATGACATGCTTTTCCCTCCATTTGTTGGTGTCAATCATCATGGCTAGTCAGTTTTGTTGGGATGCGGCTTGCTTGCAGATGAGACAACAAGCTCTTTCATATGGATGTTTAAGGCTAACTTGATTAGTGTAGGCTGGGGTGAGGGTTCCGGATTTCAAGTTCTATATTCCATACAAGTTTCACCTAGAACCTAAAACTTACTTGTTGGAATAGATTTTTTTTTTTAACCTAAAATTTACCCACATACCTTAGAATCTACCTTGTCACGAGTTCCAAGATCAGTTTCATGTTCCATTTGTATTTCTAATTGAACGATTGTGGAAAATCATAATCTTTAATGACCACCACTTGCTGCTACAATTCAATGACTGCAACTTAAATTTGAACATACAAAAAATTATGAAACATTAATAAAGTAAAAAACTCAGTTATAAATTAGAAGTTCAGACTAATGGTTTTAAATTATAAACTCATTACTGGATTCCATGGAAAATAGAAAAATTGCGCAAAGACATAGACCAAGAAAAGCATAAAAACTTATTTTAGGTTTTTAGGTTTCAGGTTCCACTTATCTAGAACCTGGAACCTACATGTTGAAATAGGTTCCCTAATTTTTGGAACTTGGAATCTACCCTCGCATGCCTTGGAACCTAGAACTAGATAGGTTCTCGCTTGTCTAGATCCTATCCAGTTCTTGAGTTCTTCAATTCTACTCTAGAATTATGCTCACCCCTAAGTGTAGATGCATTGCTTGAAGAAAAGTTTCTTTAATTAATTATTTTTGACACTTACCAACACTTATTGAAATTGATTAGTATAGAAAAGAGTTAGTAGTTTTTGGGCAAAGAACAACAGATTTTGCTTGTTCCCAACTTTCCATAATTAGCTAAAGCGATTCAACGCTAGCAATTTGTATGCAAGTTAGGACGTTTAAAACGATTAAATAGCAAATCCAATAGTAACGCGCATTGACATTAATTTGATCCATATAAATTAGCATAATAAATAATTTTTTTAATGATATGAGTGTAAAATCCAGTTTTGACATGTGAACACAGATTAATCATCCGTCTCAAATCCCTAGGTCATTTAGGAAGTAAATATCTTAATTTATTACGCGCAAAAGACTATCTTCCCATCAAATTTCTATAGCTTAACCCTCGGTAGAAATTCACTTGACACAACATTCGCTTCAACAACATTCTGATTTTTCATCCAAATTGACAAAGCAACGAACAGCAAAATTGCTAACCAAATTGGGTAATTGCTTCCTGCCATTTTGCACTTAATAAAAATTGCTAATAAATTTATTAGGCTTAAAGAATTAACTCAAAGAAGTCAAACATGGCTCCCAAGTTATGCATCATACAACATATGGAAATTATCCATCCGAAAAAATAAATAAATAAAAAGGAATAGAAAAATAAACTTTCGTTTATTCTTGTAAATTTTGTATTGATTCCTTTTCAATCCTTTTTACTTGCAACTTCTCAAATCCTTTCGCAAGTGTCCTTTGCATGGAGTTCCACCTATTTACGATCAGCAGCAACGCCGGATCGAGGGACGTGATCGGAATAATCACGGGGTGGCGCTCCCATGGACGACCGGCCCGCGAAGGCCTTGGTGCTGGTGGTGCTGCTTCCAGGAGTGTAGCCGCCGCAGTTCGTACATGGAGCCGGACCCTTTTTCAGAGTTTGGAGAACGATCAGACCGGGCTCCTCACTAGTAGCCCGCGCTCCTCCTTGGCCGTTAATCAGAACTCGGCACGCCTCGCTCGGTCGCATCGATGCTCCCATCAAAACCAGCGAAAGCATCACGACGACTGCTACTTTTGAAGTTAGGATCTTCTTCATCATCGGCTGATCTGTTCTTTTCTTCCCAAGAATCTGTAGCTGTATCCTGTTTTGGTGATTGTAAGTTGTGAGTCTCTTTTGTGGGTAGGATGAAGAGAATGCGTCGGAGGATGCCTCGTATTTATACTCAGCCATTGTCAGATTGCCGGCAATTGCTTGGACTCTTCTTCCCTCTATAGAAATAGTTGAACGGGCCTGGGTTTTTGAATTTTTGACTGCCATGTAAATGGAGAACCAGATCGGAATTTGACTTCAATGGTCGTAGAGAGGGAAGAAGATGAAGGAGAATTTGAATCGGTCGTCGAGGAGGACAATTTGTAATATTTATTGTGAAAAGGTTTTAGTAATTGAGAAATTAAACCATTCATGAGCCAAAAAAAAGCAGAAATCTCCATAAGTTCCAGTTCTCCTGGCACAGGCCTCTACTCGGCGCAAAACGAACGACAGAACTACCGATACCATTCAAAGTTAGCATATGACGTTTCCTTGTGCCGCGTTCCTTGACTCAGACCATTGCAACCCTAATTCCCAAACCAAAAGAGAATCAAGAACCGCTGCCCAGGCGACGCGCTCAAGAACGTGCATGAAACATACGAATCCGAATATACAATTCTTGCATTTGACCCGTTCATCCTCTTGAAATTTTCTGCAGCTTCTCGAGCCCAGGAAGTCAACATTCAAAACACGTGTCAAGAGAAGTTGAAGTCAGACAAGGCCTGGATGTCAACAGATACCAGCAGCACGTAGACACGCATCCTAATCCATTTCCTACTTCCTCAACAACAACATCGATCGACTTACCAAGAAATGATGAAGTTTCTAAGAGCAATTCTAGTGGCTATTCTGGTGCTTTTGCTGCTAAGATTTGAACCCAACGAAGCGTACAGATCGCTCCACCAAAGGGATGAACACCAAAACCAGAAGCCTCAGCTTGTTCAGCATACTGCACAAGGGCGGCGCCCGTCCTCCCGGGAATGGGGGCCCCTACACTACGAGCAAAGGAGGGGCACCTTGCACGCAGACCCGGAACTTTGCAGGTCACGCTGCAGAGGCCCCTCCACTCGGTCATGCCAATGACAAAGAGATGGTTCAACACGGTGTGGCCGCGGAACAGAAGTGAACGAGTATTGATCCGCGAGGACTTCAAGTTGCAACGCTGACGACTTTTTAATTGGAAATCTTCCCTCGTTCTTCTCTCTCTTTCTCTCTCTCTCTCTCTCTGCTTCTCCTTTGTTTAACCGATTAAATTTCAATTTTTTCTCCATCTATTCTCTTCTTGAAAGAATGAACCGAAAGAAGATGATCCCCACATAGAAATATCTTGCAGCCGTTAAATGTTAAAAAGAATATAGCAACTTCATACAATTTTTCAGTCGTGCTTCATCATCAGCTATCCTCTTCTCCCTCCTGATCCATGAAAATGCTTTCTGGTTCATGGCCATGAACTATTATTACTTAGCGGTTGATCCGTATAATGTTAAATCACCTCATCTTGACAACCTCATCATTAATAAGATTTTGCTGTGGCCGGGCAGGTTAAGCACTGTAATTAGGATGTGTTGCTGTCGTTCGTGCTCTTTTCATCATCCGATGTTCATCGTGTGTGCCATCAAAGTTTTTTAAGTATACACAGAGAACCAGTTGGCTCTGTATTCGTAGACTAAGGAGCTGGATCTGCAGTGTCGACGAAGCCGAAGTGGAATCTGGCTATGCCATGGCCTCGCGCGCGCGCACAGAGAGAGAGAGAGAGAGAGGATGCAGCGCTGGTGGTGCGATGTTGGTCGGCAGTTGTCCAAGCAACAGTGTATTAATCTCACTTCGAATACTTCGTGTACTTCACTTTCCTTATTTAAACTCTAGTTTGATGATTGGGCCAACGGATGTTTATCCTAATCAAAATAGGAAATAAACGACTTAAACTGACACGAAACTTGGGACTCCGTCGGTTCTAATTGTCTTATATATATTCGTACAAGGACCATCACGTTTCCATCATCGATCAGAGTTTCAAGTAATTTTCCTTTCCTTGCCCCGCATCATTGAAGACCGAAAATTAACGAAACGCCATCTTCTCACAAACGTTGCCGAGCGCTATGGAGATTGAATCCTTTAATGTCCTTCCTCATGATATGGTGGTAGAAATTCTTGCTTCGGTCGCCGCCAACTCCATGGATGATTTCCTTAACGCAAAAAATGAGGTACCATCTAACATTTCCCTGCAAAAAGTTACTCTCTAATAGGTGATTAATGAATTAATGATCGTAAAGAATTTAACAATCTGGGGCTAGCAGATTTTTCTAATGTTTAACCTCCCTACATAACGATGAAATTCTAATTCAGTTGTACTTGGCAGCTTAGTATCGTGGTGTTGTGATGTTATTCATTCAGTTAAGCATCCTCATTAGATAGATGACTCCATCGTAATGAAATTTTTTAAACTAGATTCAGTTGTATAAACTTAATTATGCTTTCATGATTATTGAGGCCTGGCAGATAATTGTCAAGTGCACAGAACCGTTGCAATTGTTATACTAACATAGGATTTTTATTGATAACGTGCTGATATATTATTCTTTGTCCCTGTAGTTGCAAAATCTTTAATGAATTAGCCGAAGAAGATTATGTATATCGACAAATTTCACTCGACAAAATTTCAAGAATACTATGGTGGCATCCGGAAGAAGGCAAAGCCTTCATTCAGAGGTGCATCAAGTGCGACAATCTGGAGGCCTTGTACACACAAGGACTGGTACATAATTAATTACGTGATTTCTCTCTTTAATTTATCCGCTATTGTTTCTTACAGAGTTAGAAATTGATCATATGCAATTTGTGAATGTTGCAGTACGAGTATGTAAGTTTCATGAAGGTTGAGGTGGGAATGGAGCTATTGAAGAGGGCCGCGCAGATCGGACACCTTGGAGCTTCCTACGTCGCCGGGCTCCTCCTCATCTGCGAGGGTGGCGAATTAAAGAAGGAAGGAGTCCAACTGCTGAGGAAAGCGTACGCGAGCGGGCGAGTGGTGGAATGCCGCAAGAAGTACCTCGATGTCGTGCGCGACAAGTGGTGGTACAACGCGGCGATCTTCAGAGGGGAGCCTCCTCGCTACGACTGCCGGATGCGGAGCGAGCACTGCGAAAGGAGGGGATGGGCGAGCGACATCGACTATTACGACGACACTGAATGCGAACAGTGCATTTGCCGAGCGGAGACAGAGATACTTCATAAGTATGGCAAGCGCCCGTGATCACGAGAGATCTTTCTTTGTCAATGTGATCTATGTATCGAGATCGTATGTTCTCGAGATGAAATTTACCGGATCTGTCGTCCCGTTGCCATTTGAATCAAGAACGGAGTTCTTCTCCATGCCACCGCAAGAAACTCTTGGAGAGATTCCAGACGATCTGTGACTCTCCAAGTTGCTACTTTATCTTGTGATTAGCATCCGTGATGGTCTATGCTATTTCATCCAGGCATCATATGCGAGAAACTTTTTATACCACAAGAAAGTGCGCTATACAATATATCCAATGACATATTATTTGTAATTTCCAGAAATATGTAAAATACTTTATGAATATTTGTAGTTTGCATCACGACGGAGGTCAGCAAAACTTGGACCGTTGGTGAGCTAACACGTGGCATAGTAGGCCACGTTCAATGGCTGAATCAGCAATGCCTGTGCAGTAGCAAACGCGCCAGGCCTATTGTAGGTAGCCATCCGACATCGTTTTTTGTCCCGATATATTTCTACGAAATCATTTTGCTCTAGAAAAATTCTCACAACAATTTATTCTTATTGCGATTGTTTAATAACAATAATATAAAAATTTGTGTGTCACGAAATTGGGGAATTGGCGCTAAACGTCCAGACCGAATTTTACGTGCATTTTTATGTTTAGTACAATCCCATTAATTGGAAAATCCTGGTTAAATATCTTCATTCTACTCGAGCGATGCCTGGCATGACACAGAAGACTCTTCAACGCGGGTGAAGAATGTCGCCAGTAGATCAGACTGTCAGCAACGACGACAGATCATGTCCCGAGGTATGGCATTGCCTGAAACCATGGGAGTCCAAAAGATAAGCGTCAGGTTTCCATCGAGAAACAATGATAGTATAGTCCTAGTGGTCGATGCAACGAGGGAAACTTCTGAAAGTGCATTGCAGCCGAACAGGAAAAAGCTGAAGTAGATTCGCTAGGGAACCGGTCGCTAAAGCCTTCGCTCTCGCTTCCGTCTGGGGGATTACGGATGCAAATGAAGCAAGCTTAGCTCAGTCTTGACATGCAAACGCAAATTAATCCTTCATGTCAAACCCTTGGTTTATTTAAGAAGTGCACATCTTAATTTATCATGCACAAAAGATTGTCTTCCCATCGAATTTCTCTAGCTTATTCCTTGGTAGAAATTCACTTGACACAACATTTACTTCAACACTATTCTGATTTTTCATCAATCCTAGATTGACAAAACAACGAACAACAAAATTGCTAATAAAATTGGGTAGTCGCTTCCTGCCTTTTGCACTGACAAAAAATTGCCGACAAATTTATTAGGCTTAAATGATTAAATCTAAGAAATCAAACATGATTCCCGAGTTATACATCCTATAACATATGGAAATTATCCATCCGAAAAATAAAATAAAAAAAGAAAGAAAACTTTCATTTATTCTTGTAAATTGTGTATTGGTTCATTCTCAATCTTTTTTACTTGCAACTACTCAATTCCCTTCACAAGAGTCCTTTGCATGGAGCACCAACTATTTGCGATCAGTAGCGACGCCGGATCGAGGGACGTGATCGGAATAATCACTCGGTGGCATGTCCACGGCTAATCGACCTGCGAAGGCCTTGGTGCTGGTGGTGCTGCTTCCAGGAGTGTAGCCGCCGCAGTTCGTGCACGGAGCCGGACCCTTTTTCAGGCTCTGGAGAACAATTAGACCAGGCTCCTCACTCTTAGCCTGCGCTCCGCCATGACTGTTAATCAGAGCCCGGCACGCCTCGCTCGGTCGCATCGATGCTCCCATCAAAAACAGCAAAATCAGCATAACGACTGCTATTTTTGAAGCTAGGATCCTCTTCATCCTCGGCTGCTTTTTTTCCCAAGAGTCTCTCGCTTTATCCTGTTTGGTGGTTGCGAGTTGAGTCTATTTTGTGGGTACGATGAAGAGAATGCGTCGGAGGATGTCTCGTATTTATACTCAGCCATTGTCGGATTGCCGGCAATTGCTTGGATACTTCTTCTCTCGACAGAAATTGTCGGGCCTGGGATTTTTGAATTTTTTACTGCCGCAGTAGTTGAGAACCAGATCGGGAATTGACTTCACAGGTTATGGAGGCGGAAGAAGACGAAGGAGAATTTGAATTGGTCGTCAATGAGGACAATTTGTAATATTTATTGTGCAAATTTTTTTAGAAAATTGAGAAATTAAACCATTCAGGAGCAAAAGATGAAAAAAAAATCTCAAAAGTTCTAGCATTTCCTCAATACTTTAAATTTTGGGTTATTTTTCATTAAATGATTATAATTCCCATAATCTAATCCAAATTGTATATGATTCCCCTATATGTCGAAGTAAGAATACTAGAAGTATCAAAACTTTCATACGGTACTTACTTTAGTGTCAAAACTTCTTCTTCTTTTTTTTCACTGAGTCGGTCACTTGAATATCATTTTTGACGTGATTATTGGAAAAGTTGACATGATTGCTGAAAAAGTCTAATGTGGCCGCTAGTCTTCTGACGTGGCCGTTGGTCCACGTCAGCTTTTCCGGTGTCCACGTCAGAAGTGGCACTCAAGTAATTGATTTTTTAAACTTGTGGTATTCAAGTGAATGACAAAAAAAAAGTTGCACTAAATTGAGTGTCGTATGAAAGTTTTGGTACTCGTAGTGTCCTGACCCACCTATATATCCATACATGAAGTGAATTCTCTATGTTAATTCTCAGGATTTTCTACTTCTTGCTTCGACTCCCTTGCATTGAATCAATTTAGTCAACTTAACTTTTTCTTCCCGTCAAAATATAAAATCTAATAAATTGACCATGCAATGCCACTGTCCATACCGGGAAAACAACTTAAATTACTTTGTGTCATTAGCACAAACACGGCTATACATCAGATGCCAAATTCAAAAGCAAAAGATTCGGGCATTAGGATTGGAAAGTCCATCGAGCGAACTGGAAGGACCACGTGGTTATGGCATGTGAAGTGTTCATGTCGGATAGCTGATTAAAATGCATCTATGTTAGTAAGTATAGTTCACACAAAAATACTAAGAAAATACTTATGAGGCTTGAATGACCGTATTGGACAAGTAAGCCTAAAGCAAAAGTAAGACAAAATGAGTGACCCATAGGTTACGTAAAACTTGAATTGGGAAAATGTGGGGGTTGAACATATTTTGTCACGATCAACAGTGGTCAAATAAGGAAGTGATTATGTAGTATTAAGAAAATACTTATGAGGCTTGAATGACCGTATTGTCAAGTATGCCTAAATCAAAAGTAAGACAAAATGAGTAACCCATCGGTTAAGTAAAACTTGAATTGAGGAAATGTGGGGGTTGAACACAATTTGTCATGATCGACGGTGGTCAAATAAGGAAGTGATTTTGTAAATCCAAAGGGAAGACAAAGAGGATGAATTTAATAGAAAACAAAGTGGGTTTGGGAAAAACTAGGGTGACAGAGTCAAAACCGTGTCTTGATCACATTTTCCATTGACCCTATATATATAAATTAAAACCCGGAATTTTTAGTCCTCCATCTCATATGATTCGTAGCATTTGGACCTTTTTATAGTGAAATCTAAGTCCTCAAGGTATCCTTATTTATGTAATTAAGTCCTCTTGTTAATTGTGGTTGAGAGTTATCATTAAAATGAGTTTAAATGGCACGGTTCCTACTTTAAAAATGCTCACATGAATTTTATTATTGTTCAAAATAAAGATAATGAGTATGTAAGTATCTTGTTAAAACAACTATGCAAGGGAAAAGAGACAGGGGGCTGTGGCTATGCCCCGCATCGATGGCACATTAGCATTACCATTACCATACGAGCGTCATGCCTTATATCGCCTACAAAAGGGTGAGGATGTTATCCTAAGAGTCTCACCCTCATCATGAAATGTTTGATTTGAGTCACAACTTTTCTGCACCGCCCATGTATAAAGGTTCGAGATTGACAAACCCATCATCGTTACCCTACCAGAATATTAATTGCCAAGGAATCTCTTCACACAAGGTATCTCACAGTTAGGCAGCTCGGTGCGAGTTATTCAGAAGTTCACTTATGACATGAATCAAACATATGAGTTCTGTATAGTGCTTAGAGCTCAGTCCATTACTTAGAGTATCGTACTAGTATCGCGCTCCCCTTGATTTGTCCTAGTGCTGGGGATTTTGTCCGTGGTTTAATCTACCATACCTCAGGTTGGTAGATTATAAGTTTGTGGATATTACTCGCATAATATTTAACTGAACAAATACATAGGTAAAGCTCATCTTCGTATGCTGCGATGCCGCTGTTCCTCTTTTTCGCTTGTTGCGAAATTGCTGTTTCATTTTCAACAGCGCAGAAGTTGTGTGTCGTAATATCAGGAAAAAACAAATGTTGACTTTATCAAAGACGGGCGTAGCTACAGTTTGGAATTCCAATTCAAGTCTAGTCTCTCGTTCGACCAAAGGTAACTAGTCCGAAAGAACGAAAGCCACATAGCGACCGAGTCGAAGCTTTCCAAAACACATGGTTTACCATCATACCTCAGAAAAAGGGGCTTTGCAGAAAGTGTGGAGTTCCAATTCAAGTCCATTCAAACAAACGTGCCAATTACACGCGACAAAAGTGAATGGGGAGGATTATTTAATCAGTCATAAACCTATAGCACATATGTCAATTTAGTCCTAAATTATCCTATTTTGCCAATTTAGTCCTAAACTTTTGTGGAAAATTTCAATGCAATCCTTCAGGTCAATTTTCGCCAGAAATCGCCGATGTGGTGATGTACAATTTTTGACGGAAAATGAAGGTCATTCTTTAGGATGGCCATTAATGATTGAACTGTCACGTCGACGATTTCCAGTGAAAAATTGGCTGGAATGACTATGTTGGAATCTCGCGTAAAGGTTTAAAACTAAATTAACAAAATTGAAAATTTTAGGAATGGATTGACATCTTTACGACACAATTAGGACCAAGTAATTTTCCCCAAAAAAAAAATGCTCATTTAAGTAAAGGGATAATGACACAAATAGTCCTCAAACTTTGCTCAATGTGTAATATCATCCCTAAAGTTTAATTTGTTCAATGTGGTCCATGAACTTTTAGTACATATTCAATCTAATCCCAAAACGATATGAAATGTTCAATGTTATTCTTTAATTAATTCAAGTTCAAAGATAATATTGAATATTTTCATATAGTTCAAAGACTAAGTTGAACATGTATCAATAGTTTATGGATCAAATTGAACAAATTAAAAGTTCAAAGACATTATGGTGTAATGAGCCAAAATTCATGGACCACACTGAATAAATTAAAAGTTCAGAGATGACATTGTATATTGACCTAGAGCTTAAAGGTTATTTGTATCATGTTCCTCAAAATAATCACAAGACCCATGAAAGTGCTGATATTCAGCTTAAAAGAACCGGAACGACAAGTCAAAACCAAAAAGGGGTAGGCCAAAGCTCTGCTGGCAGTGTTGCTCATGGTGGAAACAAAGACTTGACGTGCCGCCCGGCATTCCGTGCTGGGCACAGCACAACGTGTACGCTGTTGTTCCGTTTGCAGTATGAAAACCTTTTTGGGTTATTGGCCCGTGTTGACTTATGGTTCGCCGATATCCCTGTTGGTCCTTCAACTATCTTTCTTTTTCTTCGGCCACTGGTCCCAGGATTCGTTTCAAAAGTTATTTGCGAGTCAATTCAAACTTAAAGCGCTCGATCCGTCCACTCAGGTTGCACCAAGTAAACAGAAACATAAAAAAGGGTCAACTGCTGTTCCGTTTCTGGTCATCACGGAGGTATTTCAATGGTATAAAAGTCCAGCTTGCAAATTTAAGATTGTTTATTATATATTAGGGGTGATCGGTTTTTCGTCCAATCCGGTCCCACCCAAGAACCAGACTGGGAGGACCGGTTCCCAATTTCTAGAACCTCCAGTCAGTCCGGTCTATTCCAATTGAACCAGTCATTTGCACATCTTTTAGCTGTCTTTTTGAAATGATAACCTAATGAAATAGAACAGGGCATTCTTGAAATATAGAACTCCAAGAACTAGAGAGACAAAGCATCAAACGATCAAATAACAATTTCATGTCAAACTTCGAAGTCCAATAAAGATGCATACCGCTCACGGTCTGAAATATGAAGCGACAGACGTTCAATATAATTAACCAACAACTCATATTACAGAACAGAGAAGAAGCTACAATACGAAGACTATCAAGGACATTTTCACAGCTCAAATACAAATCAACGGAGAGCAGCAAAACATATTGTCTACAAAGCTATCTTAAAAGGAGAAACTGACAGTTAGAGGCCAAGTGAAAGGAACCCTTCCTTCTTCGAGTAATATAAAGCCCAAAGGTTGAAGCAAAAGGCTAACAAGCGAACTCCTAGAGATTGAAGGCGCTCAAGCAAGAGCCGAGAGGGACGTCTGAGAGTCGAGCGAGAGCCAGAGGGATGCGAAAGAGCATCGAGCAAGATGTGAGGCACTGAGGTGAGAAGGAAAGATAGAGACTGAAGGCGCTTTGAATGGCATGAGAGGTAAGACTGCAGAGGAGAACTGGAGGAGGAGTTAGATTAGGGTTTATTGCTGCTTTTTAAGAAAATAAAAAAAATTAAAAATAATCTATCCAGTTTGGTCCATTCCCCCCTTGAAACCGATAACTGGACCAAAAATCGCTAATTCCATAAAAATGGAATTGGAAACCCGACCGACGCGACGGAAATTACCCAAATGCGGTTGATTCAATTAAGTTCTAGTGATTCTCAGTTCAGTCCATCCAATATGCTCACTTTTATCATATATTAACAAACAAATTATTGTTTATAACGAAATATTATGACTGGTTGCAGGTACCCTACGGGAACCGACTACTTTGGTGAGATGGGTTTGAGATTATACATTGAAATCCTTACCAATTTTGAGATGGATTCGAAAAGTAATAAAATGTCATTGGGACGGGTGTGGGACTACGTCCGGTCCTTTTCCATCCCTATTGATTTATCATGAACACAAAAATAGTTTATCACTTTACCAAAAAAAAAAAATTAATCACGGTAAATGTCAAACTTCTTGAAAGGTTGGGCGTCATCTATGAAGAATTTGGGTAGAGTAAAATTGCAACAAAAAAAAAAAGTTGGTATGGTTGCGGTGGGTAACTCATACAAATAAACATCCATTAATGCTAGTACTCAGGTTCATAATAATAAAACACGAATTTCTTTAATGGACATCAGTACTTTTATAGTTATATTTTCAATGATCTTAACAAGTTCATAAGTTTTAAAGAATAAAAAAACCAGTCATACATTATAGTAGTTTCTCTAAAAATCATTTTCCTCAACACCTACGGACTTTCTCAGAAATTTACCGTTCTGAAAATTAATCCATTGAGTTGCATCGTGCTTCTGAACAACATGGAACGACCAGTTCTCCTGGCACAGGCCTCTAGTCGGCGCAAAACAACCGACAGAACTACCGAAACCATTCAAAGTGAGAAGATGACGACCTTTCCTTGTGCCACGTTCCTTGACTCAGACCATTATAACCCTAATTCTCAAACCAACAGAGAATCAAGAACCGCCGCCCAGGCGACGCCCTCATGAACGTGCACGAAACATACGAATCCGAATTGACAATTCTTGCATCTGACCCGTTCATCTGTTTGAAATTTTCTGAAGTCTCTCGAGCACAGAAAGTCGACATCTAAAACACGTCTCAAGAGAATTTGAAGTCACACAAGGCTCGTGTTAGGGCTAATGCTATCACCTAGAAGGCATGAATAGGTGAATAAGCGGAATTTAAAGAAAATTGAAACTAATATTGCAATAGAAAAACTTTTGGTGATAAACCGTGCAACGTTCAGTTCTTACCGATGTACATTAATCTATCACAAGAAATAAATAAGAGTTTAAAGGGATACAAAATTGCACACAACAAGTTTATAGTGCTTCAGCATTGACAAGCCTACATCCCCTCCATCACTCTCATAGCCAATTGGTTGAAATCCACTAAATGTATCTGCCAGAAGTTACAAGGATTGAGTGCACTTGAATCGATTAGGTGTGATTGAATCTTCTGATTACACACTCCTTTTCTACAACCTTTAAGAGATTACAAATATGAGTGCAAAGAGATGTACTTGTAAGGATGAAGCACTTCTTGCACTTTGGAATTATAGACTTCGAAATCTCTTAGCTCTCTCAACATCCAAACTTCTTTAATATTCTTCAGCCTGTCCATTTAATCGCTGGACATATCCTCTGAAGATGATTCAGTCAATCTATTTGTTGAATTTGAATCTAATAAGAAAATTTGATTGTTTTCAATTTGTCAAGAACCGAGTCTCCTTCTCATTCTATCTACCATAAGACAAATTGGGTTTCCACAAGTTCTGGTCCTTCATATTGGAATGTTTTTATCATCTCTAAGGTTAATTGATCCTTGTGATCGTGATATTCCATCATAAAAGATTGGATCATGCGAACTTTCCTTCTTTTGATCAATGAACGCTAATAAGGCAACGAATCCATGCCATCCACTAGCCGTTGCACGAGTATGTTTCTTAATTTGGTTTAACGTGCATATCTCCTAGATTACTCCCTTGTCTTCATCACAAACTGAACGCATTTTCTGATAAATATATCTGCTCCAAGAATCACACCTAGAAAACTTACCATCTTTAAGTAATCGAACAAAAAGTTTTGTCAATCTTCAAAACCATTTAGGGGTGTTTCACAACAGTCTGCATGTCTACAAATACCGGCACGTAGGCATGCATCCTAATCAAATTCCTACGCCCTCAACAACAGCAACATCTTTAATCGACCCACCAGGAAATGATGAAGTTTCTAAGAGCAATTCTAGTGGCCATCCTGGTGCTTTTGCTGCTGAGATTGGAAGCCAACGAAGCGCGCAGATCGCTCCACCAAATGGATGAATACCAAAACCAGAAGCCTCATCACTTGCTCAACAAACTGCAAAAGGGCAGCGCCCATCCTCCCGGGAATGGGTGCGCCTACACTGCGAGCGAAAGAGGGCCACCTTGCATGCAGACCAGGAACTTCATGGGCCACGGCGTGGTAGCCCCTCCGGTTGGTCATGCCAGTGACAGAGATGGTTCGACCCGGCATGGCCGTGGATCAGAAGTGAACAGTATTGATCTACAAGGACTCCAAGTTGCAACACTGACGATTTTTTCATTGGAAATCTTCCCTCGTTCCTCTCTCTCTCTCTCTCTCTCTCTCTCTCTCTCTGCTTCTCCTTTGTTTAATGGATGACATTTCAATTTTTTCTCCGTCTATTCTCTTCTTGAAAGAATGAACCGAAAGAAGATGAACCCCATATAGAAATATCTTGTGGCCGTTAAATTTTAAAAAGATTATAGCGATTTCAGTCGTGCGTAATCATCAGCTGTCCTCTTCTCCCTTCCGATCCAAGAAAACGTTTTTCGGTTCATGGCCATGAACCACTACTACTTAACAGTCACGTATACACCTTGTACTCGATCCGTATAGTGTTAAATCATCTCATGATCAATGGCTTATCGCGTTAGAGCTGATTTTGTATTCTTTATGCCCCAATTATCAGAGGAAAGATTTGGCTGTGGCCCGGCGGTGTGAGCACTGCAATTGGAACATGTTGGTGCCATTCGCACTCTTTCCATCACCCGATGTTCATCGTATGCGCCAACGAAGTTCTTTAAGTAGCCCTGATTAGTATTCTCTCTCTCTCTCTCTCTCTCTCTCTCTCTCTCTCTCTCCGTGTACTCGGAGACTAAGGAGCTGGATCTTGCAGTGTCGATGTAGGCGAAGTGGCATGTGGCTTTGCCATGGCCCCACTCTGGAGAGAGAGAGAGAGAATGTGGTGCTGGTGGTGCGATGTCGGTCGGCAGTTGTCCGAGCAACGGTGTGTTGATTTCAATTCGAATACTTCGTGTAGTTAACTTTCCTTATTTATACTCTAGTTTGATGATTGGGCCAATGGATGTTATCCTAATCAAAATAGGAAATAAACGACTCAAACTACACGCAACTTGGGACTACGCCAGTTCTAATTGCCTTATATATAATCGTGCAAGGATCGTCACGTTCCTACCATCGATCAAAGTTTCAAGTAAGTTTCCTTTCCCTCTATCCACTTCTGCCTCGTACCACTGAAGACCGAAAATTTAAAGAGACGCGATCTTCTCCCAAACCAAAATTGAGTCGCTTCAACTTTTGCCGAGAGCTATGGAGATCAAATCCTTTGATGTTCTTCCTCGTGATATGGTGATGGAAATTCTTGCTTCCGTCGCCACCAACTCCATGGATGACTTCTTCAACACGAAAATAAGGTAACTTTTAAGCTTTCCCTTCAAAAAGTTACTCTCCAACAGGTGATTAAAGAATTAATGATCTTAGAGAATTCAACGATCTGTGGTTAATCAAGTTTCTTTTTACATTCTGGGGCTGGTAGATTTTTCTAATGTTTAACCTCTTATAATGAGGAAATTCTTATTCAGTTGTACATCGTGTTGTTGTGATGTCATTTATTCAATCAAGAATCCTCATTAGATGGATCACTTCTTCGTAATGAAGAATTTTAAATTAGATTTCAGTCATATAAACTTAATTATGCTTTCATGATTATTGAGGCCTGGCAGAATCCGACTTTGGAAGATGTAACTTAGTGCCAATTAGTGCAAAGAACCGTTGCAATTGTTATAGTAACATGGGATTTATGATAATATGCTGATATATTATTCTTGTCCCTGCAGTTGCAAAATCTTTAATGAATTAGCTGAGGAAGATTACGTATATCAACAAATTTCACTTGACAAAATTTCAAGAATACTATGGTGGCATCCGGAAGAAGGCAAAGCCTTCATTCAGAGGTGCATCAAGTGCGACAATTCGGAGGCCTTGTATACACAAGGACTGGTACGTATTTAATTATGTGATTTCTCTATCTAATTTATTCGCTATTGCTACGTTTAGAGTTAGAAATTGACCATATGCCATTTGTGAATGTTGCAGTATGAGTATATAAGTTCCATAAAGGTTGAGCTAGGAATGGAGCTATTGAAGAGGGCGGCACAGATCGGACACCTTGGAGCTTCCTACGTCGTGGGGCTTCTCCTTGTCTGCGAGGGTGGTGAGTTCAAAAAGGAAGGAGTTCACCTGTTGAGGAAAGTGTACGCGAGCGGGCGAGTGGTGGAATGCCGCAAGAAGTACCTCGACGTCGTGCGCAACATGTGGTGGAACAACGTGACGATCTTCGGAGGGGAGCCTCCTCGCTACGACTGCCGGATGCGGAGCGAGCACTGCAAGAGGAGGGGATGGGTGAGCGACATCGACCATTACGACGACACGGGATGCGAACAGTGCATTTGCCGAGCGGAGATAGAGATCCTCTACAAGTATGGCAGACGCCCTTGATCACGAGAGGATTTTCTTCATCAGTGAGATCTATATATCAAGATCCTCCGTGCCACAACTATGAAGAAAGAAACTGCATGCACCTGAAGAAACTCTGGGAGAGAATTCAGACGATCTGTGATTCTCCAAGTTGCTACTTCATCTTGTGTTTAGCATCCGTGATAGGCTATGCTACTTCATTCAGGCATCACGCGAGAATTTACTGTGCGAAAAAAATTTTATACTACAAGAAAAGGCACTTAATAATATATCCAATGACATATTATTTGTAATTTTTGGAAATATATAAAATAGTTCATGAATCTTTGTAGTTTCCATTAAAAGAAAATCTAGGTCAACGAAAAGCTAACAAGTGTCACCATGTGTCCACTCATGGCATGCCACATCAGATGATGACGTGGCAACTGAAAGTTAGAGTTCAGCAAAACATGGACCGCCTGACCGTCAGTGAGCTGACACATGGCACAGCAGGCCGTGTTCTATTCGAGCGATGCCTAGCATGACACAGAAGACTCTTCGATGCAGGTGAAGGATGAAGCCGGTAGATCAAATTGTCGGCAACGACAGACGATGGCCTGCGGTATCGCATTGCCAGAAACCATACGAGTCCAAAAGATAAGTGTTGGGTTTCCATCAAGAAACGATGATAGTGTATCGTCCTAGCGGTCAATGCGACGAGGAGTAACTTTTGAAGTTGAGTGCAGCCGAACAGGAAAAGCTGAAGTAGATTCGCTAGGAAACTGGTCCCTTAAGCCTCCGCTCTCTTCCGTTTGGATGCAAATGAAGCAAGCTTAGCTCAGTCTTCAGGGGGGTTGTAATCTCGATTGATGCGTTCGAATGATTGATTCCTCTTGATCGTTCGCGTCGAGATAACCCATCTGGAGTGGGAAATTCAGTCACAGTGGCAGGGCAGAATCGCATGCAAGTTTCAATACGCAAGGCGTGCGCAATGGCTCCGCCCACCTGCATCAAAGCTCTCACCTTGATCACCTATACCCACCCCAGCACGAAGGTAGTAAACTGTATTTCCGCGTTTTGCAACCATGACCACGAGACTGGCCACAAAAAAACACCAGTCTACAGCTTTCAGCTGTACAAGCATCTTCAGATTTTCTTAGAAGATGGAACTCATCTAAATCATGATTAGTATCTAGACGACGGATTTGTAGGAAAAGCAAGAGATATGAGAGACGAGATCTCAATTAACAGGCTCTACTTGGAGGACAAATTCAATCAGTTGGTTCAAGCCTGATAACTCTATCAACAGCCATGAATTCAGCCTTGATAGCTATAAAAGGAGCACGGGTTTTGTTTAGTAGAAAATGGAAAAAAGTAACACTAAAGAAAACAAAAAGACCCAACAGAAAGGCGATCTTCAATTCTAATCTGAATTAGGCAATTGGCTGCAAAAATATTCGATCGTAACAAGCTACAAAACTCCCTCCAAGTTTTACAGAGCAAACTGTGATCTTTGCCTCAGTCTTATTATAAATAATTTTACAGAAGCAGCATGCATCTGCACACTCATTTCGACTTCTTCCCTGCCTTCTTCTTGATAACTTCATCGATGTACATTATACCTTTGCCCTTGTAAACTTCCGGAGGCTTGCAACTGCGAACGGCAGCAGCAAATTGATGCACCCTTTGCTTGTCAATCCCAGTACAGCAGACCACGTTGTTTTTAAAGCAAAAGACACGCACGGCAGGAGGAACAGTCAGCTCTACCTCATGACTGTAGCCTAATTTTAGGTACAAGAGGCGTCCCTCAGACTCCGCTCTAGCTTTGAACCCAACACCAACAATCTTGAGAAAGCGAAAGAATTTGGCCTCCATCACCGTCAACACAAACAGATTGCCTCAATTTCCCCTGAGATCAGACTACCAAAATAAGCACATCCTCCAATTATTATTTCTGATAAGTCAATTAATGAGAAACAATGACAGCATCCCCAAGACTGATAAACTTATGGAAACCAAACTAAGAAACCGAACCCATAGGAGCAGAAATCTAAAGGATGCAAGTATGCCACAACAGACTACAGAGAACTCTGGCCTTTGACATCAGTTCTTACTCTATATCCCCATTATACATTCCTCTACTGTTCCCATTTCTTTAACTATAAGCCACAGTGGCCCTCTTCCAACCGGATGTTTCATAGTGGAAAAGCAAGAACACTATCATCCAGTTTCAGCAGAGGGGTAGCACAGTAAGAGATTTTTCCATCGGTAACATAATCTATTCATGACTCCGAGCTTCCGCCAGCCAAAAATCAAGAAGTTATAGGTCATTAGACCTTTCTTCCCCGTCACAGTGCCCATTGTTGTTCTACACAAACTCCAATGTTTTTGCTTGAATTAGATCATCCCAACTCATTATTGGCCGGCAACAACCCTAGGCCTCGAATCTCAGGTTAGATTGCAGAAAAGAATCAAGCGACCTACTCGCAGACAACAAAACAGAGCCGCCCCCAACATGGAAACAGACCGACCTGGAATTAAAGAGAAAGAACAGAACCAAGAGAACAAGATAGAGCTAATTGCATTCAAACACTGTCTTGCTGCACGCTGCGCTCTAAACCCAGGATTCAAAACGCAAAGATCAAGCATTTCCACAATCCCGAAATCCAAAATCCACTTTTGAGATAAGATTTAAGGAAAGACCCAATAGCGAACGGAATGAGCATGACTCTGAGACCCCCAGAAAAGCTTTAAAAGGACAAAAAAAAACCCGGCTTTCGCCAGAACCGTACCTCTGAGAGCGAGTGAGGAGCGCGCAGGAGAGCTTGCTTCCGGAGGGAAAAGGTGGGTCAATGGCAGAATTGCATTCCAAGAAGTATCGTACGTCGCTGAGAAGGAGTCCGGGGGGTGGCAGTCGTTTCCCAACCCTAACAGCGACGCCCTGCGGCTAGAGGAGAGAGAAAGAGCACTACTTTCTTTACTCTCTCTCTCTCTCTCTGTTATGAATTTTTTTTTTTTTCTTGCGAAACCAGAAATTATTTTACTTTTTTAAAGAGCAAAAATGGTTTGGGATGAGTTCTTTTTTTTTCTCTCCTCGTTTATAAATGGAATAATTTAATTTTTAATTTTAGTTTACTTGAACATTTCCTATTTACTTTCCGCGCATGAAGTATGTATTAGTATAAAACTCAACTAATTAAAAAAAGAAGAAGAGAAGCACGGAAGAAACTTATTTTAAATCAATACTTAAGCATGAGAAAGTGCGATGAATATAAAACCCATTATTCATCTTGTGCAACATCATCTAAAGAGAAAATTAAAGGAAGGATTGCAAGTATTTAGGGAAAATTATCTGAAAAGTCTTAAGCTTATTATCTTTTTATCAATTCAATCATAAATTTTTCGATTTTGCCAATTGAGTTTCATCCAGCCAATTTTAATCTAAATTCATTAACATAAACACTGAGCATCCTATGTAACATAAACGTTATTGATGTGAATAAAATTTATTAATTTAGTTAATATATTTTTTCCAAAATTTAATTATTTTTATATATTAATTTCTTTTTTGTTTCCTTTCCTCTTCCTCTACCAATGGCCTTTCGACGACCAACCAAAGGCTACAACTAGCGAGGGTTGGCCTCGTCAATATCTAGCGAGGGTGACCTTTTCAGTCTCGGGTGAAGCTTGCCCTTACCAACTCTAGTGAGGTTGAGCCTCTCGAAAGACCAACGAGAGTCAATCTAGTTGGGATCTGGGTAAGGGATGACCTCATCAACCTTGGGCAAGATTAAGCCTCACCAGAAGTTGGTGAGCTTTGCCCTCGCTTAAGGCAAGCGATTGCTCGAAGCAGGCAAGGGTTGGTTTGGCCTGTCTCAGGCTAGGTCGCCCTTGCCGAGAAAAGATGTCTTATTAGATAAATTTTGGGCAAAAAATTGAGCAATTACATTTGACTTTCTTCAATTATTTTTATTCTTAAGAGTGTCTTCATTCTATTTCACTTTCGATGTTACTCATAGTCTTTGATTTTTCCTGCTTAAGAGCTTTTCATTTCTCATAGTCAAAGGGCTTGCACTCAAGACACTCAAACAGCTTGCTTGGACATTTTCCATATCTTAATTGTGGAAAGAAATTCTAGAATGAGGGTTTATGAAAGCAAATTCATGACTCAAATACAAAATTAGTTAAAGATAGAAATGAGACTTGACTTAAAGTTTAGGATTTTTTTGTACGGAGGGAAAAATTTAGAGCAAAATTGGAATTGAATATAAATTTAGGGATTTTTAACGAGAAAAAAAAAATTAAGGGCAGAATAGGAATTCAACTGAACCTAAAAGAACTTGTAATAATGAAATGGCAAGTTGTCAAAGGAGTAATGAAATGTCGGAAAAAAGAAAAATGGAAAGACCGGGGGAAAGTGCAACTTGGAGAAGCCCTAGAGCATTTACTTCGTTGATGCCCATCTTCGTTCCACCGATCTCAAGCTACAAGCGGTCAAGCGGCAAGCACGCCCAACTTTCGCGCCGCCGGCAGCAGCAGCAATGGACGGCGACGGAGTGGCCACTCGCGACGACGACGACGACGACGACATTAACGACCCTCTCGCTACCCTCTTAACTCCACAGGAAGGCGGCGGCGGCGGTGGCGGAGGCCAAGGAGGTGGAGGAGAAGGAGAAGTCGATCCCGCCGAACCCAACCAGCTGGAGCATCACCACCTCCGGTCAGTCAACGCCACCATCGCCATCCGCCAGCTTCCTTCCCGGGGCCTCTCCTTCCAGCTCTGGCCGGCCGCCACCACCCTCCTCCACCTCCTCGACTCCTACGTCTCCGACCCCGCCGCGAGCCCCCTCTCCCCGGTCCTCGCCGACCGCCCCCGCCACCGCCGGCTCAGCGTCCTCGAGCTCGGCTCCGGCACCGGCCTCGTCGGGATCGCCGCCGCGGTCGCGCTCGGCGCCGACGTCACCGTCACCGACCTCCCGCACGTGGTCCCCAACCTCCAGTTCAGCGTCGACGCGAACGCGGCGGCCCTGGCGGCGGGGCCGGGATTGGATCGGTCCGCGTGGCGCCGCTGCGGTGGGGGGAGGCGGAGGACGTCAGGGCGCTGGGGGAGGAGGAGTACGACGTGATCCTGGCGTCGGACGTGGTGTACTACGGCCACCTGTACGGCCCGCTGCTGGCGACGCTGCGGTGGCTGTTCGAGAGGAGCGAGGGGAGGGGGGAGATGGTGTTCGTTATGGCTCACCTGAGGAGGTGGAAGAAGGACTCCGCCTTCTTCCGGAAGGCGAGGAAGGCGTTCGACCTCGAGGTCATACACGCCGACGAGCCGCGCCAGGGGTCGAGGGTCGGGGTCGTCGTCTACCGTTTCGATTGGAAGAGGCAAAAGGACCGCGAAATGCGCGGCTCCATTGGATACCGTCTCGTCTGATTTAACTTCGAATTCGATATGAAATTGATCGTTTGAATTGAGAGTCAAAAACACTGGAAGAGAGCGTTGCAAGAGAAATGCCCCCATTGGCTTTCACCGTTACTTTCTTTTAAGCAAGCAAGCTTGATCTCACATTTTTGATTTCACATTAATGATGGCACAAGCACGACCATAATCGTTTTTCATGAGCATTACTCGAGACAGTCGGGCATTGCGATCGATCGGTTTCGTGATGTGACTGAAATTGATCACATTGGATCATTTTAGAGAACTCCAATAGGTATTCGGTGAACAATTCAGAGAACTCAATAGATATTTGATGAACATAATTTATCTTGTTCTTGATGACATTCCTTTACTTACAAGTAAAGTTTCAATCAAAACATAGAACCTCAAAACCTCCAAAAATTCCACACCTGCATTGGCACAAGGGAATGAAACTATGACAACAAAAGCACCCACCAGCAAAGAGGGGGCAAAAAGGAAAAGAGATATCACAAGCAAATAATATACAATCCCATCTACAAAAAGGTCCCCAGAGGACCGAAATCATCCAGGCACCGTGTCATTGCCGCTCTTTTCCATCTTGTGATTCTCTGCAGCAAAATCGATGCCCAATACATACAAGTAACAATAATTTCCCGGTGGAGTGGAGTCGCAACATAATCCTCGGCAATTCAGCTGTCTGACAACAATGGAACAGCCAACATTGCATGCAAAACAAGAAAGTTATCGCTTCCTTAAGGGTGAGCCCTTAGCTACAGCTTTCATGTTCTGAGAGTCCCTAAAGCAAACAAAATGGACGAGCGTCTTTCCATTTGGATACACTGCAAATACGCTCGTCCCTATCTTTTTGTTGCAAAGAGAGCACATACTTTCACTGGTTATCTTCACGACCGCTTTCCTTTGGGTGTAAAGTTCGTCTTTCACCTGTTTTCATAAGCAAGTTTATCACAACCCAAAGGGATATGGTCATTGGGCAAGTACATCATATACCTTTTCACCATATTAGCAAAGATGTGCTAATGAGGAAAAATTGAAAAGGAGGAATGGAAAGAAAAATGAAAGACAAAGAATCCATGTAAGATAGTGAAGCAAGACCTTTTCACAGAGAAGATCGATATTCTACTCTTTACATATAAATCAAAAGATAAATGCCAAATGAACCCAGCAATTCAAGGTTGGATAAAAATGTACCTGAAGGTTTTCACTCTGCCTCAAATTCTTGATCACCGAGTAGTTCCTGTATGCTTCACTGGACTTCCTAACAAAAGGACCAAGAAACGGAAGCAAATTCTGCACAAAAATGAATACATCTGCCATGAGAGCTCAAAGTAAATACAATGTCGACCCAGAGAAACATATGCAAGATGATTCTAGAGAAGAAATTCTCGAGCATAAAAACTACTGATGTCTGATTCCTGCTTCAGCAAACTACATACCTGCAGCTTAGTTTCTCTTGGTAAGAGTCTAAGGGCCTGTCCTCCATTGATTCTATCCCACCTTTTGCTCAACAGATCGAGGACCTCATCAAGCATTATAGTGGAAGCTCCTTCTTCACTAGGCTCATCTGCATCACCATCACTCCTGCCACTGTCAGTATTGCTGGAACTTACTCTCATGTCTTCTGCACCCTCTATTGCAGCAATTTTCTTAGAGGACCGACTTCCCTTTGACCTTATAGAAGCTGTACCAAGCTTCGGAATGCTGGGGCTTTGAGATGATACTAAATTGTTGATTCGCTTTTCAAAATCTCTTGTTGTTCTTTGAGGATTGAGGTATATTTGCAGAAGGGTAAGATATATATTGCCCGGAGATTTTGCAGATGGCTGATGAACCATACTTTCGTATACGCGATCGCAATAAGACAATGCCAGATCAGCCACATGAAGCTATCAAAAGGGCAGAGAAATAATTAGCACTTCAACCTACAGGACATGAAATTATTAAACAAAGAACACAGCATTCATGAAATAAGTACTTTGTAAACAAATGCACACCATTGCTAAGCTTCATGATAAAGATCAGGAAACCATGGCCCCTACGATTAGGTTGAGAAAAACCTACTATGGGAGATAAAAGTCTGGAACTTGTGGAGAGCTACCCCCACACAAGCCAATCAGCAGCCCATAAGATTAGGATGAGAAAAACCAACTACGGGAGATGACAGGTGGAAACAATGAGTACGGCAACGAGACCAAAAAGAAGGCCTCTAAATGACAGATGGGCCATGATTTTGGTCTGGAAACCGGTATAGCAATCCCAGTAACACAATTGACACCAATTTAAGTTCAGCCTCAGCCGTGATCTTGGCTGAACACCATGTTTCTCAACCATATTTTCTCTTGATATTCATGTGCAGTTAACTTTAAATAACACCCAACCCATGAGTCCATGTCATGGCCGCCACACCCCCCCTCAAAAAAAAAAAAAAAGGCAATCAAAAAATGAAGTTCGTTGTCTTTCAAAAGACAAAGTGAGATTCAGTTACATTTTATGGCAGAGAATTGTCATGAAGAACAAAATATATTGTTGAAGTTTGTTAAAACGAGTATTATGAGTTGCACATCTTTTTTGGCCAAAAGGGTTATATAATCTTGCATCACCATCAATAGATCACCTTGCTTGCACTGTTATGCCAACTCAACTACATTTTTGGTGCTTTCACTCCTGCATGGTAGCATCTCCTTTCTATAAGTAAGAAACTTTTGGAGAACTCAGATAGGTTCATTTGTAGCTTAATATTGATACAAGTGAATGCTAAAAAACCCAGCTTAAATAAAGTAATGAGTCTCAGGGCCTTGTACATCCTCTCAAGCTCTCAAGTTAATGGATATATTAATTAAGATCAAGTCAATTTAAGCGGTGCCTTTGCATTTCACTTGATAACAACGTAAGAGGTTAAAAATACAATCTCCCTTATAAAAAGTACCTTATGAACATAGAGAGACAAGGCGAGCTCATGTTGGTTCATTTTCCCCAATAAAATCGCACGCTCTTCATACAAGGCATCTGTTGGAAGACGTTTCAACAGAGTATCTGGACTGTAACCTGAGATACTTTCTAATGCAGACAATAACTTCTTCCTTGTTGGAGTATAGACTTTCTCATCCCATTTCTGTTGAGCACTAAGATCTCCATACCATTCAAGGACCTCACCCAGATAGATTTGCACCTGCATCAATTAAAAAAGACTTTTAGTTAACGTAGGTTAGAATGCAAACAATTATATTAAAATATTTACTGAATGGCAACGGGTGCTGACTATGGAAACTGCAAAGTCTTCATTTTTAAATGGAAACAGTATTGACTCCAAAAAAAAAAGTACTATGTTAACATAATAACTACTGTCTCATAAAAATGTTGATAATGGCATCTAAGGCATGATTATAGTTTACACACAATAATTAAAAAATGCAAAAGTTTTTCACCATTTCGTTTTGCAAATTTCCTGAGATTCCATTCTCATTCATGGCAAGCATAAGTTCCAAGTATGTGGCCTGCATGTTTGGTGCATGCCGCTTCAGATAAGAGTTGACCAAATCTGCTGGAATATTCCCAGACAAAAAGAGCTCAATAGTTTGTGTCGGACAGCTTTCAAGAACAAGCATTGCAAACTCCAAGACAAGCATAGGGTCAGTTCCACAGAGGGGCTGCAAAAGATAACCAATTGATGGTCAAACTCAGAAGATTATAACCGTTTTTGCTATGGTAGAAATCACAGCTTGTGGTGATCATAGCTAACCATAGCTAACTTGCCAAAGACCTCAAGTTCACTGAATGCCACAAACATATCAGAATAATGTACCTTAAGATATTCAACTATCATCTCAGGGTTGAACTTTTGAGTCAGCACAGCTTTTGATTCATTTGATTTTGACTCCTCCACTAAGTGATGGAGAAGCTTTAGAGCTTCACGATGCATTGAATTGCTTTTGTAAAGCTCTAGCAAAGCCGTATAATGACTACTGTTCTGAAGAATCTCCTCACATATTTTCACATCACAATAATTAAGGCCTTTCAGTAATTCAACAGCAGCAGAAGACTGTCCAGTGAGTAGCAAAGCTTGGAGTAGTACTGTGTCCAATATAGTTGCCATGTCCCTAGCAACTGAACTAATGGCGATGCTGGTGCGTCCCTGAGGAACAAAAGCAAAACTAGACATGAAACTACAATGACATAAAGTCCATTGACACAAGAAGACAGCCTTAATTCAATTAGTATGTCATCTCTCCATGGAAAATCATCCATGCCATTGCCTGTACATTGCAATGTGTCTGGTCAAGTGTATTGATGTTGACACGTAAGCAAGAATTCTGCACTGTAAACTTTCTGTAATTGCATTTTGAATGCATTGCATCACACTGCATGAAGGTAGGTATCCAGTGCACCCTAAATAATTTAACTGATATATCCACTGTGACAAATTATGGACCCCGCAAAAAGCATGTAATTCATGATCAATCAGCCAACTTAAGCACAGAAAAAGTTCAGAAGCATGCAAGCAGTAACATTAGTACAAGCATCTATGCATTAGATTGGATTGCACTTGATCACCTAGAAAATAAAGCGATAGAGTGGAATGACTGAATTTACCAAAAGAAATTGTCATTAGTAGCACAACAGGTCTTTTAGCCAGTTTGTTTTTACAGGTACCTGATTTGAAGAAACCTATCCACTGGACAATGAAGGTTACTTATGACAAGACCCTAAGTTCTAGAGGAGCATAACTTCTTTTAATTTGTTACATCTGGCAATGAAAAATTGAATGACGTGCTATGAGATGCCTACGCAAGCAATATACATAAACATGAGTAATCCCAGTTTCCCTCCTTCAAGGGGGTTCAACAAACATACCAATTTTCAAAAAAAATTTAAAGCATATTTAGGCATAGAGTTAAAGTCAAATTAAATTCATTTGGCCATATTTTTTTTTTATTTTTTACAGGCACCTGATTTGAAGAAACTTATCCACTGGACAATGAAGGCTACTTATGACAAGACCCTCAATTCTAGAGGAACATAATTTCTTTTAATTTGTTGTATCTGGCAATTAAAATTTGAATGACGTGCTATGAGATGCCCTTGCTTACAACATCCATAAACATGAGTAATCTCAGTTTCCCTCCTTTATGAGGTTCAAAAAATGTACCGATTTTACAAAAAATTCTTAAAGCAAATTTAGGCATAGAGTTAACATCAAATTAAATTCTTTTGGCCATAGTCATGACTGACATAAATTTGCAGGTATCATCAGATTTTAGCCAATATATGAGGACGTTCAGGTAATGCAAGTACCTTGTTCGTCCTTCTAAACCGATTGATATCATATGAGGGAATACTATCACCAACAGCATCTAAAACCACCTCTTCTGTGCCCTCAGTCGTGGCCTTATCTATTATACTGTGTCTCTTCTTCTGCAAAAATTTGATAAGAGCCATGAGGGTATTATGGCTCATTTTTTTGGACTCAAGTGCTGAATGCTCTTCAAAATCCTGTGAATGTGGTGGAGGTGATGATTCCATATCATCTGACACACCAGAGGAAACTCTAGATAGGTATGAAGTGTCTGAAGAAATATCCACCAGTTTCTCTGGCTCTGGAACCAATGCCGTTTTTGGAAGAATTAGCGACGGATATAGAGAAAGCACATAAGTTATATCGACTTGAGAAGCCAAAAAATGTTCCATTGCCTCCTCATAGCTTCCATTTTCAAAAAGATAGTGTGCATATCTGTAACAGGTTCAGGAAGATCAGTGGTGTAATGAGCAATTTACTGTAAGGAGATAGTCAATGCAGGGATGAAAATTGCTTCCACAATAGGTTTCACTTTTGGACAAAGTTCTGAAGCAATAATGTCCCCGAGATACATGGACACAAGGTGAGGTAATTTACTTAATCCAGTAACATAAAACCTCATGCACAGAGCTTAATTACTGATCTGTCTCTCCTTCTATGGAAAAATTTGATAGTAGGGGCAATAAGTTACTTTCTTATTATCATGGATAAAGATTGTCAAGGAAATCTACCTTATATGAATTGACCCCTCTTTTGCAGCCCGAAGGTTTGAATCTTCTGGTGGAAGCATCTTGCACAAGGCCAAGGCTTCCTCAAAATTTCCAGATGCCGTTAACTGCACAATCTGCATCAAGCACGTAAATTAAGTAAAAAGCATATCTAAAGGAAAATACAGAAGAAGATACAAAGAATTCGTGCTAGAAATAATCAGTTTTCATTATTATGCCCCATGAGTACCTGAGCACCAATAGGAACGGGAAAGAACCCATAGACGGAATTATCTAGGGCAACAACCATCGAACTGTTACTTTGGGCAAGATGACGAACATTGCGGAGAACAACAGTCTGAATCAATGGATACGGAACTCGAAGAGAGCGAATCTGAAGTACACCAACATCAAGAATGTGACAGGAAGAAGCTTAGCATACAAAAAGAATGAACAGAGAAATACACCGATAAGACAATTATCAGCTTACCTCAACATATCTTGGTAATAAACCTATTGCATATGGCTTCTGAATGACAACTTCTTGAGGAGCCTCTGACCAACATATCCTACCTTCTGGTAGTAGCTTCCCAGTTTGGTCCACAAAAACTCCAATATTATCCTAAATATGGCAGAAACTCATTGAGGCATATCAAAATACCACGATATAATCCAGAGAAGGATTAGTCTCGATTACTCAAAACAACTCGGTCACAAAGGTCATTAGGATATCTCAAGTTAAATGCATCACACAGAATGGCAAACAAGTTCAACCATATTCTGCGGGCATCCAAAGAAAATATGAATTGGATTTCATCTTCAAGTTACAAGAAACACCTAGACATTGACAATTTAGTTCATCAACAGGATTTACAGTTTCCTCATTTTTCTTTAGTCAGCTTCCGCTAAGTTCTAAGGTCCTCAGCATTGGAGAAAAAATCCTCTGTTTCAGATACACAACAATATATAGTTTGTTCTTCAACCTAAATCCTGCTGCTAAGCCCAGTTGCAAAGATTCTTCTTTTAATGCAAAAATATTTTCTGCTGATATAAGATTCTGCACGGCACTAAGCAAATGTCTGAACCATTGCCTTGGCAAAATGATAAGCCTCTCAGTCCAAATGTACATTATCTGACTTCAGTTCTGCTGTAACAGTTGATGTATAGGGATTAAATGCTCTCAGGATATCATAGACTGCTTAACATGTTTGTATAAAAGCTACAATGGAATCTAAGAAAATGTTTTATCAGACCTCGACCACTTGAGGAAATACTTACACTTGAGGGCCTTTGCTTTTGAGGTGGTTTTCTTGGACAAGTGGTACAAATCAAATGGCCACAAATTGCTCCAGTGGGAACACTTGAATATAGGATGGAAGGGTAGGGAAAACTTAAACGACCTTGAGGAGAAGATAAAAATCAAAAAGAAATATCTTGACTATTTGATCTTGTAGAGGACCTGATATGTTATAGAGCATAACGATATCAAAAAACTCCCTAAGCCAACTCAGTTACAGGAATAAGACTTTAATAGTAGATAGTTGTTACTATTATTGTCATTGTTGAGGGCCTTGCTAACTTTAATGACGCCTCAATAGAATATATTCGCATCTAGAAGTACACCTTAATAGTCTCAGGAAGTCAGTATTTCAGCTACACAATGCATTCAAACCACATGAAGAAGCATACTGATTTGTACTGGCCACTCAGCACATAGTGTTCACATTTCCTGGAATTCTTCCAACCCAAACATGGTACATTACATGCAATAACCACGACCTGGCCATTAAAGATTGCCATTCGTGTTGAGCACTATGGTGGACATATGGCCACTAACAAAGGCCCGCTCAAGTCAAACTCCATTTGTAGAATAGACAACAAGCTACGCGAAATAACCAAGACCAGTTCCTAAATTGGACGTACAAGGATTGCACATTAAACCATCAAAAGACTAGCCTGCAGTCCTCATTCTTAATCAGTACATATTGTGACTCCATCTTCAGAAGCATACTAGATCTAAACATAGCTAAGCCTTCAGAATAAGCGGTGAATTGTAAAGGTCTAAGGAATGAAATACCTTCCCAAGGATGAGTTCCCCAGAAGGAAGGGGCACCACCAGAGGTGGCGCAAGCCTCCCACAGGGAAATACCTCAGACAATGCACCATTTGTAGCATTCATGATCATGTATTCTCTCCTGATTCCCAAACATATGTTCTCACCGCACCACGACATCGACTTCACAGTATCAGGTACCCCAAACTCTTTCACCTCCACGAAGCCCCTTCCCCCTACATCATAACAAATGCAAAATCACCACCAAAATGGAGGAAAACACAGCTGCAATTCCACCAAGCTTCAGCATTCTATCTCTCAATTGATCAAGCAACAGTCTTCCAGCCACTTATTGATCTATACAAGTAAAAAGGCAAACTTTTTTCCGAAGAAGTCAATCTAGTCACAGAAATATTGATTGCAAATTCAGCACCACTTTCTCCAATACTGGACCTTCAAGTATGTTAACCGTATCACGATCATAAATACAGCAATTCCGAATCATCAATGGATTTGAAGTAATCAATTCATTGACCGACACTTGAAATCGGGTACTTCCAGAACAACAAGAAATGGAAAACGGATTGGAATTACCATCGTGCCGGAAGATACAGACCCTCTTCTGCCTGGCGAAGCAGAGGAACCCTCTCCTGTCGTCCCAGGAGCACACATTGGCGCCCCGGGCCTTGGTGAGGACGGCGACGGTCTCCAAATTGGGGAGCCGGTGGAAGGCAATCGACTCCGACAGCGTCAGGAGCAGCTCCCGCGAGGGCAGGGCCTCCATGGACAGGAAGGGCCGCTTGGTAAATCCCGCGACATGGCGCTGCAGCACGTACGGCTCCTTCCGGAGCTCGGAGCGGGAGCCGGAGGACAGAGGGGACCGGTCGGCGGGCGGCGGCGGCGGGGAGGGGGAGGAGGAGGGATCGGGGCCGTAGATGCGGAGGGAGCCGTCGGAGCAGCCGAGGAGGATCTTGGAGGCGTAGGACTCGACGGCCTCGATCCTGGCGGGGCAGTCGGCGAGGAGCTCGAAGGAGTCGTAGGCGCTGTGCACCATGGCCGGCCGGAGGTAACGCCCTCTGACGGAGCCTCTCTCTATCTCTCTCTTCTTTCTCTCTCTTCTGTCAGGAATTCATGGGAATGGAGATGATGATCGGGAGAAGGTGATGGAATGATAGGGGACAAACGGAAGGAGAAGAAAAAGGAGAGGACAAAGATCAATGATTACATTACAGAGCTGCCATGGCCGGGGTGGCGATGGAACGGCGGAAAAACAGAAATCAGTGGAAATCTCGAAAATGCCCCCGAAATCAGAAGACGTTACTTCCTTTTTTTTCCCTAAATTTGCCCCTGAGCTACTGATTTTTTTTTTTTTGGGGGGATCGGTTACTAGACTGAAATTGAACGCATGCATTTTGGCCAAAGTTTTTGTCGAATTATGCTAAGGATTATAATTTACTTTGTCGGATGATTGAAATCCAAATCCAAATCCAAATTCAATAGTAGTTCGTTTCAGGAGAGCTGCAATAAACAACATATAATGGTCTTCTTAACTTTCTGGAAATACTAAACAACGTATAATGGTCTGCAATAAACATCTCCGAATTTCAACGGCAAGGATTGAACCCAAGTTTACTTTAATCCATTGAGGGTGATAATTGATTAAACGGCAGTGATGTTGTGTTGCGAAATATAAAATATTAAATAACACATTTTAAGATCTTCGCTCGTCAAAGTTTGATGAGATAATCTCCAAAAAGCTACCATAAACCGAGGTTGATTTGAAGACATTCTAACCGTTGACATATTTGTCAAACACTCGTAAAGATTATGACATGATAGTTGAAGTTACTGCAGAAAAAATGTGCCAAATTCGTCTCGCGATGTCAAGAGATATGATTAGAGGGGAGCTGGTTCAATTCAACATCTCGTCGAAGTGCTTATCGCATCCAAAGACACCGGACCGGGTCCGAGGTATTTGCACATCAATCTGTCTAGAACTTGTGGAGTCATCACGTTTATAGCTACTATTCCTGGATTTTACCGACGCATTCTCCGCATAATAATTTCATTCTATAAAACGTTGTGCAATTGAAATATTGAAGGATGTTCGAAAGTGTGAGCTACTGAGATTTCCTCTTTCCATTGTCGTCGAACGGAACCTTGCAGAAAATGAGAATCAAGAGGCATTTGCTTGCAGCAAGGGAATTACCCATTTGCTCGGAAGCCCGTGATCCCAGCTCCTGCACCCTAGTCTCCGGCGGCGCAT
Source organism: Corymbia calophylla (assembly GCA_014182845.1). Classification (NCBI taxonomy): domain Eukaryota; kingdom Viridiplantae; phylum Streptophyta; class Magnoliopsida; order Myrtales; family Myrtaceae; genus Corymbia; species Corymbia calophylla. The sequence continues at coordinate 13,213,898 of CM024700.1, forward strand.
CCCGTGTTCTCGGGCACCAGTGCCTAGATCCCTCGAACGGGGCCGGACAACCCAGCTCATGTCGCCGACCCCTGAGGTCTCGCCAGGACCCCGGGGGGCAATTGGCCGGGGGAGACTTTCATTGAATCAATTAGCTAGCAGCACATTATCTCCAATTTTAAGACCTTCAATGTATGCTGATTGGGTTCAGGCTTTATAAAAGAAGGCAGTATGGTGATCAGCCTGTTGGCTAACGCTGTTGTATTGCACTTGTATGTAATGTTGCGACAAGAGATGGGCCTAAACTCAGTCGTTTGTGATTCTAGACACAGGCGAAATCACTGCGCCATCACTACTATCCTCAACATTTTCAAGGAGTTCAAAAAGTTCGGCTATCAAGCTTGCATTGCACAACAACCATCTCCTATCACAGGACAAAGCTACAGTGAAAGATGTGAGCCGAGAACCCATCTGGACCAAGTGCTTTGTCACCGGCTGTTGACTATAATCCACCCTCTTAATCTCAGCACGGCCAACGGAGAAAATATTCAGTGGTTAGTGCGCGCCACATCATCTGCTGACGTGGCGCGCACTAACCAATCAAATGGTGACAAGTGTCTTGGGAGGGACCCGCTGCAAAAATAGAAAGGCCGGTTCACAGCTGGCTCGGCTCGGCTCATCTGACAGAAGAAAAAGAAATGACGGGTCAATTAATGCGCAGCTCCCGCTCAAAATTTTTCTCTCTCCTCGCTTGAATTTTTAGGGTCTTTTCTCCTTCTCTCTCAAAGAAAGACGCAGGCAGAGAAGAATCCCAAACCACGTGCTCGCGCGTCCCACCCTTCCGCCTCCGCCTCCCCAAAAAGCCTCGCCATTCGTAGCTGGTCCCAACCCCCCTCCGCCTCTGATTGTTTCCATCGCGGAGATCGAGCGCAAGGTTTGTGATAGTGTAGGTTTCTCTTCTCAGACAAAGGAAAGAGAAGCAATGAAGCACATTACGGCCGCCCTTGCTCCGGCGCTCGCTCGCTTCTCTTTGCGCTTGTTGCTACTCTGCTGTTCATTTGGCAGCTGTGCCCCCGCCGTCACCGATGAATCACATTCAAGGGCTCCCCTACTCCGGCGCTCACTCACTTCTCTCTCGGCACTCATAGCTGCTCCGGCGTTCGTCAAGTGAGAAGGGAGGTGTCCATTTGGTGGGGCGAGAGCGAAGCCTGAGGCACATGTCCTACCACTAGCGATTGGGCTCGATGATTACGCACTCGTCTCGAGCGTTAAGTCCCGATCGAAGGGAGGTGGTCGATTGGCTGAACTCTATCATTCAAGGTGCGTTTGGGGCTTTCTTTTCTTTCCTTGTCTTCGTCGCCATGTTCAATAGGATGAAGGTTTTCCACGGGCACGGTTGGTATTCTCTGCGTTGGGCTCTTCTTTTCAATTTTTGCACGATGGAACCGCACATTTAATTCACCTTTTTCTATGCTTTGTTTGGGAAGATACGGTTTTTGCCTCTCGATGCTTTTATCCAAAATATCTCATCCATTTCTTCTTGTGGAACAGGTTCTGTGTTTTCTCTAGCGTCTTTCTTCGGATTTAATCGCCACCGCCATGAGCTCCTTGGATCTGGCGATGGAGGTGATTGTAGCGGGGCCGAAGCTGGAGCCGGAGTCAGAGTCTGAGGAGTAGAGGATGAGAAAGACAGGGGAGGTGGCGAGCACGCTGGACATGAGAGTGGGGCAGTTGCTCAAGGCATGGAGGCATGAGGAGGCCGACTAGCTGTGCGTGGAGGAGGACGTCGTCGAGGTCAAGTACGTCATTCTCCAAGAGCTTCAGGTACTCCTTTGGTCCCTATGTATTGCAACAACTTGGCGCTGCTCTTTAAGGTTGAGGATGAAGTAGATGGTCTACGCGTATGTTTGTACACTCAACTTCATTGGATTGCCTGGTAGGTTTTGGAACATTGCTTGATCAATCTATTGTGTGGACGGGAAAAATTAACCTAGTGGAAGCTGGAGGTAAGTTGGGGGTTTTTCCTATGACATCTTAAGATTAGAATTGAACAATCCAAAAGCTCTCTAGGCAATCCATCACCCTCCCCATTGAAGCCTATCCTCTCTTCCCCCATCAGAATCTCCTCGGAGCATCTCTCTGACTCCTTCACTCTCACCAATTATGACATTCGTTCATGCACCGACATCACCAAAGCATCCTGTTGTTGCGCCCCAAAAAACCGGATCACAGCACCTCCTATTTCAACTTCTGGTCAAAATCTTGATAATCGCTCCAACATGAAGCATCAAATGGTGATCATTTCTATTTCAGTAATTGCAAGGTCAGTAGTAATCTTAACATCAGCTGCTGCCATGTTCTTCTTCCAACACAATAAGGTCACTGAAATCTTGGGCCACAGGGTTGACTGGGCAACTGCAGAAAGCTTTAGTAACAAGTAATCATTGTTCTTGAGGGAAATAAGGGTATGTGCCAATAGTTGTAGTAAAAGTAAAAAGTTCCAAGCATTTAATTTAGCAATTCAGTATAAAGCTAGAAGCATAAGTCTATCAGCGAGTGGGTTAAGATTTGAAATTCATTATAGAAAGTTCCAAGAATTGTAAAACCAAAATACATTTATAGTGATGGCATTTGAACTATTCTGATAAGAGTGAGAGACTAATCTCACTTTCCTAAAACTGTAAAGCTCTATTAACTGATAGCATATATTTCTTGAGTAATTGAACCTTCTAAAGATTGGCTTGAGAAAATGCTAGTTCAGAAGAGAAGTCACTTGTCTTTGCTTGTAATATCTAGTCTTTTTCACTAAAAAAAGATTATGATTATCCTACCAAGGTCAAATTTTGGATTCCATAATCTACGTCATAGGAAAAGTGAAGGGGAACTTCCACCCTCTTTTATTGTGTGGCACATATACAAAACAAACTTCATCTTCCAGTCCTTCCACTCAGATGCAACCATGCAATTATTACTCAACTTTTCCGGACTAGGAGAGAGAGGACAGCAGAGCAAGGAGAGTACGGTTCGGCAGAGGAGACAAAGGAGAGAGGAGAGAGATGGGAGAAGGCACATATAAAGCAAATTTTCACGAATATAAGAAATCACTTTTGTTGCAACAAAGGTACAGGATTGACACGAGAGAGGAAATAACTCAAGACTTGACACCACCTCGGTTTCTAGTATCAGACAGAGGAGAGAGGTGGGAGAAGGCACAGATAGAGCAAATTTTCACGAGTATAAGAAATCATTTTTGCTGCAGCAAAGGTACAGGATTGACGCGGGAGAGGAAAGAACTCGGAACTTGACACCACCTCAGTTTCTAGTTGATAATGGGCAGAGTCTTCCCCATATCCTGCAAAATGCTGGGTAGAAGTAATGAAGTAGCCTTCCGCTTTACTTTACCTCTTTTTGCTTCTTTTGGAAAACGACGAAATTTAAACTAAGGATACAAAACCTCTTTATCATGCATTGAAACTCACCAGACTCTTTCTTTCAAACGCATACGCGAACTTGAACTCCTAACGAATTCTGAAGAAATGGTGGGAAGGGGATATTTTGAGTCCGAGACTCCACATTTCTTCAAGATTGCTCTTTCTTATGCCCTTCAAAACGGAAGACTAGTGATCTCTCCCTCTCTCTTACAGGGACTTTGCATGGAATGATCTTTATTTCTCAAACCATCATACATTTTGAGAATGCAACATGGCTTAGTCACCCAATTTCAATAAAATTGTTTTGTCTTTTAGGATCAGCACTGATCACATGAATTTTGTGCTTCCATGTTCATCATGCAACAGGGAATTCCAAAGACATTCATGAGAAAATATGGAAACAATTTATCAGACATGGTCTTCCTCCAGGTACCTAGTGATTAGGCTTGGGAAGTGGAATTGGTGAGGGCAAACGATGGCTTTTGGCTCTGACGAGGATGGCCAGACTTCGTGAAGCACTATGCCATCGAACATGGTCACTTCTTAGTTTTCAGATACGAAGGAGGTTCTGCGTTTCGCGTGATCATATTCGACAAGATTGCTGTGGAGATTAAATACCCCCTCATTTCTGAATTGCCAAAAAGGGAATAAAGTGAAGGGGACATGTTAGTTGAAGTATTTGAGGATCGTTCCGATCAGTCACGCCGAAACCAAAGGCAAGAGCTACCATCATCAACATTACCATCTCCATCTTCGAAGAAGAGGGAAACAAATGAGTGCTTGGATAAGTAGACAGTTAGAGGTAGCTCTTGACTTTGCACTCTTTATTGGAACATCATGAAGCAGCTTAAACATTTTTTAAGTAAGGCTAGTTATATCTTAATGCCCAATATTAGTTTGCTAATGATGTGCTAGATCATTAGTGAGCGCTTAAGCAAGTGGACCGTACACAACATATGATATGTTATAGAAGTCTGTCAAAAAAAAAGCCCGACCACTAGGTACCTGGAGGAAAATCATGTCTGACAAATTGCTTCCATATTTTATCACGTATGTCTTTGGAATTCCCTATTGCATTATGGACATGGAAGCACAAAATTCATGTGATCAGTCCTAATCCTAAAAGACAAAACAATTTTACTGAAATTGGGTGATTAAGCCATGTTGCATTCTCAAAATGTATGATAGTTTGAGAAATAAAGATCATTCCATGCAAAGTCCTGTAAGAGAGAGGGAGAGATTACTAGTCTTCCATTTTGAAGGGCATAAGAAAGAGCAATCTTGAAGAAATGTGGAGTCTCAGACTCAAAATATCATCTTCCCACCATTTCTTCAAAACTCGTTAGGAGTTCAAGTTCACGTATGCGTTTGAAAGAAAGGGTTTGGTGAGTTACAATGCATGATGAAGAGGTTTTGTATCCTTAGTTTAAATTTCGTCGTTTTCCAAAAGAAGGAAAAATAGGTAAAGTAAAGCGGAAGGCTATTTCATTACTTCTGCCTAGCATTTTGTAGGATATGGGGAAGACTCTGCCCATTATCAACTAGAAACCGAGATGGTGTCAAGTCCTGAGTTTTTCCCTCTCCCGTGTCAATCATGTACTTTTACTGCAGTAAAAGTGATTTCTTATACTTGTGAAAATTTGCTTTATCTATGCCTTCTCCCACCTCTCTCCTCTCTCCTCTCTCCTCTGTCTGATACTAGAAACCGATGTGGTGTCAAGTCCCGAGTTCTTTCCTCTCCCGTGTCAATCTTGTACCTTTACTGCAGCAAAAGTGATTTCTTATACTCGTGAAAACTTGCTCTGCCGAACCGTACTCTCCCTGCTCTGCTGTCCTCTCTCTCTCCTGGTCCAGAAAAATTGAGTAATAATTGCATGGTTGCATCTTAGTGGAAGGATTGGAAGATGAAGTTTGTTCTGTATATGTGCCACACAGTAAAGGAGGGTGGGAGTTCCCCTTCACTTTTCCTATGACGTAGATTATGGAATCCAAAATTTGACATTGGTAGGATAATCATAACCTTTTTTCAGTGAAAAAGACTAGATATTACAAGCAAAGACAAGTGGCTTCTCTTCTGAACTAGCATTTTCTCAAGCCAATCTTCAGAAGGTTCAATTACTCAAGAAATATATGCTATCAATTAATAGAGCTTTACAATTTTAGGAAAGTGAGATTAGTCTCTCACTCTTGTCAGAATAGTTTAGATGCCATCATTACAAATGTATTTTGGTCTTAAAATTCTTAGAACTCTCTATAATGAATTTTTATTTTTACTACATCTATCCTAACCCACCCGGCCCAAGATTTCAAGTGACCGATAGATTTATGCTTCTAGCTTTATGCTTCCCGTTGGAGCGATTATCAAGATTTTGACCGAAGTTGAAATAGGAGGTGTTGTGATCGAATGAGTCAGAGAGATGCTCTGAGGAAATTCTGATGGAGGAAGAGAGGATAGGCTTCAATGGGGAGGGTGATGGATTGTTCAATTCTAATCTTAAAATGTCATAGGAAAAACCCCCAACTTACCTCCAGCTTCCACTAGGTTAATTTTTCCCGTCCGCACAATAGATCGATCAAGCAATGTTCCAAAACCTACCAGGCAATCTAATGAAGTTGAGTGTACAAACATATGTGCAGATCATCTACTTTATCCTCAATCTTAAAGAGCAGCGCCAAGCTGCTGCAATACATAGAGACTAGAGGAGTACCTGAAGCTCTTGGAGAGGGACGTACTTGACCTCGACAACGTCCTCCTCCACGTACAGCAAGTTGGCCTTCTCATGCCTCCATGCCTTGAGCAACTGCCCCACTCTCATGTCCAGCGTGCTCGCCATCTCCCATGTCTTTCTCATCCTCTACTCCTCCGACTCTAACTCTGGCTTCGGCTTCGGCCCCGCTACAATCACCTCCATAGCCAGATCCAAGGAGCTCGCGGTGGCGGTGATTAAATCTGGAGAAGGACGCTAGAGAAAACACAGAACTTGTTCCACAAGAAGAAATTGATGAGATATTTTGGATAAAAGCATTGAGAGGCAAAAACCGTGTCTTTCCAAACGAAGCACAGAAAGAGGCGAATTAAATGTGCGATTCCATCGTGTAAAAACTGAAAAGAAGAGCCCAATGCAGAGAATACCAATCGTGCCCATGGAAAACCTTCATCCTATTGAACATGGCAACGAAGACAAGGAAAGAAAAGAAAGCCCCAAAAGCACCTTGAATGACAGAGTTCAGCCAGTCGACCACCTCCCTTCGATCGAGACTTAACGCTCGAGATGAGCGTGTAATCATTGAACCCAATCGCCAGTGGTAGGACATGTGCCTCAGGCTCCGCTCCCGCCCCACCAAATGGACACCTCCCTCCTCACTTGACGAACGCCAGAGTAACTACGAGCGCCGAGAGAGAAGTGAGTGAGCGCCGGAGTAGGGGCGCCCTTGAATGTGATTCGTCGATGATGGCGAGGGCACAGCCGCCAGATTGACGGCAGACCAGCAACAAGTGCAAAGAGAAGCGAGCGAGCGCCGGAGCAGGGGCGGCCATAATGTGCTTCATTGCTTCTCTTTTCTTTGTCTGAGAAGAGAAACCTACACGATCACAAACCTTACGCTCGATCTCCACGATGGAGACAGTCAGAGGCGGAGGCGAAGGGGGGTCGGGACCAACTGCGAATGACGAGGCTTTTTGGGGAGGCGGAGGCAGAAGGGTGGGATGCGTGAAGCACGCGGTATGGGATTCTTCTCCACCTGCGTCTTTCTTCGAGAGAGAAGGAGATGCTGCGACCTATTTTTTCCGTCCTCGAAAGGAATATCTAAATAGGTTTAGGGGTATTGTCCAAAGGGAGGGTCCAGACCCTCATTAGACATAGGCTCTCCCAAGCCCATATCCTGCGTGACATTGAGTGTTCATGAAAATCTTCTAGTAAGGAGTCGTCACCAGCCTATTGAAGTCGGCTAGAAACCAAGCGAGACATGGGAGTGTGCCTCACTTTCTACACAACCAGATTCTCGAGGACTTGATTACACTAATTAACCAATTAGTGCTCTTTTGATACCTAATCTTATTCATTTCAAAAAGACTTTTGTTAGGATGTTTGGATTGATTTTAGACTTAACCACTAACATGTGAGGTGATCATACGAGTACGCAATCATCAAAATAATAATCAACAATTAAAGAAAGCATTAAATAAAATGCAGGTAAAATCTTAAAGTGAAGCCATAAGGGCTTATTCGATTTTAAGCACAATCTTAAGCCGATAATTTTCCAACATCGTTTAAGAGAAAATTTGTCCAATAATTATTTTAGAGCTTTTTAGGGAACTCTAAAACAAACTTGAAATTTTGAGATTTTTGAAATTTTTTTTTTGGAATTTGTAATATTTTAATATTTTCGATTTTAAAAAATATTTTTTTTTTCGAAAATTTTATAAATTTTCAGGTTTCTGAATTTTTCATGAATTTTCTGAAATGTCGAATTCTTTTTTGAGATTTTTAAATATTTTAAATATTTTGTGATTTTCTGAATTTTTGGATTTTTTATTTTGTTTTTATAAAAAAGAAAAAGAAGATAATTCGGACCGGGTCAAGAAACCCGGCCCTACTAACCTGATTTGGACCCTGTCGGGCCGGCCTTAAATCACTAGGGATTTAAAAAGCCCATGAAAATTCATTTTTTACAGAAAGAGCCCATTTATAATTTTTTCTGCTCTCGGCCCAACCATATTCGGCCCATGCCTAGCGTAGGCCCGCTTGACACTTTCTCACCCCGGCCCCTATCTTATTTTTTGGCTTTTTTTTTTTTTTTCCCTTTTTTTCTCGTTTTTCTTTAATTTTTTTTTTCTCTTTCTGGTCTTCTTCTCCTTCTGCATGCTCCCCCCCCGACGTCTTCTTCATGCACGAGGACCCTGCAAATCCATTCCGCCGAACCGACGACACTGGCGACCGACGAGTCCTCACCGGCCCTTGGGAAGTCGCCATGTCATCGTCTGACGTCGGCCGTCCCATCTGACCGGCGTCGAGCGCCGTCGGCTGCCGGTGACCGTGAACACTCCCCATCGCCGGAATCGGGGATAACCCCGCCCGACTCGACGCGGACCACTCATGCAAAATCGTCATAACAGTAAGAAAAGCGTGAAGGCAAGGGTAGATTCACAATATACTAACGAACATCCACGAAACTAAGCTACCGAGCACGGATCCGACGATAAAAATTTCTGAACTTCATTTAGGCATTTTAACAAACAGGGGGTGTGCATTTTCGAAACGAATGATTTTTGACTCGAACAAGAATCGACTCGGGCTTAAGCTTCTAGAAGAACATGCTAGTATGCACAAGGGCGTAAATGGAGGCACGGCAGGGGCCGGGGCTCACCCGAACTGGTCGGCGAGAGCTCCGGCCCGACGCCTTGCAAAAACAGCACAGAAAATGACCCTGGGAAAAAACCTACCTGGTTCGGGTGAGGTGTCACGGCGGGCGGCGGCCGACGAACGGGCTCCGGCGGCGTTCAGACACGCTTCTGGGTTTGCTCTCTCACCTCTAACTTCGCCCCGTCTCCTCGCTCCAGCCGCGACTAAACGCCGGCCGGCTTCAAGCACAGAGAGTGGAAACACGGCGGCAGGTCGTGGATCGCGGGTCAGGCGTGACCGCCGGCGGTCTCTCACTCTCTTCCTCTGTTCTCTCTCTGTTCTCTCGTTCTCGGTCCCTCCCTTTCTTTTTCTCTCCGGTTTTTCCTTCTCCGTCAGGTTTTTTTTTCTTTCTCCGGTCTCGGGCCTCCTTTTTTCGTTTTTCTCCGCTCTCCCCCCTGCCCTCTCTTTCTGCTCTTTCCTTTTTTTTGCCCTGCTGCTCGCTGCTGCTGCTTTTCTGCTCTCTTTTTTTGCTCTCGGTCCCTCGGTCTTTTCTGTCCGAGTTCCCATGCTTCCTCTTTCAGCTCTCTGCTGCAACCTGCTGTTTTGACTTGTCAACCTCAACCCCTCTGACCTCCTGCTGCAAACTTGCTGCTCTTTTTTGGCAGGTTGCCGTTTCCACGCGTGGGAGAAGAAGGGAAGAAGGAGGAGATGGACGGGCCGAGCCGAGGAAGCAAAGAAAAGAAAAGAAAAAGGAAAGTGGGCCGAGCCCATGCGGGGGAAAAGAAGGAAAACAAAGGGGCCGGGCAGGCCCAGCCCTGGCCCGGACCTGCCTCTCTTTTTTCTTTTCTTTTTTAATTTCGATTTTTTTTAATTTATTTTTTTTTTATAAATTTTAAAACTAATAACACAAATACTCCTAATGTCTATATGCGATGCAATTTTAATGAAAGAATTTTTTTGTTAAGGGATTAGAAACTAATCTTTAATTTTCTAATGCAATTAATAAATACTAAAACAAATTGCCAAAATTTAAGATGTCCAGGAGAAAAGACCCTAAAAATTCAAACAAGGAGAGAGAAAAATTTTGAGAGGGAAGCTGCGCATTAATTGACCCGTCATTTCTTCTTTCTTCTGTCAAATGAGCCGAGCCGAGCCAACTGTGAATCGGCCTTTCTATTTTTGCAGCGGGTCCCTCCCAAGACACTTGTCACCATCTGATTGGTTAGTGCGTGCTACGTCAGCAGATGACGTGGCATGCACTAACCACTGAATATTTTCTCCAGCGAGGAGGAGGCACTGCCTAAATAAGAAGCTGCTTTTAAAACATAACGCAAAGGAAGAAACAGAGATGCCAGAACGATCAGATTCTGGGAGACCCTGAAGAGGTTCTCAGCAACAAAACACTAAAAAACTTACTAGCAACCAAACAACATTTGGTTTAACATGTTCACATATTCATTATTAGCAAGCTTGAAAGCTAAAGTTCGCATCTTCTGCTTGCGAGATTCACGAGTGGGCGTTGGTCTGATGTCGCGCCTTCTCCTTCTCTTTCACTTCACTTCCCTGCGACTTGTCGTACTCTTCCCCAACCAGCACAGAATCAGCACCAGAAAGAAAGGATTGTTCATTAGTACCCGATATAGCTTGAGCAAGAGGCAACGTCTTTCCAAGGTTACATTTGCTGGCAAATGGATGAATTTGACAAACGTGCGTGAGAACCAGTGGAGACTCACCAGGGTGATCCTCGTCGATGTCTTTGGCCTTCATGACCTTGCAAGAGTCGTTGCCTCCATATGTCCCCCCAAACCCTTCCTCGTCACTCCTAGTCGCGTACCCTTCCCCAAACGAATGTGCCATCACGTCCCTTGATGGCCCACAACATTCATGTATCAAGTTCAGATCATCAGATGTTAATCAACACCATCGTGAAAACTTCTATCGAGCATACTAAGATGTTAATCTGTTTGATTTGTGTCAATTCGTGCAATGTTCGAACTTATCGGTGTCTGCACCAGTAGATCAAAATCGTGCTAATCTATGCCATGAGTTAACTACAGTACGCCTATCAAGAATGGGGAAGAGAACTTTGACGAGAGCCAGGTACTGTGTTATTTAGCACGCTTCGCAATTTGACCTCTCTAGAAGGAAAAAAGAAAAGAAAAGGGAACCATGTCGAAATAACCATTGTTTACCCGGTTTTGGTCACTGCGGGGTTGTCATCTTCTTCCTTCCTTGTATCCATGCTGTTGTTGTTGATGTTGATTCTTGCTGTCTTCCTCGCTCTCCGGCTGTCCGCTGCTCTGCGTCGCCGAGTTCCTGAACGAGACAGCTCCGGGGGTTCTCCGGCCGAGGCGCAGCGGTTCCACAGGCGGAGAGAACAAGCTCAGAGGGTGGCGGTGGTGGTGGCAAGTCCTCGCTGACCTGACGGCTACGGCTATGTTCATCTTCTACACCTGCGTCTCCGAGAGATTTTCAATTTATATTCCGCGAGACAATGAGAGAGGATGACGAGGTACGAGGTCAGTGTAAAGAGAGACCCACGTTCGCTTGCATGACCGGGTGGAGCCCTGTCGGAAATGCCCGAATCGGCGCCGCGCCACGTGGCACGGAGGGGCTGACGTGTCGGAGGCTGGAGAGGACAGGTGTGTGACGTGGAGGTTGGTCTTTTGCCTGGCGTGGGCCTCCACGTGTCTAAAGATGTGACTATTCATCCATGAAAAATAGGTTGTGATTCGATTCAGAACTTGAAACGGGATTGCTTTTCAATTTACGGTAACAACCGACCTCCGTCTCACGTCAAATCCATGTATGTAAATCCCCTACATTTATAAACTCATTTAGCCTTTTAACTAGGTTTGAGTAATCCGACCAGTACCTTCGAAAATCGAACTAAATTGGTTATTACACGGTCGATGCTAGGCTGTCCCCATGTGGACCGGTAGGTTCCTGGGTAAACAATTGAAGAACCAACCTTGATTGGTTCGGATCATGATTTTCTACAGTGACAGTACAAGATCGATGGCTAATTATATTGGTTAGAAGCGATTTTTAGCCTTTTCTTTTCTTTGTTTTAAATAAAAAATAAATATATTGAAAATGGGTTTCAATTTCGGGATCCATCACTCCCCTAATCATTATAACACAAATTATTCGCATGACATATTTTTCTAAAGATATATTACTTAAAGTTAGGCCTAATTTTCGGGTCAATCCTAAAACCGGATGGTTGGGTCAAAAATCAAGAACTGATTCTAACTTGGTAGGTTCTCACTTTTTAACGGAGTTAGTAACACAAGTGACTACCAATGACAACACTAATATCATCCTCTCTTTAGACAGTCAGATTCAAGAAGGAACGAAGGACCGCGCTTTCTCCAGCTTACTTCTTGCAGCCAAAAGCTTCAGACGACGGCCATTTCCGGATCCAAAGGGGGAGCACATCGTCCCCGAGCCATGAACCGCTGCATCACAATCAATGTCGGCCCCCCCGGCAAGGTGGAGACCAGGATGGGTTGGGGGAACTCGTGTAGAGTCGAGCAGTTCCTCGAGAAGGCGTGAGTGTTGCCTCACGACACTGAATGATTGCTCAATCTTCCTCGGTTACATGCATTGAGACTATTATGAATGACAGAAGGGCACTTGAGACTATTTCTTCATTGCAACGCCTTTTATACCCGAAAAGAAAGAAGAACAAACGATTTTTCATAGAGAAACCATACATGTTTAGTCATGTTTTGATCACATTCGTCGCCAATCGACCTAACTTTATCATTTCCATTGATTAGAAAAGAAGTATGTAAATATGTGCAAGTATATAGCTAGTGGAAATGAATATCGAATTGAATGCTGTCATGGGAAACAGACTCATCCTTTCAGATACAAAGAACTGAAAAGTGTGAAGAGCTCGTGATATGTAAAGAACTGGAAGGTTATCTTATTCCATATAGCAGCTATTACATAAATGTTGAATTGAGGCTCATCAGGCAGATATAACTGAGGCAAGCTAAACAAACAGAAGTTTCAAAAAACATGATGAAGCTCCGACTGTATAGGTTTGAGGAGACACCATGTAGTGGATCGAAGATCCACTAATGTAGACATTACCTATAGTTTGAAAACAAATTTGACAGACATTCAGAGTTGTCTGCGAACAGGTTTCGCAGCTTAGCCTGAATCACCATCCGCTGAGCACTCAAGACTCATAGCAGAGGCTTTCAAAACCCATGTATTCTTGATTCTCCAGCTTCTCAACCATGTTGGAGATGCCTACTCCACCTGCAGTTGTAATTGGATATGAGTTTTCATCTTCTTCTATAAGTCATGCTCAGCGTGCAATAATGTTTGGGGAATTGGCCTCATACCTAAACTAATTGCGCTCACGAAGATGGTCAAAGCCAGTATGAAGATGATGATTGATGTCCTGCCAAGGATTGCGATGATCTTTCTCACCACATGCTGACCGACGAGGGCCGCGACAGTTGCAACTAAAACAAAATAAGAAGCTGCAGGAGAACAAGCGCTATGAGCTAAGTTTTAAATGGTTCATTTCCAATTGAGCGAAATAGCAAGAAGAGCTAGATTTAGTATTTGCCTAGGTTGAAAAGCATCTATAACATCCCAACCACACGACAATTGCTGTACCCAAAGTTATGCTGTCAGATTTCCATCACTTACCGAATGGAACTGGAAACCTTTTGAGGATATAATATTGAACAACTGACATTGAAGACGAGAATGTCATTGCAAAGGTTGATGTGGCACTTGCTACCTGCAAAGGGTGTTAACTATCAATTCTGGTGCCGTTACAAAGGTTGATGTTGCACTTTGATAACAGTTCAGAAAACATGGCTCAGTCTGGTTCTTATGGCAGCTGGCTTTTTGTTCCTTTCTACTTGTGAATACATTAGACACTTTGATTTTCCTTTCCTGCTTTTATCTTGAGCAAAAGATTAGCTTGGAAAGATTAATTACCTGAGGAGGGATTCCCAATTCAAGGAAAAGGGGTCCCAGGATGAAGCCACCTCCGAGGCCTAGCAGACCACCCACCATACCAGCAATAATACCACAGGAACAGTAAAGAAGTATCTGGTGAAGTTTCCAGTTCGTAATTTCCTTTCCTTTGGATGCAATCACTCTTTTTCCTTTGTATAAGGCTATTGCTTCATAGAGGGTGACGGAGCATGCAATTGGTACCTATAAAAGAGTAACCACAGTGTCTGAACTGATCTGAACTTTGTGAAATTGAGGTATTAACTTAGGCACAAGTTCTCTGTTTTTGAAATTCAACATGACAACAAATTGGTATCCTAAGTCATCTACAATAAGATCAGGCTCTAAAATATGCTTGATGTTTAGTCATAACTCCGGTTGAGACTTTCTTGCACCTGCTTCTTCAATTTATTTGGAAATTGCTCTTAGTTTGGAAAAATCATGATGTCCTACTTAATTTTTGACCATTGAGATTTGTTAAGGCCTTTATGGCTAAATCTTTGAGACTAATGACAATTTAAGTTTGGTTTGCTAAGATCGTTGTTATCACACATCTTCCTAAAGAGAAATCTTTTCCTAGATGAAGAATATAGACTGCAGTGGTAATTTTCATCTAGTGTATGTACACGTTTGATGGACTTCTTTTTTATTTACAAGGTGTTAAAGGGCTTTTCTGACCTATTTTTGGGCGATGTGGCATAACTCGCTGAGAGAAGTGATTCTTGCAAATCCTAGGAAATGCATGTCAAAGCCCTTTTACTAAATCAGAACCTTCAGAATCTTTTTTTTTTTTTTTTTAACTTACATACCAGAGGGGGGTTTGTTTATCCCTTTCAGCACATCAGCACGCACCCCAGAATAAAGGTTACTGAAAATGGTTGTTCTAGAACAATTTGCTCCAGCTGATTTTTGCATGAAATTTCTATACCTTCCTTTCATATAGTTTGGTGATCACATCCTACATTATCCATCAAGATAGTGTAGAATTCATATATGTGAGTCTGTGATGTGCAGTCAAGCTTCCTTAGATGAAAATAGCAACAACTAATAGAGATCTGCGCATGATTATCCCCTTTACCTGTAAAGAGTTCAGAATCCAATACTTGACTGAACAGGTCTTTGTGTAGGTCTGCAAAGAGCATTGGAGGATAACATATTCAGCACAGGAGAGAGAATTTCATAGTAATATGCACATAAGAAGGGGATAAGTCAGAGCAGGTAGATTAAAGAAAGAGGTTTGAGAAAGTAAATCTTACAAACCACATGATTTAGATACTCATGTTGGCATTGGTGAATGTTTAAACAAGAAAAAAAAAATCCCATCGAATAGATGGAAATTCTGAAAAATTTATATTATTTAATCCAGAAGTATTTCTTGGAGAAGTTAATTACCTTAATGATCTGCACACCTAGGAAAGCTACCCATACGAAAAGAAGCATCGACAACTCTTTCCAGTAGATGTTCTTTGTGATGGGAATCTGTCAAAGACAGGGAAGGATGGTACAACAGTTATGGAAATCATCATAAGATTTGAGATGACAGAGATAATGTAAGGCTGTAGACAGATGGAGAAACTTGAATCACCCGTTCATCACGTGAGGCAGCTGGACCGCTGGGCAGTGGCTTGTAGTCTTCCTTGGAACCCTCTGCGATTTAGGAGGTGGCACAGTACGTTCTCTAGTTAATTCCTCAATAGCCTTCATCTTTCCTCAAAATGAAGGGTCTAACTTTTGTTTCTAGAACATAAGTGACTTATAATGATCTTGTATGTTCGGTATGTGGATACGTTTTGGTGCTTGAGTTTTATTTTTTAAACAGAAATGACTAATGTTTATTTTTGAAACAGATCATATCAACTCACCATATTGCTTTTCTTCTGCTTCCATCAACTTGGCTGCTTCCTGAAAATCATGAAGAGTCTCAAAATCTATCCAATGGAGATGATTGGGGACATTTTACAATAAAGGAAGCGCAGAAACTTGCCTTTCTCATTAGCGTCTCCTTCTTCCATGTATCTATGCCTTTAAATAATGCCTTAGTTGAAGTACCTGCGATTTAAATTACTCTGAATACATTTCTAGAATAAATTTGTAAATATCATCGGGTTATTTCCAGAATGATGCATTGCTTTAGTATATTCTAGAAGATAAGCACGGTAGTTCTCCAAGGACCTCTTGTGCATATTATTCATTCTCAGGAGTGGCTTATGAGGACATGCATGCACACATTTAAGTTAATGTATTAGCATTTGTCAGTAGATCAGATAGATGCATTAGAATTTGTCATAAGATCTATCTTTACCGATGAAGAGAATGATCAACAGCACCGTGACCATCCAATCAGCAAACATGACGTTGAAGGCCACTCCAATGCTGATTCCTAGCATGAGCATGGGCTGGAAGAGCAAAGCCAGGTCGTAATCTATAAGGGGTATGTCCAGTGTTGGGTGCCTGAGTCTCAAATTGTAGTAGACGGTCGATCCCGCTGCTCCCATAATCATACCTTTCAAAAGAGAAGTTTTTTCAAGGGTAAGGTACACAATACATGTATGTACTTTCGTAGTTTTATAGTGAAAAGATATGCAGTAGTAAGATAGTATGTATCAAGACACCAGCTCGCTTTCTCTTCCCTGGTGAACTACTCATGCATATACATGTCTGCACATCCAATTGTTACACCCGTTTATTTCTAGAAATGTTCAACTCATTCATGAGCCATGCCAAGGTGAAAAGCTTTGTTTGGGCAAATCAGAACATGTGGGACATTCATAACAAGATTGTAGGAAATTGCATATTAGTGGATGGATTGTCTTGTTAAAGCTCAGAAGTAGAAGAAAACGGAAAATGCATAGATACTGACATTTGGAGATGGCAGTAGAGGACTTAGGGTCGAAGCCGATGATCAAAGTGAGCATTGGCACGAATATCCCGCCGCCGCCAACCCCTCCAACACTACCCAGTGCTGCACCAAAGAAGCCGACTGTCGATCCCACCACCAGTTTCCATCCAAACTCCATTTCCTGTCAGTATGTTTCGTCTCGTGTTACGTTACATTGTAAAATCAAGACACGACAAAGGTTATCGAAGTTTCAAAGAACAGAGAAGAGAACCAGAACTCACAGGCCAAACTGGTTCAAAAGAGGACTTCCCGCTCTGCCACAAGAAATTCACAGCTCTAACCAAGAATCCCGGTCTCCGGGTGTCCTCCACAGAGACCTCTGGCGCTTTATCATGTAGCAATGGTCTTTCGGCACGCACAGCATGGCCAGAGATGACGAGATTCATGAACAATAGAAACCATGCTAATGCTGCTACCGACGCTATGAATGCTCTCGGGGTCACCATGGTTCGAGCCGCCATGGAAACAAAGATGGTAAGAAGAAATAATTTCTCTTCGACTTCTCGGTTAGCTTTGATATTGCTAACCGCTCTTCTTTCAGGCCTTTCGTTTCTGTGCAGGGTTGCGGGAGTTGGTTGTGGGAAGCTGCTGCATGAATTATATGAAGGTGCACTCTTCAGTGCGTCTCTTCCACATTTATATATCTTCTCTCTCTCTCTCTCTCTCTCTGCTTGTGGTCCAATTAGATTGTCTTTCCAATTTAATATTTTTTTATACATGAAATTATTTTTCCTTGGTAAGTTTAGAAAAGGATTGCGCTATTTTAACTCCTGACATCCCATTATCATATTGAATTGACTACATTATCTCTTGTGGATCCCATTATTGATTTAAGATTATTTCTTACCTTCCTTTTCTTCTTGCTCTTTTATTTCAATTTTGCTAGAGACAAAACTACCCACGCTCCTCTTAAACAACATTTGTTAAGGTTTAATTGGAGCCCGGCATTTATTAAGTGTTTTCATCTTTTTGCTTCCAAGTTTTGCTTCTGTTCTACACGAAGCTGACTATCCAAGAATTGAAGAAAACTAAAGTCCAGATCAGCTAATTAAAGTCGCTTGATAAAAGGGATGTAGACAATTTCTCGGTTTGTCTTGTATTTCACCAACTGATCGAATAATAAACTACAGTGAGCATGCTCCGGAACGCATCGTCATCGTAAGATATAATGTGTTCGATGCAGATTGCAAAGGTTCGAGGCTATCGATTCATCAGACAAGTCTGTTTATCAACTAATCTTGGGGGTTTTTAAGAATGCTCAGAAATGATTTACTGTCTATTTCGCCATCGCCTTAAGCACCAAATGAGGAGATCGAACACTATGCTCGTTAATCTTTCGTTAAGCGCCTCAAGATAGATAGTCACTGCTATCTAATCCTGACTAGGAGCGACACTACAGAATAGTGATAAGTACTAATTACTCCACGCCATGCGGTGGAATCCCGAGTTCGCAAAGATTTTCGAATGATGGGATTTGAAAGAGAGAAGCGGTAAGTGTAGTGAAGCGGAGTAAGTGAAGGGAAGGGAGGCCGTAGGATACGTTGTCTTCTTTCTGCTCCGGTACTGTTCTTGAAACTTCGTGGAAGCTGAGGTCCGCCACGACAAGACAGTTCGCGGCAACGATTAACTTTCTTTTGTCCAGTTCTCCCCGCGGCGACCTTTTCGAGAGGCCACTGGAATGAGGGTCGAAGATTGTCAGATCGGGAAAGGAATTCGAAGAGGCTGAGGGTGATGCTGATGGCGGCAGATTCGTGCGAAACTACGCAGGCTTTCCAAGTTCAAATCTCTCCCCATCAAAACACAAGCGTGGCGTGAAAAAGTCGACGACTGCTGTAGAGGGACATGCACGAACTGTCCTTTACACGACGGAGCTTCATGGCATCCGCCGCTGCCGGATTGAATATCTGTCGACACCATTAATGTATTGAACAAATTCTGGTGGAATTAGTAACGGCTAGAGTCCAAGATAAAGAGGGGATATAGAATATCCTGTGTATCTCACTTTCCTTTCTTTTCTCTTTCGATAATACGGGATACCAAAGCATTGTCCGTCCTTAATGTTTTTTCGATGTATCCATGGTTTCCATAGTTACCCTTTGGAATAGAGATGTCAGGGTCCCGAACCCATTACCTAGGAGTGTAATGCAGTCAAGATGAAGTTGATCTGATTCAACACTCGAGTTTCACCTCAATTCGAAAATGGGTCACTTACTATTAGAATCGAGCTATATGAAGCTTCATTTTCCAAAGTTTAAACTAATCTTGAGAAACTACTTAATACCTTTAAGCAAGACTCAA
This sequence comes from Corymbia calophylla, assembly GCA_014182845.1. Lineage (NCBI taxonomy): Eukaryota > Viridiplantae > Streptophyta > Magnoliopsida > Myrtales > Myrtaceae > Corymbia > Corymbia calophylla. Next base: position 13,232,836 of record CM024700.1, read on the forward strand.
CTTGATTCCACTTGATCATTAAAGTTGATTTGCGGCTATTTACAGTATTGATTACAGTCAATCCCGTGTATACACAATCAAGGCAAGATTTAGTATATCTCCTATATATCTTTGGCGAAAATTCCAATTTCAGAAAATTACATATTCGCAATTTTGATTTGTGTCCTACCCATCTCCTTTGGAATCTTTCATTTCTTGTGAGCTCCTAACAATAGTGATTATTCTTGCTGTCAATATCCTACTTTTCGCCTTCAACAGTCTCTCCAACTAATGCAATCCTGCCTGGCTGCTTTCAGTCTCTCACTGATTTCCTCACTGATTCCTTTATTTATCAAAATTCCATAAATTAAGTTCATTTATAATCAATTCTTACCAACGACATCGATCCAAGAAATTAGGACTCTCGTCTTATGTACCACCCATAATACTTTTTTTTTTTAATGCTTGGCAATACTCATATATTAGTTAAAGTAAATTCGACTGTCATCTTACCGAATGTTACACGAATATACTATTTTCTTTGACTATCTTCATATAAATCATCTGCACGCCCCTATGAATGGAATTCAAACTTCTCTACATGAAATTTCCAAAACCTGAGCTGTGGAGTTAATGCAGCTGTTGCTAATGCATACACGATCAAGCAAATCCACTTCACGTGAAAACTAAACTCACAAGTTACAATAAATGTCCAGTTCCTTTCAGTTCCAACAGTAAACATCTGAATAAGACTCAAGAAAAAACAAAATCGAGACAGAATTTCCAGGAAATTTCCAGGAAGCATCACAAGCAAGTCTCCTTGTGCGTTTGTTTGCATGGCTACGCGATGATAGTGTCCCGGGCGATGACAGTACCGAAATGGGAAGAGGTACATGGCCAAAGCAATAAACCCATGAAGAAGGTTCGTCCATCGCCCTTTTCGACGGATACCATCTCCGTCGGCTTCTTCCCTCTGCTGAAGCTCAGATAAAAACAACACGCGCCGCCTCGTGACCGACGTAGTATTTCATAGAGCATTCCTGCAAAAATTATAATCTGGCATGAACCAAGATTGCCGTGCGTATCGTGTCAAGATGCGGAATATGATCCGCTAACATGAAGAGTTGACTGTTGCGATTCGTTTTTTATTTGGTTGCTAGAAGGAATATATTGAAAATGAAAAGCAGGAGAGGTCTTATCATGGAAAAGGAGAGAATGACGATGCAAGAGAAACCCAAAAAAATGAAGAGAAATGGGTATGAAAAATCCAGACTCCTTTAACGATACCATCTTATCTTTGAGTCTATAACACAGCCTTCTTCTCTAGAAATTTAAACTATTACAAAATAACATAGCGTAAATTTTAGAACTAAACAAAATATTTTGTAAGTTCAAGCCTATGATCTTGATTGTTGGCTTGCACTTGACAGCAAATAGTATTTGAATTTGCATGGCTAGAATGAATGTGCTATCTTGAAATTCACTTACCAATCTACAATGGCTGACACTTAAATGATCCATCAGGTTTTGATCGTAGTTGTGAACAAGACCAACTCTAAAAAAGACATAAGTACACTTACAGATCCAATTGAGAACACTGCACCATCATTCTCATCACTCATGATTGGCACCCTACTTAAATTATACTGAGATTTGACATTTTCTTTCTGTATCAATAACCAATCCAATGTTATTACATTATATAATTCAACCAATTAAATGTAATTAAATTATTTAAAGCAACAAAGGATGATGTTCGGTGATGTATTATTGAATGTGAGGCCAAAATTTGAGCAATACACTAGGTCGATATTTGCGGCTGGCAATTATGTTTATATGTCATGTTCGTGACCTATGGTGTTATTCTATATCATTACAGAAGTGTCTCAACTAGGTTACAAAAAACAAATTATTATTAAAATGAGTGAAGAAGTGTTAGTTTTATCGGTTTCAAGTTAAATCGCATCATTTCAAACTCAAAAGAAAGCTAGGGAGAACAAGTCAAAGGAAGCATAAGTGCGACATGATTGCAACCTCAAGAGTTGGCTCCTGATAAGTGACATCAGAACTAGTTGTAGAGAGCATTGTTGAGAGAATTGGTGACACATACCTAGTGATTAAGAGAATGTAGATATCATATGGGTGATATTACTAAAAAAAAGTTATAAACTTATTGCACTTATATAATTCAGTACTAAACCTATCAATCGAGTCCTAAATATTTTCATATATTGTCAATTGACTCCATCAAGCCAATTTCAGTTGAAAATCACTAATGTAAATGCTAGTCATTTTACGTAACATGACCAATACCAACGTGTACAATTTTTACGATTTTTTTTAAAAATTTTGAATTTTTTTTATAATGTTATGTTGTTTTTCTTTTTCTTTTCTTTTCTTTACTTTCTTTCTTTTCCTTTTTTGTTCTTCTAAGCCTAGCAAGTCACTATCCAACCCTCGCCAATCACAATCAATCAACCACTCGAAAAGGGCTGGGACCCTCACCTGCAACCACTACGGGCTTTGAGGCCCAGCCTAATGGCCGATGAGGGTCGCTAGCCCTTGCCTGTGATAGCAACCATCGCTGGACTTGGTAGAAAAAGAAAGAAAGAATAAAAAAATTATTAAAAAAGTTCATTTTATATAAAAATATTATAAAAGTTATACATGTCAACCCAATCGACCTATGTGGCACTGGTACTTAAGTGATTTTTAGTTGAAATTGGCTAGATGGACTTTACTGGCCAAACGTAAAAAAAGTTTAAGATTAGGAAAATTACCAAAATAGTCATAAACTTATTGCAATTTTTTCAATTCAATCCTAAACATTTTGCAATTATATCAATTCAATCCATTCGGCCAAATTTAGCCGACCAACACTAACCTGGACACCAGCCGTCCAACAAACCCTGACATGACAATTTTCTAATAATTTCTTTTTTTTTTTGAATTTTTATTAAGTTTTTTTAATTTTTTTCAATTTTTATTAATTTGTTATTCTTTTCTTTTTTGCTTTTCCCTTCTTCCCCCTTCCTCTAGCCAGTGCCAGCCAGAAGCAAGGATCGGTGAGGCTGACTTGCCGGCAAGAGGAAGGGGAAAAGAAAGGAAAAAGAATACAAAAAATTAATAAGAAATCGAAAAAAAATTTGAAAAAAATTTGAAAAAAAAATTATTAAAAAATTACCACGTCAATGTTCATCAGACAACCAGCGTCCACGTCAGTGTTGGCCAACCAAATTTGATCAAATGGACTGAATTGACAAAATTACAAAAAAATTAGAATTGAATTGATAAAAAAAAATTAGAACTAAATTGAAAAAATTACAATAGGTTTCAAACTGTTTTGGTAATTTGCCCATTTACGATTCAATCGACACAATTGAAAAATGTATGACTTAATTGATAAAAGTGTAATAACTTTATAACTTTTTTAATACCACAATTGTTGTTGGATATAAGGCTCATGAGTCTCGTGCCAAGAGGACTTGACTAAGGGACATTATGTTCTCATCAAATGAAAATCTTACCAAATTGATTGTCAGTGCCATTTTATAACCTTTCAAATTTTCCATTAAATACGAGCGAAAATGTGTCAAATCCCATCATTGTTGAATTAAGTCATGCCGGGTCGAATTCAGTTTCTTTCTCTCGGCAAATTTGTGTGGGACATTAGTGGACATTGGTCATGTTTTCGGTTAGGAAGCATCAACACTCTCCAAGAATTTTCATATCGTGTCAGATACTCCGACACATGTTCGACACTCTTCGACGCTTGGTTAACACATGTCAAAAAATCCGACACTTGGTCAATTTTCCCCAACACTTTTTTTGGAATTCTGACATGCAAGTTTGGAATTCCGACATGTACAAGATTAATTTTAAAAATTTTCGATAAATAATGGTCAAAATGTAAATATGTAAAAATATATAAATAATAAAAATAATAAATAGGGAAAGAAAAAAAACCTAATTTTCTCTGTATTTCTGACTCATTTTCCATGACACATAATTCAACTCCAAGTTTTTTTCTCTTCCCTTCCGACATGCTCTAACACGTGAGTCGAGAATGTAAATTACTTGTTTTTCTTCCTTTCAAGTTTTATGAATTATTGGAATGAAATTGAATTTGTCAAATTGAAACGATGAATGATATTAACAAATGATGAATTAATATTTTTAGTGTAAATTTATTATACTCTTTTTTTATCATTTATTTATTTATGAATTTGAATCAAATTAATTTGATTTAAATAAATTTAATATATTATGTGTCCTAACATATCGAAATTCTTTATTTTTTGAGAAGGAATGTGTCGATATATCATATCGTGTTGTGTGTTTGTATCAGTGCTAATTAGGTTCTCGGAACAGCTGCCTCCATCTCAAGTAAACATAACAATCCTTCCCAAACGTTCGCAGCCAAGACGACCGCCAACTCCTTTTTCTTCTTCACAAGCATTTTATCAGCATTCTGTATAATTCTAAAGCCCATTTTCTCATTTTCGAAAAGCCCAAATTGATTCGACTCGAAACTGTTTCTGCTGCTGCTTCATCAACAAAGGAATCAAAACCACAAGCCCAACCCCATAGTTCCCACCTCATCCTCGCCCAACATGTTTCCCCATCATTGGGACTTAATAATCAACCGCCTCGAGATTCCCAGTGTAAATCCCTCCTCCAATTCTTACTTTTGACATTTACAGCAGCTTCAGCAGGGTAATTGCTCATAGTAATAAGCTAGTCTACGCAAATCTATTATTGATCTTTTAAACCACCAGGACGAAACATAGAAAAAGGCACGGCATGTGTCGAGGCATCCAATCCTTTAATAAACAAAAACGCGAAAAATTCAAAGTAGAAGTCCCCAAAAAGCCACATTTCGTTTTGTTTCACAAACCACAGAGTATCCGACTCTTTCGAATAAACAAACTGCAACACCCACGAAACAATCCAGCGAATTCAAAGTAACGACGGGAGAAGGGCGCACCCATTCTGTTAATCCCGCAAATATGATCTCTCTCCAGCTTTACTCCCGATCACGGTCTCTACTGGCGCTGCGATCGTAATGATAGTTGTCCTCATCCATCTGATCATACTGATGAGCATCCTCAGGATAATGAGCATAACGACCACGCTCACTAGAGTGGTCATAGCGACCCCGCTCTCCATGGTGCTCATAGTTATCGTAGTGCTCATAGATGCGGTCAGCCTCCACCTGCCCATGCCCATGCTCTGAATGTCTGTAATATCCTTGATCATCCTCAGCTTCAGCACGATCATAGTCTCGCTCCCTCCCTGCATGCCTGTCTCGATCATGCTTTGATTCAACGCGATCATAGTCTGCTGCTTCCTTGTCATGAGAACGGCCACGATCCCGATCACGGTCAACGTCATACTCCCTCTCCCTATCCCTTTCTCTATCCCTCTCACGAGGGCGATCGCGACGGTCACGGTCACGATCACGTTCACGGTCTCTTTCACGGTGATCGCGACCACGGTCACGATCACGGCCGCGATCTCTCTCACCATCCCTATCCCGGTCACGGCCACGGTCCCTGTGGTGCCTATCTTCTCTGCGATCACGATCTCTTGGCCGATCATGGGATTGCTCACGGGACTTTTCACGTTCTCCCTCTCTGTCTCTTACCCTTTCCCGAGACTTCTCCCTACAAAGAAAATTTTATCCTAGGTCAGCAACATATCAAGACATATAGACAAAAACATGAACACGTGAGATCCTCTAGATGAGACAGTTTTTATGTCCTATGATAACAGTGCGATAATTTACGAAAGAAGAGTTAACACAGTTTATCATCCATCATCAACAAGCTAACAGCATGGTCAAGTCACCCTAGCACGTTATAAATCTAAGAAACCTCATGAGCTCAATTAAAAACGTGAAACAAGAGAACTCGTCCTAGAATTGAAATTGACTTATTAAATGCAATAAATTCATGTTTTGGGTGTTGATGAGAACATTTCATCATATACTGAATCTTTCTTGTCCTTCTTTCAGGCTTATTAAGGCCCAAAACATATGGAAGGGCATGATACAGTGCTTTTGGCAAATGCACTGTTTCCCGAATGAAGTCAGCCAGTCCAGCCACAGGGTGTGGTGCCTCAACTTGACTCCATCCACAGAAACAGGCACTGACTGTAGCACAACTCCTATGGTGACAAGCACCTTCAACCAAACCAACATGAGGCCATGTCTCCAACAAACACCCTTATAGTTGTTTTTTATGGAGTTCTAGATCAACAGTCGTGAATTATGGGCGACAGTCCTCTCAAGAATTAATGAAATTGCTTCTTGCATATTCTTTTATCATAATCAGGATTTTTCAAATTTTTGATTGTTCAGTAAACTTTCATTTATTCTGTACAATAATAGGTCTAATTAGTGGGAATAGCTTCTGTTTTTGTGGTACATCATGTAAACAGGTTCTCTGTGAAGCGTTTGTTTCAGTATGCTCGTTAGCTCATTCAGCACAGTTCTCTTCCTAAACAAACAATTTGGTACTTTGTTAAATGAGAGAGGCTCCCTTTTTCTCTTTTTCCACAAAGTGATGTGAGCTAGATTGGTGTCATGGAGATAAATAAAAGGGCAGTACTTCAAGCTTGGTTGGATTGGTCTGAGCAAAGACGCCTGACTATGTGCATGTACTGGAAGAAGTTAGAAATTCGATATGGACAGTCTTGCTAAAGTATAAACTTAAAAAGTCCAGTAAAACTTTGTTATTTTACAGTTATCTCCAACAATTCAAGTGTACAGGTGTCTTATAAATCGCACATACCTAAGTGAGTTTGACTATTTTGACCAATACTAAGAAACATACACTGCCATGAGAAATGAACAATAATGGGATTAAAAAATGGGCAACAATTCTAACCTCTCAAATCGGTCCTCTCGCACCCTTGGTTCCTCTGATCTAGAGGGTCCTCCAGATGGTGGTTGCTCCCTTAAAGATTTGTCACAAGTATATCAGATCAAATTAGCTTTCAACCAGAAGAAAGAAATTGAGAAAAGATTAAAGATAAGAACCAACAGAAGAGACAATAAAGAATATTCTCATTTTCTTTTGAAAGTTGAGGAGCTCCATAACCAGCCTACCTATGATTTTAGGTTGTCTGAAACTAACAAGATAAAATGTCCACTCATTTCAGAGGTAACATCAGGTTCATACAGGATAACCAACTGATTTTCCACTAAACTTAACCTACTTTACATGATATAGATGATATACGACTTTTGCAATTCTACTAGTCTATAGTTCATTTCCCACCCGACCCATAATCCAAGTCATTATGCAAGTTATGCAACTTTATGTAATTCATCAGAAGATATGTTAAAAGTCATCAAGCTAGTTTACCTCCCAGCCTGCTGCCTCTGACTAGCATCTTCACCTCCGACTGCAACACGACTTGTCCCCAGTCCACCTCCTAGTCTACGAGGTCGCCAATTTGGAACTGTTCTACCACGTTCAACATCTACAAGTACTCTTCTACCATCAATCTTCCTTCCATCCGCTTGTTTATAGGCAGCTGCAGACATATGCCAGCAATGATCAAAGGACATGAACCATATCAAAAGTATATTCAATCAGACCAAGCTAGTCATCCAGGATGCAGGAAAAAGAAAAAGAAATTCACAAGGCCAAGCTGAAGCAAACCTTTCATGTCCCGAGTGTGCAGATACTCAATGAAAGCATAGCCTTTTGGTTTTTGAGACACTGTATCTTGGACCAACCGAACCTGGAAAAGTCAAAGTCAAACAATAAATTAAAAGATCCCATGACTCTGAAATAAGTCGTAGAACCTTAATTAACTACATGACAATTTAAAAGATTAGCCTACAAACATTAAATCCTAAATGGCACGGCAAACAGGCATTTTGCCTCATTAGCCGTGCTCACCTTTAATCAATAGGGCCTCCCATTGCACGGTGCATCACCACCAGAATTGCAGGAAAACGGAATTCAACTTGGACTAACCTTCCCTTACCAGGGGACAATTTTTTTCTAATAACAATTAACAAGGAATTTAAACGCAGGAAATACCAGGACTTGTTTCCAACTGCTGATAGATTTTTGAGCCTTTAAAGCCAAAAGGAAAATCCCCATTAGCAGAAAAAATCAGTTACTGGAATCCGAGTAAAAAAGGAATAGAAGCTGATACTCCCTATATGCTTTACCTATTGCAGAAAGAATAGTTCAACCCCTCCGATTGCTTGAGGAAAAAAGTCCAAAAAGGCACAATGCATGCCATACACGACGAAGCAAGTGTGCAATCAAATTCGTGAGCCACCAGCACACCCCACATGTATGAAGGGGGCGAGAAGAGGAGACCCTCCTTTGCTCACTTTTCTTTCCTTTTTTACTTTGACTAGTGAAGAGAAAACCACCTTACCAGTGTCCAAAGACACGGAGATTTAGAAAGGTAGAGATAGACGGGCCTTACCAGAGATTTCTCAAGCCATGATAATTGTTGGATCAGATATTCTAACCTAGAGAAATTCCTAAATGCAATACCCACTTAAAAGGAAAAGATCATTCCATCAGCAGGAAAACCTTGGAAAAAGAAGCAGCCCCATTCTCGATGACTTTACACGCTGTTGAGGATATAGTTCCTCCCCCCAAAGTCCAAATAGGAACATGAAATTGGGTGTGGCAAAATTATTTACAAAGTTCAAGAAAACCAACATAGTGAGGAAACAGATTACCGCGATTCACAGATCATAGTTGAATGGAACTGTATTGAGGTCTTGCAAACAAGTGGAGCGACACAAAGAATGAATACAACAACCACTTACCCTCAGACTTGCATAACTTAACACAATTGCATGAAAATAAGAACAGCAAATGCGTTAACATTGGTTTTATTTTTTCCTTGAGAGAGAGAGAGAGAGAGAGAGAGAGAGAGAGAGAACTTTGAAATGAACTGAAACAAATAAACTTTTCAAACTCAAGAGTTTTGATGAAATTTCAAATTCAAAACAGTTGATTAAAGCAGCGACACAAATATTGTTCTTACCAATCCCGCATAGGGATTCTCAGATGTACCTACCCGTTTTATCGGCCCATATGATTCAAACTCCCTTTTAAGCTTACTTTCAGAAGTTTCATAGCTCTGCAGCAAAGAGAAAACAAAGACAAGTTATTCTCATCAGCCCAATAATTAATGAAAGCACAAACCTTAATACCACTAGCAAACAACACTCACAAGTTTAGCAACGAAAAGAGTCTTATAAGGATCTCCTGCAATACTTGGATCATTGTTTGGATCATCTGCCAGAAAACCATAAAACATTAATATCCACAGAAACAATCATCCCCTTGACAAAACAGAATGAGAAAGGTACATTGCTTAAGCTCCTCAGCAGCCTTTTCTGCACCCTTCTCCAGACGCAAATTGTGGATTCTGGCCCTCCTCTGAGTCTAAATCAATAGAACATGACAAGAAGACGATACACAACATATAAGAGGGAGAAAACAGAGAAGTGCCAATTATTCCCGAGCTAACAATCAAGCTGCTCTCCTTGTAACGAAATGGCATGTAAGATGAACATGATTACACGGTTCGTCACAAAATAAAGAAACGCAACACAATAAGTTTCTCAGAAATTAATAGAACGGAAAGAAGTCTGAGGCATTTCCTGCAGCCACCAAAAAAAAGTGACTGGGACAAACTTTTCAGGTAGGTTCAGTTCCATCAAATGCCCCAGTTTTAAAATATCACTTTCCATCATCCACTTAACATTATTAGGCCTTTCCATCCATTACAAGTTCATTTACTTATAAAAATCCACAGTTGATTCACTTCTCACAGTTATTCACTGAAAGTTAATTCACATTTTTTCACCATAGAACATGACAAATTGGACAGTGAAAATGATGAGCTGCTAATACCTAGTTTCTCAAGGTTAAAAGAACAAAATGCTCCAGCACACATAAGACAATATTATAGGGAAATGAGACTCGATACTAGACGAAAGATAGTGTCATTGAAAGGAGAGCAAGTGAGAAAAGAGACAAAATCAAATGAACTGATTAGGCCTGAAAAATAAGCAAGACATATCAGAGGTTATAAAGGACATTTATATGCTTTTAGAACCAGTGGTATGCACGTAAACTATGGACTTATTCAAGCAGTTGGTTGAAGGAAATTGATCGATGTAAAGTGAGACGTTTCAATCAAATAGAGGAAGTATAATGATACATTGATATTTTAGAATGCAAGGTGAGATTGCCCCTAAATGGAGGATTCAAAATAAAACTCCGACATTCTGAATTAACAAACCCAATATTGTAAAACGCCATAGTCTCATAATAAGCAAGATATTCAAGAATCCAATTATTGAGGTGACAAAAGAAAGATATGAAATATGATAGGAAATAAAGGAAACCTATCAAAGTTAAGCAAAGCAAAGACAGAGGAATGCATTAAACAAGAACAGAAATCATCACGTGCAGCAGTTCTTTTGCAAATAGATTTGAAGATGACAAAAATTATTAACATTCTTACAGGGGTCTCAGCCTCCTGGACAGGGGGAGCATACTCAGGATCACCAGGTTCAGCAAAATGACTGACAAACTGCCCAATCCCTACCAAAACACGAGAACAGCATAAATTTTTATTTATTTAACAACCACATGCCAACATTTACTCAATACCGCTAGAGAATTAGCAGTACCAGCATACGGTGGGCATTTTCTTTTCTCTGGAGGTGGCTTGTATTCAAGTGGAGGTCGAGGCTCAAAAAGCTTCAATAGATTAGCCGTCAAACCAGTGGGATGGCTTTGTCCAATCTGCGAATCAATCAAACGCCATCAGCATCCACTCAACAAATTCCACAAGATATGCACAAACATGGACAAAAGCTTAACTCAGTAGGGAGAATTAGCAAAATAAGGAGCTGCCAAAACAAAAAAACCAAGTCGATGCACAATGCTGAGAATTTCTCAGGAATAGAGCGAATCCTTTCAAAAGATTTCGACGAGATAAACTCACGAAGAAAAAAGGACAGGTATTCCTATGTTGGGGTGGAACAGTTCAGCTAGGTTTTCAGTTTCGAACGTCTAAGAAGGATCTCGAAGTGAGATTAGGGAAGAGATTGCAGAAACTCGAAAGAGCTGTCCTCTGGGTTACTCCACAAACTTGATCGAGCAACTTCAAGGTCCCATTCCACAATTGACAGGGGGGCACAAAGAACAAACTAGGCACACAGAAACCCATCTCCCTCATCAAAGGCACGTCAACGCAAGCCCCCGCGAATCACGACATCGTAAAGATCCAGAACAAATCATTCTCGCTCCGAGATCAAATTCACGCCGACAATCCCTACCACCACGACATGCCGACTCAGACCAACCAAAAAATCTCCAGATCAAGAGACTATTCCCGCGATCAACATCGCGAAAAAGGCAAGACCCGAACAATCGGAAAACAGCAGGGAGGCAAGCACGGCAATCGAAAGGAAATCGCGACGAAGCAAAGAGCGACGGAGAGAGGGACCGACCAGCTTGAGCTGGAGGACGTTGGCGCGGCTCTGGGCCTTGGTGCGGGCCTGGACGGCGGCGTTCTGGTTGCGCATCATGGCGTCGTTGTAGTCCCCCATGGCGGGCTCGCTCGAGGTCTTGCGCTTGGGATTGTCGTGAGCTAGGGTTTATGCGACGACGAAGAAGAAGAAGAAGGAGGAGGAGGAGGAGATGGAGAAGGAGAGGATGAGAAGAAGATACGAAGGCTCAGGCGGATCCGATTCGAGAGGGAAAACGCAGCGATCGGCGACGAGGCGCGACGCTCGGCTGCCGGCGATGGCTTTTGCAGAAGTTTCCTCCCTCTCTCTCTCCCTCTCTGTGAAAATGGGCGACCTGGGTTTTGGTAAAGAGGGGATTTTATAGACAGCGAGTTGGGGGGTTGGAAAACAAGTGAAGAAAGGTATTGGAAAATTATTATTATTATTATTATTGTTATTAACGAAAAATAAATGTATAGAATAAGGAAAAATCACCTTATCAAGTAAAGAAAGGTAAAGAAAAGGATTTGTGAATTTTAGGGATCTTTTTATTGATAGGGTTAATAGATATGTGTAGGATCTCTATTTGGATCGGGGATGGCTTCGATTGTTCCTCAAGCAAATGGAGTGATGTATATTACTTGGATCTCCGTCAATCATGATATAGAATGATAATCTCACCGGTAAAAAATTGCTTCCATTAAAATTGGAAAGGATTGCCTTGAGAGAATTCATCGCATTGATATTTCTCCAATTTGATTTTAACCTCTTACTCCGAGACTAGTAGGGAAATGGGTCAAGGTTATTGATGTAATTTCTTAATATGACAATGCATATTTTTATTTTATTCAATAGATAAAGGAATGAAAAAAAGAAATGGCCTGACTTAAATGGGACATGATAGGATTTTATTTTTTATTTTCAATATTCTTGCCAATACTCCATAGAATGGTTGGGGTATTTTTAAATCCGAAATATTATACCTATACTCATGAAAATCAGACTAAAGAAAGATTGATTTCATTTATTTCTTATGTGCTGAATCGGGGATTTTGTGTTAGATGGTGAGAAGTATGTTTTGCGATGATCTACTAGAAAATTTAATTTACATTGTACTTTCATATCATTGATGTTTCTTAAATAAATTTAAGAATTATTAATTAATTAATAAATATAAAATATGTCTACTACATGAAAAATATAAAAATCAATCGTGAATTTTTGTTAATATTTAGCATTGAATAATCATATCATTCATCTAATATAATTTATTACTTCCAATTACTATTGACCTTAGACCAAGAAACCTACAGAACAAACAACAAATCTCGATACATCGGTCCACTTACACTCGCATTCACAATTACTGCTACCATTGAAGGTGCATCTAATAACTCACTCGCTGCTCTTTCCTTAGAGGATCTTTGTTTGATTTTTTGAGAATTTCTAGTACTTTTAACTTTTTTGTCCCTAGCACTTCTACTTCATTTGTCATTTCTAGTGCTTCTCAGTCATGATTCTTTGATTTTGCCTATTGCAATCACATGACATTCTACTCTAACTTGTTTCAATCAAAATCATTTACTTCTCAAGCACCAACTATTCATACAACTGATAATTCATTGGGAATATTTTAACATCCACATGGTCATTACTTGGCAATTCATTAGTTACTAAACTTTTCTTGAACTTGATATATGCGGGACAATTATATGAACTTGATTTTGACATTCACTTCTCCTCTATTGGTTGTCACAGGCATGATCCACGGACAAGATAGACAATTGAGACGAGCTGTAAAGTTGACCGCTTATTTAAGCTTATCTCTTTGAACTTTCAAACTCCTTTGCCAAGCTATCTTGCCACAATATCATTAGAACTTGGCATTCTCCATTGGGTCATGCTTCTTTCTCTAAATTAGGTTCTCTGATTTCATGTGCTCATTTTGTTTCTATTGGCAATAAACATTTTGATTGCTTGCCACAACAAGCAAAGATAACCTTATAGTTTACCATTTGATCTTAGTGAATCTATCTTGTATGCTTCATTTGATGTAATTCACTTTGATATTTGGGAACCATTTATTACTCCTATTATGGGAGGATCTCACTATTTTGTGATTTTTATTGATAGTCATTCTCAAGAGACATGACTTAATCTTATGAAAAATCGATAAGAACTTGCTCATATTTACCGTGATTTTTTTGTCTTGACCAAAACAAATTTTCTCATGATATCAAAAATTTCCATATTGATAATACCATAGAATATAAATACACATAGTTTCTTAGAATTTTTTCTCAAAATTGTACTATCATTCGTCACTCTCATCCAAGAACTTCCCAAAAAATGTTGAGAATGGTCAAGTAGAGCATACACATAGGCACATCTTATATGTTGTACACACTCTTCTAATCTTGGCCTCTTATCCAGAACAATTTTGAAGAGAGGCTCATCAAACTATTCTATACATTATCAATCGTATAATGTCTCCTATAATAGGTAACATCTCTCCTTTTTGAGTGCTTGTATGGAAGTATTCTTGATTACTATCTTCTTCAAGTCCTTCGCAATACCTGTTTTGTCTCTAGTCGTCTTCACATGTCTTGTCATGAGATATTTTGGGAACACAAGATGTTTTTATCTCTTCATCCTTTCTAATATTCTCATAATGTTTGCTTCTTTACTAATCCTTTAATGGATTTATTTTTAATAAATGACACAATTGCCTCTATTTTTAATCTAGATCTTTAGTTTGTCTTCTCTTAATCTTGATGGAAGCACCTCCAGTGATACCACTTCAACAACTTCAAACATCTCTGCACCATCCACAGATTTTCCATCATTGATTTTCGCTCTTCTTCTATTCATCATTTCACTCACGTAAGTCAACCTTCTATTCGGCTTTATAATTTCTACCATTATTTTACTATTACTTCTTTTCATGAACTCCATACATATAAAGAAGTTAATATTGCCCTCTTTAGTAAAAGTAATGACAAATGGGAGGCAAGCTTTAGTCAAAATCTCATATTTTGGCTTTTGTAAGTCTGTTGTAAGTTATAAATAAGTGTATAAGATTAGAACAAAGGCCAATGGCACCGTGGATTCACTATAAAGCTTAGCCAGTAGCGAAAATTAACTTGGGAATACATAATTGACTATGAAGAGACCTTTGCTTTTGTTGCCCACCTTATTTCTATTTGCAATCTTCTTGTTATTATTGTGATTAAGCGTTGGTATCTATCCTAGATGGTAGTCAAAAATGCATTCATAAAATGGTTATCTCAATGAGGAAATTTATATGGTGCCCTCTTAATACACACTCATTCTTTCAACAAAGTGTGTCAATTACGTCAAGAATCATATGTACTGAAATAAACTCCTTGTGCATGGTATACTAAGTTTAGCTCAACCATGAATATCTTGGCATCAAATCAAATCCTAATGACCATACTCTTTTTATTCGACAAACATCTCATGGATCTACAATGCTACCCATAAATGTGGATAATACGGTTATTGTTGGATAAAATCATGCTGGCATTTCAAACTCCAGGAATACCTTAGTCAATAATTTGAAATGAAAGATTTTGGGTAACTTGGTTACTTTTTTGGCATAGAGGTCACTTCAAATTCCTTTGTTTATTATCTTTCTCAAGCTAGATATGCCATTGATCTTCATTCTCAAGCAGGACTTACTGACAACAAGGTCAATCCTACTCCTATTGAGACCAATGCCAAATTTGATGCTAAAGATGGGATTCTTTTTTTCAAACCTTGCACTTTTATCAACAATAAGCAAACAGTCATATATATCACTATTACTCACCCGACATCACTCACGAAGTTCATGTTGTTAGTCAGTTCTGCCAGAGCCAAGAACAACTCATTTTTCTAATCTTTGTGATTCTTTGTTCCGTCAAAGGTAACTTATTTTGTGGTATTCACTTTTATGCTCATTTTACCATGAAGTTGACAATTTACTCTGATACTGACTAGGCTAATGACCCCTAGGATTGTTGCTCTATTATAGGCTATTTATTTTTCCTTGGTTTCATGGCGTAGCAAAAAACAAACCACTATTGCATACTCTAGTTTGGAAGCAAAATATCACGCACTTGCTAATACAACATCAAAATTATTATGATTGTGATGATTATTGAAAGACATGGGAATTAGTCATAGTGGAGAAACCGTCATTTACTGCAACAATCACAATGTTATCCAAATAGCACATAATGAAGGTTTCTATGAGCGCATCAAATGCATTCAAATCGACTGTCATTTCATAAGGTACCATGACGTCATGTCCCTATACGACTCATCTCCATTTCATCTATTGACTAGACAAATTTTCATCGAAATACATGCACTTGGGTGTTTTCAAGTTTTTTCTCCAAACTCCAGTTGACTTCTTGTACTTTTACCTTGAGTTTGAAGAAGATTTTGGGGATAATCCCTTGATTTTATATATCTCTAAGTCTTGTGCATTATCTTCCTTGATTGGTCATGACCGATTGTAATTGATATTGTAAGTTACTTTAAATATTCATGTAATAAAATCTATAAATAAACTCATGTACTCTTCAATATGATATATTGATATATACAAAAATTTCACATTTTCATTTTCTTCCGAGGAACATATCATGAAAGCTATCGTTGATGGCACCATGTTCACGGGAGCTTGATCACGACAACTGTCTAACCTCGTAGACTTTTGACGTATCACCCACCTTATGATTTCCTGGAAAAAGGGATCCATTTGGGAGTACGCCTACTTTTTGGTCGGTTGGTTTGCCGGGCACGAGGGAGAAAACAATCTTTTCAAAGTGGTATTTGACCACTGGATTCGATCTAGTATTGGAGCCTCTGGGTGTTAAATAAAACTCGAAAATCACAAATCAAACTGATAAGTTTGATTTACCAATTTTTCGATTTGGAACTTTTTGATCATTAATTAATCGATTTGGGTTCAGTTCACAACTTACGAAACCGATTAAATCGAACCGAACCAATAATTTTAATAAGCAACTATAATCCCATTTTGACTACTAGATTCTGCAGATTAGCCTCCCTTTCTACCTAACATTGCTTTTGCCATTGGACGAAAGATTTCTATTTCTCTTAAACAATAACCATGATAGAGTTATGCTCACTTTTGTTCTTAAGCTCAGCTAATTTACATATTTTTGCCGATTGTCGATTTGATTCAGTACATTCTTCGGTCAGTTTCCACTTCACATTGAATCAACCTAGTCCAAGTATGAATTACAAATCTTGCTCGAATCTCTGCTTCAAGTGCTATTTGCTGCATCACAAAAGCAATCCAAATGCTGGCAAACCCAATTCAGTTTAGTCAGAATACATATATCATCACATATTATTACATTCATATAAGTTAGCAACTGAGCTAATTCTGCTCAATTCTTTAAGTATATAAGCACTCACACGCCCATGTGATTGTGTAATAAAACAAGTAGTACAGCCCATAAAGAATAGGAGAAATTCTAACATGGGGAAGTTCATGGGAATGTTGAACTTAACCTCGCAAGTAGTACGCAATAACAAATCCAAATCGATATAAAAAATGTTTTCTTTTCCTGCCGTTTCGCCGCGTTTTCCATTCGTATTTTCTGGCATTAAGTTTTTCGAAATTTTTCGATGTTTTAGGGTTTGTTTGGAGAGCGACCCATCTCCCTAGAGTCGCCACTTGATGTCCCGAAGTCGCCACTTCCGAAGTCTTGGCTAGACATAGCGACCCTCTTGAACTTCTTCATGTCGGCATTGTACGAGCTCGCGTCGTAGTCAGAGCTGCTACTTGTACCAAACGCCGAGCTGTGGCCTGGCCTCACTCCCTCGTTCAGGTCATCCAAAGACACATCTCCTTCGAGTGCTCTCACGATCTGCAAACCACAAAATGGTTGTTCACAACATGTATAGAATTGTTCTTTCACCATCCCAATTCGAGATGGATGACTTCAGGCAATCTCATGAGAAGCAACGGACGAATTAAGAAGTTCTTATTGCCAGGCTTTGGTAGGTCTATCTTCGCAAGATCTTAAAGAAAGATGCAGGATAGAGAACTTTAGCTGGAAATTTCAGGTGATATAGTATATAGACCACATGAACAGTCAAATGGATAAAATCGACAGCTCTAGAAACCTCAAGCTGAAATTATTGAGCATCCGATAATTGATTATCTAGCAAAGGACATAACTAGGGAACGGTTATATATAGATCGAAACTATTTGAAGTGAAAAATTACTTGGAAATGCAGCTGAAATTGGGAAGAGACTAAAAATTCTTCCTAGTATAAAGTCACAGAGAAGGAGATTTCACAGACAGAAGTTTCGAACCTGACTCATTTTCGGGCGCTTCTTTGCAGAATGACGAATGCTAGCACTAGCGCAAGCAACCATGCGAGCCATCTCATGTGGGTTGAAATTGTTCTCCAGCCTTGGGTCCACCAGTTCACTGGAGTTCCCATCGTCCAATACTTGCGTTAGAAGTGGTCGAGCCTGAAGCACAAGCAAATTCAAGATTTGAGTATCTCCTCGAGTCCAGTGAGAAATCAATCAGCTAAAGCTTACTATGTTAAAGTTGAGTATCACCCAGCAAGTTTGTCACTGGAAAGCCACTAAAACAGACGACCTTTTGCTTATATGATTGCAAAAATCACATTCCTATTGAGTTTCGTTGAGGCACATCATCACATTTTAGAATTTGTCACTGTTCTTGCCATAATTCATTGACAGGTTCTATTGATGATTTGAGAATAAGAATGATAAAGCGGAAATTATACTGAGGAATGATTTAGAAGCAGCGTACCCAATCCACTAAGCTATCCTCCATAACATTATTAATATCCACGGGTTTTCGTCCTGTAATTATTTCCAAGAGCATAACCCCGAAAGAGAAAACATCAGACTTCTCTGTCAACTTGCCACTTGACGCATATTCTGGCGCCAGATACCTGCATTAGGGAGAATTGGACAACATGCACTCTAAGTAGACTCGCCATGAATCGCAAGATCAATAGGCGGTCTCGCAAAAGTCAATCATACACTAGGATTCCTTCATAGTAGACTTGACACAGCAATTCATTTAACGAGACAAATAATAATCTCTCACCCAAATGTTCCCATGACACGCGTAGAGACGTGAGTGTAATTATCAGAAGACAGTTTTGCCAATCCGAAATCAGCCACCTGAAAGGAAAACATCAAACACCATAGTTACATGATTATCAATTGCACAAGATGGTTCAATTACAGATGCAAAAATTATGATGTTAACTATAGACGATTGTAGTTAACACCATTACCATAGCTTCAAAGTTGTTGTCCAGGAGGATATTAGCAGCTTTAATGTCGCGGTGAATAATGCGAGGATGGCCTGCACAGATATTTGTGTAAAAGACATATTTACGTGCGCTCTAGAGAGAGAGAGAGAGAGAGAGACTAACAGTCTTCGTGAAGGTAAGCAAGTCCTTTAGCAGATCCTGTTGCAATTCGAAGCCTAGTTGCCCAGTCCATCACCGGATCATCACCTGGGACCATAGATGCATAGATTAACATGAGATTGGAAAATTGACCCAGATTTCTTTGAGATTATATGATAACTTAATGGCTTGTTTAAGATTGTTGATCTCAAAAATCTTCTTCTTTCAGCACATCATTTACCCTCCACTGAATTGCAAAAACAACTTTTCCGTGAGTGTTACTTTTTACCAATCATTCCATGATCAATTTCTGTGTTAGAATTGATTGAAGACGGATTTGTCTGATGAATTGTTTAGATTTCATGTATTGTGATTTTGATAAATGAAACTCACAATAAAGATGGTACTCCAAGGTCTTGTTTGAAACAAACTCGTACACCAGCATTCTCTGTCCACCGGCAATGCAATACCCAACAAGTGACACGAGATGGCGATGATGAACCCTACTAATGATCTCCACTTCAGCTTGAAACTCTCTCTCTCCTTGACCGCTCCCTGATTTCAGGCTCTTCACAGCGATCTCCTTCCCATTCGGCAACACCCCCTTGTGTACATAGCCGAACCCGCCCTGACCCAACATGTTGGCCTGCGTGAACCCACCAGTTGCAATGGCCAGCTCATCATATGTGAAGGTGCTGCTGTTGAAGCCAAGGGAAAGGCCTGGCGATGGAGGAGGCAGTGGTGGATGGTGGCGCGGGCCTGAGTAGCTTGAGCTCATGTCGCCGCTGCTCATCATCAGTGGAGGGGGCGGAGGCGGCAGCCAGCCGCCTCCACCAGGAGACCCCATGACACCAGACTGTGGATTGAGCTTGACAACGTGGTCGGATGGAGGGGTCCCGTTGTGCCAGGTCGGGTGTTCTGAGCTGTGGTAGTAATCATGACCAACTGCATGATCAAGGATACAGAAAGAGGAATTGTAATTTTCTAACGTTTACAGAAGAATGTCCAACCATCTGAAGTATGATCAGCTTTTGATTGTTGAATAGAACTTCTTTAGCTATTGATGGCTTTCAAATTTTTTGCAAGAACATACATCCATGCCAATTGAAGAAACGGAAAAAGAATTGCAATGTATTCAAGGACCGCCATCCATAAGTTGACCAAATCTACACTATAATGTTTTAATTGGGTCACGCAAGTGTACATAAAATCTTACAACTAGGGGACTAACAAGAAAATGCTTTACTTATAAGATTTTGTGAATGCAAATCCGTTGGGAAGTCCAAAGTTATTGCGCGAGTAAATTTAATAATATTGAGATATGCCATGCCACAAGCAATGCATATCTTTTGGTCTTTTGATATTATAAACATGCAAAGCGTTCTTAGATTTTCAGAGGAGGCATTGAAGAGGATTTGCATGCAAGCACACACAATTGTTTGGATCATGGGAAGAGCACATGAAGGGGAAGCTTGTAACTGACCTTTGCGACCAAGAGAATGATCCATGTAATAATGCATCTCATCACGCTTCTGCTTCTTCTTCTTCCTCCAGCAACACCACGCGATACAGATAGCAATAAGAAGAATGATAACCGACCCTAATCCAGCTGAGACTCCAATTATCGTTCGCAAGTTGCTTGACGATGAAGAAGAAGATGACGATGGTGTACTCGATGATGATGATGATGGAGGTGTCCGGTGTGCAGGCGGTGGTGGAGGTGACAATGCCTTTGTACTTGGTGGTGGCGGCGGAGAATTCAGTGAGGAAGGGGGCGGTGGTGAGCCACTGCTGGAGCTATTACTTGGAGGCGGCGGTGGAGGAGCATTGTCTGGAGGCGATCCATCAGAGGGAGATGGTGGTGGGGACGAGGCAGGGGGCGGGGAGGATGAATCGGAGGGTGGTGGAGGGGAGGGTGATGACGTCGGAGGGGAGGGTGATGACGTCGGGGGTGAGGACGCTGCCGGGGCTGGGGGTGAGGCCACTGCCGGGGCTGGGGGAGAGGATGCTGCCGGGGCTGGGGGTGAGGACGAGTCATTGGATTCGGGAGGTGGTGGGGAATCCGGCGACGGAGCAGTGTCGTTTGATGAAGACATTTTGTATTGTCAATGGCAGATCATCAAACTTCCTGCTAGGCTTTCTATGTGGAAACCTCCACTACTCCCGCAACTTCTCTCCTCTGTGATCGACGACCCCTGAGAGGAAGATTGCATGACACGACATGGATATAAGCGCAAAAGAGACAAAAACAGTTCCCATGCAACAGAAGCATTGTCATCAAGAGGACAATCATCAACGTGCTCGATCCCTAAGAAAGTTTATTGTGAAAGAGAATCCACAATATTCGAGCACATTCAACACGGCATTCGAATCTAAATTTTTGGAAAGAAAAAAAAATTAGAGTCCTTAAGTGATTGCAAATTTCGAGATCAAATTCTACCTTCTAAAGAAAAAGAAGAAGATAATTTCGCTCAGGCAACACAATACAATCAGATGGGAAAATGATTTGAAAATGAATAAAGTTCCTGATGCGAGAAAATGATTCCCTCTATTCGTTTAGCAAAAGCGCGACGCACATTGCATGAGGAAGATGCTGATTTTCTTCCTTTCCTATTACAATTCATACAAGGGCTCAAAGGCCAGGTCGGGCGACAACATCATCAGGAAAACAATAGGCACTAAAGACAGGATTATCGCGAGGAGATTAAAAAAGAAGGATCACGAGATGTAATTCCAATAGCAAATGGTTTCCTTTACTTTTCCTGCAATGAGTTAGGGTTAAATAACTCGAAGGGTGGTATACATACTTTTGCAGCATCTTCCATGGAGATGGAAGGAGATTATCAATGATCTAAGATGGTGAATGACAGGCAAAAGTGGCGTACCTGGACAAAACAAATTAGGAGAGTTGTCACTCAGAGGAACGAGGAGGAAAAGGTGAAGCATAGTGATGGTTGCATCTTAGATAGAGAAACCCCCCATCACCATCATCTCCTCTTCCTTCCTAGGCCTCTCCCTTTTTCCCTCTCCCTCCCTCCCCCTCCTCTCTCTCTCTCTCTCTCTCTCTCTCTCCAACCCTTGTCTTTTGCCACCTCTTGTTTTGGAGCCTTGGCCGTTATTTCTGTTACCAATTCCTGGCTGAGGTTTTGCGTTACCTTCTTTTGACAGCCATGTTGGCAAATGGACATAGTGGGGAAGACTTTTGGGGTGATTGAGGCGCAAATTTTGTGGGTGAGTGTATTCGAGCATATAATACCAGGCGATATAACCCCTAAAGAATTTAGCTTCCAACTCAGGCGTGAAACTGAAAATTTACCTGACTTATGTTTATATATCTGTTCAATGGAAAATGAATAGGTAGGGTACTGGAAATCATTTGACATGGTATCAATTGGGTCCGGTGTCTCGTGGATTCGCATGCCAGGTACTGTAGTCATAGCTTGTCCAATCTCTAGTGAACCTGACGTCAATTGGACAGAGACTGAACATATCACGGAGCCTGAATCATTTTATTAGCACAAGTCAATCACAGACAAGTTCATCTCTTTGTATATAGCAGCGTATCGCATCCACCACCAATGAACCACCAATGACCCGTAATTGACAACATGGCATTACATGGAAGTGACTGGTAAAAAGATTCAGCATGAGGCCCCAATTTTTCGTTACTCGGATGATGAATGGATGGCTAGTTTGATGTGTTATGCGATTGGGAGACCAGTTAGACATTCTACGAATTTGGCTATAGGTACAATCAGTTCAAAGTTGGGACGATCTTGCTTGGCCATGCATGGGTTAGACAGCTTTTTATCCTAAAGTAGCACATAGTAACAATTCCCTGTCCTTCCAACGAAGCAAGCATTTGATCCATCAGAGTACTTAATCATTATATGGGAGCTCTCACGGTTAGATATCAGATGGAAGGAAAAGAATGAATGGATAAAGCCTGCAAAGGATTCTTGTCGTTACCATACCACAAAGGCAAATGCTGGTGTATTCATTAGAGGGAACTGATTCATATCCTGACGTCACCATCCAAGTTGTCTTGGGCTCTCTTTTTGGTCCCCAACCGTTTGCAGCGCGAACCTCATCACCAACACACTAATGAAGCATAACATTCGTTTCAGCAGAATCTGGTAAAACGAGCTCCAGTTACAAGGGTCTGCATATTATTCCTATAATACAATCAGTCCCTGAGTAAAAAATGCCAACCTCACTTGGCTTTTCTGGATCCAGGAACTCAGAGCCATCAAAACCTCAGAAAGTAGCCGGTCATATTATAAGTTATCACAATCATTCTCAATTTCCATCCCCCACAAATATTGCAGCACTTGCTTATCTCAAAACGCTTCAGTAGGTTGGAGTGTCATGTGATGGGTGTCAACTTTCAAACTGAAAGTGATAACAGGGTTTTTTTTTTTTCAAATTTTTTAAGAAGAAGTTGGTAATGAATTCATAGCAACAAACTAAACAGTAAATTTGTGACCATATACATTATGAAGACAAAAAGACACAGCAGGGTTGCTTCTCAGTTCTTACCTCATACACTCGAATATCTCCGCACTAGGCATTTCTATGTTTATTTTGGATCTCAACTTCTTTCATTTCAACATCATCAGGCAACCCTCTTAGCGGTTCCACAAATTGTGAACTTAAAGATGATTTTGCCGAAGAGGCAAAGAATGGCCAAGCAATTGAGCTTGTAGTACCAGAGGAACTTGACATAAGATTTGGCTTTATAGAGCTGAAAGTAACCTTTTTCTCCTTATCTTCCTTGTTCTCGGGCCTTTGATGCTTAGACAGTGCCTCCTTTATGTCTACTGCTGAATTACCACTCTGACTTTTCTCTCCGGCTAAACTGACACCAGAAGAAGGCCCAAAAGAAAGCCAAGGCGGAATGAAAGTTTGCATCTGATTTGGCAAGTGTGTATCTGCTCCTGTAGGGTTACCTTTGCATTCAGATTCCTCCTTGGACCTGGCCCGATGGTTCATGTCAGGGACTTCATTGAACTTATTTGATTTATTGTCTGCCTTTTTATCTTTGCTTGGTTTAGACTCTGCCTGGCTATCTTTGTCCAGTACAATTACTTCAGCTGTCTCAGCTTTGGTTGAAGTCCGGCCGGAGGTTATTGCAGTTGTTGGAAATGCTTTCTCCGGGGGGACAGCTGGAGTATAATTAGATGGCAGCAGATCATCCCAATTCTCCAGGAGCTCCTTGTAAACCTTTCGGAGGGTGACTTCAGTCAGACCAGTTACCTTACAAATTTCAGCCTGAGTTTTCCGCTTGTCTTCTAGTTGACAGGCAAGATATATAGCAGCTGCAGAGATGCTTATGGGGTTTCTACGAGTGCAGAAGCATTTGTTGATCACGACTTCCCCAATATGAGTAGCCAATTCCTGAATTTAGAAACTAGTTATTGTATAATTTGGTGAAAGAAACCTTAAAGGGAAAACACACTCTAACATTGATTAAATTCCAGAGTGGCCGTTGAAACCGAGAGCCAAACTAGAGACTGTTATTTTTCTCACACTTCAGAGGAATAAAATGATTTGAATAGGATTGAATTGTCCAAAATCTGTTTCCATGTAGGGGAACTTATTTTACAGTGTGTAAAGTAAAAGGTTTCCTCAACGTCTTTCTTTTATTTTCTTCACTATAAACTCTCATAGGATGCAGCCAACTCAAATTATGAAGCTTATGAACAATTGTTTGGGGAAGTTCTCTGAATCACTGGAATTTACTAATGTGCAGACGTGGCTGATTGATTGCAGCTAATTCTTATTGTCCTGCTTGCTCCACAACTCCTCCTAAACAAGCAAAGAAAGATCGCTCTATTTCCTCTTAACAATGTGGCCCATAGCATCATATCATCTAACAAAAGTCAGACTCTTTTCACGAAGCAACATAGCCAAACTCGAATTACACATTAGCTACAATGGTAAAATCTACAGACAAAAGAATACCTGAGCAGATTTGTTCAGTTGGAGGAGTGTACAAAACCTTGGCATATGGACAGATATTGAATTGCTGTTAATGGGCTGACTTAACTGGAGAGCCTCCCCAAGTATCTTGATATATTTCCCAATTTCTTTCTGAGGCACATTGGCTGCAATTGAAATTTCCTGAACATTTAACTTTGCGTTAGATTCCCACAAGCAAAGGAAGAAAGTTAGAGAGAATCTAAGATTGTAATTAAAGAGCAAAGAAAATAACATTGACAGAACATAGAACACAGGTTACTCCTAGCAGATCCCTCCAAGAAGCAACTTACTAGCAAATACCTGAAAAATATAGACAATGAAGAACTGCGAGAAAAACATTGAGTAATAGAAATTGTGCTCAAACCAAAAAAGCAAATCATTAAGCATACCAGAATTTGATTTCTTATGCCAGCAAGAGAAAACTCATTAATTTCTTCCTACATACCATAAGGTCAGCAAAGCACTCATATATTCTGTTATGTATGAAGATCTCTCTTTGGGTTTTAAGACTGTTAATGCCACAAACATAACTACCCAAAAGAATACCTTCTGAAAGTCAATTGGCCAATGAAAAGACGCACTATTTGAGCTATATTTGGTTGAGGTGTATGGCTAGCAATGTGTGTTTTCCTGGATCACTATGTCAGCTGGTCCAAACAGTTAAGAGAGAGTTTGCTGGTTTGCATGTTCATTTGTTAAAATGTGAAAATTTCAATGAGTGTCCACATAACTAAGTCTCACCAAAAGGTTTAACATGCACAACCTTTCCCGAATCATTATTCTTGCAAAGTGGATCCCCATGATTATGCAAGATCAGCTAAAGTTCCTTCACATGCTGGGATAGACTTTGAACTCTGATTTTATAAATAAGCATAGAAAAGAAGCTGATCCACTGCATATCTAAAACAGAGTCCTAATGCATAACAGTGGCTGCAAGTAGAAAAATCAGAGACACAAGGGGGTTATTCATCGAACCGACACCCATATTTAGTGTTCAGATCAACATGTGTAAGAAGATATTTGCCAAAATCAATTTGCAGTAGGACTTATGGAGCAACCAGAGCCAATAAAGCTAGATGATGACGGTCGACTTTAAGTTGATGTGTATAATTATAAGTCAAAGACCACTTCACACACTTGATGTCCATTGCTTTAAGCTTGCATGATATCAAGGCTTCTTAAGGTTTTATTCATCAGTATCTCCTATAGCACAATAGATTTTAACCCACACTCTTTGTCTAATTAGCCCCAAGATCCACTGCTGCTACTGCCAAGAAACAGAGGAAATCAACTGAGTTGAGAATTTTCAACCTAGGAGAAACGCAGATCATCCTAATATAATGCAGAAAAGGTGTGGAACTGGTGAACTACCACTAGCATACAACATTCGACAACATGAGGGATGGAAAAGGCAATTGCCTTGGTATTGATGCAGCTCAAGATCCATGCAAGTATCGATAGTTGCATAAAGTTCAATTATAAAGACAAAAACATATTTTAAAAAGCAAGCAAGTATCCACATCACATCACCAAAGATCTCACTAAGACAGTATGTGATGACGGCTGCCAACATGAATCTTGCATATGAACCAAAGCCTAATGCATAGCAGCATAGTTCCAACTAAACCAGCCCTATAAGATGCAAAACAGGGATTCCCCTACAGATACACATTCCATTACAGGACAATAACATATATTTAATCCACGGAGTCTTACATATACCACACTAGCATCGATAAACAAAAGGGATGTGATGCAGGGATCACCATCAACCTGAGGTGCACACCATCAGTGTAATGCATAGCAACATCCAACTACGTCTTCCATATGAAATACCACTGATTGTTTCTACAAAAACACGTTCCATTGCAAAAATAACAGACGAAGAGACAACATTAACAACTCCCGCGGCATCACCTGAAGAGTTCTAGGCTCTTGCGCCTCTCTAATGGCTTGAACCAGAGCAGCAGTAGCGAGAGCCTCGACGCTCCGATTCCTCAAGCAAGTCGCCGAGCAACAATCCCTAAACAACTGAAACGCGTGGTCCGAGATGTCGCAATCCAACCCCAAAATCGACGCCACGTCGATGATCTGCATGTACGCCCTCAGATTGTCCACAACGACCGTCGACGACGACGGCGTCGAGCTGGAATTCGCCGACGCCGCCGCCGCCGACGACGACGACGACGAGGGATTGGTGGACTCGAGAGTTCGCTCGAGCTCGGCGAGGTGGCCGGAGAAGGAGAGGCAGGAGCGGAGGGAGAGCGGGGAGTTCTCGAGGGACCAGGTGGAGAAGGCGGTGATGAAGCCGACGGCCTCGAAGGGGTCGTCGTCGGCGTCGGAGGGGGCTAGGGCTTGGGGAGGGAGGGAGGGGAGGTCGGAGGTGACGAGGCAGAGGGGGTTGTCCTGGGAGCGGAGGTGGAAGAGGTGGTGGGGGAAGTGGTGGCGCTCCTCCACGACGCGGCCGCAGGAGGTGCACTCAGTAATCGAGCGGCCGCCGCTCGTGGTGGCGCACCGCCCCTGCGACGCCGCCGAGCAGTACGGGCACTTCATTTCCAGCTCCCTCAGTCTCCCGCGCCGTTCCCCTCGCTCGCTCTCTCGCACTCTCGCAGTCCCCTTGAGCTAATTGTTCAATTCGATTCTAATCCCCGATTTTCCGATGAAAATGCTGAACTTACCCTCCGACTTTTAATTTTACTCAATTTGATCCCTGTTCCATGCTTGTTGAATTGAATTGATTTTCCTCAATTGGATCCTTCTTGTCTAACAAAACGACTAACAATTCAACTCAATCCAATCCGATCGTGTGATTTCATATTTATACCAAGGCCAGGCCTGAGTCCGTACGTGATATTGAGATTTGAGAGTGCGAACTCGAGATCCAACAAGAAACCAACTCTCGCCCCCTTCCAAATAAAAAATAAAAAATGAAAAATGAAAAATGAAAAATGAAGCCAACATCAAGGGACCCGGCAGTTTGACTTTAAGTAGAGGTGATCGGACGGGACCAGTTTTAAAAGTCGAGCGTTTCCATTCGAAACTTAAAAAGTGTATAAAAATGATCGAGCCTGTGTCTTTATCAAAGTTGGGCGACCCCACCGTAAGAGGGTCGGCCCTCCAATTTGCTCTTTGATCTAGGTTATGTTCATTTTAAGAAAAATGTGATAATTATTAAAAACATTTTTAGAGAAGTCATATTTTAGAAAAAATGATAATATGTTTTGTATTCAATTACAATCTGAAAATGAGCTAGACAATATTTTTCAATGCTGAGTATGAAAATTGTCATTTGATTTTTTTTTACTCATTTCATTAATTTTTAAAATTTTCTTGTCTTTTTGTGAAAAATCGAATTTTTATTTTTTTTTTCCTTTTTGGTTGATTGACCAAAGAAGAAGAAAAAAATAAAAAAGGAATTTTATAAAAATAAAAATAATTAAAATTTTGATTTTTAAGAAATAATTGAAATTTTTTTAAGAACGAATGTTTTATTAATCAAGGACTCAACCTAAGCACCAACTACTCATGTATTGCTTTTGTGGACCTGAGCTTGAATGCTAGGGATTAAAGCTCAAGTGTCAAGTCTCGAGCCCTACCTTTATGGACATGATCTCAAGTGCCGGGGCACAAGACACATGCACTATGGGTTCGAGCTTAGTTTTGATGGACCCGAGCATAGGTGTAGAGGACCCTCAAGCTTGGAAACTAAGGTCTTAAACCCGACCTCAATGGACCCAAGTCCGATCTGGGTGGACTTGTGCCTGAGCGTCATAGACTTAGACCCTGGCCAGCCTTAATGGATCCAGTCTAGGCATTTAACATTAGATTCCCATATTCAAATATAGAGTTTCAGATCCAAATACTAATACGTAATCATTTTTAAAAAAATATTTTTCAACTTTTTCAAAAAGAAAATTATTTTCCTGAATTTATGTATAGTTTTCCACTTATCAGGAAAATATTATTTACAAAATAAACAAAGACTCAAGCTCCCAGTGCAGACTCGGACTTGCGGCAGTGCGAATCCGGGTCACCCGTGGCCGGACCAGGGGTTTCCGGGGTGCGCCCTCCCCGCGCTCACGTGATGAACCCACGGGCCACGGCCCGTATATCGAGCCATTGACTCTGGATAGAGTCCGGACGGGGAGAATCAGATTCGACGTCAACGAAAATCGCAGTAATCATAATAATAATAATAATAATAATAATATTATTATTATTATTATTATAAAGTGGTGGCCCGCAGAAAGGAAAAAAAATGTCTCCCTTTCAAATTCTTGCAAATGACACGGCGCCCTCTCTCCTCAGATCGTCCCTTTCCCGAGTCCGACCCCTTCCACCTCCCTCTGTAGCTCACCGCGCGAGTAGTGCCGACGACTACGGTCCCATCGAACCCCCCGGAGCTCCGCCGGCGTCTCCTTTTCCGGGCGACATGAAAAATGACGATTCTCTCCCCTTATCGACGTCGGCGGCGGCCTTGGTGGCGGCCAATGCGAAGAGGGAGAGCTCCGATCCCGGCGTCTTCGGCCGCGGCCGGTACAAGATTTGGGCTCTCGCCGCCATCCTCATGCTCGCCTTCTGGTCCATGTTCACCGGCACCGTCACCCTCCGGTGGTCCGCCGGCAACCTCAACCGCTTCTCCGACGACCTCGACGCCCCCATCCGCGACGATCTCGACGTCCTCGTCAGTGCTCCCCTCTCCCTCTCTCTGTCTCTTCCGTGCTTTCTCGCGTCGAGTGTCTTGTGTTCCTGAGGTCGTGTGCGCGGGCCGTCGCTAGGGTTTGGATTGGATCTCGTCGGTTGATTTCGGGGTGGGATTGTGTGCGATGCTTGTGCAGGAGATGGAGGAGAGGGAGAAGCTGGTGAAGCACATGTGGGACGTGTACACGAATAGCAGGCGGATGAGAATGCACAAGTTTTGGCAGGAGGCGTTCGAGGCCGCGTTCGAGGACTTGAGCAGTGACGTTCCTGGTGTAAGAGAGGATGCGATCACGGAGATCGCTAAGATGTCCATACGGTTCATCGATCCCCCTCCAGCTCAATCCACGGTAAGTGTGACCGCTTGACGATCTCCTTTCACTGTTGTTCTTTTAGATCTTGTGTTCTTGTTCATTCGATGAGTTGTTAGTTTTTACTTTTTGGCTTCAAATCGAAGAAATGAATTGCTGGTGACATATTAGATTACAAGCACATGATGCTGTAAACTACTGGAAATGTACTAAGAGTGTGCTTGGAAAGACTTGCAGCTTCGTTGATATAGCTTAGTAGGATATGGATCTTCCAATTTAGAGGTGTGACCGTCCGATCAGTACACTGGTTTAGATGAATATTACTTTTAGAAAGCGACATTTGTTAGCGTGACTCGGAACTTGGAAGGTGGAATGGGAGGGTGGCCTCTTGGATTTGTATTTCCCTCAGCAAAGTGTTAATATTATTGGTGTAATCATGTGGTTGTCTCCAACTTACTGATGCATTTGGGGAGTAAACAACTGCACAGGGGGAAAGTTTAGATATTCGAGTATGTGATATAGTGCTGTTTCTAAGTTTGTTTTATAGCTGAGTTCTGGGCTTGAACTGCCCGCTGGATGCTTTTACTAACACAATGGACAGAACTAGAGGTTCACATCACATGCCAAACACATCCACATCTAACACAAAACCATTTTAAAGAGATCTGCATTTGATATGTCTCAAATACCAATTCTTCCATATGTGGCATCTGTAGTGTAGTCCCCCCTGAATTATTTGTGTTTGGTTAGGAGGGTAGCAAAATGTGGAGGGAATGAAAGAAAGTGGACAAAAGGGAGGGTGCTTTTGTTTGATTTGGCCTCATGAACGTTGTCTGCAAAAATTTTAACCTGGATAGCTGAAACTAGCCGTTAACCTGTCAAACTAGAAAAGTTATGTATAAATGCACTTCTTTTTTTGTTTACTAGCATAAGGTGTCTATTTTGATAGACTCACAGAAATTTATTAGCCAATGCATAAGGTTTACAGCAGTTCAGTAGGATGGACTGTATAACTCTATCTTTCTCTGCATGTGCGCACCATGCAGAAACTGTTGTCTATAGACCTGTCTACCGCTGTAGCACATAGGATATTTTCATTGAATGATTTAATTCAGATTTAGCAAATGTCTTTTTGGCAGTTTGGAGGTAGATGTAGCATGAAACTTAGTCTATCCTAAGGCATGTCCATTTTCTGTGTTTAAACTTTAAAGTTATCATGAAGATGCATGTTCTGAGTGAGATCTACTTATCATGTAAAGATGCATTTGCAATTGTTTCATGCTGATGCAGCTGTGGCCTCAGGGGCTTTAATCTAAGGCTGTGAAGCTACAAATTAAATGATAATTCAAGGCATGATAAAGAGTTTCCTGGAAGGAGTTTGGAAACATTTGAATATCGATGGCAACTTTACTATATTATAAGATGATAAAGATGGAAGGAGTCTTTGGAAACATTTGACTATCGAAAGCGACTTTACTATGTTATAAGATGATAAAGAGAGGAAGGACCCATTTTCTCTGTTATGTTGGTCTTTTCATGTGTTATCCAAGCTTTAAAAGTTACTCTTGGAATTTCCATATTTTGAGGATAGATTGACATATGAATTTTCGAAAGCTAAGCTGGAGAAGCTCATTTAGTAACTTGTGCTTTGGTTTTCAGAAACTTCTGCTCTGAACCTCTAATTAGATGCCTGCTGAGTTGGAAGCTCTTATTTAGAAATTATAGCTGCTCTATTGAAAGTTTTGCAAAGTAGGTTCTCAAGAGTGATCTTGGCACTTGATGTACTTTCTTCAAGTGCAAGTCTTATCAGTATATCTACTTTCTTTCCATTGAAAATTACTTTATTATTAAATGAAAAAGACTTCAGGGTTGATTGACGCTTGCAGATCTTCTTATGGTATGCTCAGGTAATCACTAATCGAGCTTTGAGATTGGTGAGAATCAGAGACTGACTTAAAACAAAATCTAAACTTTCAGGCTTGGGTCACCATTTAGGGGATATTTTTATGCCAATTGTTGCACCATATGTAACTGAATAAAAAACTAAAAACAGAATTACTGCTCTGGCTTTTGAACCAACTGGATTTCAGGCTTCCCCTTATCTCCCCTGTCTTTTCTAACCGTATACCCAATTTAGGGGAATGTCAGATCATCCTTAGATCTTGGAACAGCTTATGCTTATGACATGAATAAATAGGAAAAAATGTAACTTGCTATGTTTACAGTTAGTAAGTTTTGGCAGGTGGTGCTCTTGAACTTGCAAATACAGTTTTTGCCTTTTCTTTTGTTTCTAATGATGTTGGCTCGTGACCAGTGATTAACAGAACTTTGCAAAAGGCATTTTGCCCACCGGTGTATTGGGAAAGTGGGAACTGAATTTTGTTCTTGTAAATTCTGGAATCTGAGTAATTAGAACTCGAAAGTGGTTTTATTAGTGATGAATTATAAGAGAACATGCATGAATGATGGCCTAGTTGATCCTATGGCTCGTATCTTTTGTTTCTTGAATCACATGGGCCTTGTAGTTGTATTTTTGGTTGGGCATTTATACAAACCGCGTATGCTTCGAGCCTTTTGTAGCTCGTAAAATCTAACAGATATGTACCCTTCCATTTTTGTAGAATGCTCGGGAATTCACCAAGAGGTTCAAGATAACAGAGAGAGGAGAGGCAGTAGTGGCTCGCTGACAACACTAAAAGCCTGAAATTTTGGAGATCCGAGATTTTAAATCGTTGTCCTCTCCAATGATGATCCATCGTGCGCTGTTGGAAGCTTCATGGTGGCCATGAAGCATTAGATTTCTATGGCGGAGACAAGGTCGTATGTACTTAGATGAGGATTTTGTCTTCTTTCAATCTGATGTCGGCAATTTTTTTTTTTTTTTTTTTTTTTTTTATGGTTGTAAATTGAAACAACCGATACTTCGGGAAATTCATTGAGTGGTTTTTCTTTCATTTAAGTTACCTATAAGTCCTTTTCGACCGAAAAAGAAAATTACATCCTTTTGGAGTTGATCCCCCCTACATACAAACAGAAACATGAACTGTGCTTTTTATTCTCCCGTAAAATTTATTTGCTGGAAAGCTTAGGATTGACCCCTTACACTACATTACATGTGTATCATGAGTAGGTTTGTGTGTGCCCTTTGCGCCTTATTTTAATTTTTATGAATTTATTAGTATAAACATTGACTTCATTACTTTATATTTTTGCACTTCTATATGGGTATTAGAACTGCATAATCGGTAATTAAAATCGAAGAACATCGCATCAAATAATGTATCATCAAACGGACATTGACCGATTTATTAAGATCTTGTTTATATTTAACTCAATACCAAAACTCCAAATCCGTTTCATAATTTATGGATGACTTGGCTTAAAGTTTCCCCACCACCTTCAAGTACCCATCCATAATCCGATCCCTGAACTCTCTTATTAATTTGATGAGTCGGTCCATGGAGCCATCCATTCTTCAATGACAACAATATAAAGAGAAAAATGCTAAACATGAATTTCGAGATGGGTTGGACATGGGTCAATAAATTTGCATTTCAATAAAATGTGTCATAAGTGGGTTAAATGATTAATTTGGGTCAAACAATATATGACCTAACTCACCCGTTTAATAGACATATGCTTCGGTCAATGCTAAATTTTCTTCTTCCAACACGTTGATTTTGATTTTGGTAGCTGAAGTTTGAGAAATTGTAAATGGAATATATTAGAGATGAACAAAATGACTTTTTTTTTTGTGGTTCTATTTTATTCTTATTTTAATTATCATTTTCAAACTTTTGTCACTTTATAGAGCATGACAAGTAAAATCCACACTTAAAGCTAAATTATCCATATTCCAATCACTTAAAAAAGTAGGGTTTAAATCCTAATGCAGAGCTTGGTGCACTTCAAGACAACCAAATGCAAGAACCTGACCGACGAAAGGAAATAGAAACATCGAATCGAACTGGCATTGCAGATCCAAACCGGAAAATTTATGATCGACCTGCCTCTGAGCTAGATCTTGGCTCCAGCGAGGCGCAGGCTAGTAATGGCTATCGTGCGCGATTCTTGAACCAAAAGTCTGGCGAAACCAATTACCGTACCAATTGTAAACAGCACGTAATTCTTGCACGTTTCGAGGATGATTAGAAAATCCATCATTAGACCCAAAAAAGAAAAAGAAAAAAGAAAAGTCGAACTACCAAAAGCATCACTGATTCCAACATAATCTGAATTGAAAATATTCGTGGGATCATCATTCTGCTACTGTTTATTTCCTTTTGCGACCCAAAGCATGCTGTATGGATGGAATATGTGTTCCGAAACTCAATCAAATATTCGGACCGACCCGATTGCATTCCGGACCCTCGGACCTCGATGATTTTCGCATTTACGAGTCTCTAATCTTTAAGAAACCGTAGTCTCGATCATTAAGCTTTCAATTTTTCTGTCATCCTTGATGCACGGACCTCGTCTTCATGGATTAATTGTCACAACCCTGCACATGATTCAATTACAAGATTGCGCATGACAAACGCATGACATGGTCCAAAACCGAGTTAAGAATAATGCCTGTTGAAAATTCAATAACACACACAAATGAATGTTCTTGTTAGAATGCACATGTAAGTTGTGTTAGAAAAATTCTACATCAAAAAATTATTATTGATGTAAAGTATTTAATATATCTTAGTTGACTCATAACTTATTGACTTAAACTTTTGAGTGAATTTAGATCCAATTATTGTAAATTAAGTTGAATCGCAATTGATCGCAGCGGAATTCGTAGACATTAGAATCATGCAATATTGCGGAATGTAAATAATAGAGCAGAGTAGGTAAGAGAGAAAAAGAACGATACACCAAAAAATTTTATGTGGAAAACCCAAGATTGGAAAAACTATGGGACAACGTGGAAAACCCAAGATCGAAAAAACTACGGGATGCCGGTGGAGGAATTGTCCACTATAATCAAAGGATTATAATTTTTTTTTGGTTGGTAAAGGATTACAATTAATACACCAAAATTTTTTATGTGGAAAATCCAAGATAGTAAAAATCACGAGACGTTGATCGAGGAACTCTCCACTGTAATCAAAAGATTACAATTAACACTCATCACAATTGTCACAAAACACACCTCTCTTGATGAACTCTCAGGATCCCTTGTGTTTATATAAGTTGTTGAAGACCCTTGCTGCGATTTGGAGTATTTTTCTTTTTTGGTGTTATATAAAATCTCCATCAAAGCCATTTTGTTTACAGTGGTAGACGTCCACCCAAATTTGGAATCCTCCCTAATTGATTTGATAATCACCTTCCAATTAGAAATCTCATCGATTTATTGAATTTCTTTAATTTGGGCAATCATCAAAATTGATATATCCCGGCATTATTCCTCAATAAGACTTATTCTTATTTGGATTTCTTCCTTTTTGGCATCCTACCATAATAGGACTCCTTCCTATTGGGTGTTCTTGATGAACAATCATCGGGATATTCCAAATCAACACCAACACCGGAACATGTTGGGCTGCTCCCAACACCAACTAAATATCTTAAGAAGCTCAAACTTGGGCTCATACTATGGCAATATAGGGTGAGGAGTCTATTGTTGAGATATTTGAGCTCACACGTGAGGCTCCCTATGTCACAATTACTAGCCACATTATTTTTTGCGTAAAAAAAAAACCTTAAATCAGTAAATCCGTCCCACATTTTCCTCAAACTAATTTTCGCACTACAAAAAAGATCTCGAACTAGTAAATGAGTAAACAAGGCATAGGTATGACACAAAAGCCAGTTTTGAAGGTAAATGTGGTGCTAATGTATAGGCTTGTGGTTTTTTGCAACATGAAAATTAATTTAAGGGTAAATGTGGCATGAGCACACCAAATTTCGAGATTTTTATGGCACGAAAATTAATTTGGAGATAAATATGACACTAGTGCACCGATTTGAGTTTTCAGTAGTATTGAGTCCTATATTTAGACCACAACACAATACGGTGGTCGAGAAAACTTTAGCCGAAAGATCAAACAAACCCAAGAAAGAATGACATCACAAACCAAACAATGCAATTTTCTTTGTCTATATGATCAACTTGGTTCGACTTCAAACCATCAATGCTTAAGTCGGCAAGAAATCACACAAGAAGTCAATGGCGGTACCGGCTGTTGAAATTCTACGACTTGGTACCGTTGGGCTGGATCCCTTTGCCTTTGTCAATGACCTTGCCCTTCTTCCTTGTGAAGAGCGTCTCGATCTCTTCCAGGGACTTGCCTTTCGTCTCGGGCAAGAAGAAGTAGAAGAACACCAGAGCCAGCACGGACACGCCGGCGAACATGAAGAAGGTCCCGCCGATGGTTATGGCCTTGGATATCAAGAGGAAGCTGAACGACACGACCGAGTTCATGAGCCGGTTCACCGCGACGCCGATGCTCATCCCCTGAGCCCTCAGCCTCAGCGGGAATATCTCCGAGCTGTAGACCCACGTGACGGGGCCGAGCCCGAGCGAGAAGAAGAAGGCGTAAGCGTAGGTGGCCACGATGCTCGAGAGGAGGGCCCATGAGAGCTGTTCCTTGGCGTTCTCCGCCATGGTCAGGCAGAACCCTAATCCGGTTAGGGTAACGATCATCCCTACTGCGCTCACTAGGAGAAATATCCTACGACCGGCTCTGTCGAGAAAGAAGGCGGCAATTACTACAGATGCTAACCTTGCGAGGCCGACCCCAACTGTAGCAAGCAAGAGGTCTTTGTTGCTGGTCAGTCCGGCTTTCTTGAAAATCCGGGGGCTGTAGAGGATGACTCCGGCGATCCCCGTCGCGTGTTCGAAGAAATGGATTCCGACCCCGGCGAACAAGATCCACCGCACCGTGGGCGAGGGCCTTAGCAAGAGCTCTTTCCACACACCTTCGCCGCGAGTCTTCCTCGGTAGCTTGACTACGTCCTCGTTGCAGTTCTCGTCGATCCCGACTGCTATTTTTATGTCCCGGAATCGGGTTTCCGCTTCTTGCTCTGAATTACAAACTAGGAGCAAGACCCTTTTCGCCTCGGCCAGCCGGCCTTGCAGTATCAACCACCTCGGTGATTCCGGCATCTTGAGGCTCCCCAATGCCAAGGCAAGGGAAGGGATGGCTGCGACGCCGAGCATCATCCTCCATCCTAGCTTTAGGGGCAATTTTTCGAAGAAGTAATTCGATACATAGCCGAGCAAGGACCCTAGGGCTATGCATAGCTCCGGCAAAGAGGATAATAATCCTCGGTGCGTGGCGGAGGAGATTTCCGCAGAGTACACAGGCGCGATCATTAGGGCGAAGCCGACCCCGAGGCCGGCGAACGCACCGGCCTGCCAACACGACCACGTAGGACAGCCCATAGCCCATTAGGACCGAACCGAGTAAGAAGAGGACAGAAGCGAGAACGATGCTGTAACGGCGGCCGATGTAGTCGGACGTTCTTCCGGTGATGAGAGAGCTCACGAGGGCACAAACGTTGAGGATTCCAGCGAGGATTCCGACCTGCGTGTCGTTTATCTTGAGGTCCTCTTGTAAGAAGATCAGGGCCCCGCTCATGACACCGGTGTCTGCAGTGTAATTGCAAAATTGAAAGTGAAATCATTACAAGAAAGGACAAGAAGAATTCATTTCATGACTAGCATGGTCATACACGACCCAGAAGAGTGTTCTAATTCAGACAAGACAGATCCTTTTCATGGGATTTTTCAAAAATCAATTGAGACTAGAAATCTCGTGGAATCTATAGTAGAAATTGCCAGACGAAATCAAATACTTCAGTGACTATCATCTATATAAAATAGAGTTAAAAAAAAATGTAACTAATGGGCACGTGAGTACTCGGGAATGATAATCAAAATAGTCTTTTCATACTACATGTCTAGATGCAATTCCTCATCACAACTTTACTACAAATCAATCAACCATCTCTCTTTTGGTTAAAAGGACTCCGATATTCGCTACCGATGAATTATAAAAGGTTAATTAGTTCACATGTTTGCAGATGTTGGTACTTGTTAACAATCACTAAAGAGTCGATATCTTGAATCTCAATAAAGTTCACAGACAGAGACTATTCCGATCGCATCTTGGATGATTTGAAGGTTTGGTTTCACCAGATATGATCAATACGTGAAAAAATAAAGAGCACGCGGCTTGTATATCACATGAAAATTTCTCATTCCAGTTAAACATGTAGAACAATACGTTTCATCATCCACAAAATGAACAATGAAACGAACGTAAGATCTCGACAAAGCAAACCAGATGGGGAGAGAGAGATGACCATAGCCAAAAATAATGGAGATCATGGAGGCGACGACGGCGCAAGCACAGGCATATTTGTTGAAGCCGGGAGGCTTCTCAGCCACACCACCCCCATCACCCAAATTCTCCATGCTCATCGCTTATCTTCTGCTTATGACTCTCGCCACCACTGCTTCTCTCTCCCTCTCTGTCACAATATACGAAAGCTCCTTGAACAATGGCAGTCCCGACTGACCCTTTTTATAGCACAACACCACCAGAGTCGCACGCCGAGCCAGGGTTGCTTCCAATGCGACGGCGCTAGAGACAGGGTCGTATCCCATTCAAGAAAGAAATCAATATAATTCAGCCCAAACCTTGGTCCCGATACATTGCCCCCAGGCATAATCGAACTGATACAGGATCTCGTTCAATTTGCAACGGAAACCCAGCGTTGCGTTTGGGCTGCCTAGTCGAGTAAATGTTAGTCCTCTCTTTTTTATCGTAACAAAATGCATGGATAAAGCGTACGGTAGGTAAAACGCCACGTAGATTCGACTTTGCCACGTCATCGTCTGTGGATCTTTAGACACTGGGATAAGAATGGTAAGAAAATATTAGGTACCTTAAAAGTGTCATGTCCCTTGAACCATTTAGAATTCGCCACATGTCTTCGGGGGGCCCCACACGTTAGCCCAATGTTCAAATCCAGCGCCCAGTGCATCTTCTCTCCTCTGTATTTGTTTACCCACCCTCTTTTCTCTCCTCTCTCTCCTCACTCTCTCCCCTCTTTCCCGACCCGGCTACGTTCTCTCCCACCACAGCCACACTCCTGCTCCGACGACAGTGACTCTCCACTCCGACGACGGCCTCTCTCTCTCACTCCACAGCCTCTTCCTCCCGACGGCATTCTCGCAGCTCACTCTTGTGAACTCTCTCTTCCCAAATCGGACTATGATTTCGCTCGGCCTTCTCCCTCCCTCCCGACTCGTTCTGATCTGTCGTCCGATCTTCCACCGACAACGCTCGCTTCCACGCTCCGCTCTACTTAGAGCCATCGGGAGGGACAGAGAGAGCCGAGCAGAATCGATCATCGGGAGAGAGCGTGATTTGGAGAGGACACAGGAGTTTTCAGAGGAGAGAGAGGCCACCGTTGTCAGGAGGGGTGACTGTTGTCAGAGAGAACGTCGTCGGGAAAGAGTGGAGAGAGAAAAGAGAGCGCTGCAGTGAAAGAGAGAGAAGAGAGAGAGCAGAGCACTGAGTAAAGAAAGAGAGAGAGAAGAAGCCTCCTCGCACGGTTGGGTTTGAAATTGACATGTGGGGCTGTGCGGACACGTGGCGACTTGTGAATGGTTCACAGTATAGCTGACGTGGTCCTTTAAGGTACCCAATATTTTCTCGGATAAGGTAGGATAGGGACAGCAGACAATTTGACCTGACGTGGCACCTTGACTCGATTGTTCATTACTAGAATACCTGATTTCCCCCTCTAAAATGGACAGCTAAGCAATTGCACGCCAGGAGATTTCATCTTAATCCCAAATGATTAGTGGAGAAAAGTGGGTTGCCGACCAAATCGAGGTGTTATTAATTACAGGACGAAGTTGCTACGCGATTAGACTCTTCGGCTATTAACCGAGCAGTAGAAGGACAATGCGAGGGGGCAAAACTTTCGTAACATCTCACTGAAGAACAGTCAAGAGAACTTGCACCAAATTCTCATATGTTGGCCGCCATGAACAAGTTATTATAAGAGTAGTGAAATGATATGTCCAACAACATTATGGGTCATATATAAGACAAATCAAGCTGATCATCAACGATGTCATGATTGACGTACTCTCGAGGCCATCATTGTCTAACCAACCACCACTATTTAATCCAATGGTATTTGGGTACATTCCCAATCCACCTCCATTGATTGATGTAATAATGTTCATAAAAACACCCAAATTGGTGACAATAGTTTGACAAATCAAACTAATCAATAGACTGATCGATTATCAAATGTTGAAAACGTAAGGCTAGTGGTCCCGATGTGAATATCCCCATCAAGCCACATATGCCAATTAACACAACACCACCACAGTCACATGCCGAGCCAGGGTTGCTTCCGATGCGACGGCACTAGAGACGAGGTCGTATCCCATTCAAGAAAGAAATCAATATAATTCAGCCCAAACCCTAGTCCCCAATACATTGCCCCCAAGCATAATCGAACTGATACAGGACCTCGTTCAATTCACAACGGAAACCCAGCCTTGCGTCTGGCCTGCCTGGTCGAGTAAATCTTTGTATTCTATATACAGTCCTAGTAAGATGAATGGAGAAAGCGTGCAGGAGGTAAAATGCCATGTAAAATAGGACTTTGTCACGCCATCATCAGTGGATCTTTAGACACTGAGAATTTGACCTGACATGGCACCTTTGACTCGATTGTTTGTTACTAGAATGCCCGTTCTCCCCTCTAATTAATGGACATCTCAGCAATTGCAATCTGGGAGATTTCATCTAAATCCCAAATGATGGTGGAGAAAAGTGGTTACAAGACGAAGTTGCTATGCAATTCGACTCTTCGGCCGTTAACAGAGCGGTAGAAGAAGGGTAATGTGAGGGGGCTAAACTGTCCCGACGTCTCACATAAGAGCAGTCGAGAGAACTTGCACCAAATGCTCATATGTTGGCCACCATAAACAGGTTATTATAAGAGCAGCGAAATGATATGGCCAATTACATTATGAGTCACATGTTAGACGTAATCAAGCCGATCATCCATGATGTTGTGAATAATGTACTCTTGAGGTCATGATCATCCGATTAACCACCACTATTGAATCCAATGGTAATTGGGTATGTTTCTGATCCATCTCCATTTATTGTTGTTAATAATGTTTGTAAAAACACCCAAATTGGTGACAATAATTTGACAAATCAAATTGGTCAACAGGGCGATCAAATACCAAATGTTGAAAATGTAAGGCTAGTGGTTCCATTGGTACCACTTAATGGGAATATTCACATCAAGCCATAGATGCCAATTAACGTAGATAAACCGATCAATTATTAGAGAACTTGCATGAATGACGACACGTTGATCCCATGCCATTTGTCTTTTGTTTCTCGGATTGCATGGATCTTGTCCTTGTATTTTGGACCGTGCATTTATACGAATTGCGTATGCGGCAAGCCTTTTTGTAGCTCATGAAATCTAAAAAAAATGTCGCCTCCATCTCTGTAGAGTGCCCGAGAATTCACTAAGAGGTTCAAGATGATAGAGAGGAGAGGAGGATTTGGTTTTCTTTCGGTTCGATGTTACATTCTTTTAGGGTTGTACATTGAAACAACCGATATGTCAAGAAATTCATCAAATAGTTTTCTGTCTATTATAGAATTTGGAAATGGGCTTTGGTTTACCTTTGGAAATGCGCCTTCGGTATAAAACCATTGAAAATTGATAAGGAGTAGTTGTGGCACGACTGCTATGAATACCACCAATTGTCTATTATAGAATTCCACACACAAACAAACAAAAATACGAACTTTCAATTTGCATTGTACTTTTAATTTCTAGACTCGTGTCATCAATCTAATTTCGACTTGTATCTTTATCCCGAGTGTTGCACCGTCAATTAAATTCCAGCATAGTATCTTTGTATTCTCAAGTTTTGCTTTGTCACTGATTAAATTTTGCCATAGTTTGTTTGCATTTAGTTCCTATAAAACAACTGCATTTTCTAGGTCTTTTGGCATGATTTGTATTTGCAAAAAGTGTCAGAAAAGTCCTAAAACCTATTGTATTTGTGCCAATTTAGTCTTAATTTTTTTGACTTTATGCCAATTCAGTCATAAATCTTTTGACTCGGTGCCAATTTAATCTTAAATATTTTAATGGTATCAATTTAGTCTTACACATTTTGAACTAGTGCCAATTTAGTTCTAAAACTTTTGATTTTATGCCAATTCAGTCTTTCCGACTAATTTTGGCTAAGAACTGAATTAGCACTAAATCAAAAGATTTAGAACTAAATTAGCATTAGTTCAAAAGGTGTAGGACTAAA
Organism: Corymbia calophylla; assembly: GCA_014182845.1. Lineage (NCBI taxonomy): Eukaryota > Viridiplantae > Streptophyta > Magnoliopsida > Myrtales > Myrtaceae > Corymbia > Corymbia calophylla. The sequence goes on from CM024700.1 coordinate 13,275,087, forward strand.
TTGGTACCATTAAAAGGTTTAGAACTCAATTGATACTATTAAAAGGTTTATGACTAAATTGGCACAAATTAATAGGTTTAGGACTTTTCTGACACTTTTCTCGTTTGTATTTATATTGTTCCATCTAAAGTGAAATTGTTGAGTTCCTTATTTACTTGTGGTATTTTCTGTTCGGAGTAGCCACAGGACCTTGTCTCCTCTAATTAAAAATCAAAGAACAACTTTTGTGAAAGAACTCTTGTTGTGGGAGAATTTCTGGCAAAACAAAAGCTGATAAACCAAAAACATCACTGATATCGACAATAATCTAAATTGAAAGAAACGTGATTAATGTTCTACTCCTTTTTGCTAGCCAAAACAATGCACAATGATGGAATACTTGTTCTGAAAATTTTTTAAATATACGGACCGAACCAATTGCATTCTGGACCCTTGAGTTCGATGATTTTTTGCATTTACGAGTGGCTGGTCATTAAAAGAAACTGAGGCCTAGTCCTCAAACTTTCATTTTTCTACCCTGCTCGATGTCTGAACCTCGTCTTCATGGACTACTTGTCCCAACCCATGCACATGATTCAATTACAACACCAAACATAACCAACACACGACATGATCCGAAGATAAGAGATGGGCAAGCATGTGATCCCAGATTGAGTCATCAAGGGCGCGCCACAACATTAATAGGGCTTCTTGAGGCTCGACAGGGTTCAATTCGGACTAAATATTTCCGAACCATGACATAACAGTATGGGGTCTGGAAAATATAAGCCGAAAGATCAAAACCGATGAGAGAAAACAACATCCCAACCCACACAATACTATCTTTGTTTTATGATCGATTCGGCTCAACTTTAAACCATCAATGCTAAGTCCACATTCACATGTACACGAAATCAACTGTGGTACAAAGTTTCATGAAATGAGATAGTGAAGTTGAAGTTTCAGAGATCGAAAGCACTTAAAAGATTAGGATAAGGAAAAGGCACTTAAAAGATTGAGATTGATGTACACATTCTTCACCATATCGATGTAGATTACAAGATCTCTAAATATAACTTAAAGCATCAGCTCTCTTATATGTCTTCAGTCTACACTAGACTTTGTTTGGCTGGATCTATGCCTTTTTTCGTGGCCTTGCTATTCCTCCTGGTGAAGAGCATCTCAATCTCTTCCAAGGACTTGCCTTTAGTCTCAGGCAATAAGAAATAGAAAAACCCCAGAGCCAGCACGGATATGCCTGCAAACATGAAGAAGCTCCCGCCGATGGTCATGGCGTTCGATATCGAGAGGAAACTCATTGAAATGACCGCATTCATGAGCCGGTTCACCGCGACGCCGATGCCCATTCCCTGAGCCCTCAGCTTCAACGGGAATATCTCGGAGCTATAGACCCAAGTGACCGGGGCGATCCCAATTGAGAAGAAGGCCACGTATGTGTACGTGGCCACGATACTCGAGACGAGAGCCCACAAGAGTTGTTCCTTGGCATGCTCCACCATTGTCAAGCAAAACCCTAATCCGGTTAGGGCGACGATGATCCCTCCTGAGCTCACTAGCAGCAAACGCCTCCTGCCAACTTTGTCGAGCAAAAACGTGGCTATTACTATAAATGTGGCCTTTGTGAGGCCGACGCCAACTGTGGCAAGCAAGAGCTTTCTCTTGCTGGTCACTCCGGCTTTCTTGAAAATCCGCGGGCTGTAGAGGATGACTGCTTCGATCCCCGTCGCATGCTCGAAGAAATGGATCCCGACTGCGGCCAACAAGATCCACCGCACTGAGGGCGAGGGCCTTAGCAAGAGCTCTTTCCATACACCTTCGCCACGAGTCTTCCTTGGGAGCTTCACGACGTCCTCCTTGCAATTCGTGTCGATCCCAGCTGCTATTTTTATGTCTTGGAATCGGGTTTCCACTTCTTGCTCTGAATTACAAACTAGGAGCAAGACCCTTCTCGCCTCGGCCAGCCGGCCTTGCAATACCAACCACCTCGGCGATTCAGGCATCTTGAGGATCCCAAATGCCAAGGCCAAGGAAGGGATGGCCGCGACACCGAGCATCATCCTCCACCCTAGCTTTAGGGTCAGTTTCGCAAAGAAGTAATTTGATACATAGCCGAGCAAGATCCCTAGGCTTATGCATACCTCCGGCAAAGAGGATAAGAATCCTCTGTGCGTGGCGGAGGAGATTTCAGCAGAGTACACAGGTGCGATCATTAGGGCGAAGCCGACCCCAATGCCAGCAATGCACCGCCCGGTCATCAAGATCGCGTAGTTAGGCCCATAGCCCATCAGGACCGAACCGAGTAAGAAGATGATGGAGGCAAGAACGATGGTGTAACGACGGCCGATGTAGTCGGACGTCCTTCCGGCGATGAGAGAGCCCACGAAGGCACATATATTGAGGATTCCAGCGAGTATTTCCACTTGCGTATCATTTATCTTGAGGTCCTCTTTTATGAAGATCATAGCCCCACTCATAACACCAGTGTCTGGAATAAAATTGCATAATTAAAAGTGAAATCAGTACAAGAAAGAACGATAAGAGTTCATTCCAAGAATGGGTCAATTCCAAAAAAAACCCCAAACTTTAGGTCTAATTCCAAATATACCCAAATTTTTTTGTCTCAAGAAAAATCTCAAATTTTAGGTTCAGTCCCAAATCTACCCCAAACTTTTCTTTTGTCTCAGAAAAAACCCTAAACTTTAATTTTAGTCCCAAATCTACCCCGAATTTGGCTTTGTCTAAAAAAAAGAGTCAATATCATGAAAAATCTCAAATTGGTACACATATGACAAATTTACCCAAAATTAATTTTTTGACCACCAAAACAAATTACCATCTATTAGTTTCTATTAAATTTTATTGTCAAATTGCTAAATTAATAACGCGTCGCAATTGACGGGTATACCAATTTGGGGTTTTACCCACCGTTTGTACTAAAAAAATCATCAATTTTTGATCTATTATCAAATATACCCCATGGTCTAATCCCAACTTAACATGGCATTTCCACATAGATAATAAGTACACATAAGCAATATGTCATAGAAAATTATTTTCAAAGTAAAACCATTTTAGGACATAAAAAATTAGGGATTACTAATACGGCTTTTGGACAAAGGCTAATGAGGACAAATTTAGGATTAGAGTAAATTTTGATGATTTTCTTTTTGACAAAAAAAAATTGGGATATATTTAGGAATGGACTAAGAGTTTGGGGTTTTTTCTGAGGCAAAAGAAAAGTTTGGGGCATATTTGGGACTAAACCTAAAGTTTGAGGTTTTTTCTGAGACAAAGAAAAGTTCGGGGCAGATTTGGGACTGAACCTAAAGTTTGGGGTTTTTCTTGAGACAAAAAAAAGTTCGGGATATATTTGGGATCAGACCTAAAGTTTGGGGTTTTTTTTGGAATTGACCCTTCCAAGAATAGGATAGTCATACAAAATCTAGAAGAGTGTTCTAATTTAGACAAAATAGATTTCATGAGAATTTTTCAAAATTAATCGAGACTAAAAGTCTTGTAAAATCTACTGTAGAAATTACCACACGAAATCAATTACTTCAATGAATACCATCTATATAGAATAACGTTACAAAAATGTAACCAACGGGCACATACGCACATGGGGAAGATAATCAAAATTGTTATTTCTTGCTACATGTTTAGATGCGATTCCTCCTCACAACTTTATTATAATTAATAAAAAAAATTTCTCTTTTTGTTAAAAAGACACCAATATTTGCTTTCAATATGAGTGGTTTTCTACGTAATTAATTCGTATGTTAGTAGGCATTGATATTTATTAACCATCATTCACAAGATGATATCTTAAATCTAGATAAACTTTTCAGATAGAAACCATTCCGATCGCATAATCTTCTGTAAAAAAAACATCTTGGATGATTTGAAGGTGAAACAAGATTTGAAGGTTTAGTTTCACGGATATGATAGGTACATGAATATAAATAGTGCACGGCCTAAAATTTCTGGTTCCAGGTAAACAACTAGAATAGCACATTTCATCATCCACAAACCGCACGGCGAGATGAAAATAAGATCTCAACGAAGCAAACCAGAGATAGAGAGAGAGAGAGAGAGAGAGAGAGAGAGATTACCATAGCCAAAAATAATGGAGATCATGGAGGCAACGATGGCACAAGCACAGGCATATCTGTTGAACCCAGAAAGCTTCTCAGCCTCACCACCCCTATCAACCAAATTCTCCATCCTCATTGCTTATCTTCCGTGACAATATATACGAAAGCTCCTTGAACAATGGCAGTCCCGACTGACCCTTTTTATAGCACAACACCACCGCAGTCCCACGCCAAGCCGGGGTTTTGCTTCCGACGCGACGCTAGAGACAGGGTCGTATCCCATTCAAGAAGGAAATCTATACGTTTCAGATAAACCCCGGTCCCGATATACATGATCTCATTAAAATCGCCAGGGAAACCCAACTTGCATGTAGCCTGCCTGATCGAGTAAATGTCGATCCTCTCTTTTCGATCGTAACAAGATGCGGGAGGTAAAACGCCACTTGGAATCGGACTTTGCCATGTCATCGCCAGCAGATCTTTAGACACTGGGATAAGGATAAGATAAAATTAGATACCTTAAAAGTGCTACGTATCATAAACCATTTAGAATCCGCCACATGTCTTCGGGGGTCCCACACGTCAGGCCAATGTTCAAACCCAGCGCCTAGTGCATCTTCTATCCTCTGTATTTTTTTACCCACCCTATTTTCTCTCCTCTCTCTCCTCACTCTCTCCCCTCTTTCCCGACCTGGCGATGTTCTCTCCCACCACGGCGACACTCCCGCTCCGACGATGGCGACTCTCCACTCCGACGACGGCAATGCTCCCGCTCCAACGACGGCCTCTATCTCTCCACTCCACAGCCTCTTCCTCCTGACGGCATTATCGCGGCTCACTCTCGTGATCTCTCTCTTTTCAAATTGCGCTTTAATTCCTCTATATAGGAGTGAACCCAACTAACATTATTTTCTCTTCGGAGTCGCCACGGGATCTTGTCTCCTCTAATTAAAAATCAAAGAACAACTTTTGTGAAACAACTCTCGTTGTGGGAGAAATTCCGGCGAAACAAAAGTTGATAAATCGAAAGCATCACTGATATCGACAATAACTAAATGGATAGAGACGTGATTATTGTTCTGCTCCTTTTTGCGAGCCAAAACATTGCACAAGGATGGAATATTTGTTCCGAAAATTAATCAAATATATGCGAACCAATTGCATTATGGACCCTTGGAGTTCGATAATTTTTCGCATTTACGAGTCGCTGGTCTTTAAAAGAAACTGGAGTCCTAGTCCTCCAACTTGTATTTCCCTACTCTGCTTGATGTCTGAACCTCGTCTTCATAGATTACTTGTCACATGATTCAATTACAAGACCTAAGAAAAACCAACACACGACATGGTCCGAAGCTAAGTTGAGAACGATGCCTTTCGAAATCTGGTAACACGCAATGATCAAATGATCTGAATTCAAAAGCTTATGATCCTCAAGCGCCAGAAAGTACACCAGGAATGTCTAGATACTGAAACCCCTGTATTGAAAATTTCAGGTAAGAAGTGCAGGCTTAAATTCAAAAGCTTATGATCCACTGGTGGTGGTAGTGGCTTGTACAGATCAAGCACCAGTAGATCACTAGCTCCTCAATGTGAGGAAAGATAAAGAGATAGGCAAGCATATGACGCCGGATTGGGTCATCAAGGGTGCGCCACGATGGGGTTTGAATCGGACTAAATATTTCCGAACCGTGACATAACAGTATGGGGTCCAGAAAATTTAAGCCGAAAGATCAAAACCAACCAGAGAGAACAACATCCCGACCCGCACGATACTTTTTTTTATTCTATGATCGATTCGGCTGTACTTTAAACCATCAATGCTAAGTCCACATTTACATGTACACGAAATCAACTGTGGTAAAAAGTTTAAAGAAATGAGATGGTGAAGATGAAGTTTCAGAGATCGAAAGCACTTAAAAGATGGGGATAAGGAAAAGGCAACATTGATATCGATCCGAGTTGGAGATTGAAGTACGCTTTCTTCACCATATTCGATGTAGATTCCAAGGTGTCTAATTATAATTTAAAGGCATCAGCTATCTTATATGTCTTCAGTCTACACTAGACGTTGTTTGGCTGGATCTCTGTGCCTCTGTTCATGGCCTTGCTATTCTTCCTGGTGAAGAGCATCTCAATCTCTTCCAAGGACTTGCCTTTCGTCTCAGGCAAACAGAAATAGAAAAATAGCAGAGCCAGCACGGCGATGCCAGCAAACATGAAGAAGGCCCCCCCAATGGTTATGGCGTGTGATATCGAGAGGAAAGTCATCGCAACGACCGCATTCATGAGCCGGTTCACCGCGACGCCGATGCCCATTCCCTGAGCCCTCAGCTTCAACGGGAATATCTCGGAGCTATAGACCCAGGTGATCGGGGCCATCCCCATTGAGAAGAAGGCCACGAATGCGTACGTGGCCACGATGCTCAAGACGAGAGCCCACAGGAGTTTTTCCTTGGCATGCTCCGCTATTGTCAAGCAAGACCCTAATGTGGTTAGGGCGACGATGATCCCTCCTGCGCTCACTAGGAGCAATCGCCTCCTACCAACTCTGTCGAGCAAAGACGTGGCTACTACTACGAATGCGGCCTTTGTGACGCCGACGCCAACCGTGGCAAGCAAGAGCTTTTCCCTGCTGGTCACTCCGGCTTTCTTGAAAATGCGGGCTGTAGAGGATGATTGCTCCGATCCCCGTCGCATGCTCGAAGAAATGGATCCCGACCGCGGCCAACAAGATCCACCGCACTGTGGGCGAGGGCCTTAGCAAGAGCTCTTTCCATACACCTTCGCCGCGAGAGTTCCTCGGGAGCTTGACAACATCCTGGCAATTCGCGTCAATCCCAGCTGCTATTTTGATGTCTCTGAGTCGGGTTTCCACTTCTTGCTCCGAATTACAAACGAGGAGCAAGACCCTTTTCGCCTCGGCTAGCCGTCCTTGCATTACTAACCACCTCGGTGATTCGGGCATCTTGAACATCCCAAATGCCAAGGCCAAGGAAGGGATGGCCGCGACACCGAGCATCATCCTCCACCCTAGCTTTAGGGTCAGTTTCGCAAAGAAGTAATTTGATACATAGCCGCTTAAGACCCCTAGGGCTATGCATAGCTCCGGCAAAGAGGATAAGAATCCTCGGTGTGTGGCGGAGGAGATTTCTGCATTATACACGGGCGCGATCATCGGGGCGAAGCCAACCCCAATGCCAGCAACGCACCGCCCGGTCATCAAGATTGTGTAGTTGGGCCCATAGCCCATCAGGACCGAACCGAGTAAGAAGATGATGGAGGCAAGAACGATGGTGTAACGACGGCCGATGTAGTCGGACGTTCTTCCGGCAATGAGAGAGCCCACGAGAGCACATATATTGAGGATTCCGGCAAGGACTTCCACCTGCGTATCATTTATCTTGAGGTCCTCTTTTATGAATATCATGGCCCCACTCATAACACCAGTGTCTGGAGTGAAATTGCAAAATTAAAAGTGAAATCGATACAAGAAAGGTCGACAAGAGTTCATGGTGGTACATAATCCAGGAGAGGGTTCTAATTCAGACAAAATAGATCCCTTTCTTGGGAATTTTAAAAATTAATTGGGACTAAAAATCTCTTTTAATTAAAAGAACACCAATATTTTTTTCATAAAAAAAAGGTAAATTAGTCGTATGTTAGCGGGCATTGATACTTATTAACAATCAGAAGATGATATCTTGAATATGGATAAACTTTCTAGATAGAGACCATCATGATCGTATAATCTTCTATAAAAAGGAAATTTTAGATGATCTGAAGGTCTGGTTTCATGGATATGATCAATAGATGAAAACAAAGAGTGCATGGTCAGTATATCACGTTAAAATTTCTCGTTCTAGTTAAACAAATAAAACAGTACGTTTCATCATCCACAAAGCGGACAATGCAATGAAAGTAAGAACATGACAAGGCAAACCAGATATGGGGAGAGAGAGAGAGAAAGAGATTACCATAGCCAAAAATAATGGAGATCACGGTGGCAACGATAGCACAAGCACAGGCATATCTGTTCAACCCAGAATGCTTCTCAGCCTCACCACCACCATCACCCAACTTCTCCATGCTCGTCACAATCTCGTTCTCTCTCTCTCTCTCTCTCCAACATTACAAGAAAAGCTCCTGAAACCATCCCTGTCCCAACTGGCCATTTTTATAGCACAACACAGTCGCACACTGAGCAGCGGTAGCTTTCGACGGTTCTGGAGACGCCGGATGCCATTCAAGAACAACTTCTGTTCCTTGCCAAACTGGTCCCAGAGCAAATCCCACCGGCAGAACAGAAAAAGGAGCTCCGATGCAAACCGATTTTAGGAGGCCGAGTGAAATCCATGAGCTGGATCAAGATTTGCAACGTCATCGCCGGCTCTACTTGGATAAGAACAGGGACAGGGACAAGGACAGGACGGGGGACGATCTGACCTGCGGACCCGAGGGAGAGGGAAGGGAAGGATTCCTCGTCCCGACATCCCTCCCCCTCTGACGTGGTGCCACTGACTCGGTTGTTTAATTACCTAGAATACCCTCTTCCCCTCTAATTAATGGATAGCTAAGCAGCTAATGAGGGATGATTAGTGGAGAAAATGGGGGTTGCCAACCAAATCGGGGTGCCGTTGATTACAGTACGGGAAGATCCCGACAACATAGGCTTACCAATCTCGAGTAGATGCGAATTGTATAATGACCTTTTTTTAGCTGGAAAGTTTTTCTTTAAAGGCAACTTGCAAGGCAAGACTTCTATGCCGACCTCGAGTTAATTAAAGGGTTTAGATACTTCCTTAGTGTACAAATTGTTTTTTCTACGCAAAGGCCTTGCAATGGAAATATCAACCCGTTTATACAATAAACTCACTTGCTAAAAGTTAGCACTGTATTATGTCAATCGTCTAAATCCTGTTGGCTAGCTTTGGCAATTTTAATTTGATCTTATTCAAGGCAAAATAAGTAACCCCTTATATTGGTGCAATTAGCTTTGAGCATCGGGAGATTTTCAGCTGAAAAACCGAAAAAAAATCTGACCAATTACGCCTAAAAGGAAATGAAAAGATAATTCCATTCTCAATATTATAGAATGATACCTAAGGTATCGATTGCTGATTTTGTTAGACTCTATCAATACTATTGTATTGTTATTCGATTTAAAAAAACTAGGAATGGAGGCCTTACTTCACGCTTAGAAAAAGAGTTCACGAGTTTGGGTTTTGATGGATTGATATTCAATCAAAGAGAAAAATTCAAAAGTCAAGACTTTATTGATTTATGTCACTTGGCAACGAGAGTGCGTAAGAATGAGCAACTTCTCACAAACAAAGATAAAGGGTCACCTAAAAACTTCGTATAAGATGTGGCTTTAATGCAAAATTATGAGTCAAAGTATGAATCTAACCCAAATGAAAACATTGAAATAAATGTGGCAAATATGATGCTCGACAAGCCTTAAGTTTCTCAATTCTTAAAGCCTGCCAAAATAAAGAAAAAAAACGAATGGCTAGGGCTAAAGACACCCAATTTTACTCATTCAACAATGATAAGTTGGACAAAATCTTCAATTTACTCTCAAAAGATGGTCTGATATAATTAATGAGAGGCCAAATTATCTTGAGTGAAGAAGATTTATTAAACAAAAATTATTACCAATTGACACTACTCATAGAGCCATAACAAAGCTAATCATTTTTGTTTTCAAGAAAACAATTCAAGAGCCAATTCGGCAGGGAAAAATCAAATTTGTTGATAACAAGGGGCATAAAACCCTTGGTTATCTAATTTAAAAGAATCAAATGATCGATAAATCATTCAATTGTTTTTAAAAGGGCATATGTTGACATCAAGAAAATGACTAACTTATGGTTATAACCGACAAGTGATAGACTATGTCAATAATAACAGAGTTTGGTGGACGGTAAAAGTCATTGATGAAAATAATAATTAGTAACTTGAAAAGCGTCGGCAACTCACCAAGGAAGTTATCGACAATCAGTTATTGATGAGAACTTTAATTGGAGTGTAGTCATGGACATCAATATGTAATTGCCAAGTATCGATATTTTTTAATATCAAACTTCTTTTAGATAAGTGTTACTAGATAATAGGAAATCGTAGAGCTATTTTAGGATTTTCGTAACTTCTTGTGGGTATGTGTTGTTGTAACTTCTTGTAACCGCAAATAGGATTAGGAAGTTATTTTTAAAAAATATAAGAATAGGAATTTATCTTTTAAAATTTCTAAATGTCATTTGTATGTTTTAAATAACCATATCATACTCCCTGTAAATCAATCAGAGGACTCAATTTTTTTTTGTAAATTTATCTTTCTCTTTACTTTTATGAAATTGAAATGGCAAGCCACAAGTGCCTCTAGTTTTCATATCCTTAATTTTTTTCATTTACTTTCTTGTCCAAGATCAACAAAAGATTTTTCATATCCTATGTCGATTCACATATCGATTCATCTATATATTCAAAATATTTTTCATCATCAATTCAATTCTGGTGAAATATCTTTTAGGATATATTGAAAGATATTTCCGTTGTTAATTCAATCCCGGCGAAACAATTGGTCACTCTTGTTGTTGTTAGTCCATTTCAATGTACTGGAGAAGAGTCGAAAGGTGGCCTAATGTTACAATAACCCATGCTTCAAGTGGGCATTGAGGTGGCTCCACAAGAGAAGATGGTAAGCTCCGTCAAACGAAGGACCCATGGGAGCATGGCCAATTTCTGGATCCGTGAGTGGTCCAAACTTCTCAATCGTTGACCCAAAATCCCACATAAAATGAGAAGTTTTAGAGATCGGGAGCACTTAAAAGATAGGGATAAGAAAAGGGCAGCATCGATATTGATCAGAATTGGAGATTGATGTACACTTTCTTCACCATATCAATGTAGATTACAAGATCTCTAAATATAACTAAAAGCATCAGCTCTCTTATATGTCTACAGTCTACCCTAGACATTGTTTGGCTGGATCTCTATGCCTTTGTTCATGGCTTTGCTATTCCTCCTGGTGAAGAGCATCTCAATCTCTTCCAAGGACTTGCCTTTCGTCTCAGGCAATAAGAAATAGAAAAATCCCAGAGCCAGCACGGATATGCATGCAAACATGAAGAAGCTCCCGCCGATGGTCATGGCGTTCGATATCGAGAGGAAACTCATTGAAATGACCGCATTCATGAGCCGGTTCACCGCGACGCCGATGCCCATTCCCTGAGCCCTCAGCTTCAACGGGAATATCTCGGAGCTATAGACCCAAGTGACCGGGGCGATCCCAATTGAGAAGAAGGCCACGTATGTGTACGTGGCCACGATGCTCGAGACGAGAGCCCACAAGAGTTGTTCCTTGGCATGCTCCACCATTGTCAAGCAAAACCCTAATCCGGTTAAGGCGACGATGATCCCTCCTGAGCTCACTAGCAGCAATTTCCTCCTGCCAACTTTGTCGAGCAAAGACGTGGCTGCTATTATAAATGTGGCCTTTGTGAGGCCGACGCCGACAGTGGCAAGCAAGAGCTTTTTCTTGCTGGTCACTCCGGCTTTCTTGAAAATCCGCGGGCTGTAGAGGATGACTGCTTCGATTCCCGTCGCATGCTCGAAGAAATGGATCCCGACCGCGGCCAACAAGATCCACCGCACTGAGGGTGAGGGCCTTAGCAAGAGCTCTTTCCATACACCTTCGCCGCGAGTCTTCCTTGGGAGACTCACAACATCCTCCTTGCAATTCGCATCGATCCCAGCTGCTATTTTTATGTCTTGGAATCGGGTTTCCACTTCTTGCTCTGAATTACAAACTAGGAGCAAGACCCTTCTCGCCTCGGCCAGCCGGCCTTGCAATACCAACCACCTCGGCGATTCGGGCATCTTGAGGATCCCAAATGCCAAGGCCAAGGAAGGGATGGCCGCGACACCTAGCATCATCCTCCACCCTAGCTTTAGGGTCAGTTTCGCAAAGAAGTAATTTGATACATAGCCGAGCAAGATCCCTAGGCTTATGCATACCTCCGGCAAAGAGGATAAGAATCCTCTGTGAGTGGCGGAGGAGATTTCAGCAGAGTACACAGGTGCGATCATTAGGGCGAAGCCGACCCCAATGCCAGCAATGCACCGCCCGGTCATCAAGATCGCGTAGTTAGGCCCATAGCCCATCAGGGCCGAACCGAGTAAGAAGATGATGGCGGCAAGAACGATGGTGTAACGACGGCCAATGTAGTCGGACGTCCTTCCGGCGATGAGAGAGCCCACGAAGGCACATATATTGAGGATTCCGGCGAGGACTTCCACTTGCGTATCATTTATCTTGAGGTCCTCTTTTATGAAGATCATGGCCCCACTCATAACACCAGTGTCTGGAGTGAAATTGCAAAATTAAAAGTGAAATCAGTACAAGAAAGAACGATAAGAGTTCATTCCAAGAATAGGATGGTCATATAAAGTCCAGAAGAGTGTTCTAATTCAGACAAAACATATCCTTTTCATGAGAATTTTCCAAAATTAATTGAGACTAAAAGTATTCAGACAAAACAAATCCTTTTCATGAGAATTTCCAAAATTAATTGAGACTAAAAAGTCTTGTTGTAAAATCTACTGTAGAAATCAATTACTTTAATGAATACCATTTATATAAAATAATGTTACAAAAACGTAACCAACAGGCACATACGCACTCGGGGAAAAATAATCAACATTGCTATTTCATGCTTGATTCCTCATCACAACTTTATTATAAATTAATAAAAAAATTCTCTTTTTATTAAAAAGACACTGATATTTACTGTCGATAAGTTATGAACAGTTTTCTACATAATTAGTTCACACGTTAGCGGGCATTGATACTTATTAACAATCATTTAGAAGATGATATCTTAAATCTAAATAAACTTTTCAGATAGAGATCATTCTGACAATTTTGACAGCATATTCTTCTATAAAAAAGACAACTTGGATGATTTGAAGGTTTAGTTTCACGTATATGATCAATACATGAATATAAATAGTGCACGGCCTAAAATTTCTAGTTCCAGTTAAACAAGCAGAACAGTATATTTCATCATCCACAAAGTGAACAGCGGAACGATATTGAGAGAGAGATTACCATAACCAAAAATAATGGAGATCATGGAGGCAACGACGGCACAAGCACAGGCATATCTGTTGAACCCAGAAAGCTTCTCAGCCTCACCCCCACCATCACCCAACTTCTCCATGCTCATCTCCATGCTCATCGCAATCTTCTGCTTATGACTCTCACCACGACTGCCTCTCTCTCTCTCTCTCTCTCTCTCTCTCTCTCTCTCTAACACTACAAGAGAGCCCCTCAAACTATCACAACCCCAACTGGCCCTTTTTATAGCACAACACAGTCACACACTGAGCAGCGTTTGCTTTGAACGATTCTGAGAAGCCGTATGCCATTCAAGAACGACGTCTATTATTGCCAAACCAGTCCCACTACAATCCCACCAGCAGAATGGAAAAAGGGAACTCGATTTAAACCACTTTCAAGAAAGGTAGGTTAAGAAAATTGCATAATAATAAAATAAGGAAACAATGTATAATGCGATATATCATAATGAATATTGCATTAACATATATATAGACTTTATCAGATAATTATGAAAAGTAACATATATCAATATATATAATCAAATGAAATATTTATACAATCTTAATTTATATAAATAATCAATAATAATATTCTATAGAAAATCTCAAGAATATATGATATCGCCAACAGATCGAGTAAAATCTTCTCGCCCCGTCTCTTCTGTGGTTTCCGCGGATATTATATTATCCACGAGCTGGATCGCGATTTGCAACGTCATCACCGGCTCTACTTGGATAAGAACAGGGACAGGGACAAGGACAGGACGGTAGACAAGGGTCAATTTGACTTGCAGACACGACGTCGGAAGGGAAGGATTCCTAGGCCGACATCCCACTCGACTGACGTGGCGCCTTTGATTCGGTTGTTTAATTACTAGAATACGCTCTTCCCTTCTAATTAATGGACAGCTAAGCAGTTAATTGCAGATGATTAGTAGAGAAAAGGGGGTGCCGACCAAATCGGGGTGCTGTTAATTACAGGACGGGAAGATGCCGACAACCTTAATCTGGATCATTAAGGTCGGGATCAACGTAGGCTTACCAATCTCGAGTAGAGGCGAATTGTATAATGACTTTGTCGGCTCGGAAAATTTTGCTTTAAAGGCAACTTGCGGGGCGAGACTTTAATGCTGACCACGAGTCATTTAAAGGGTTTAAATACTCCCTCAATGTACAATTTGTTTTTTTCTACGCAAACGGCCTCGCAATGGAAATATGAAACCGTTTATACAATGAATTCACTTGATTAAGGTACAAAATTTGTACCATGTCGTTTATCTAAATCCTGTTAACTACCATTTGCAATTTCAATTTGATTTTATTCAAGGAGAAATAAGTAACCTCAGCGCAATTAGCTTTGAGAGTCAAGAGATTACCAATTATGCCTAAACTTTCTTATAGAGGCCAAAGAGCTCGAACTTAACCAGGTTATTGAGATTGCATGATGTTTTATGAGCTTCCAAATAATTGCATCGTTGTACACATATCCTTGGATTATAAAATGAATGGATAAAAACAAACTCATAAGCTTTATCACTGTTACATAATAAAGGCGCCAAATGTTGGAAAGTTGTAATGAATTCTTGAACTTTGAAACTGTCTGACCATAGCTTGGGATGAGCAGTTTCAAGTTTGAGGTTCCACCATAAACCTATCCGTCAGAATAGATTCCCTAATTTTTAGAATCTGGAACCTCTTCTGCATGGCTAGGAACCTAAAATCTAACCCGTCACAAGTTCTAGGATCAATTCTAAGATTTATTCAGGTTCCACTTGCACTTTTAATTGAATGATTACAATAAATCATCACCTCTAATGACTACCGTTTGTTATAATCTACTGATCATAACTTATATTTAGACACATAGAAATTATGAAATATTAACAAAATAAAAATTGCGGTCAAGGATTTCATCGGAAATTGAAGTTTAGACTAGTGATTTTAGATTACATACTCATCATTGAACGCCATGAAATACAACAGGATTGCGTGAAGACATAGAACAAGAAGAACACAAATACTTGTTCCAGGTTCCAAGACTCTAGTTTCACTTAGAACCTAGAACCTACCTATTAAAACAAGTTTCTCAATTTTTAAAATCTAGAACTAATGCTGCATATCAAAGAACTGGGAATTGAACTGATTCCCATCAATCCAATTCTCAACCTTCCAAGAAACCATGCTCACCCCTAACAATAGGGACGGACTTTGAAAAGTTACAGATTACCTCTTTGTTGGATTTTGTGGGATCACTGCCAACTGTTCTAAAAGTTTATCAAATCTGATTGTTTAGTATAAGGTTCAGCTTACACAACGCTTGATCACAAAAAGTTGCTCCAATCATGCGCAAGCTAGATGCTCTAGCTTGAGGAGTGATGAAGTATATTTTTAAAGATTAGAGATCTCGGTATTAAATAATATCATTAGAGATATTATTAGATATTAAGGGTATTATTTAATATTTCGTGATTCAATAATATAGCTAATTTCCTTTCCTATTCATATTGTTCAGATATAAATATCCTCCTTCAATAACTTGTAAAGTCAAGCAAAATAAAAAAAGATGTAGTCTTTACTAAAAAATAAAAGAATAAAAAGAAAAAAAATAAAAAAATCTCACACCTTCTAAACTTTGCGGTCCCGATTGTAGAACAAAGTGATTAATTAGGATAGCAAGTGGATTCCCTTAACTCCTACCTTTGGGGCGGCGACCCTTCCGCATAATCTTGGTCCAAAACAATTAATTTAGTGACACCATTTAAATGTCACTAAAACTAGAAATTTCTACTCTTGTGAAATAATTCGTTAATAATGGAAAGTAGAAAGATTCAATAACATCTAATTTTTGGATGCGGAGTATGGTCCTACTTATTTTGATATCGACACTAGATTTGATCACACCATTTTTATAAATCGGTCATGTTATTTCTAAGTTTGTCATTACATTATTTGATTAGTGTTAACATCCAAAGTGACAGACCTAGTCTAAATAGCATAGTTACATCATACTCTTTTTGTAAATCAATCACAAAACTCAACGTTTTTTGCAAATCTATAATTATCTTACTTTTCAGCAATTTAAATGGTGGACCATGATTGCCTCTAGTTTTTGTCCTTTTAAATTCCCTGTCATTTATTTTCCTATCCAAAATCAAAGGAAGACATTTCATATTCTTTATCAATTCACACATCTATTCATCTATAGATTCAAAAGATATGTCATCATTGATTCAATTACAGTGAAATATCCTTTTGGATATATTGAAAGGCTTTTCGTCTTCAATTCAATCGTGACAGAATAATTGGTCACTCTTGCTGTTGTTAGTCCATTTCAACGTACTGGAGAAGAGTCAAAAGGTGGCCTAATGTTACAATAACCCATGCTTCAAGTGGGCATTGAGGTGGCTCAACAAGACAAGATGGCAAGCTCCATCAAACGAAGGTCCCATAGGAGCATGGCCAATTTCAGGATCCGTGAGTGGTCCAAGCGTCTCTACCGTTGAACCCAAATCCCACATAAAATGACAAGTATAGGGTGAATTATATTGGAGAATGAAAGATACGGGGGCCTGCTTGATGATGCAGAATCGCGACATTTTAATTTTCCAAAGGCAGATCTTCGAATCCTAGTGCGTGGTAGTGGTGGTTATGAACGAACAATGAATCTATTACTGATGGGTATATCTGAGGCTCATATCGATGGATTGGTTTTCCTATCTGCTATTGATAAAGTTTAGATCAATTATTTGGAAAACGAAAGCTAAGTGGCCTGCCTCGATGATATAGACTTTTTGATATCTTGTCTCCCAAAGGCGAATCTGGGAGCCCTAGCGCATGGTGGCTGGGAACAGACATTGAATCTAGTATTGATATGTCCATCGTAAACTGAGATTAGACAGGCTTTTTCTTCAATTATCACCTTGCAAATAATATGTTTTGGCTTAGAAAAGAGGCGTAAGTTGCACTGACATGGTATTGCAATGAGCATTTCGATTTCTTAATTGAGCGTAACAAAGAGTTATCATGAAAAAGAAAGAACACGTCAAGATAACACGTTCAAAACAAACTCTCCTATAGAGATTAATTTTGGGAAAAAAAAGTAAAGTAACAACATTCAAGGATGAAGTGGGGTGGCATATACAATACTTTAGTTATTTCTTTCAAGATTTTATTTTCTACAAAGATCAATTGTAAAAGATTGCTCATAATAACTCGAGTGATAAGTGTTTCTATCCATCTCACTCAAGATCATAATTCAATCACCACACACTTGCTCATCCTTTTAAGGCTGCCTAAAAGTACAGACACGCGTTAAATATGTAAGCGATCTACTTTAAGTTGGTGTTAACCCGACTTCTTAGTTTCACACTAATGATTAAATTCTAGAATTCGTGTATGAATCCCTGCGATGGATGTTTCACACGTGCAATGTTATTCCTACTTTCCGTCCTCTTTTTACCTAAACGAAGTCGGCGTCATCCGCGATGCGAACGAGGATGACCCCCACGTGTCAGAAGAGAAGTAAAAGTCGATTCTTCCATCTTCTCGTAGTTGAGTATTCAAAAGTCATTTCCATCTTTTTGGAGTTTACGTAGAAAGCCAGATCTTCGATTCTACCTCCTTGTTCCGACCCAGAAAAGAAGAAAGTCAACCTCCTTACCGGTTCCCAGTTAGATACGATTTGATTATTGTAATGACTCGAAAATAAATAAAAAAACATGCACGAGGCCCCTAGTGTCTACTCGAAGAGGACAAGTGACCACATTTGCAGTTGACTAGTTTGGCCAGATTCTTTATCCCTTTGTTGCCTGCTTCTCGAGTGGTACACTGTTGACCTTCGCACGTGAAACAAATCAACGACGGACACGATAATGTTTATTTTTTTCGAAAGACAGGAAAGAAAGGCCTTTATGAAATATTAAATCACCATCATATTCATGTGGCGGCCGACTCGGGAATCATGCCGTTTGATTTATGCCCATTATCAGGCCACGGGTGAAAAGATTATAAGATATGATGAGTTGTGAACATGTGTATAGGCCGGTTCTATTTCGGAACGTAGACAGCTGACGTGATTTTAGGTCATAATCATAATTTATATGATTTGATACAAATTTCGGGTCTTGTCAATTAGCATAGTATGATTTCAAGTCCTGTCACTTAGTATAGTATAGTATGATTGTAGAGTCCTTCACATGGGCAATTGAGTTTTAGTTTACTTTGGCTGCTATTTTTTATGTAATATATGGATAATTTGCATGAGGTTATTTGACTACTTGTTTGATGTGAATGCATTTCTTTAGTTTATGTTGGCTGCTTTTTATTAAGTAATATATGGATATTTCTAATGAGGTTATTGGACTACTTGTTTGCGTTATTATGCCGTGTTTTTACTTTCTTTCCTCGTCCTCCTCTCTTTGGTTCCTCTTTTCTCTTCCACTCCAAACCCCTCAGCTAATATTTGTCAAGGGAGGCTCCTTCTCCTCAGCTCGAGTTGAGATTATCTCTCCCAATCTGATTTTAGAATATTTTATTATTTTCATCTACTTTTTTGTTTTGTTTCTTCTTTACTCACTGCTAATGCTCTTCTTTGTTTGCTGGGGAATTTTCCATTTTTTTTTGTTAGGAATCAACTTTCCGCTTCAAATCATTCAGACTAAAAAGTCTGACAGATCAATGAGGAATTGGGTGAGTTGCTACTGCATTAAAAGGGGTTATACGACTTCTCCGAGCTTTGAAAACTCTCATCTATCGATCTAAATATAAATTTGGAAGCTTTTCTTTCTTCATATAAATCTAGATTTGGGAGTTCCTTATAGGTGTCTCTGTGCTTGTCTAATTGCTCCTGATATAAATCTAGATCTAAGAGCTTGTTCAACCTAGCTTTGGTGTCTTTGAATGATGATGGTGTTGAAAACGCTAAATGTAGGCACACATCACCCATTGGGCAAATCGCAACTATTGGAGGAGAAGATTAATTACAGCGTGTGCTAATCAATAATGACAATGTAAGATTCGATGATCAGCGCTATTCGTTCTATTTTAATGCTAAGATGGATGTGTTTTTTGCAATGAGATTGTGCTTATTACAAGGGAGAATTGCCAAAAAAGTCCTAAACCTATTGTAGTTGTGACAATTTAGTTCTAAACCTTTTTTTTTTACTGATTCAGTCCTAAACCTTTTGCAATTATGCCAATTGAGTCCATCTAACCATATTTGGCCGGCCGGAGTTGACGTGGACACCGGCCGGCGCCGGCGACAATATTTTTTTATTTTTTTTTTATTTTTTGATTTTTGTATTATTTTCCGAATTTTTTTGTTTTTTTTTTAATTTTTTTGTTTTTTTTGTTTTCTTTTTTTTCTCCCCTCACCTCCCCTGCACTCCCCCCCCTGGCTGGCGGTAGTGGCCGGCCAGCGTCGACGAGGCTGTCGGCCACTGCGCGAGGGCCGCGAAGCCCTCGCCGGCGACCTCGCCCAGACTCGCCCAGACCTAAGGGCCGCCGACAAGGGTCGAGGCCGGCCGCGGGGAGGCGGCTTCGCCCCGATCTGGGTGCCAGCCGCAGCGAGGCGGCTTCGCCCAGATTTGGGCGAGGCTGGCCGCGGCCAGGCCATGGCAAGGCCGCCGGCGAGGGTGACCGATCTGAGGGGGGGGCCACGACCCTCGCTAGCCGCCAGCGAGGGCTTTGCGGCCCTTGCGTAGTGGCCGGCAGCCTCGTCGGAGCTAGCCGCCCACTACTGCCTGCGGGGGGAGGGGAGGGGGAGAAAAAAAAGAAAATAAAAAAACATAAAAATAAAAAAAAACAATAAAAAATTCGGAAAAAAAAAATTTATTAAAATATTGTCGCCGGCGCCGGCCGGCCAAATTTGGCCGGATGGACTCAATTGGCACAATTGCAAAAGATTTAGGACTGAATCGGTCAAAAAAAAGGTTTAGGACTGAATTGGCACAATTGCAATAAATTTAGGACTTTTTTGGCAATTCTCCCCTTATTACAACAATTTATGCTTTGTTGTTTTACTATACCATTTGGGATTCACTTTATTTTGAACTTCTCATGTATCATTTCAAAATATGAATAAAATATTTACTTTCAACAACCCAAAAAAGAAACCATGGTTTTGCTTAACCCATTGGCCAAGGGTAAGGACCAGTGATTGTTACATCGCAAACAAGAGTGAGCGACGTTGGTTTGAGAATATGATTTTTTGTTAGTTTATTTAGAGCAATGTTAGGAACATGGAAATTATTTTTGGTTGAGACTTCTGCCCTTTGAATATTCATGATACTCCCGTATTTCCGGTGCCTATTATTTTGCAATAAGAGTTATATTTGATAGTCATTTCAATACGACGAACTTGCACAGCTTTAGAGCTCAAGGGTGGCCGTGCCATTCTCTTTGAATTTAAGTTTAAATTTTAGTATGAACTGTAGTGCGACGCAATTTGGATATAGGTACATTCGATTTTTTGCCTTTTCCTTTTCCCTTTTTCTCCAGCGAAGATCAACAAAGAAACAATCTCCATCTTTCAAAGTTACTAAAACATGCATCGTCATACGTGGATGCACGAACTGCGAATGCTCTCATAATAATCTGCATGTTGCTCTTGATCAACTCCTCATGAAGTTAGCCTCCGACTTATCTGTATTTTTCTTTTTTAAATTATGATTTTTAAATCTGGATTTGATTAAAATCAAACTCGAGATATATTCATCAATCAATTCGCTATTGAATCTACCGATGGTTTGGCATGTAATTTATCATAAATTCATGTGTCCAATGAAAATAGAACCACTATAAGCTAAAGAGACGAACCAAGCCCTTGCCCTCGTCTTCGCTTGCTCTTCTGGTCTCGTGCAGCCCATAAGCGCCTCAAGGTCGATACCAAGCAATTACAGGTGTTGCGTGAAAATACCTCATAAGAGCTTCAAAATGCTGCCCGAGCAAGACAAGAAACAGAAGCAGAAACTCATAGGACACCAATATAGAGCTGTGACAAATGCCAATGTTACCCGGCATGCATCATAGACTCGTAATTCAATATCGCGATCCTTCACTCTCGATATTTGAGGGTTTGGCCCATGGTAAATTCACCTTCTCTTGTCGGTAACTTATTATATGCCATGTGTGGTCTCTTCACCAGGTGCTGAAGCATGTCTTGCATCGCTCACTCGTTGTGAACATGTGAATCACACGTTGCTGCTTTTCAGAAACCAGAAAGAACCCTTGGATTCGCACAGATCGTTCATGACCTGTAAACAGTTTAGCTTCCGTTAAGCAAAGAAAGAACCAGAGTTTGCCCAAATCAATCTGCTTTCTCGCCTCTTCCATGCCAATCATATGATTAGCCAATACTGTATATTAAAGCAATATTATAAAAAGCGTCTGCCTTACTAATGTCCTAATACTAGGAAAAAATGATTTAAAAAGTATAGTTCAAACCCAGAAAAATCACATGACACAACCCAAACAGAACCTGAAACCCATCTACACCTTCATCCACCAGTTTCCTCTGTTGCCTTCTAATGATTCCAGAGGCTTCCACATAAAGCACTAAAGTTGTATGCATTTACAGATGCTAGTCACAGATATACACATCAACTAAAACAGCTTCTGAGTGATAAAAAGGGAATTCTTTCTTTTTTCAAGGAAAAATCGAGCACAATTGAATTTGCTTTTTGTTCGATTATAAGTTCTTTTTTATGCTGTGGTTGTGTCTATGCCTAATGAGAACTATATCTCAAAAGAAAGTCTCATTTTCAAGGTATGTAGATTTTTTTCAGAAAAAGAAAAGCCTCTGTAAGCTATCTATGTAAAGCTGACCTTTGTATATTCAGCATTTGAAATGTCTCTCTTCAGAGCCATCTTGGAAGCTTGAAATATTTCAGCCCTCTTAAGTGTTGCATTGGGTCCTTTACCAATCAGAAGGTTAATAACAACTTCCCTGCAAGGATGACAGGAAAATTTCAGAAACAAGACGACAAACAGCAGCTTAAAGATGATCATAGGCTGCCCTTTGTCCCAAAAAGGCTAAACTGTTGGAATATCAGGCCAATGACATAGATAAAGTAGATTTTCCAAAAAATCATACCTCAAAAGCAATAATTCATAGATTTTATCGCAGAGGAAGAACATTAAAAACATGGCTATTGCATTAATTACCTCAATGGATCAAGTTCTGGGTGCTCTGGGGATGACTTCAAAACATAAAGCTCATGAATGTTTACTGCAACTTGTGCGATAACTTTCTTAAGTTCATCTGGAGGAGCATCGACCCCAAGTGCTGCAGCTTTTTCCATTCTAGGATCCGCTTTGGGAAGAGTGGCCTGAGAAAGTGCCAAACCCCGCAAACGTTGACAAATAAACTGAAAGCTGCAAATAAGATGATTCCACCATAGTCAATGAGTCTCTAGGGGAAACTTGGAACGACTGCAGATAAATTGCCATGTAAAATTCATCGAACAACTCTTCTCAGACGTACTATTCCAGCCATCTTAAGAAAGGGAACATAATTTCTAAATCATATGGGTACATCTTTGAAACAAAGGCTTGGCTCAAACTAGGTTAGCCAGATGGCTTTAGACGACATAGGTACTTTAAAACTCAACAGTGACTCATCATACTAAAAGGCCTGACTCTACCTTGTCAGATCCTAAAGCAGGGGACAGAACCAAAACAGAAACCACGAAGGCAGCCGATTATGTATGTTCCAATCGTTTCTCCAAAAGAAGTTAAATCCAAAAGTCATGATGACGTTATCATGAGCTAGGAGACAAAAATAGGAGAAAGGACAAAAGACAGAAGAATGGCTGGTGGGGACCAATGTATTTGGACTTCATATTGGTTTGTTTAACAAATCGCCCTTGGTCATCAGAACGATGACCCAATTGAGATGTAATAAAAGGATAAAATTCAATTCCATGTACACCACCCTTATCCGCAGTCCTTACCAATGGAAAGTAAAAGAAAGGAAGAACAGAAATAAAGTATTGCCTTCACAAACTAAAACCATATAAAGTCAAGAAAAAGAAAAAAGCAAATGTGGGCACACAGAATACAGAGGAACTTAAATTTGCTGAGCAGTAAAAGCACCTAGCTTTCTTTTCAATCATCCTCATCTGATTCAGTATAAGTGATATGCAATAGCTAGTGCAGAAAGAAAAACGAGGAAAAAGATGGAAATTATTCATCCATACTCGCAAACCTTGTGACTCTGAAAGATTTTCAGCAAAGCCTTTGGCAAAGCTTCAAGAGTTTCATTTGACATAGTTCTCCTGCCGAGGGCAACTTTGCTTGTAGCTTTTATGGATGTTTTGTCTGAACTTAGAGGTTTGTCAGCCCTACTAGCCATGGCGACTTTGGTTTGAGCATTCTTTGAATCATCCTGACCTCGTCCAATTTTGTTGCCTTGCTCAGGTTTCAAGAATTTCATTGTTTCTGTCTCAATGCCCTCCCAGATTCGCTTTTGCTTGCTTACAATATCTGGATAAGTTTTTATAAATGAAACATCGGTTTCCTGCTTAAACTTCCAATCACCTAAGGAAGACCTTTCAGTGGCGAAGACAATCAGGAACTTTTTAATGGCATCAGCAAGTATTTTTTTAACAGGTAGTTCTGAGTTGTGAACCACCCGCTTCTTGCTGAACATAAGAAGGGTATAATCTCTAGCCCACATATCAAGGCGATAACCTTTAACCTGAGATTCAGTAGAAGGTTTTTGTAACATCATTAATGCAGTCTTGGGAACCCAACATCCTTGCACCAACAGAGCATTACGCTGTAATTCGCTCAGGAAGACATCATCGGAAACATCAGGAACGTTGTACCTTAGAGCACTGTAACGATGCACTTCAGGTGCCTAGAGAAAAAGCAAATTTTAATTTGACAGGTGAAAGAAAGATCTCAATACATCATATGAAATGACAGTCCTTTAGTCCTCACCCGAGGAAACCCTACAACAAATAGAAAGCATTTAGAGGAGGGCCATTATTCCTTAATCCTTGATCCAACCAATCATTTGATTGGTGAGTCACAAACAGGGATAACACCTAGCTTTATATGTAGTCAAACTTGTATCAGGAGTATGTCCATCACTTATAAATCACCAATAAAGACCTGGTTGCAGAAAACTTCCTCCAACTAGGATGAAGGAAGATATAGCCATTTATACAAAGATAAAACAGAATTCACCATTGAGACCTTTAACTACCTGCTGCCATTGTCACATCAATTTTCTGAAGCATGTATAGAACAAAAAAAGAGAAGGGTCAACATACCTTACAAAGCATCATCCTAATTCTCTCATCCGGTGGAGTTGACAATAGGTTCCTGAAAAGGATAATTATGAATTTGAAGGTCATGTGCAGAAATAACAAGTTAACCCAGGATCAAACTGTTGCAACCTTCTCAATCTATGCAGATCAAGCAGAAGAATTTTGCATGATTCTGAGAAAGTCCAACCCAAAAAGTTTAAGCCGATAGATGGCGGGAGACTACATGAATATAAGGCCAAGTGAAACCCCACGATATGGGTTACTCAATGCCCCCTCTCACATGCAAATTAAATAAGAAAGGCTTGTGGAATTGACGAATTGTGAGCTCAAATGGAAATAAACTAGGTCGGAACTTGGCTCTTTGATGTAGTGTTGGAAAATCTAACCAAAAAACATAAGCCAATTAGTAGAGGAAGACTACATGAATATATCGCCCATTGAAACCCCCATAGACAAGCGCATGGGATGTTCAACAACAATTAAGACAAACACAAGACCTTAGTTCCCAAAATAATCAGTTATGACATTACAAGTCTTATCGACATCCAAAAAAAAAGTTTAAAAACAAAAATGGAATATGAATCCAATAAATAAACTCAGGAGACAGCAAAAAAAATGGATATCGCCTTTAAGTTGCCACTATATAGAAAAAGAAAGTTAAACAAGAAAAGGAATAGTTGAATCCATTAAATAAACTCTATAGACAGAAAAGAAAAAAGGATAAGTGCCAAAATTTGTATATTGCTTAAGTTTCAGATGTTACGATTTAAGAAGAATTCATAGTGCGTCCATCGCAAGATTTAGATTAAGCAAAAAGTAACACAGGCCCAAAAGGACTAGTTAGAAGAGCAACTTACCAAGGAAAGGAAGAACACTTCTAGTAATAGAACTAGAAGCTTTAGCACATTAATATTTGGAGCTTATTTAATTTTAAAGAAAATAAGGAAAAATAGTCATTTAAATTTCTAAATGACGTACTTGTTTTCAATATATAGCCAGGATGCTATGTTTTGCTTAAGTTGAACATTGATAATGCAAAATGTCAAGTCAGAAGAAATAGCGAGAAAGGAAGAACACTAATAGTAAAGAACCAGAAGCTTTGGCAAGTTATTACTTTGGAGCTTTAGTAATTTTGAAGAAAATAAGGCAGGATAGTCATTTGAATTTCTAAATGACATGCTTGTTTTCAAAAAATACGTGAGAATGCTATTTCTTGCATAAGTTCGATATTGATAATGCATAACTTCGTACTTTCACCTCCTCACAAGTTAAAGATCTAACTTTTTAGATTTACTCCCTCTTATTTAGTATTAACAAGTATGTAATTGCATAAAACAATGTCCAAATCTCAGATTTTACGCCTCAATTGGACAAAAAGTGTAGGATTTTACGATCCTCAATCTGATCTTATGAAACAATCCCTATAGACTCCAAAACATCCTATGTAGAATCCCAATCAAGACAACCTCAGAGAGTTGGAGGATTAAATAACAACCCTACCTTTTCGAAGCACCATTTGTTTTGAAGTTCTGCTTGTGCACTCCTGGACATAATAAATCAAAATAATCACACCTGCAAAGGAATACAATGATTCAGGACTCAGGAGTACATGAGATAAAATATAATCAGACACTTTGTAATTTGAAACCACTCGCTGTACTACATCTAAGAAGCGAGAGAAAACAGATTCTGGTTTCAGAGTATGGTACACACGGATTTATAGTGAAAAGAATAGGAGAATTTTCTTCTGCCGTCATTCCTTGTAGATAATGGGTTGATAGATCACTCTTTGAGCTATGGTACTCCAATTGAATCCAGTGCTGAAAAGATCCAACATTTATTAAAAAAAAAAGGTCAACTCCCATTGACACCTCATAATCAAATAAACAACTAAAGATCCCTTATGTTCAAAACCAAATCCATGATAAGAAAATCAAGAGTAGTGCACAGTGGTTTTACATTTGATTATTTTAGAGGAACATCTGTCCATCAGTAACAGACCAATTTAGTAAGAATTTGTGCAATTGTAAGAAAAAAACAGCTTGAATCTATAGAAAACATGTTTATTGAATATAAGTAAACAGAATGTCAAGCACAGAACTTGTCTTGGATTCAGAAATACTTTTTCCGTCTTAATATATTTTTCACATATCCTTGAATAAAGGATGTAAAATTTCTTACGATCCCACTAAAGTTGCCAAAATCTAAAATCTAAGTCGTTGGTGTCTCCAGCATGTTATCTTTCCACAATTATGTACAGTAGGAATATGCATAGGAGAATACAATTAAGCCAAGAAAGATTGTAAAGTTTCTCTTGGCCTATGCCAGTTCACTCGGTGCCCCATTTAGTATTCATATAAGTTTAAAGGAAACAAAATATAAAAAAAAAAAAATACAAAGATGAAGCATCACAGGCAATGTCATAGAGGGAAACAAGACAACCTTCAGAATTTATCTTCATGACAAAAGGTAATATGTTAAAGGAAACGTGATTATCTGCTTAAAACCGATAAATACTGCATAATCAGCATTCTCGCATGTATGATTAAGGGTCTAATACCTCATCATTATCTGTCTCTTGTTCAGCAGAAGATGCCACTTTTTTAACCTGCCACGGAGATTCACACAATGAGGAATTATAACATTGATCACTGCTCCTGGTCCTAGAGCTACACAATCAGCAACCACAAGTGGGTAGACAGATACTTAATGAACTGTAAAATATATGAAATCACAAAAAAGGGAAAAACAAAGCATCTGCAAATCACAGGCGCAAGCAACAACATATGTATGTATCCCTACACTACATCTATGATTTAGTACAAGCACATGAGAACACATTTCAGCACAGCCATGCATCACATTAGAATGGAACTCCACTGTAAGGTGCATTTTTTTTTTTTTTTTTTGGTCGGAAGATGTAAGGTGCATATTAATAGACAGAAAAGTGCAAAACTCTTGTTTTTTTTATTTTAATTATGGTCGCTCACTAAATTTCTATAACATTATTACCATCGTAATTAGGAAATATATTGAGCCTTCCTGAAACAAAAAATGTTGCTTTCTCCTTTAGTGCAGGTTTTTCTAATGCATAGAATATGTTGAAATGTTGCACCAGGTTTAGCATTTCTTAAGGTTAAAATGCCTAGTCCAGAAGAAAAAACCACACTGAAGGGGAAAAGAGAAGATGATGAAATGGAAACACAACCTGCTTCTTAGATGAACTTGCAGATTTTTCTTCGGTTGATTCTTCTACTTTAACACTGACTTCATTTTCGCCCTTGACATAGTTTTTCTTTGAGGCACCAGAAGTAAGATGTTCCATCGACGGTCGAAGCTGTACCACTGCATGTACGGGGTTCAAGTATAGCTGCGAGATGAAAAGGAAGACATGGCCTAAAATAACTGCTAAAAAGCAAATAACCAAGCTGTAAGAATAATACAGCACAAAAGCATTATTGGCTGTCATGTCAGTTCTTGCTAATTCGGCCACAAATTTGAGAGCATTTTCACCCAAAAGGCAGCAAATTTGAAGAACCAGCGTTCATGGCACGTGCAAACAAATGGCCCTTTTGAAGTCAAAACATGACTTTAGTTTGATCATCAGTGAGGGAACAAATAATTACTCCAGTTCATGGAGAAAAACAATCTTAAACTCCTCTCATATCTCCATCTTAAATAGAAGAGATAACTCACACGATGTATCCTTCGACACTTCAAGTCATTAAGGTTAAACATTAAACAAAAAGTTCAAAAATATGTCACAAAATTACTCTTAAATGGAAAGCACCAAATTACCCATTTACTTGATATTATAAAGCATTGGAAAAAGGGGCAGCTGAAATGATGTTAGAACTCGAGCCTTGAACACCGATTCCTCCAATCTAAGTCGATAATACAAGCAACACTTTGCCAATCTCACTTTCTCTGAAAGAGATGGTTCTTAATGTTTAAGCCTCCCACTTTACCACTTTACCATTATATAGAATCTGCAATCTATCTAATAACACAGATTCTCCTCCAAAGGTCTGGTGCGATGAAAAGCGTTTTAGCTTTTGAATGAACCACTGCCATCAGCCGACATGATTCTAATTGACTTCATCCCCATATATCTATTGCCATATGAAAGCTCAGGAAAAGGATTAGAGCTTACGCCTGAACTTCCATCTCAGATTAAACCATGCCATGACACAAAGTTTCTCTCCAGCGAGCATTTGTAGTTATTTGCCATTCCATTATCGCAACTCACATGACAACTGATTTTTCACTAGCTAATGAAAATAAATGTTCAACAGGCAACTAGAGCGGAAGTCAGGATATATGAATACCTTGTTGTGCATCAAAACACCAACAGCATAGCCAGCTGCATGGGGTGGCTTCCAAGAAGATGCCAAAGTCTAAAGTGAGCCATTATACACAGAATCATTAGAGTGTCATTGAAGCTATTCCAAACAGATACAAAACCAGACACATGGATGGGAACATCCAAAACATGTATCGTTTGAAAGGCAGAAGCAGAGCACAAATGAAGGGATATTGCGATGCAAACAAAAGGAAAGGGAAAAGGCGGAGTGAAAACTTTGTGCACATATCCCAAAAGAGAAGGCCAAAAGCTTAGAGCCTCAAGAAACATATGTTCTGCATCTTTTGACGACCCTCTTAAGAAACCTATATTCTGCATTCACGAGCCTTTTAAGTGGCCATAGTGATATTTCCCTCGTGAATTAAATAGTATGGAGCCAAAATTATACCTCAAAATGTGAAATTTAAGCACCTGTATCGCATTATCTTAAGGCAGAAGAAAACACAAAATCAAGATTCGCTATTCAGACACTGGAACCTGAAATAAAGATCAAACCTGCTTAGTCATCATTAATTTGCTATTGCATTCCCTGTCGAAATTTTTGGATTCGATGTTGATGGACAAATCGACTTCAATTTCGGAACCGCCGGATTTCACCCTGACCTACATAACAAAAGGCGAATTCTATAACACAAAACCTTCTTTCTTCCCAAAAAGTTCACCGAAAAATCATAAAAACAAAGGTAGTCGATCACAAATCATTTCACTCACCTCCTGACAACGCTCGTCCATTTCGTACGGCCGCCACGACGGTCTCAGCGGATACTGCATCACGTATAACTGAAGCGAAAACGAGAATCACTTCCGGGAAAAGGAACTTTTCCAGAAAACATCGAATCAGCACGAGAAAACGAGAAGCGACCTGAGCGTCGGCACCGGCGGATGGATTGAAGTAGACGTCGATCTCGCGCACGATCTCATCGTCCGCGACGCCGTCCTCGTCCATCGGCACCGCCTCTTCCTCCTCCTTGCGGTCCACTTCCATTGGCGCCGCCCCATTCGACGCGGACGGCTCCGGCTCCGGCTCCGGCTCCTTCGCCGCAATCCCGATCGGCGGCTTCAAATCCTTCCCTTCTCCATCTTCCTCTCCCGCTCCTCCCTCCTCCTTCTTACTCGGGATCGGGCCATCGACTCGCTGCGGCTCCGGCGCCGGCGCCGGCGCAGGCTCCTCGAGCTTCGGCTTCAGGGACGGCGGCTCCGGCTTAGGTTTGAGCGGCGCTCTGGAGGACTTGGGAGCGAACTTGGGGGCGAACTTGGGGGCTCGAGCCGGGGCGGGAGCTTGAGTTCCGAGGTCGTCGAGATCGTCGAGGTCCATCTCCCTCCCGCCCTTCCTTCCCTCCCTGCGCAAGAGTCGGTGATTCTCTTCGGGTGCGTGGGGGAGAGAGAGACGAAGTGACGGAGGGTTTAACGGGGACTTTGGAGTCTCTCCCACCATGATTCCAAAATCTGAGCACTTAGATGGGCCCGGGAAGCCCGTTTGGGAGCCCGATGTTAATCGGAATCGGCCCGTTTGGGAGCCGAAAGGGCTTAATTCCTTTAAAAAGAAAATCTAGAACTTTAGGTCTAATGCTCATTCTGTCTCCGACCTCTCTTTTTTTTTTTTTTTTTTTTTTGAAAAAAAAAAAACTATCTTCACCTTTTGCCATAGTCTCAGATCTACCCGGGTAGCAGAAAATCATCACTAATTTCTTCAAAATTATTAGCATTGGGGCCAAATTAGGGGTCTATAATCAGAACCCGCGTCTTTATCAACACTCTACTCATGTCTTGAACAATAGCGGTATCATTGATGTTAATAATCTTGAAGGAGCCACTAGTAATTTTTGGACTCATGAGTAGATTTGGGATTGGAGTTAAAGTTTTGAATCTTTCTTTAAACAAAAAAAGAAATTTCAAGGTAGAATTAGGATTTTACCTAAAGTTTAGAATTTTTCAAGGAATTAAGTTCCGTGAAAGGGAGGAAGGGCTTCTTGTTAAAAAAGGCTACCACGAGTTGTCGACTGATCTAGGACCGTGTTGGGTTATAAGTCACATTCTCCATCTAGAAACCACTTTGTGTAATTTTATTAGTCTGATAATCTTTTGCATCTGTCTTTCGCCTATCCCTTTCTTAATGTTGAATCTTCCCCCATAGGAAAAAACGATATCCTTCTCCTCATCCTCATGCCCAAAGCCTCAACGGGCATCTTTAGCTTTTCATTTGGCGATCTTGTCCGTTTTGTCGAGCCATATGTACCTAAAGTTCGCTTACAAAAGACACAGATGTTTGACGAAACTCTCCGGCAAAATCTCAAGGTTCAAATCTTTATCAGCTCCCTTGTTATCACATTAGAGATTCTGTTTATCTTCGTTTATTTTTTAGACATTGTTCGGTTTCGACAGGGTCGCTTTTATTTCATGAAACCGGACCCCTAGGCAGCTTTCGGTCACCGAGATTGGGGTTGCGATAGATTGGATGAGGAGAGATTCGAAATCCTCTAAATATACTTCGGATTGTAAAAATATCTCATTATAAATTTCGGGAAAATTACCAAAAAAATCTTAAACTTATTACAATTGTGCCAATTTAGTTCTAAACCTTTTTTTTTTTACCGATTCAATCTTAAATCTTTTATAATTGTGCAAATTTAGTCCATCTAAATCAATTTGGTGGCCAAATGCGCCGATGTGGGCGCCTACGGACTACGATAATATTTTATTATTTTTCAAATTTTTTATTAATTTTTATGTTTTGTCTCCTTCCTTCCTTGTCCTCTCCCCGGTGACAGTGGCCGGCCAGCTCCGACGAGGCCAATCAATACTGTCGAGGGGGAGGGCAAGGGAGGAAGGAGACAAAAAAAAGAAAAGGAAAAAAATTTAAAAATTATATAAAAAATTTGAAAAATAATAAAATATTATTGCGGTCTTGAAGCCGGTATATACGTTATACGTTAACGCCAGCCGGCCAAATTTGGCCGGATGAACTAAATTGGCACAATTGCAAAAGGTTTAAGATTGAATCGGTAAAAAAAAAGTTTAGAACTGAATTAGCATAATTATAATATGTTTATGATTTTTTTGGTAATTTTTCCTAAATTTGGTACAGTATAAAACAAGATTTGAAATCGCTGAAAATCTGCAACCTAAAATAGAATTGAAAATCTTTAAAAGTCCCTTCACGTTTGAAAATCTTTAAAATTCCCATCTCCTACGAGCTCCTCTTGCACGTGAGGCTCTGCACCATAGTACCGTTGCGACGTTCAGGATGCACATCGAGGGAAACTCAACGCTTGAGAGTGATGTCCTAAGAAACCAAATGGTGTGCCGGCTATTCTTCGTCAACCAATGCGTGAACAGCCGGCTGGCGAGTCTCGCTTGAAGTGCGGCGCTCGACATGAAGGACGTGCGCAATTGGGGTGGAAAGGATGACCTATGCAAAACTCGGCATGGCATTGTTTTTAGACCCCATTTCACCCTCACTCGTTAGAACATATGATGACCGGCCTGATAGGAGGTGATAATGATCGTGCGGTCGTCAAAAGTGATGATTACTGTCATGGTAGTGTCCTCATGTGATGCCACTACAAAGGAATATATGATGCATTACTCGGTAACGTTATTTTATTTTAAATTTTATATCCAATCCGGTTTTATGCCATCCCTAAGCCGGATTTCTTATATGACATTTTATCCGAATACATCTGGATTCATTCGGTTTGGAAAACATCACGGAACATCAAATAAGGTAATTTGTCATCTTATCCGAACTCAAATCTAAACTACCAAAATCAACCCAGAGAGTGTTTGGTCCTAGCAATTGGCACCCGTTGATGACAGCCAGCTTAGTTGAAGGTGACAACGATCATGTGGTGGTTGGAAGTGATGATAATCGGCTATCATGGTAGCATCCTGGTGCAACGTCCCTAGCAAAGCAAGATATAATGCATCACTCAATCACTTCTTTTTTTTAAATTTTATATTCAATTCGATTTTATCCCATCTCTAAGCAGGATTTCTTATTTGACATTTTATATTCATCGGATCCATAAGAAGCAGCCAGTGTTTGGTCCTCACAAGTTTTATGGTTGTGTCCACCTATCTGCGCCTCAACGGCCAAAGAGTGTTTGGTCCTAACGAATTTTATGGTCGTATGTTCAAAACCCTAATCGAATGTGGGGCCCCCACCAAACCTACACGAGTCTCAAAAAGAATAAATAAATTTTAAAAAAGAAAAAGAAAAATCTATTTTTTTAGCCACAGAAGGCCCAGCTTCCCACCAGAACTACGTGCCTTACACAATCAATCCTCATTTCCCACCTAATTCCAAACGGCGGTTAGTGAAATCCCGACGCTGCCCTCGACCCGCGCGCCCGAGAGAGCAGGGAGGGAGGGGCATTTGCGTCCGGAAGAGATCGACGGTCCCCGATCGTAAAGGAACGATTTTTGAAGTTTTGAACGACAAATTTGGCTGTCGTTTTGGGTCTCACGTGCGGGCGCGTCTCGGGTTTTCTCTCTCCCCTCGTCCTGAAGAGCGTCGTAGATAAGTTCGACGCCAACCCAGGGACAGTGTGCGAGGTAGACACAGAGATTCGGAGCTTCCGATTGAAGTTTGAGGAGGTACCCATTTTCAGTTTCGCCGCCGTGTTTCCATTTCTTGGTTCTTTTTTTCTTTTTCCGGGTGATTTCGTGGAGGAAATTTCGTGGGGGGCTTTCTTGTTTGCTGGGTTTGCTTCCGCGGTTGCTGCGCATGCATTCTTTGGATGCGTTTTAGCTTTTAGGGTGTCTGTTTAGGATTTGATTTGAGCTCGTCAGGATTCTTTGGGACGATATGGATAGAGAGAGGAGGGTTTTTGCTCGGGAAGTTTTAGGAGTTTTCCTAGTTCTTGGCCAGCCCGATAGGTTCCGTTGCATGATTCGATGTGTTCATTTGGTTTCGATTGAAAATTGAAGGGTGACTTTTGTGTGTCGGGTAAAAATTGTTGCCTGAAGAATCTGCATGTGGGGATGAATGGAGGAATCCAGAGCTGGCCGTATTGTTCGAATTTGCAATTTGAAATGGTGTTTGCTATTTTCGATGAATTATCAGAGGCTGCGGGTTCTTGAAGCTGCCGAGAGGCTTGGGTTGGGATTCGAGCGCCTGCAGTGGTGATATCTGACATCAGGGTTCACAATCTGAGCATGGTTTTGTTTTGGAGGGAAATTAATTCGAGGGTATCCTGTATAAGAAGGGGCTAGGATGCCATCCACAGCTCTGTCGAGGCTCAATTCTACTGCGTTTTGTGGTTTCCGAAGAGCATTAGCAGAGCGGCAGTTGCACAATTTGGGAAATCTGCCACTCCAGTGTCCACGTTCTACTGTTTTGTCAACTGGAGTGGTTCATTCTCCAAGTCGTGTGCAGAGGAGAATTTCCATGGCTGCTTCTGGTTCCAAAGCTGTCTCTGGAGATGTTTACATGGATGGCTTACTTTCCAGTGGTGGGAACACAGTTGACTTTACTAAACCCTCTGGTGTCTATTTCTTTGATCGGAACCATAAAAGTTGCCAGAGAGCTAGTGTGAGCTTGAGAAGGCGAGAAACCTGTAATGGTCACTTGGTATGTGGATATTCAAGATACCACGAAGCATTGACAAATTGCATCTCCACCCCGTCTGTTGGTCCTCATTATAGAGCTTTCCGAACTTCTCTGTCTGCACGTCACAATGACAGGGCAGCTCAGGATATCTCGTTCGAGGGCAATCCAAGTAGTGATCTTGCAACTTCCATGACTTCAGTTGGCCAGTAGGTTCTCCCATATTCTATATTTCTGAATTTTATACTTTCTTTTAGCATTGTCAAAAATAACTATCCTTCTTCATGAGGAATATCTAAGGTCTTTGCTGGACAGACTAACATTCCTAATTGCTCTTTTGCAAGAGAAAGATCAATATGATATGTTTGAGAGAAAAAATACCTGCCTAAATGTTAGGGAATTGATCTGATAGTAGTAATTTTCTGTTGTGACACTTCCTTTGGAAGAGGGGCTTATTGGTTTGTCTTAACGCACATGCTTTGGTTTGTGTTGATTTTCAGAGCTCTTCCAGGTGACAGAGCTTTGAAGCTGCTATCTGGATCATGCTGCCTGCCACATCCAGATAAGGTAGACAAAGGTGGAGAGGATGCTCACTTTATATGTGAGGACGAGCAAGTGATTGGTGTAGCAGATGGTGTAGGTGGTTGGGCAGATGTCGGTGTTGATGCAGGGCTGTATTCTCGGGAACTTATGTTTAATTCGGTCAATGCAATAAAAGAGGAGACTGAGGGTTCTGTTGACCCGGCAATCGTATTAGAGAAGGCTCATGCACATACCAAAGCCAAAGGTTCCTCAACTGCCTGCATAATTGCCCTCAAAGATGAGGTTTGTTTCTTTCTCTTTTATTCTTCTATGTGCCAGACCATTTTGTTGGATTTCCTTTATGTAATGTAAGTTAAACTTATTCTGGAACCTGCTCTCAACTTTGACTGAGAAAAGTGTCATTCATTGGTCTCAGTGAATGGCATGTTTAGTTTATGTTATTGAAGTCGGGAACTTGCTTTGACTGTGCCGGAGGTTGCTGGAGGTATCTTGGTTTATTATCAGTCTAATCTTCACATCTAAACAAGCAATGAGGATCTAACAATTCAGTAAGTATCAAAAGCTCTCATCTAGTAAACTACCTAATAAGGACTCCAAAAAAATGAGCCTGATGCCAAGATTCTGAACTTTCTATGCTGTGGTTTTCCCAATTATGTTCTTTTCTTGTAATTCTATTGCTGGCTTAATGAGACATATACAGCCTTTTACTTCTTTGTCACAGAAATCTTGAAATCCTAGATTTCCATAAAGGTTGCATAGAAGTAAGCATGTCAGAGGGTTTCTTAACTTTGATGACATAAGTTAAAGAATTAGCTTTTTTAGCCAAAATAAATGTCAGTATTCTAAGTGCTCTTGGACCCTTATTTCAGAACCAATACTTACCTGTGTCTTGAGCTAGAGACAATCCCTTTAGCTCAATAAATTCTGAGACTGTGACAGATCATACATATGCAAATAATAAAGCATTGAAACTGTGAGGAGAACTTTTGAAGGTCAAACTGAAAATGATTGCATTCAATCGTTTTTGACCTCGTTCAGTTACCATCCTTGCCTACAGAACAAATTTTTACATCTCGGTCAACTGGAAGCAGGCAAAGTTTTTTGGTCCCTATAAACTATCCTCCTTTTCTGTATAGATGTGCTCATACATGAAAGAAACTTCCGTTCAGCTTAATGGCCCCCAGAAACAGCAACAACAGAAAAGGACTAGTCTCACAAGGTTCTTCTTCATCTGTCAGGGAATAGATGCTATCAATTTGGGCGATAGTGGATTCATAGTGGTTAGAGATGGGAGGACTATCTTCAGATCCCCAGTGCAGCAGCATGGTTTCAACTTTACATATCAACTGGAAAGCGGTAGCAATGGCGACCAACCCAGTTCTGGTCAGGTCTGTATATTCATGATAACCATAAGTAGAATAGTCTGTATCTATGACAGTGGGGTTGCAGTTCTATTACTGTTCTACTATTCTGACAGTTGCGAGAAAGCTTCTCTTAGCTTCTGTTGCTAGTTCTACTCTTACAGCATAATAGCTATTACATACAGTCTTGTTCCGTTACTGCAAGAAAACAGGCTCAAAGTCTGTTCTTAGCGCTTGAGGTCATTTATGCTCATCATATGCTTCATCGGTTATGTAAAAAGAAGCTGCTTGAACTATCCAGTAGTGTTCTGGGCATCCTGGGATGGTTAATTTTTCTGACCTCGAATAAATACTTGCAGGTTTTCAGAATTCCTGTTTCCGATGGAGATGTGATTGTTGCTGGAACAGACGGTTTATTCGACAACTTGTATGACGATGAGGTTAGTGCACTTGTTGCCGAGGCAGTGAAATCTGGCTTGGATCCTCAAGCAACAGCTCAAAAAATAGCTGCAGCCGCACGTCAACTGGCACTGGACAGACGCCGGCAGACCCCATTTGCCGATTCTGCTCAACAAGCTGGATTCCGGTATCACGGGGGCAAATTAGACGATATCACCGTTGTCGTGTCTTACGTAACTAGATCTGGCATCTTGTGAGTCCTTTTCGTTTCGTGAGCCTTTTTCCCTATACACATGCTTTGTTCAATTGGATCAATCCAATTCCATCGAGTCTTTTTGATTGCAGTTAGTTACTCTTTGTACCACATTGTGTTTATTGGAAATCGTTTTCGCAAGCTCAGCTTTCTTCTCGCGCTCATCCTTCTTAGACGTTGGGCTCTTCTTTGGCCATTTGCAACAACTTAATGCATAATTGCAGTGATAATATGACTTGCCAGACAAACATCTCAAGCTGTTACGATGATAGATCGAGAGAGCCTCGACTGTCATCAGCATAGGCTTGTATCTCTAGCTTCTCCAGTTGATTTTGACTTGGCAGCTGTGTCAGTATCCTTCATCATAAGTTGTTCACAACCGAACCGGACATGATTGCTGGATTCACGCCTCCAGCACTGAGATAGAAAGTAAAGAGAGAAGCATGCGTGCATGCTTAAAGATTTACGTCATCACCGGACCCTGTCTACCTGCCAAATGACCAGTATGGTAGTTTAGCTCCCTTCTACACCATTTGTGTTGATTATAAGGGACAACCATTGACATTCATCAGTCCATGTAAATTCGAGATGCTTAATGAACTTGGTTATCCAATCTGCACATTGTCAACTTCAAAATGGGTATTTCTGCAGCAGGAATCTTCAGTTTGCCAGAAAGCTTGATTAGATTAGCACTAAACAACGTTTACATTCGGACATACCAAGGTTCATTTGCCTCAACACATTCTAGATAAAGCAGTAAAAAGAAGTTCATGAGCAAGACCAAATAAACTGAGAGACAGGGTTCTTGTTCAGTATCATCTAATGATTTGCCATGCCAAATCTGTCCAAGGTTCAGGCCTTGATCCACACTTCCTCCACAGCTCTCCTTTCCCCATGTCCACCCCACTCTTCCTCGTGCCGCTTCTGCATCTCCTCTTCTTGCCTTCTTGCCTCCTCTTGCTCTCTCTCTGCTGCCTCCTGTCGACGCTGCCTTTCTTCTTGTCTCGCCTCTTCTTGCTCTCCCTCTCCTCCTCCTCCTTCCCTCCTCCTCTGTTCTTCTCTTTCTCTCTCCTCCTCTTCCCTCCTTCTGGCCTCTTCCTCTTCCCTTTCTTGCTCCCGTTCTTCTTCTTCTTGTCTCTCCCTCTCTCTCTCCTCTTCTTCCTGTCTCTCTCTTTCCCTTTCCCTTTCCTCTTCTTGTCTTCCCTCCTCCTCCTGTCTCTCTCTTTCCCTTTCTTCCTCCTCCTTCCTCTCTCTTTCCGCCTCTTCTTCTCTCTCTCGTTCCCGTTCTTCCTCCTTCTGCCTCTCTCTCTCCTCCTCTTTTCTTCTTTTGGCCTCTTCCTCCTCTTCTCTTCTTTTAGCCGCCTCTTCCTCCTCTTCTCTTCTTTCCTTATCAATCTCCTCCTTCATTATCCTCTCCTCCTCCTCGGCACATGAGGTGCATTCCAATATGACGGAATCCGTCTGCGGCGCCAGCATGTGCAGGATTGTGGTGTTGGTAACGTTAAACGCCGCCGCCAGGATGTCTCTGTCCAACGCTCGGAGGATCGAGCTCTTCCCCGTGAGGAACTGAGGGTGGTTTCTCTTTGTTGAAGTGCTGAAGCCCATGAAGACTAAAGACTCATTGTTGAAGGACATTTGAGCCATGGGGTGGAACCTCGGCACGACAAACACGTCCCCTTCCCTAACCTTGAACCTTGTGTTCTTGCATTCCGATTCCTTGGCAGTGCTCGAGCAAACCACTCGGATCATCCCTTGCCCTTGTAAAACTATGGCTATTTCCGTTGCGCTCGGGTTCCAATGTGGCCCCATCATTGAGCCCTTGAGACCAAGAAGCAAGAAAGTGAAAAAGAACAGAATTGATTAGGTTAGAAGACAAGAACATGCACGTTCTAACCGCGTAGAAGTTCGTCCAAATTCATGAACTGCACTCAAATTTCAGAACATTATCCAAAAACCACCGAAATAAGCTAGCAAGAGCTCATCATTCACTTAAGCTTAAGTATGAACTCAGGACATGCCCATCATCATTCAACCTGCTGGAAGTTGTGTCTATAATTAAAGCATGAGTTCAGGAAAGACAAGAAAACAAGAGAAGACCAATTAATTCCGCCAGAGTGATTGTAAATTCATGTCCCCATCCCTCGTCCATAATCATCACTTCACTTCGATAAGTTTCAATATGGAAGTTTAGGATTTGCTGACGACTCCCATAATCATCCCCGACGCAAGTATACTCGTTTATTGCTTCCCATAATTTAAAAAATTCTCAAACTGACCTTTGTGAGATTGACCATGAAAACCCCGATATTGGAGCGCTTCAATGCGTGCACGTCTTTCCCGGTCACTGTCAGGCTCCATCCGTTACAATTCTCGAAATCGCGGTCCGCGTCGAATAGGTTAAACGCCTTTGTCTTCTTGTTGTCACTGGAACCCTCCGCGAGGTAGCCAGTGCTGCTCAGGTAAGTCTTCAAGAATCGCGCTTCCCATTCCCAGTGTGCTTCCCATTCCCAGTACTTAGTCCTCCTTTCTGAAGCTGTGGCATGGACTATAGGCGGCGGCCTCGTTGCACTTATTATTTCTTTGATTGCTTCCTCAGGAACCTAAAAAGATCGATCACCATAAGTACTAGAAGATACATAAGAGATTTAGAGAGACGTGAGAATGAAAATTTTATGATAAATTAATTGTTGCTGGAGCTACAGACTCGAGGGATGCATCAAGACAACAATCAAAATCTGGGCATCTTGAACTCTCTGACTTTGAATTAGGCGATAAATAAGACGGTTCTCTCTTCTAATCGCATGGTCGAGTCAAGTTTAGTCCTGTTCTTAATCAAAAGATTACAGTATAGCCACATTTCATGCCGGGATAGTCAGCCTGTCTAATCAATAGGGCAAACGATACAATTAATGAAACCATGTTTTTTTATGCAATGCAGTGTAGATTATACTTTTTTGGAAGCATGATTAACTCAATCAATCAAAGTGGTTCTAGCAATAAATTCTCCTTTGAAATTAAACCCCCTGCTAGACTAGCAAGAAATTTAAACCACCCAGTCCAAGTTCTATCTCATCATTCATTCGCCAGAACATAAGAGGACTGCATCGCTCCATTTCGGTAGACATCCTCAAAGTTGAACTTTGTAACTTCAATGCGGCAAACATATATTACCACAGGCAAAAGCGTCGTTCCGAAAAACCATTCATAACACCACACGAACTAAACGTACCTTGAAAGCTCCTTGGAGCACCTTGCTGTCGAACCCGTGAAGCAGATCGCCAATGCTAGAGTATGCCCCGATTGACGGCTCCTGAAACAGATGGATGTTGTTCGAACGCGCGCGGGGTCAATAGCCAAGGTCAATTGGACAGATCAAAGTTAATTTTACTAATAATAGGAGGGTTCGTGCGTACATATACGTCTTCTTCAGTATTCGTGAAGATGGCGTGGATCCGGAGCTTATTGCGCTCAGGCTCTAAGCTGCTCTGGACATAGAAAATGGTCCCCGGCCGGAGCCTGTACATGTCACCCCTCCTCAAATCGATCCTCTTCACGTCGTTCTCATCGACCCACTTCAGCCTTCCACTCCCTGTTTTCACCACAGAGGGAAAATACACTCGGATTTCTTACTTCGAATTGATCAAAAACTGGTTTGCTAATTTGATTTCGTCGAGCTTCCCAAACTCATAATCATCCCAAACGTATCTAAATCATCACCGTACGGACTGCGACAAGCACGAACGCGTAAAGATCATCCTAACCGAAAACATCAAAACATGCACTACAAGGGAAACACCAACAATTTGTCAATACCACGGAAATTCACAACTAGCCCGAAATTGAACCCGCATTGACTGGCGTGAAGGCAATACTTGTGTCCTCTTAAGGTCACTACTCGAACACCAATTTTAGCAGTAGAGCATCGCCAGCTGAGTATACCTAGTGTCCTCTTAAGGTATACCATGACTAGCTTACCGAAAATAACTATGCGAAGCGATGCGACAGACGGGGAGTCATCGTATACCTACTGCCTAGACTTTCTCCTAGTGTCGTAATATGTCGGCCCCCCTACCAACCATTGGCAGAAGGCCATGGTGAGGCGACCCGTAAGAGCTCGTCGTGCGGAATAAAGGATCTTCATCTGTTCCTTTTCGGCCCGCGGGCTTATTCGATACACAGGAACCACTCGACAATGGCATAAAAGCTACGCGAAGAAATGAGTTTCCCGCCATTAGCGGTGCAACACTACATTACCAGTGCGGACGTAGAGGACCATGTCCGAGTGGAGGAGGACGGGGAGGAACAGCGCGTTGGGCTCGAGCGTGATGAACCGCAGGTGGTATATTCCCCCGGCTCCATCGGCCACTCGGGCCGCCGAGATCTCCCCGTACTCCGTCGCCGCGACCGGCGCCCTCTCCTCCTTCCTCACCACCGTACCGACCTCCGCTCCAGGGTCTCTCGCTCCGCCGCCTTCCGCGCGGAGAGCAGGGACGGCGGCGACGAAGACGATGAGGAAGAGCATGGCGAACGGCACGGCCAAAGGGTTACTCCCCATTTTCGCAGAACTTTCACACAGCGAGAGAGAGAGAGAGAGAGAGAGAGTTCAGAGCGTGGGAGGAAGACGAGGATGTTGGTGAGATATAAGGGGGACTCCGGGGGAGTACGTGGGCATGCATGGGGGACACGTGCGGGACAGCGCGACACGTACGCGGGCGCTGAAACCTCGGTAACACGACGCGGCCGTTGAGATCCTCGTCGATCCGACGTCGTCGGATGCCGAGTCCTCCGATGAATTTGGGCCCGATGAAGAAGAAGAAGGCCTGCGGAAGGATCCCGTGGGCCGGGCTTCGTGCGGCCTTCCCGTTGGTTTCTGGGCCCAAAAATCCTTCGAAATTCGATCGTGAGCCCCAACCATTTTGGTAAGGCCTGCGAACGCGAAAGCCCGAATGCGGCGCGACGCGACCATTACTGCCTCTCTCTTTGACTGATACGGTGTGTCAAGGTCGAAGTACGTGGAGCGATACGTACAAATACGATGACGCATGATGAGCATGCGACATTAATTATTCATTATCGGACGGTCCTAATCTTAATAATTCAATTAACCGTGCGACGTATGCTATGAGTGACTTCACCATCAGACAACTCGAGTTTTCGGGAAAAAAACATGTTAGGCTCATTTGTCGCTTTTAGGCCCATCAAACGGATATAATGCAAATCTACTAATCCATACTCAACCTGATCCATTTCTAAAACGCTTCCGTATTTAACTTAATTTACAAAAATCTGCAGCCAAACTAAGTTAAGGGTGCAAAATAAGTGAGCACAAGATAGAGTGACGATGAGAGAGACTATAGAGAGAGTCATAAAAAAGAGTTACGTCTAAATAAGTTGTAAAATCCATTAATGACCTATTTAATACTCATATTATGTTGAAACCATTTTATAACTCATTTAGTCAAATATAACTAACATATTCGTAACCTATTTAACATCCATATGCAATCCTAGAACTAATTGCATTTAATGACATTATTTCGAGATATGTATATGTGTATGTGTATATATATATATATGTTTTTTCAGACCGAAAAAAGGAATTGTCCAAGATGAATCTTGCGTGAAGAATTCTGCCAGAATCTAATTAGGCAGCCAAACCAAAGTCAAACCCCTAGATTCCCTTCACATGCCATCGATGTCCAAATCATAGGCGTCCAAACCATTCATCCATCCTCGTTCCTCTCGTCCCCACGTTGTCTGGCCTCTTATGTCTTTCTTAGGTCCATAACATCATTCTTCATGATCAAGTATTGATTAATATATAGATTTACTTCATTTTTTTTAGTTTGCTAAGCCTAGGTGAAGCCAATCGAGACGGAAAATGACATGCGGTACGTCACTTTCTTGACCTAATACGAACACGCGTGTGCTAAAATTAGTCCTATTGCAATGTCTCTGTACTAGGAGTAATGATAAATCTCGGAAATCTTGTCGAATCATCATTCAATTCTCATGCAGAAGCCGACCCGCATTCATAGCGAATCCCGTTGCGGGTAATTCCCTGTTGACAATAAATTATATCGACACAAGGTCGTCTTAGTAAAGGATAACTTTAGAGAAGGTGTGGGCACCTCCAAGTCAGTCTCACACTCTAATGCTGCACCGTTTAATATCTTAACATTTTTGTGAATTTTTTTGGGGGGTTTAAGACTTGTCATTATAGTTTAATTTGATATAATTAGGGGAAAATACTTTTGATTTATATTATTTTATTTTCCTGGCTTAGACAAATTGACTTTGGCTGGGAGGGGGTGGTGGTGGCTTTATCTGATGTCTTGGCTTCATCACCATTATTTAACAACTTGTGGGTTTTTTCTGATTATGACCCCCAAAAGAAAATTCCTCAATCAAGTGGACACCATGATCTGGTCAGTGTCAAACAGCACAAGTGGGCTGAAAAAACAACTAGATTTTTAGGGTGACGGGAAACCATATGACATCTGATTTTATCAGATGGTCCAACAATAAAAAAAGAAAAAGAGAGAGGCTGAAATCTGGGAAAAGCAAAGCAAGACATGAAAATAAAATAAAAAGAGAGGGAGGGAAGGCCGGTGGTCCATCTTAATAAGATCTGTCATTAGCAGCATCTCTTCTTGTTCACAAGTCCATGATGCCTCCAAAAGGTGTTTGGAAGCAGCCTTTTTGAGCTAAATGATTTGGGTCAAAAGGTTCATGCTCAATCTAATCTTCCAGAAGCAGAGATTTTGCTTTGCTTAAACAAGCTAGATTAACTTCTTGATTAGTAAACGAGAGTCGCGTCGATTGAACGGTGGCGACTTCTTTTAGGGTCTGCTCAACGTTTGGCTCGTGTATGTTAGGGAATAAATCACACCCGTC
The DNA here is from genome assembly GCA_014182845.1 of Corymbia calophylla. Taxonomy (NCBI): domain Eukaryota; kingdom Viridiplantae; phylum Streptophyta; class Magnoliopsida; order Myrtales; family Myrtaceae; genus Corymbia; species Corymbia calophylla. The sequence goes on from CM024700.1 coordinate 13,318,938, forward strand.
TTCATTTGCTATCCTTCAATTATTTACATAGTACTTAGGGCATATTTGGTAACACTCCTGATAATAACTGATTATATTCTTTTGTTCCTAAAAACAGATTTAAAATATAAATTCATTTAGTAAATTTTTTATTTCCGGGAGTAGATTTGGAGTAGTGTCAAGAATTAAAAAAAAGTTATTTTTCGCTTTAGGAACAACTTTAAGAATCCATTTTTCTCTCCTCTTTTTTCCCTTCCCTTTTTTTTCTTCTTCTTCTTCCTCTCAACCCACTGCCACCACATCGCTGCCCCTCGACCACTACCGCTGCTGGCAGCAAGCAGCCGTAGCCTCATTAGGCCAAGGCGAGGTCCCGTGAGCTCGCCTCGCCGATGGCTAGGAAAGCTTGCCAGACCTTGCCTTGGCCAGGTGAGCCTCTGATGAGCTTGCCGGACCTCGCCTGACCGCTCGTCGGCCGCCGGCGGCAATCGTCCACTAAAAGAGAAAGAAGGAAAGAAAGAAAGAAAAGGAAAAAGTAAAAGAAAAAAAAAGAAAAAAAAAAAGAGAAATATAATAAAATTATAATAAAAAGTATTAAAAAATTTAAAGAATCAAAAAATTAAAAACTCCTACCAAACACATTTCTATTCTATAAATAAAAATTTTGAATAGTTTATCAAACATCTTAAATACTCATAAATTATTCTTAGAAGCATAATAATAAAAATTATTTTTAATCATAAATTGTTCCCGGGAGTATAATCGTTACCAAACAAGTCCTTAGAACTTTTCTGATCCAAGGGTTCGAATCTACAAATTATGTTCCTTAAATCTATCACATGTCAAAGCTAAAAGTAAATGCAATTCTATATCATCTCTATATGATAACTAGGAATGTAATCTATTCAAGATCACCCAACACAGCTTTATTTCGAATGAGCTTAACTTCTCAAGCTCGCGAGCTTCTCATTTATGTTTTAGAAAGACTTGATCTTGACTCAACTCAATGAATTAGTCAACAAATTTAAGTTTATGCTCAAACTAATGTCGAAACTCAAGCTCAAGCTCATATTCCGAGATCAACCCAAAATTCCAGAAATCATTCTATTCATCTATATAATTTTATAATTGTAAAACACACGAGAATAACTCGACTTAACTAAGTATATAATTAATTCAAAATTAAAGAAAATTCAACTTAATCAAGTGCTTCTACCCTAGAGAGAGGGCCACATAGACAATGTGAAGGAATCAAACTCCACAAATTGATGAATGTGTGGTGGTCATAAAGAACATAAATTTGAATCAATTGAGCATTTTTTATGTCTTGTTTTTCGTTTTCACCAGGCCAAAACTCAAAGCCCCAACAAACATATCCTTAGGATCCTCTAATTTAGTGAAAAAGACACCCCAACATAAGGTTGCTTGTACCATCGAAGATAGAAGATCCCCTCCACTCCTAGTTGCCTCATGCCCTAAAACACACTTTTTTTTTCTTTTTAGAGAAAAGCCTTTTCCTCATAAAATTAATTATTAATTTTTTTTTTCTAAGTAGAATCTCAAGCCCACCCTCTCAAAATCTTCAAAAAAACCTTTTGTGCTCTACAAGCTTCCTCTCTTATCTCTCCCACCCGCGTGTGTCCCGTGTACTTACTTAATAGAAACCTTAGTACCTAAGTATTGTGACTCCACCCCAATATTCCCATGGAATACTCCTCCCTTAGCACGAGTGGAGACAAGATTGACCGTCTTAGTCATATTTTTTAAACCATGTCTGATTCGCGATTCCGACGCTTTAAAAGGCCGACCTGAACTGTGACTCGCTTCATTTAATTACACCGATGATTCCGTGTGGTTGGAATGACTTATGCTTTAATTAAGCTCCGTATGCACATGTTGACAATTACATTCAAGTAAAATCCTCTCGAAAGTAGGTTCGCCTTAATTGAGTGCAAGATTCGAACGCTTGTGCTATAAAAAAAAATAGATCTATATAAATCTTTCGAACGGGGAGGTGGGTTTATTTGTGATCCAACATCAATATAATTTGTGAGTCTTTTATATATATAATGTAGTCTTCTCATCTTTAACATGCAAAAGGAGAATTGGCTTTTCACAAAGGGGAAAAAGGGGTGAGAAATGGAAAAGAAAATTAGAAAGGGAATAATCCGGGTGATTGAAAGATGGGTGGATGTCAAATTGTCAATAGTAGTAGTGTTGGGGTTCGATTTGAAATACTTTTATATTATCGCAATGAGATCCTTTTCAATGCATATAATTGCGAAGAATATTATCGGCAACCGTGACGTCACGTTGATTTTCTTCCATATTTTATTAACCTCTTTTTTTTCCCCTGGAAATGCTTTCTTGCATGAGGAGAATCACATGAAGACGATAATTCATATTCGAAAGCGCCGCATCGATGAGAGATGGAAAATGTGACGTCCAACTCGAAATTATTGTTTGCCATATTATATAATTTTAATAAATTCATCCATAGATTGCTATTTCACGGAGCAAAAACGAATCATATCCTTCAATGGGTGAAATTACTTTTTTCGATAAATTATATTTAGAAATAAAACGGTCGGCGTGGGTGAGTGCCCACACATGTATTTAATTAAACTCAAGATCTTCTTGATTTTGATACTCCCTTTTCTCGTTAACTCCGCCTATTATTCCTCTTCTTGTTTCTTGATTATCTATTTGAATAAGTTATGGTATCTATCATTTAATAATTTCTAGGAGTGGTTTTACTCGTGGAATTATATATTGAGGAATAAACCAGGAAAAATACATAAGGCGAGTGTATTTCTTATAATTTAAGTTTTGGCAATACATATTATTATCTGGAACTATGTGAAGATTTTGTCCTTAGATTCATTCAAATTAAAATTAAAATGAGATTCTGACCGTCCTTAGATGTATTTAAGCTAATAAAAAATGAGATACCTTGCAATATAGTAGCTTAAATCTATGCTTAAATTCCAAGAAAATTCCAGCCCAAATGAAACCCTAGGAAGAAAAAAAAAAGAATATGTTTTTAGCTGTTTTCCTAGAGTGATCTTACTAAATTATTATTTTTCTCTTATTGGAATAATAGACAATCAAACAGTCTTTTCATCTTACTAATTTTAAAAGCTGAATGAACTGATAATGTTTCAATTTGACAGGATTGGACTGATAATGTTTGCACCATTCTCATTTAGTCTTCCATAATTTATTTGTTTAAGATATTAAGAAAATCTATTTTGGATTTTCTCGACGAGTAATTCTATAATTCTATAAATTTCATCACGCGGGTCAACTTCTGAAAGAAGTATTTTTAAGTACTCACGCAAGACGATTTGATTAGTTGGGAGTGTGTGACCTCTCCCATCTGATGTGGAACTTTGGGACCTTGTAGACTTCCCATCGCTTATAGGACCGATGCTAGATACTCCTCCTAAATGTATGGTCCATCAATCCGTTCTTGATTTGCCATCCTCATCGCATTGAGCTTGGGCTTGTTTTCTAGTCAAATCTCATTTTAATACCATCTCGTAACAACACATCTCATTCCATTTTGGCCACTTAGCCTCCGAAAAATATTCATTTTGATTGATCTCGAAATGAGTACCTCAAAAAACCACATATTGGCTAATTATTTTCATGCAACACTAGCAATCGTTTTTTAGAGAAAAATGGATTCCAAAACCATTCACTCTTTACGGACACAAGCGAAGCTCTGTTGAGCATTTCTGAAGAAAACTCAACCATCGTATCGAATTCGTTGTCGATCCAATGCCAATCATTCCGAGATTTTACCACGCGATTGAACTGAGTCAGGATTCCGACCGCGACATCAAACTCGCTTTTACCTTAAATAAATTGATATCAGATCCAGCCAATCGGGGCGTTCACACTAGAGGCGTTTTTCTTAATGAGCTCGGGTTTAGTTTAATCAAGCAAAGGGAGCTTGATTAAGACAGGAGTGTTCCATGCAAATTAATTATAATAATTATTAAAAAAATCCGCAGATATGCATAAACACACACATACATATAACATATATACATAAAAGTACATAAAAGAGGGCCTAAAAACACTTTTTTTTTTCTGTAGGTGGCAGACTTTATCATAAAGTCTTTAACGGCGAAAAAAGAAAAGAAATAACGATAATAATAAAATTGAAAAAGGAGGTGGGGGAGGGGGGGGGGCGTGCAGATAATGTTTCCGCCCTCTTTTGGTACGTAGAAATGGACGGACGGATTTGATCCGATCGACGACGACAACGCGATGCACGCACACGCGAATATATTCCCCTCCCCCCCTGCGCTCGCCTTCCGTTTTACCCCCCTACGTGTGCGTGCTTTCTACGCGCTGACCTGGATGCGTGCGACCCATGGGGCGCGGGTGGGCGGGATCCGCTGCGATGCGATGCGATGCAATGGCGATGGCAATGGCGATGCCATGCCATGCATAACCGACAGAAGGCCGTCCGCGGGTGTGGGGCCCGGCCCAACTCCACCGCTGGCCAATCGTGCTGGGCTTGCCCTGTCGACTCGTGGGACCCGCTCCGAAAGTGGCTCTCGCTCTCTCTCTCGTTTAGTCACGTCAACGGGAATTTCGTTTTTTTCCCTTTTTCTCATTTTCTTCTTCTCGCTTAGGATTAATGAGAGGGACGCGCACCGTTTACGAAATCGATTTCGTTTTCGGGTGACGTGGCGTGGGAGTGCGCAAGGTGGCTTTTTTATTTATTTTACCCAATTTTTGAACTAGTGCCTAGTCTAATTTCAATAATATAAAAAAGAATGGGAAAATATATATTGGTCCGGAATTTCCCTTTTTTAGATTAATATTTTTCCCCAATGGAGAAAAGTTTATGGGGGAGAATTTTGGGGGTGAGAGGGGATGGAGGTCGATGAGAGCTTGATAAATAAAGAATCTAATCTTGTAGCCCACGCTCGTTAGAGGGATAGGCGTAAGTAAAGCTATGATCGGGACTAGGTTCTCCTTAAATCCATTGAGACCATTACATACTAATGGGAGGTTATGAAGTGGTGTAGAGCCCCTTGTACCAATGCATGCCAATTTCCGTTTTTTTTTTTTTTTTTAACTAATGTTTTGGTTCTTAAAATTGTAATTTTATGACAGCAAATTCTTGAGTCGTCAATTTTTCGAGTGCATCGATCTCACGGTAAATCAAGTGCGTATCATTGCCACTCAACAACATGATTCAAGAAAATTACTGAGAAAGGATAATCAATTTGTACCAATCAAAGTACAAGGACAATACTTCGACATGTAAGTAATAAATTAAAAAAAATTATTCATAGTTTTTTTAAAATTCTTGTTTGCTCTTATTATTTCAACATGAAACTTTTAATCGTCATCAATTGATATGCCAAATTCAGTTTATTTATATGTAAATTCATTGGCTGAATAGGCAATTTTACCTAAAAATTACATTAAACACAGAATATTCAGAAGACCATGGCCGTTGCCAACCCTTCTTCCATCCTTCTCGTCCGGCTTTTGGTGATTAAATCCGGGCTACAAATTTAGATGCCTGAGTATTATTGGTGCATCATTTTAGTAAATTATTTTTGTAATTCGATTTTTTTGGGGTATCCTAAGTAATATTTGCGCATCATTGTAATAAATGACTTTTGCGATTCGAATATTTTTTTTGGTATCCTTGGCATTACTTTTTTTTTTTTTTTTAACCTTTTCTATAGTGTGAAAGCGTTGCATGGCACATTCTTAAGGAGCACGTCTACAGTTGGGCCCCTACCCTGAGTTGAAAAGGAAAGAAATCTAGTAGTATTGCTTTGGCCACCTCCCTTTTTTTATCCTTCCTTTTTTCTTTTGATCAATCCACGCCAATGGCCAGGCGTGATTGATAACCCCTATTAAGTGTTGAAAATTTTAAAAATTTCACACTTAAATGAGAATAATTTATTTGACGATTATAACCAATATCGACTTAAATGATTTCGATTATGCAAAAAAAAAAAAAATTCGACAAAGTAAGTGAGGAGGAGATGCTCGATTCGCTTAGATAGAAAAAGGTGATTGGTCGTGAGTAGTCTTGTCAATTGCATGGCTAAAACCTACCAATAATGGTTATGACTTCATCTATGGTGAGAAGTTAATTATATTCTGTTACCAATTTTCAGTTATTGTCAAATAATTTCTTTTTTTGTTTTCATCACTTAAAGTTGTTGATACTTGTGAATCGGTATTTAAATTTTCAACACTTATTTGAACCTGTTTTATGTTTTTCAAGGAAACTAATCTGGAAAAATACTATCAAAAATCCTAAATTATACCCACCATGACAGCAATAGCTCACATTTTTCCGTGCCACCAAAACCTCCAAACTTGTATTAATATGACATAATATACCATATATTTGCCACAAAATGGAGAACGGGCAATGTGAACCATAATGCGAGCATATCAACTTGAAATAACTAACTTTGCCATTTGTGATATTAATACCTCAAACTTATTTTTAATGTGACTAATTCCCCAAACTTGTACTTATATGACAAAAGAACTAGGGTTTTTTTTTGTCACGCTATGTAAGTTTGGAGATTTTGGTGATACAAAAAAGTAGTTTGGGATGTTAGTATCCTAATGAGGATACTAACATTTTGTTGTGTCACAATGGGCATGGTTTTTGAGTTTTTCACGGCCTTAACTCCATCAATTACAAACAAATTAATAACCATCTTTGCCCCCTCTTTATGTACATATATCCTCGAGCGCAATAATTTCCAAAGTTATAAGAATATATTAAAAAAGGACGTAAGATAAGGGGATTAAGAAATATGATTTTTGTTATTTTGAACGTTAATTTATTACAAAAAAGAAGTCCTAAGCACACAAGCTAACATGTTTCAATTTTTTGAGCACTTTCCTTGTATTAACTTTGGAAAATATTACTCAGTGCCCCTTGAAAGTTCAAATATTTGAGAAGGATTTTTCACTAAACTAGCTAGAAAGAGAGGAACATACCCCTTTTAGCCCTCATTAACGGTCGAAGTTGGCTATTGTAATGTAGGGAGGCGCTTGTTCTTCTTCTTTTCCCCCCTTGTTTATATTAAAGATAAAGGCATGAAGCATTGAAAGAAAGCAAAGAGAAAAGTGACAGTCACTATTTGGAGAAAGGCGGTAGGTTCTTTGTCAATAATTTCCGTCCATCTTCAAAGATACCGATGGAAACAAGAGTCCATATCGACTGAAATGTCAATGACGGCCTTCTTTCTCATCATCATGTAGATAAAACGCAAACCCTTTTTTCGTGAGCTCCGTTCACATCGCGAGAGAGAGATCTCCGGCCGGCTTACTTTCCACGCTTCTTGATGGGAGCACTGCACCTGGCCTTTGTGCTGTGGGTTTCTGCCCAGATCAATGTCAAATATAATGATTGATGGACTGTGGGTTGATAATTAACCAAGTAGGGTCATGTGTTGTGTTGAGAGTGTGCAACAAAATCCCGATAACTTTATCAAGGGAGATTGTCAAGAGGGGGTTTAACTTAAACCTGTCAACATATTCATTTAGATCTATATTCATTCAAAAGTCTAAACTAATATGTTATGGCTTAACTAAAATATATTAACTCAAAAGCTTAACCCTGAAAATCGCATTAGCCACATGATTTCTTTCTTGAGATATTCACCAAACATTGGAGCATGAATAGATTGAGAGTGGAGGAGGAACAAATAACAGATAAGGGGTGGAGCACCAATCGACCGTTGGCTCTGATATCTATAGAGGCCCAGTACTTTTGCTCAGGGAGATCACCATAAGAGACTCTAAGTCCAAGCCTATTAATATATACAATTGGACTCACTTTTACTCAAGAGTTTAAGTTGGTAAATTATGGTTAAACTAAGATATATTAGCTACTTCATACCACACTAATTATATGACAGGAGACTTTTTCCTAATACTATACTGATATGTGTATCTCAACACGTACGAGAATCCCGGTACATCGCTTCACGCTCCCACGCTAGTCATACCGAACCGTGCTCTCCCGTGGGCCAAGAGTCGTAAAATCCACGACTTTGCATAAACTTTTAAAGGGTGGAAGACCGCTTTTCCTCTTATCTCTTTTCTTTCCCCCCCCTCCTCTCCTTTCACAAGTGCGACTTTGAGTGGGAGGTGGGATTTGTGTTGGCTTCTGTTTTAACCCTTCCTTTTTCTCTTTTCTCTTTTCTTTCTTCTTCTCTCTTCCTTTTTCTGGTTGGGGGAGGGCTTCGCCTTTTCTCCTCCCTTTGTTTTTCCTTCTGCTCCTCCTTTGAACTTTGGGGGAGGAGGAGGAGGAGGAGGAGGAGTTCGGAACTCCAAGCTTTTGGAGTAGCTTTAGCGCCCGCAATTTGACCCCCTTTGTCGTTTTGCGGTTGGGCTTCATGAGTTTCTTTGCTTTCCCCTGTTATGATGGTGCTGCTTTGCCCTTTTGGACCTCTCTCATCTCATCATGATAAGGTCCTGCCGTCCCTCGCTTGCCGCGACCAAAAGCGAGCGAGCGAGGAAGGAAGGAAGCAATCTTTGCCCTAATCATGAGATTAGTCACTCAATGATGGAGAGATTATGACGTGCTTTGCCAAATGTTGACAAGGCTCGGTTTAGTAATCCCTAGGATAATCATGCACTAACCATTTATAAGAGGTCGAGGGCATGTCCGTTTCGGGAAAAATATTGCATAATTTTAAAAAATATTTTAGTAAAGATGATCGTTTATATCATTACGAAAATGAATGAAAACATAAGTTATTGTCAAAATATTTTTTATTAATTAGTTATTTTAAGTGATATAAATGATTATTTTTAGGAAAATATTTTTCGAATAATTCATTTTTCGTAAAACAAAATGGAGCTTATGTTAAACACGTAATTAGTTTGAAAGGATTGCCGTTGAATTCTCTCATCAACTTTGGCAAAAAGAGGGGAAAAAGAATTTTCCTACTAGCAAGGATCATATTACTCGATAACGAAACTATGCTAACAAGAAAAGAAAGGAACCTTTTTCTGTCACACAGATGAATTGTAATTTAGTTGATTTTTTTGAGCTATTGTAACATACACGCCAACACTAATCTTTTTTTTTTTTTTTTTATTTTTTTCACTAGTGGCCTTATTTACCCTTGGTTAGATAGATAGAAAGAGAGTGAATAGTGAAAACCTTCAAATTTATGATGGATAAAATTACTTGTGTAAAGTTCTTTTTTATACTTATGAGATATAGGGGTGAGAATGGTTTCGGTATAGAATTAGGCACCTGAAAACCATATTGGTGGGAATTGATCTAATTTTAGGTTCTTAGACATGCATGGTAGGTTTTATGTTCCAAAAAATTGGGGAGTATGTTCCAAATGGTAGGTTTCAGGAAAAATCGGGAACTTGGAACTTGTAACTTGAAATAAGTCTTTGTATTCTTCTTGTTTTATACTTTCTGCAATCTTGTGGTATTCCAAGATGTTCAATAATGAATGCTTAATATGAAACCACTAGTCGAAGTTTCGATTTTCGACAATATTCAAAATTGAGACTTTTACTTTGTTAGTATTTTATAGTCTTCGTATGTTTAAAAACGAGTTATGATCAATGAATTGTAGCAAATGTTAATCATTAAATGTGATGATTTATTATAATAGTCCAACTAAGAGTGTATGTCTAACCTGGGTAGACCCTAGAATTAGGTTATTAGGTATGTATGGTATGTTCCGGATTCCAAAAATTAGAAAATATGTTCTAACAAGTAGGTTTTAGGTTTCAATTGGAACCTAAAACTACTCACCTCTAATGGGTTATGCTTCGAGACTTAAACTTGTGGTTTTTAATATGAAAATCTTGATAATCATCCTCAACGACTTCAGATGCAAATATTCTCACTTTGTAAAAAATTTTTGAGGCGTAGGACATCAAAATGTTCACGGTACCTCGTGCTTAGACACAAACACACACACACACGAAAAAGCCGTATGAAACATGAACAAAAGTAACGATTGAAGTTGAAAGCTATCGAATAACAAGAGATCGAAGTACTCCCGATCGCATGAAATCAATGTCGCAAAATGCCTCTTCACAAGGAATCCCGACGGAAAGCCCAAAGAACCCTTTTGGCCTCGCGGGCAGGTCGTCCGTCTCCCACAAGATCGGTCATGAATCCGACCAGCCTCGCAGGCAAATCTCTGAGCAGCTCGTGCCGTGTTCTCAAGGCCGTGTGTGGGGGAGGTTGGACAGCGCCGGTCGCCTCTCTCTCTCTCTCTCTCTCTCTCTCTCTCTCTCTCTACCCGCTTTTCGTGCTTACCGGAAAAAGGAAGGGAGGGAGAGTGGGGCCAAAGGTCCAATCGTAAATTGACGTGAGAAAAGGGAGGAGGAAGAAGCTTGAGGTTGAAGCCGCAAAGAGATATGCCTATCATCATCTCCGACACTTGTCGACCATGTCATTCCCTCGTTCCATCCCATACCCCCTCCTACCCATCCTCCCCGGCCCGCACGCCACGATAAAACCCCTCCCCCTCCTCCTCCACCAAACTCCTCCTCCTCCACCACCACCGCCGCCGCCGCCGTTTCCGACTTCAAGCTCTCCTCCGACACCCAAAGAAAGAAAAAAAAAAAAAACAACCGAAGACCGGAATCCATCGACAGGGGGACAGGGCTAAAGGGTGCGTCTCGCCCGAGCTATGAGAGTTCCCGTCACTTCCCAACCGCCAACCGCCGCTGCAGCTGCCGCCCCCGCCGCCGCCCAGCCCCTCAAGCCCGTCGCCGCCGCCGGCCCCCCGCCCCTCTGCTACGAGCCCACCTCCGTCCTCGACCTCCGCAGCCCCGCGTCTGACAAGCACCCCGAGGTCGCCTCCCTCCCCGGAGGGGGAGGGGGCGGCGGCGGCGGCGGCGGCGGCGACGCCGACGATGGCTCCGCTGCCCTCCAGTGGGACGAGCACGCGATGCAGACCCTGGACTGGGACTCCATCATGAAGGACTTGGGCCTCCATGACGACTCCGCGCCTCCCTTCAAGGCCAACCCCCACGTCTGCCCCGCCGAAGCCTTCCCGCCTCCGCCTCCTCCTCCTCTCCACCACCAGCAGCACCAGCAGCAGCAGCTGGAGCCGCCGGGCCACTTCCTCCCCCACGATTTCGCCCTCTCCGAGGCGTACCAGAACCCGCTCGACTCGTGCGCTGACTCCCCCGCCGGATGGAACGGCCTCGGGCCCGATCTCTTCGAGGAGCTGCTCCAAGCCGCCGAATGCTTCGACTCGAGCGAGCTCCAGCTGGCGCAGATGATATTGGCGCGGCTCAATCAACGGCTCCGTACTCCGGCTGGTAAGCCCCTCCAGCGAGCCGCCTTTTACTTCAAGGAAGCGTTCCAGTCGCTGCTTCTCCTCCAGTCTGGTTCGAACCGTCCTCCTGCTCGGCTCTCCTCCTGGCCCGACATCGTCCAGACGATCCGTGCCTACAAGGCCTTCTCCGGCAACTCGCCGATCTCCATGTTCACGCACTTCACGGCCATACAGGCCCTCCTGGAGTCGCTCGACGGCTCGATGCTCTTCCACGTCGTCGACTTCGACATCGGCTTCGGAGGCCAGTACGCCTCGTTCATGAAGGAGATCGCGGAGCGAGCCGAATCGTGCAAGCTCCAGCCGCCGATCGTGAGGATCACCGCCGTGGTGCCGGAGGAGTTCGCGATCGAGACGAAGCTCATCAAGGATAACCTCTCGCAGTACGCGCACGAGCTCAAGCTCCGGTTGGAAGTCGAGTTCGTCCTCGTCCGCACCTTCGAGATGCTCTCCTTCAAGTCGATTAGGTTCCTCGATGGGGAGAGCCTCGCGGTCCACCTGTCGCCGGCGATCCTCCACCGCCTCGGCTCGGCGGGCAGCATCGCCAGGTTCCTCGGCGACGTCCGGCGGCTGAACCCCAGCATCGTCGTGTTCGCCGACACCGAGCCCTGGGCGGACGCTGCCCCCCCGGCGTCGTTCAAGAGGAGCTTCCTCTGCTGCTTCGAGCACTACGCCACGGTGTTCGAGTCCGTGGACGCGGCGACCGGCGGCGGGGACTGGGCGCGGAAGATCGAGGCGTACCTGCTGCGGCCGAGGATAACGGCGGCGGTGGAGGCAGCGGCGAGGAGGGCGGCGCCGCCGTGGAGGGAGGCGTTCCACGGGGCCGGGATGCGGGCGGTGCGGCTGAGCCAGTTCGCGGACTACCAGGCGGAGTTCCTGCTGGGGAAGGTGCAGGTGAGGGGGTTCCACGTGGCGAGGCGTCAGGCCGAGCTGGTGCTGTGCTGGCACGACAGGGCCCTCGTCGCCACGTCAGCGTGGAGGTTTTAAGTTTTTCGGCTTAGGGGCGGGAGGGAGAAGATAAACACACGCGGGTCCTCGAGGGTTCCGTTAATTGCAGAATAGTCCCCGTTGACCCGAAATTTTTTTGGCTTCTTTTTTTTGTCTTTCTTTCTTTCTTTTTTTATTTTTTTTGTTGGGTGAAGATGGTGTCTTATTGGGGTGTGATTTGGGCGTCTCTCTCTCTCTTGTCCTTTCCTTAGTTTAAACTCTCTCTACTTGCATATATAAGTCCAAACACAAACATGTTTGGTGAGTTAAGAAAAAAACCATATTATTATTGTTGGGGTATACATCATAGATTTTCGTCCTCTTCTTCACATCCTCCTTTGTGTTTTCGTCATTTTCCCTCCCTTTTTCCATATTTTTTTTTACCCTTTTTTCGGCCTGTTCTTGTATCGATGCTCCGAGAAGAGGGGATGAATCCGGACACGATAGGTACCGACCAGATAAGCCGAGGACGCACGATGGGAAACGGTAAAGAGACCAATGTCTATCGTGGGAGAAAACGGGGACTTGTCTGAATTTGTCCTTCCCAACTTTGAGTGGATGTCCTCTTTCTGTTGGTCATGTGATTGGGTGAACTTGAGTTGATTAGACTTCCTGCTTTTTCATTGTGACGTGCGGACATGAGATTTGATCACTCGATGGGATAGCCAGGAAATGCATCGAATCAACATCTGACAAAGCGGTTTTTAAAAAGTACTACTGATTTTCAGTTCTTACCTCGACGCGGGGACGTATTCCATGGCGATTTCTGTTGACCCATTACCATAGATTGATCGACATGGATACATTGGAGTCTGCTTACGCTGACTAAACGGAGATCGAATCATTGGAGATATCAAGGATTTGCAGCCAGGGGACGGAGGCGGCACCAGACTTGAAACGTCGACTGTGCTCGAGGTCGAAAGGATTTTGCATTACCCTGGAAAGACGATCAATGCTCCAACGACGCGATTTTCTTCTTGTGAGTTGCCTAGCTTTCGTATGCTCAGAATGCTTTCGTCTACTAGTGCCAGCGCATACACAACTGAATCTCTAGGCGTGCACGATTATGTGTCAAACATTGCTAAATCAGGAGGAAAACAAAGGCATATGATCAAACTCAACGCAACCTTGAGAAGCAGGGAATTCCTATACCCAAGTTAGTGACTCCAACAATTCGACCGCACATAATCTGCTCCTCTTTGGGTTTGCCATCCCTCCTAACGACCATAGAATGACCAAACAAAAATCCAATGGATAGATAAAGGTTAATATTCATAGAAATACAATGAATTGGGCAAGAGATCACACTGCTTCATGATACAAAGAATTATGGATGACAGCACTTCATAACAAAAAAACAAAAGTGCAATAGTATCGTAACCTCCAGATCCGTCCTCATCTGCTCTGGCCAATTAGTGTTACAAGCAATGTGCATGTCGTCTACTATGGCTCAAACTTAAGAAGAAACTATGTATACTAGAATTACATTTAACAAAAAAAAGAAAGGGGTCAAATGGTATAAGATTAGTGGGACAAAGGAGATCCGTGTTGAGTCGCCGTCAATAGAATAGCTTGACAAGGTCAACGTTATTTCCGCTGCATACCGTGTTTCATTATTCTCTAGAGAAACTCTCTCCTTCAACTGTTCTCCTCACTTCCGTGCGATTGAAGGGCTGAAGTGGAGTTGTGTTCAAGGTTAGCGACTGCATCCGGTCCGCAGAGTCGGGTTAATTCCTCCTGTTAAGCAAGCATCAAAACAGAAATAAAATTGAAGCACAGAAACAGATGTGAACAATGAAACGTGTCCATTTGACAGCTCTGCACTATCTGCCAGCACTAAGATGGCGCGGATAAGAAAAGAACGAGAGAACTGATTGCAATAATCTGTTCTATCCAAAACCTTGATAGCACTATTCTCAGATGTAAGTTTCTCGCATTCCTCTGAAAGCCCATGAAGCTCATCTCTCAGATTGCGATTCTCATTGCTTAGTGTCTCCACCCGTGCTTGTAGTTCTTCACACTCCGCCTTAACAAAGAGAAATAAAGTTATGTATGAACCAGACTAGCAGCTAAATATTATGATGAAACATAATCACAGAACTCAAGTGTCCATGTCATAATAAAAATTAAGTGCACCGAAATCAATGACTTCAGACCACAGTTGATCCATGTAATAATCCAGATAATTTCCAAACACAAGTACAATAATAACTAGATAAAGTGCAAACTGGATGTGTAAGGACTGCAAATGTGTCTATTGAAATACAACTAGCTTCCTTGAAGAAGTTTAACTGGGAAACACAAGGAACATAGCAAATACAAAAGGACTCATGTATATTATACCTGCTTACGTAGTCTTGACCTTCTAGCTGACTCCCTGTTAGATTGCTTCCTCTTCTGCTTTTTTAATTCACGTTCATCCTGTCAAGTTAAAACAAAATGAAGGAAAAGTTTATCGGTATCAGTAGGATAGCAAAATCCTGTAAAAAACATATTACTAAACAAATCACTGGCTAGGCAGATGCCACATGAGAGGATCAAACATCTATCGAGCCCAACCCAGTCTGGGTTATTTCCAGATTGGGAATAAACAATCCAAGGGAAAAGTTGATATCCATCACACGTCTATTCCTTCATGAAATTACTTTCTCTGTTCATGCCCATTACTTCATGAAACTACTCTCTGTTTTTTGGGGTATTATCTACTTAGCAGAGAAGAAGGTAAAAAGAATTTTCTTCCTAAGCACACAATATCACTGGAATCTCTAATATTAAGAGCTTGGTGCACACGAACATCAAAGTGGCTCATCAAAACACATAAACGTAAAAAGCCTAGCGTGGGAGAAGGTACTTCATGTAATGATTACACGACATGGCAGTAACACATGGTGTAACAAGCCAATCCCAAATGGGTGGTTTTTTAATTTAAGGGCCATCTATGATTACAAGCATATAATGTGGACAATATGATCGGTCAGTCACACCACATCAGCCAAACGACTGACACACAATACTTTTCCCACAATAAGAATATAAGTTAAAAAGGACTTTTCCTTGCTTTATTGTTGGTTGGCTCTCTATTATTCATCAATGATGGGAAAATGTCAGCACATTTAAGATGATCCTAGTTCCAGTATCGTACTTGCATCCATTGATCAGGCATCATTCCTGTTGGGGCAAGATTTGATGAAGCAGCGCCAGGATTTGGCCTGATCCTTGCAGCTCCCCCAGCAGAGGATGCATTCCATAAATCCATTCCGATATTCAAATTAGTTGCAGGAGTGGGGACTACAGGCTTCCCTGTTACAGAAGCTTGCATTACTGCCGTATTATTTTGTGCATTAGCTCCTGCAAAAAGCCACCAAGGTCAAGGTCAGAGAATTCAACATATAGTAAGAAACTTCAAAGTCTTTCGCTTTGGAAGAAAAGTGAGATACATACCATCTGCAAGCATCTGATCAAAGCTCCCCTTCTTACCTGCAGCGAATTCCTGAAGAATAATTGGAGCATAATAATCAGAGTATGTAAACAATCATCTCAATCTATCAATGAATCAAAAACCTGCACTCCCAGAATAAGTATAATTCACACATGATTACAAATGCATCAGAAGTAGTTAACCAGTACAGGAATGCGACACTACAGCATTCCACTACGCAACAAAAAAAGTGACATTGAAAACACACCTGTTGGCTATTGTCCTCATTTCCTTCAGATGAACCCTCACTACCGCTATCAGCGCTGCGAACAAGCAAAGACATTATATGACCCAATAAATTAAGCTAGCTCTTCTATCCCAGCTTCAAGAAAGGAGAGCAATTATACCAACCTCTGGGATGCCCCATCATTTCCTGAGCCTGAAGTAGCCTTTACAGCATCTGCAGCCTTCCCACCAATCAAACCACTGTTTCCAGAAGTTACTTTGGATTTTTTAGCTGAAGCTCCATCTCTTCCGTCAGCACCTTTCCCATCTGGTTCTACATTCGTTTGTGCTACAACTGGTGTCTACATAAGTAGAAATGACAGAATAATTTAATGAG
This sequence comes from Corymbia calophylla, assembly GCA_014182845.1. Taxonomy (NCBI): domain Eukaryota; kingdom Viridiplantae; phylum Streptophyta; class Magnoliopsida; order Myrtales; family Myrtaceae; genus Corymbia; species Corymbia calophylla. The sequence continues at coordinate 13,335,277 of CM024700.1, forward strand.
ATCCATGCTTTCCCTCTAATTAGATGGAGAGTCTCCTCCTACTCTTTGTTCATTCTTAACTTCCCAGGTTTTCTTTTCCTGGTCTGCATAAGACAGTGAACAACTAGGCATTCAGGGAGCATATTCCAATCTAGTCAAGAGAAGAGAAATTACCGGAGCCATATTAGGATGAGCATAAGGAGGATATATGGCAGAGTATGACACTGGTGTGCCATATGGTGGGATCAAATGATGCTGCACACATTTTCAAAAAACATAAAATAAAATATATGAGTTCGTCTCATCCATCCAAACTAACAGCACAATTGTAATGTTAGTAAAAATATTAAAGGCACATTCTTTCCAAATAAAGAGGAAATTTAACCTGGCCTCCCCATAGATAAGGATGAGGACTTGGAGAAGCAACGGTAGAAGCAAAAAAAGGAGGTGGTGTTGCTCCAGGGCCATAGTAAGCCTAACAAGGAAGTTAATAAATAAATTATCAGGACATCACCTGCGTCTTCTTCAGATATAACTGGACATGCATATCAAAAGAAACCCAAAAAGTTTCTGCTAAGGACCTGCATAGGACTTGACCAATCAGGATACGATGGTGTAGTTGGAATTTCCTGCATAGGAGACAATAACATAAATATCTTCTTTTCAAAGGGAAATAATATACATTGCTTAGAGAAACATAACCCTGAAATCACACCTGAGTTGAAGAAGTAGGTTTGGAAGGCTTAGGAGCTGTGCTTTCTTCCCCAGTTCCCATCCAGGAGAGTTGCCAAAACCTTTTCAAGGTCAATTGTCCCTAGCTATTCACAGTTACACTTTGTAAAATCTATAAGACACCTGCAGGCATCATTGAGCAGAATTAATCCCACACAAACAACTCTTCCATGGAAAATCCATCAGCTCTTTTTAGTTGACAACAAACAGAAAATCCACTCCACCGCATCAGCAGCTCCTTTCCAACTAACAAAAGATCCAGGAAAGACCATCAATTATGCATGCTTAGAAGATGAGACCAACTGACTCTCTCTCTCTCTCTTGCGCGCGCGCGCGCAATGGGTTTGTGCACGCACGCAAACATGATTGCATTAATATGTTAAAGACCAAATATATCTTTTAACAACTCCAGATCATTGTGCATCAACTTGAGGGTCCAAAGAACAACAGTACCACTGCATATCCAAACAATGCAATTTAACAGCATCAGAGTGACAAGACCAATCAGCTAAATGGCCAGTCTGCAATACATTAACGGGCACTTCTACCTTTGACTAAGATCCACAACAATCAACAGACAGGATGGCAAATAAGATGCTACAGGAGCTTATTCAGCAAATTATAATGGGCAATTGTACAAGATAAAATAATTTCATCCCCAAGACAAAATCAGGAATGAAGTCAAATATCCAAAGCACAGAAGTGCTTCTATTTTGTTCCATCTTTTTGACCATCAAAGAATCCTGAACTAAAAACTCCACTTTCTTTTTTATCACAGCGAGCATAGTCATTAATTTCAGCCAGCCATGATCAGTACATTGTGATTCAATTCAATTAAAGGTTCCCATAATATGTAAATATTTAAAATATCGAATCATGAGCAAATCTGTTGATTTGATCTAAATCTGTGAGTTCATTATTATATATCATATTTGACCTATCAAATGATGCAACATTAGATTCTGATAGTTTAGCACCACAAACTAAATTTTGTCCATGAACGATTTCTCTGTATGTTTAAATGCTGCATTTGAGGACGTGCTGCTGCACCACTACAGATCGCATCATTTACTCTAGAGTTGTAACTGAGAAATTTTACTTTAAAAACTTCTCATTCCACAATATATTTCATACAGACTCGTAAATTCGAGGTTTCGCGTTTGCCATCCTTGTTTCAGTTCGATGACCAACAAGAGTGAGGTTACTAAAGAGGCATCGGTCCGCCCCCTCTAATATTTTCCCACAGCCAATCTAACTCTCGAAGAGAATCACTACATAGTATATGACTTTCTTAACAGTTGCAACATCAACGCCAAAGCTCTCTACACTGTCCCTCAACACAATCTTCTCAGGGCAGTCGCTGACCGTTGCGGCGACATCCGAACAGTCACAAAATCCGATGAACCTTCTCTCGCAACTGACCAATCCCCGGCTAAAACGAAATCCGATGGCTAACTTCCCCAAACAAGTATCGTAATGCCAAAAGGCAAAAGCCGAGGCCCCTGGCAAAAAAGCCGAAGCAGCAGAACACGTCCACGTAACAAAGTCCCAAAAAAGGAAGCTCAAATCTCCCTCACACCACATGAATTCGTACCAAACGCTCGACAAATTGCTCGCGGTCGAGCAGCGCCCACCGTCACGCCCCGCAAAATTAGCTCCGGAGAAAGAAATAAAAAACAACCGTCGACGAAGAAACTTATCCACAACACGCGCGCGCGCGCGCACAGGGCAGAGATAGAGATAGAGAGAGAGACAGACAGACAGACATACAGACAGACCTGGGGAGAGAGTGACAGGGGAGGAAATCCAGCAGGAATTCCACGAAGCTACTAGAAGCTTCCTCTTCCACAACCTTCTCCTCCTTCGTCTTCTTCTTCTTCTTCGAGTTGGGAGATCGAAACGCTCGACAATTAGGGCTGGAGCGCGCTCTCCGGCCAATCGCCGGCGAACGGGCCGGAGAACCAGGAAGAGGCGCGAATCGCCGGCGACGCCAAGGCGGAAACAGAGAGAGAGAGATTGACGACGTCCCTGTTCGCAAGTTGCAGCGCCTACACGAAGAAGCGTGTCGAGAGAGAGGAGAGAGAGAGAGTATGCGATGGGCGTGTTGCGGGTGAGATATGGTGTGGCTGTGTCCGATAGGGCGGTGACTGACTTTAGGGTTTCGCAGGCGACACGTGCGGAGGGAATGGGATCCAGCTGTCCACGTCTCATAGGGTCGGCGAGGCACTCCCTCACGCTCCGATTCATCATGTGGGCCCCGCCAATTGGATAATCTTTAATATCCCCCGAATTTCACATTTTGTCCCCCCCCCCTTCCCTTTTTCTTTTTCTTTTTCCTTTTTTCCATTTTTTTTTTTTTTGGTGGTGCGTGCGTATCATCGGCTCGTTAATTATAAATAATCGGTCTCCCGACCATAAAAAGAAAAGAAAATTATAAATAATCGGTCGTGTTATTATCACCTCCCGGTGGGAGGAAAATTCACGTCCCTGGGGTCTCCCCCGCCCCCCGCCCCCTACCCCTTCGTGTCCCCCGGAGCACGCGTGCCTGCCACGTCGGCAGGACCGCTTTGGTCAAAAGCCCCCCGTCGCGCGTGGGATCCGGTCGGGAGGGATGAAATAGAGAAAGGAAAAACATGGGATTAGGTAGAGCCTTGACAATGGCATGAAATTGGGCTAATACCATCTGGAAAACGCCAAACGATATATATATATATCCAATGCCGACATATTGTGGCATGTTTACCCCTAAATTAATTTTGGTATCATAAATTTGGAGAAAATATTGGGTATGCTGTTCCGGAGTGCAACACGTGTTTCTTGTGAGTCCAAAGTTAATAGCCAGTCAAATTTTTTCAAATCCAACGCCACATTTTCTCTCTCCCCTTTGCACTTTCTCTCTCCGTCTCTTCACCTTCATGCACAGCTTTTCTCTCTTCCCCAAATATTCTCTCTCCTGCATTTCTCTCTAAAGCACGACTCTCTCTCTTTCTCTCTCTTCGACGACCCCCAGCCCTCCAGACATTGCACACCGACCAACGAACACCACACGCCAACCAACGACCACCGCGCCCAACCAACGGTCCCTCGCACCCTCCCTTTGAGACTTCCTGCTCTGTCTTTCCTCTCTCCAAGCCGTCGACTCAAGCTCTCGTTCGACGGACGAACCACCGCGCCGCCCTTAAGGACCACCACGCGCGGCCGACGATCCCCCGCCCTGTCTCTTCTCTCTCCAAGCTATCGACCATTCGACGGACGAACCACCACGCACTTCCTGATGACCACCGCGCGTGATTGACAGTCCCCCTACTCCGTCTCTTCTCTCTCTAAGTCGTCGACTAGACGAACGAACCACTGTTGCATCCAATATTTCCTCTTTTCGATGAGGCGTGAAGACGCAATCTTGACAGAAGCATCACTTCTTCTCTCCCTGCTCTGGTGCTTGAGGAAGGTGAAGAGCAGCATGAGGGCGACGGTGTAGGTACCGACGGGCTTCAATGGCATGGCGAGAGGAGGGGGAGCTTCGCGACGGTCGTCCTCTTTCTCTAAATTGTAGAGAGAGAAAGGGTCGGACGCATCGATGTGAGAAAGGTCCGAGGTAAGGTCTGGTGGCGGTTCTGGAACCGCGGTCGCTCGGAACGGAGGGTCAAGTCTTTCATTGTCTCGCCGCTGCTTGTTGGATCTCGCTTCTTTGTTCCTTACTCTAACACTTGCTCAGCTCGTTTGCACTATGCTCCGGCGCTGCCTTAGTGCTCGCTCAGCGCTCATTTGCTCTCTACTCTGGTGCTGTCCTGATCTTTGAATTCCTTCTCATCCGAGATTCAGATTCCTTAATTTTTTTTATGACTCTAAGATTGTTCCATTATCATGAATGGCAAGTTGTGGCTTGCTATTTTAACGAGGCAAATCTTTTGGGATGAGGTTGGGACTTTCAATTCTTGTATGGATTTTATCCTCCTTAAAATCAAGAGATTGTATGGATTTTATCCTCTTTAAAATCAAGAGATTGTGGAATGAAGTTATACTGAATGGCGGTAATGGTGCAAAAAGAAAAAAATCCAGTCTCATCATTGATGAACTAAATCCAGCATGAGATACGGAAAAAAAAAAAGGGCACCATTTTCGCTTGAGATGAATGGAGCCAATACAGTATTAGCCCCGCAATGAACTCAACCACAAGAAGAAAAGCCAGTAAAAAAATCAAAGATTATTATAGATTGCGGGCACAAAATCTGCAAGACACAACTATCTCGATGAAATTAACAAAGCAAATGGATGGCTATGACTAAAAAGGGAATCCTCAAAATACAAGAAAGAATCTAGAGAACCAGATTACCGGCCATACACAATGGAGGAAAAGAATGAACTATTTTCTATTTCTAAGGCACAAAACTGCATGGAGGGTGGCTTCAAAGTACTCCAACAGCTTTTTCTGGAGATACAAGGGAAGTAGCATGAGCAACGAGGGGTTTGAATCGGTTGTCGCACGGTGGTCATCGGTTGGTGCGCAGTGGTTGTCGGTTTACGCGTGGTGGTTTGTCCATCGAACGAGGGCTTGGGTCGACGGCTTGGAGAGAGAAGAGACAAGGTGGGGGACCGTTGGCCGCGCGTGGTGGTCGTCGAGGGCGTCACGGTGGTTCGTCCGTCGAACGAGAGCTTGGGTCAACGCTTGGAGAGAGGAAAGACAAAGCGGGAAGTCTCAGAGGGAGGGGCGAGGGATCGTCAGTAGGGCGCGGTGGTCGTTGGCAGATGTGCGGTGTCTGGAGGGCTGAGGTCGTTGGAGTACACCTGTCAAAATGGGTTATACTCCCATTTTGACATGTGTATATATAATGGGTTTAAAAATTAAAAAGACTAAAATACATGGGTTGTTAATGAACTTGAATAAGTTTAAAATCTTTAAAAAAGATTATAAGAATAAATTTTCCTAAGTTTAGTTAGATAGAATAGAGAAATGTTTTAACAATATGGGTCGAGTCGGGTATGGATCGGGTATGGGTTGGGTTGGGTATGGGTCAAAAATTTTATACTATGCTTAAATGGATCATAAACGGGTTAATGGGTCAATTTGGGTCGGACCATTTATGACCTGACCCAAACCCGACCCAACCCACCCGTTTAACAAGTCTACGTCGGAGGGAGAGGGAGAAAGAGAGAGTCGTGCTTTAGAGAGAAGTGCAGGAGAGAGATAATATTTGGAGAAGAGAGAAGAAGCTGTGCATGAAGGTGAAGAGACAGAGAGAGAAAGTGTAGAGGGGAGAGAGAAAATGTGGCGCTGGATTTGAAAAAATTTGACTGGCTATCAACTTTGGGCCCACAAGACACACGTGTCACGCTCCGGAGCAGCCTTCAGTTTGTCACGTTGGCAAACGAGCTGCATTCAATATTTTCTCAAATTTATGTACCCCAAACTAATTCATCAAAAAATCCCAAATTTACCACAATTTTAAGATAAATATGACTCAGATATACCAATCTGAAATATTTTGTTATACGAAAATTAATTTAGATAAATGTGACATATGTATGCTAAACGGTTGTACCGATTTGAGATTTTCTATAGTATGAAAATTGATTTGTGGTAAATGCGGCACATGCACTGCGTATTTGGAATTCATGTGACGTGAAAATTAATTTGAGGGAAAAGTGACATATATGCACTAATTTATGATTTTTGGCAATATTTTACCCTAAGAAAATTCAAAATGACTATAATAAACACTTAACACATTGAAGATATCAAAAAGTGTTTTGCGATGATACAACATCATTGATTAGTCATCTTTATAATTACACGTTTGCTATGAATCTTATTCTACTTAATTCATTTGTGTATACGTCTCGTTTTTGATTGGCCGATTACATTACATGTCAATGTTGCGCTGCAACATATTTGTTGCATAAACTATGCATTCGTGTAGGTGAAGCTTCTCTTCCCTGTCATCTTTACTTAAGAGAAATAATAAGAATAATAACATTTTTAGAGCAATATATATATATAGTTTTTGTCCTCTGAATTATACTATATTATTTTATGAGATGACCTACTTTTATTTTTATGCATTCAATGCCTACGTTTCTTTTCGGTAGGTGCAATGGTTTTGCCTTTGTCAATGGCTCCATTATTAACCTTATTAAATTGATAATGTGACATTGGTGATATGGCACGCCATGGAAATGGGGTGGTGTACAAGCAAACAACACAAAAGGGGAAAAAAATACCACATGCACGGGACATCGGGGAAGAGGGAAAGAGAGCCTGATGAAAATTCCGGCGACCCTTGCCCAAGATGATTGAGACGAGGATTAGTGCAATGCCCTAATAAGGATGGTACAACGTTATTATTATCATTTTGTCAGGATCATAGGACCCTATTAGCAATTGCAACATGCCCTTACTTGATACTTAGTACCCTCGTGTCATCCGGACGAGGATTGTGAGACCCATTCTAGTTGCTAGATAGGCTCGGCCGCTCCGTCCCTCGGCGCTCATTTAAGGTCCCATCGACCTCACATGTTCGTTTTGTGCTAAATCTTCAATTCCATAGTGTTAGGGACGGGAATTTATGCAAGGACATGATGATGTGAAAGGGAATAAATATAAAACTTGATTGCACAAAAATAAAGACCGACGGTCAAATCGCACTAACGCAGAAACTTAGAAAACTAAAAGTTTATACTTGACCTTTATTATAATTTCATTCACTCTGGTTGAATAATTTTTTTTCACCCTGCCGTCGTGTTTTCTGATATTCAAAACAACAATGACATGTACAGAATTACTTACTCAAGACACCCAATCTCTAACTCACGGCAACCTAAAAAGTATTTAACAATATTTAAGTTTTGAAAACTCTTCAGTAGAGCCTGTGTTGAATTCTAACATCAAGGATTGGCTAGTTAACATTTAATATTCCTTTTTATTTTGCTCTCACAAAATAAGGGAATAAGGATGAAAAATTGTGAGAAAAACCTTTTCTTTGGCTACAGAAACTAAGTTATTTTCCGCAAATAGTTGGTGATATTATTTGCCGCACCAAGTAAAAGTTCTAGATCTGTCCTTGTATGTGAATATCAATGCTTGTGTAAAAAGAAATTATCAGATAATTGGTTGGACATGAGAGACATTAAGTGTATGTTTGGTGTAGCTGAACGGAAAGGATCGATGACATAAAATTGAAAAGAAATGGAACGTGATGGAATAGAATGATGGTTCATGTGAAAACAAAATAGATTGAGAATTCTCTCATTTGGAATTGGCTGTAGGATTTAAAAAATATGTGAGAATAGAAAGTTTGGATTTACTAATGCAACTATACATTTTTTATCAAAATGTTGAATAAAGAATTTGCCAAAACATAATCCTAAAAGCATGACAAATTAATTAAAAATGATTATAGAACACAATTTATCTAACCGAAATATTAAATTGTACTATGTAATATAATTTTAAAAATAGAGTATGGTCAAAGCACATAAAGAGATAATCAAATACGACCGACGATTATAAAGCAAGCTTAAGATAATCATGCTGTATTAACTTGAAAGCCCACGGCAGGAAACACGAAGATCGAAGTACCAGTCAACCCATAGTCAAAGGCACGAAAAGTCACACCATAACCAAGAACTTAAAAAAAAAAAAAAAACAACAACAACAATAACAATGACCAAGAACTTATAAAAGATGTCTCTCTCTCTCTCTCCCTGTCTCCCTCTCTCTGTGTTTCAGAGATTTTCCCTACATGGATTCCCTTCGGAGTGCAGAGGGCGAGGCGCTCACTTGGCCGTCTTCCACTTGCATGCATAGAAGAAGCCGCGAACGCTCGGAAAGCAGCTGCTCTTCTTGCGCTTGTGGCCCTCCTTGGGCTTGGCCACGGTCATCACCTGCTCGATCTCCTCCGGCCCCTCCTGGTTGGCAGGTCCCTTGGCCGGTTCTATCTCCGGCTCCACTTCGGCCTTGGGCTCAGCCTCCCTCTCCAGTTTGTTGAGGACGCCGGAGAGGAAGCCCGCCACTTCTGTGAACTCGGGGCGGCAGCTCGGGTCGTGCGCCCAGCAGGACTCCAGGAGAGGGATGATCTCCCGGGGAATGGACTCCAGACTGGGCCTGATGTTCTGAAACCAAAGCCAGCGACAATTTTTAGTAGTGACGTGCGCGGTCAAGGAAATATACTACCGTTAAAAGCGTGGTGATACGTACACGGCATGTGTCATAGGCTGCGAGGATGGTGTTCCTTCCCTGGAACGGGATCTTGTTGGTGAGCAGCTCCCACAGGATCAGGGAGAAGCTGAAGACATCCACCTTGTGATCGTAGTGCCTCCTCGTTCCCCTTGGGCACGGTTCAACGCTGTACAGCTGAACTCCATACAGACCCAAAAGAGAAAAAGAAGAAAAATGAAAGACTGAATCAGATGACGTTGATCTAATCAAAGAGTTGGCATTGATCAATGAATTGGTAATGATTTGAAGTATACCTCAGGGGCCATCCACCTGTAAGTACCCATCTCACCGGTCATTTCAGTGGATACTTCTTCTCTAGCAAGCCCGAAATCTGCCAGCTTGAGATGCTTCTTGTCCTCCGTCAGCAGCAGATTGCCTAGGCAGCATCAGTTTGGCAAAAGGGCACACGATATAAATCCTTAGAATCCATCCTATATCTACTGAATATAAATCTGATTCGAGACAAAACCCTAACAACAGTTGCTATATATTGCAGCGTGTATGTATTCAAAACCCTAAGCCGCGTCGGGGGCATCCTGGTTCGGTCCTAGAGAGAGATCAGGCGAGGGTCTCGCAGGAAAGTTTCGAAACGTGAACTCAGAAAGAAAGAAACACCGGATTAAAAATAGCAAGAAAAGGAATGAAAGGATCGTGTACTTGGCTTGAGGTCTCGGTGGATGATGTTATTGGCGTGCAGGTACTCCATGGCTCCGGCGATGTCAAGTGCAAAGCCGATCGAGAGCTTCAGGTCCAGAAGCTGGGGTCGAATGCTGCTCAGATGCTTGTGGAGATTGCCATCTCTCATCAGCTCAGTCACAATCGTCATCACTGGTTTCACGCTTGCCCCCACGAACTTGTTTTTCCGATAAACAAAGAAGAATTAGGAAAAGAAGAAAATCAAAAGAATGTAGATTACATTGAAAATCGAACTTAGGAAGAGAATTCTTGTTAAACAACTAGTTTGGCGATCGTTACAAACACGCCAACACTTAACACTAAGACCAAAGTCTTATTCATTGGATCTTCAACAGCAGCTAGATCTAGATTACATTCATTCGTACATTCCATACCAAAGTTAGCACGATCAATAATATTAGCCCAGGCAATTAGGTGTGACAAGTTTTGAGCCTAGGGCTTGCCGTTGAAAATGATGGTTTTATCGAGATACAGTTTGGCCTATAATTTTAGGTTAAAAAGACGTTACGTTTTATTTCATGCAGCTATAAAAACCGCGTAACGTTTTATGATAGCTAAAGTTTCCTTATAATGCTATGGTCGAGCATGAATGTCAATCTCTTTTATAAGCTGCTGAGTTTGTCATGACTTCTGCTCGAACATCACGTTAGCTTTTTAGTTTTCCTAAAATAAAAAAAAGCCCGAAAATGATTAAAGAGGCATAATTTCTTAATGAAGAGGAAGGTAGGAAAAAAATACAATTTTTCCTTAAAAAAGTAAAATTTTCAGACAGACCGTGCTATCTAAATTAATGTCAAACGCACCAAAATTAACAATATACCTTCACAATGTTTTGGTGGCTGGCCCTAGAGAGGAGCATGACCTCCCTTCTGAATCTCTCTTTGTAATCCTCATTAGTCATTGATTCTCCATGAGGCCGTATGACTTTCACTGCGACCGACTCGGAATTGTACCTGAAATTGACGGATTTGAAACATTATACTTTTATCAATAATATACGACATTTTATTTAATATATATCCCTAAAAAATTTAACACTAAAAGAATTAATAGATGGCTCGATGAATCCTTTTATATCGTATGTTGTGTTGTCTTGTTTGGGTTGAAAGACCTCGCATCAATCATGGCCAATTCAATCCAATTCCCATTATCTGAAAATCTGGGCCAACCGTTAAAGAATACTCTTTTGGGCATTATCTATAACGGTATTATAACTATGTGTTACGTGGCCGGTCCACGTGGGCTTCACGGGCGACCCATCAAGAAATCGTTAATGCAGTTAGATCTTTTCATATCTAAAAGCCTATTACTTGATCTGTCAATTTGATTATCCTAAGTTCACGTGGACACGGTCCATACCGAACTTTTAACTACTCATCCATGTGTTCTTTTCCCGCGCCCGCGCTGATCCAATCAACTAATTGTGCATACCCGGCATGGAAACAAAGATTTAACACCGGAATGCCCGTCACGGATCTAAGCAAAATGAGTTTCAGACAAGATCAGTTCTTTTTGCTAGCCAGATAAGGTTTGATGAACTCTCTCAAAAGAGATGGTGGGAAAAATCAAGAGCAAGCAATGGAATTTATCCAAACGATGCCATTAATTTAAAGGGAGCAAGAGGAACAGGGGAACCTACAGTCCTTCGTAGACAGTGGAGTGGCGACCTTCACCAATCATTTGCCCAATCCACACCTCGCCCGTGTCGATGAGCAAGTTCTCGTCGATCTCAACCAGATCGTCACCAACTCCGCCGTCGCCGTCACTGTCGTCGCTCCTGAATCCGAAGAGAGCTCGGCGGATGTTATGAAGGGAGAGGTTGAAGAGCTCCTCTTGAGACGACCCATTTGTCAGCATTGACAAGGGAACCAGTCCACTAGGCTGCTGCTGCTGCTCCATAATTACCTTGCTTTGGAGAGAAAAAGGTAAAGATGGTGGCTGTTTAGGAAATGAGAGCGACTTATATAGAAGAGAGAATAGATGCGGAAACTAGGGCTTTATTTAGATGGTTTTATTTATTCTTTGTGACGGACTTTAGGAGGCACATTACTGTTAATTATAATTATAGTTATAATTGTGGTTATTACACCTAGTAATCTTTGTGAAACTTTCTGGAAAATAATTGGATGCACGGTCACGATGCCACTATTGTTATTGTTACTCTATAGGATGGACTTAAACTTAAGGATTTGTTTTGCCATATTAAGGGCAAAGAGGGTTGAACTAAAGGGTCAAAATTTGGTATGGTCATAAATGGGATTGTGAGGGAAGCCAGAGGATGGAAAGTTAAGGCATCTCATTTTGCATCATGCATAATTAGGAAATCTTTAATGCCCAATTAATTATATGGATAATCTCGAATAAGGATTTGAAGTGATGCCATTGTTTCCCTCCCAAAAAAAAAGCTGGATCATATCTTAAATAAGGTCCTAAAATAGCCAACTCAAGTTTTAAGTAAGGTTCCATCCAAAAAAGAGAAAAGTATTAAATAAGGCCCTACACTCATCCATCGACCAAATTTCTGTGTTTGACAAGCGCGTGCACCTCATGACAATACACGTGCTCACTGGCCAACAAAGAATTAGCTGGTCGAACTTTATTAACCTGATGTCATATTTATTTCCTTGTTTGAATTAGGGAAAATGGCACAAGTGGTCTATGAACTTGGGCCCAACAACCTTACCCAAAAAAAAAGAAACTTTGGCCCAACATGTAATATAGTTCATGAATTTTTAATTCATTCAATGTGATCTTTGAACTTTAGCCCAATGTGCAATATGTCAATCTTTTAATTTGTTTAATAGGGAAAAGTGTCAGAAAAGTCATAAACCTATTGTATTTGTGCCAATTAAGTAATAAACCTTTTAATGGTGTCAATTGAGTCATAAAACTTTTGACTTGGTGCTAATTTAGTCATTAACCTTTTAATGGTACCAATTTAGAAGAGAGCTGATCATGGGCTTTCCAATACTAGCCCTTGTTCGTGTTTTGCTAAAGAATGTGATTACCAAGACGGGTTTGTGCTACATGCCATGAAATTACTAGCAAAAAATAAGTAAATTTATCCCCTCATCGATCCGACGATTAGGTTTGAATTTGTACAATCATTACAAGGTTACAAGAGGGTCTAGGATGTGGGAGAGCACAAGGGTCACCTGCCATGATTAGTTGCACGACCAAGCCTTGAAAACTCGCAAGATTATTTTATCACAAGAGGATGAGCAGATAAGACAAGTTGCAGGAACCAAACAGCCGCTAGGCTCAAGAGAAGGACTTGGTCGGGCCTTGAACAAGCCTTGGCCTAATACGGGACTCGTTCGGAGCTCATCAATCTCTTGGGTCGTGTCATTATCCCCCACTTAATCCGGTGACACTCTTGTTGCATCTTTGGCATGGAACACATCAATGTGCTTCTTAAATTGCCAAAGAGCCTAGGAGGGTTCTCGCTTCACTCTTCGGAAGACTTTTCCACCGAACCAAGTACTCCTGTTTAGGTGCATGATACTTTTTCCGTATGATCCGATCAACCAAAATGCATTCAACATCACGATCATATGAGGTTTTCACTCCAAGGAGTGCTCATTGTGATTCGCCCCAGCTCGGATCTTCCTCATCCGAATGGAAAGGTTTGAGCATACTCACATAGAACATTGGGTGTAACTTCTATTTTGATGGTAAGCCCAGCTTGTACGCCACATTCTCAACCCGTTGGATCACACGAAAGGGCCTTTGTAGCGAAGGATCAGGCCATTGTGCACGTCCCAGTACTGGAGGACTGCATGTAGCTTAGCCAGCAGTAGATCCCCGACCTGGAATTCTACAGGCCGCTGCTTCTTGTTGGCTCACTTCTTCGCCCGCTTGGAGGCCTTATGAAGATATATTCGCGCCAAGTCAGCCTGCTCTTACCATTCTTTGGCAAACTTGTACGTGGAGGGGCTACTTCCCTTATAGCCTGAAGCAATTGCGCTTGGAGTGAGCAGTTACTGCCTTGTCATGATCTTAAATAGGCTCTGGTTCATGACTCGTTTTATTGCAAGTTGTACAAAAATTGGGCCACATCGATCGACCTCGCCCAAATTGCTTGCGTTGCGCTCACATTGCGCCTGAGGTAGATTTCAAGGAGCAAGTTCACCCTCTCCGTCTGTCCATTAGTCTGAGAATGCAAGCTTATGGAGAAGTTAAGGTTTGTCCCCAGCAACTTAAAGAGCTTAGTCCATAACTGTCCAGTGAACTGAGGATCATGATTGCTCACGATAATTTGTGGAATGCCTCAGTACTTGACGATATGCTTGTCGAATAATTTGGCTGGCCCATTGGTTGGGCAATCTTTGCTTGAAGGCATGAACGTTGCATACTTTGAAAACTGGAAAAAAATAGCCTCAATGCCTAAAACTTGGTATGAGAGGATACTTAAGTATCAAAAATTACGAAATGTACACTTAAGTGCTACTTTTTTTTAAAATTGAATCACTTAAATGCCAACTCTAGCGAAAGCTGTTAGGAATCCGACATTACTTATTTTAATAATTTATAATATCTACATGGCTCGCTGGAATTCCACATCAGCTCATCTTCACAAAAAACGATGTCATTTTGGTCAAAGTTTGATTTTTAATATAAAATTTAATTAAATAATATTAAAAACCAAAATTAATAAAAGAAGCATCAGCAGCATAAGCGGGGGAGCCTCCCCCACCTGTCCTCTACCATTTTTTTTTTTTTATTTTATTTATTTTAGTATTATTTAATTAATAATTATATAAAAATCTAATTAAGGTCAATATAGTGTCGTTTTGGGTTGATCTAGCCACGTCAATGCTCAAAACGATGTCATTTTGGGCTTATTTGGCCATGTTAGTACCCAAAATGATGCCGTTTCAACCTCAACTCGTCGGAAAAGTGCAATGTCAGCATTTTGGTTAGATTTTCTTACCGTTAGCATTTAACTGATCATTTTTGCTCTAATCTTGACATTTAAGTGTACATTTCCGAACTTTTGACACTTAAATGTCCACTCGTGCCAAGTTTTGACACTACAAAGGTTCTCACGTCCTTAGAAAACCTATACACCACGACCATGAGAGTTTGACAACCTACGGACTTAGGCAGATTCACAAGGAAGTTTATAGAAATGCTCTCCTATAGACGTTCTGGCACAGGAAGTGGCTCAAGGAACCCCGATATCAATTGTTGTCCAATCTTATCCTATTGATATATGAGAAATGTCTTCATGTACGCTTCGACATCGTCCTGTGGCCAGTAGTATTGATCTTCAACCAGCACCATGGTGCGGTGGATTCCCGAATGTCCCGCCCATTTTGAGTTGTGGCACTCCTGAAGCACTTCCTTTCGCAGTTTCCCCTGAAGCGACACATAGAGTCGTTGCTCCTTGGTGTAGAGAAGGCCAACCTCACACCAAAACCTTATTGTCTTGCTTTCTCAAGCGTACTCAAGGAGCTGTTGGGTTGCCGATCGTGCGAGAGCCCCTCTTTGATGCGATTGATCAGGGGACAACTAGGACGATTTATCGTGCTTGCTAGCTCTATCTTTTTGCTTAAGGCATCAACTAATAAGTTGGCTCTTCTTGGTTTGTATTCTAAAACATAGTCGAACTCAGTAAGAAAGTCTTGCCAACGAGTTTGTTTTAGGCTTAGCTTCCGTTAGATTTGGAAATAGCTTATGACCACAATGTCTATTTGCTCCATGAATTTCGACCCCAAGAGATAAGGCTTCCATGTTTGAAGGCAATGCATCATTGTGGTCATTTTTTTCTCTTGGACCGTATATTGTCGTTCGGTGTCGTTCAGCTTTCGAGACTCATAGGCCACCGGGTGTCCTCCCTACATAAAAACATCACCTATTACAAAATCAAAGGCATCGATTTCTACTTCAAACGGTTAGGACATGTTCCTCGATCATGGCCCACTTCAATCGATCAAAAGCCTCTTGACACCGATCCGTCCATTCCCACTGCCTTTCTCTCTTTAGCATATCCATGAGGGCCATAGTGATGCTTGAATAGCCCTAGATGAACCACTAGTAGTAATTTGTCAATTCAAGGAACAATCTTAGCTCCGTCACCTTGGTCGGTGGTTCCCATTCAACCATGGCACGGACTTTGGTTGTATCCATTTGCACTCGTCCGCCCCCACGATGTGCTCGAGGAAGGGGACTTCTTCTTGTGCTAATGCACACTTTTCCCGCTTATTCTCCCGCAGAACTTGGAAGACCTGTTTTAAGTGCTTGACATGTTTTTCAAGCGTTCGGCTATACACACAATATCATCAAAATAGACACAAACTGATCAAGGAATGAGTGATGTACCTTGTTCATTAAGATGTAGAACGTTGTTGGTGCATTGGTAAGGCCAAACGGCATGATAAGGAACTTGTATGATTCATAATAGGTCACACATGCGGTGTTCGGTTCATCCCCTTCGGCAATCCGAACTTGGTAGTACCTTGATTGAAGATCGAGCTTGGAGAACCAACAAGCTTCGCCAAGCTAATTGAACAAGTCTACAATGAGGGAGATTGGGTACTTGTTCTTTGTGGTGAGCTTGTTCAAAGCCTTATAGTCGATGCACATCCGAAGAAACCCATCATGTTTCTTTTGGAATAAAACAGGGGCATCGAATGGGACCTTAGACAACTGAATGTATCCCGCGTCGAACAACTCCTTGAGTAGCCTCTTCAATTCTTCCAATTCTAGCGGGGCCATATGATAAGGCGCTATAGCTGGGGATTGAATGTCAAGCACTAGCTCGATCCAGTGGTCTACCTACCTTTAGGGTGGTAGCTTCGTAGGTAGCTCGGGCGGCATCACATCTTGGAACGAGTCAAGGACTCGGACCACCTCAACTAGGACATCTTCCTCCCTACCTTTCATGTCCTCGACCTTCAACGTTGCCAAGAAGGTCACATTGCCCTTACGTGCTCCCTTCGAGAGCTGCATGGTCGAGAGCATCTTCCAATCGCGTCTTGATTTGCGATGGATCGATACCATACCATGCATTGGCATCGCTCATCCAAGATTCATATACAGTCCACAAAGGGTATCACGCCCGTGTTGATACAATCAAGGAATCCCAAACTCAGTACAAAATCATAATCGTCAAGGGGAATTACATCAATATTTTCCTTGCTCGTCCAAGGACCAAGGTGAATCTCCACATCCTAGCCATGCCGTTAATCTGAACTTCCTTTGAGTTTACCGTTTCAAGCCAACCGACTTCTCCTTCGATCTAAAGACCCGGTTTCTTTGCACCCTCTTGAGAAATGAAGAGGTCGGATGCTCTTATGTTCACGAGCACAATGATCATGGTGTCACCAATCTTCACGTCTACGAACATCATTCTCTTTGATTCTTTGGCCTTCTTGGCCTAAATAGAGCTTAGGATCTACAATGATCTCAACCGCGTCTCCTCTCGCGGCTCATCTTTTTGACACAAGGCTGCCAGCTTACCCCTCTTGGGATATTCTTGAGCCATGTGCGGCCGTCATAAAAGAAACATTTATATGTGCGATTCTTGCGTTGTCCTCAGCCACTCGACTCTGGCTGGGCCTTAGGCATTGCCGCTGGAGATTTTCCTCTATTCAGGCGCCTGTATTTGTTCCGATTTCCCCCACCAATGGCCTTTTCCCTCGGCTTGAACTTGAGTTTGGCTGTGGACGCCGTCTTTGGCTTTTCCAAGGACTCGGTCACAGTCGTGGCCGCTGTGAGATATCTCACGTTGTACCATTTGAGCTCCTACTTAGCCCATGATTTGAGGTTACTCATGAACTGATGATAGGTTTCCATATCGTTCATGGACGGGATCTGGAGTAGCAACTCTGAGAATCGCTTCACATACTCTCGAACAGTGCCTTTCTATTCAAGGTGCTTGAGCTCATCACGAGCTTCCTCCTCAATATATGCAGGGTAGTAGTTTTGCCGAAACTCTTTGACGAACTTGGCCTACGTAGTGATAGGATTGCCCTTTCTATTTGGACTTGCGATGCCACTAGAGTAAGGCATTCTCACTCAAGTACATCACCGCTGTATTTACTCAGGTTGTGTCATCGTTCATGCCCGTAGCCTGGAAATACTGTTCTATGTACCACAGGAAGTTGCCCACGTCTTGGGCCACCCGCGAGCCTTTGAACTCTTTTAGCTTAGGGGAGTCCATATGCAGATGCACGGTGATCACCCTGTTCACGTGTGTAGCTTCCACCTCGGTGAGCTTCCCCTTGAACTAGTTGATCTCCATGCGCATGGTCACTACACAGCTTCCCAAGTCTCATCCCGCTGCTGCAACTCTCGAACCAACGACCCTAGTAGTTCATTATGGAGTTCTCCCATGCCGCCATTGAGTTCTTGCATCTCAGCCAAGAACTCCTCCCCATTGGCTTCCACTCCATCAACGGTCTGGTTCAAGTCATTTACCAGTCCACGAACATCCAAGATGTTCTCCTTTAGGATCATCATGCGATGCTTCCAAGCTCTCATCGTTTCTCTCGAAAGGGACGCAGCACAGCTACGCCTGGTCTGGATGCCGACTCACTCGGTTGTCCTTCTATGATCCTCGCGATCCTCACCCTGGGCATTCGTGACGTTGGAATGTGGATTGGCCATTGCGCTAGATGAAGGCATGAACATGACACAAACAAAGGTACGAATGAAAGCACGAATGAGGCTCTAATACCACTTGTCATGAGTCTATCGATTTACACCGATCACTCATGCCCATGCGGCCTTAGGAATGATCCCAAGTCAACCTTAGGCTCAAGAGAGGGACTTGGCCAGGCCTTGGACAAGCCTTGGCTTGATGCAGGACTTATTCGGGGCCCATCAATCTCTTGGGCCGTGTCACATACATGTATGCTTTGTTTGATTCCATTAGAGTCACTTTCGTGCCTCTCATGTGCTATTTTTGTTCATATATGGCTACCATTTTGTGAGATGCACATGTTCTCCGATTTAGCACTTCATCATACTTAACAACGTTGATGAAATTCAACAATTCCAAATTCGATAGTTGGTTTGATGTGATTTGAAACTGGGTAAAAATGCTAAATAAAGATAAATGGTGGCATTTTTCGGATAAAGAAAAATTGATTGATTCTCTCTAATTAAGCCTCTCTCACGTCTCTCTTTTTATCCCACTCAATTGAAGAAGATCAACAAAACTTAGAGATCAAGGGAGAAGATAGAAGAAATGGCATGCTTTGTTATGATGCCTTTATTGGCAATGGTGCTAGTGTAAATGGCATTAATAGGGTTGGGCCTTATGTCAAAGCTGGCCATGGACAATGGCATAGAGCTCTTGTGCTCGTTATCCTACCGCTAGATTATCACCACCATAGCCCGTTTGTGTTTCTCTTGGAGTGGTGCATAGTTAGTGTTTAATCATAATCTCAAGAACTTATGGTATGAGCTTTACTAAGCAGCCAAGTCAATTCATTACATTGTGAAACTATTACTCGTTGAATAATCTATTCTCTCCTGGAATTTTGTAAGGAGAAAAAATCATATTTATAAAATAGGGTTAACATTATCCAAAACTTCCTCAAAAGTAGGGATATGCAACTTTTTGCATATTACGTTATATAGATAGGGACGATTAGATCATCACCAGGGTTCACTACCTTTAATTTGTGCTTCCCTAATATTGTGGCATAATGCAATTAGGATTACATGATATTGCCATCTTTCATCATTTTCACTGGGCCTCAACCCGTCTCGTTAGGCCCAAAAAATGAATAGCATGGCTATTGATGCTGAGTTCTTACCTACCCACCTCAAGTGTCCACAGTCAGTCAAATGCATGTGCATATTTTAGACTTATTTCCTTGAGTAACAGAGTCCTGTCAGTAGTCATATAAGACTTGAATATTTAGTGCTATTAGAAGAGATCTACTCAACATTTCAATATGTAAGAATTTCTCTTCTTTGACAAATCAAACCTATGAATACACTTACACAAATTATTTTACTATACTTGAAATTTGAATTCGAGGTTATTTAATAATCTCTTTTTTATTGTCCATCAAAGGAAGATGACCAAAGATCACATTACCAACCCTATTCCATATTTTTCTTATGTTTCATCACTGGGTAATTATGTTTCCATCTCTTGAACTTGCGTTTTTTGTGATTGATTATGTTGCCATTGTATTCTCACTCCAACTCCAAGTGCCTAAAGAATCTTATATAAGTTCAAGTAAATTGTGTAGGACTTTCATGAATCAAGCTTTCTTTTATATGGACTTGAATGTTTCAAGTATTGTGATCTTGAGCGCAATCACAATTACCCTTCCGACCTTGACATTTGTGCTCACCTAATCTTTAGGTATCGTACCATCTTATCCTTAGTCTATTTGTTTGAACCTATTTGGAATTATCAGATAAAATATAATCAAGTTCTTATTTTCTAACTATAACCTATTTTCATATAATCTGTGAAAAATATTTGGATAGGCAACAATCACTCAATACCAAGATGAAGCTAGGGCGAGCCAAAGTGATTGGAACATTGATGTGCATGTGCAGAGTGATGCTGCTCTCCTTTTTTGATGGACACACCATTCTCTTCTTCATCTTCTCCAAAAATCGCAAAGACCTCTCTTCCATGGTTTTCCTTCATTCCTTCTGTTTTCAGTTTGACCTCTCACCGAAATTTGAGTTGTTCATTGCCTTCCCGTTGGAATCTCGTCTCGTGCCACCCGCCGTTGTGTTCAGAAGAGAATTTCCGTTCAAATAGCGTCGACCGATCGCCGGAAAGAGCTTCCGATCATCCCGTATTCCGGCCGAAAGCCGGCTGTCGCCGGACCGTTTTCTGACCGCCTGCTGCTGTTCTGTTTTGCTGTTTCGGCCATTTTCCTCCCTTTCCGACCCAATCACCGCCCATACCAGCCACAAGTGGTTCCCCCTCGACCCCCAGGTGCCGCCGGTTGCTGGCCCGCCGCTCGCCGGAGCTCCGGGCAGCCCGTTCAACTCCGATCAGCTTCTTCCTCCTCCCGGCGGTGCAGTTTTTCGAGTTGCGTGGGGATTCCGAGTTGTTGCTGCTGTGTTGAGCCCGGGACCGCCTTGGATTATCGTGGTAGAGGTCCCCAGGTGTCGGGTTCGTCGCCGCCGCCGCGTCCATGTCTCCGGCCCGCTTAACGGGTGAGTTTAGCTCCTAATCCCTATTTAGTGCCTAAACTTGCTTAGGGTTGGGTTAATTAGTGGTAAGATTGGTTTAGGAAGTTTAATTAAGTTTATTAGCCCTAAGATAGGTAGTTAGATAGATGGTTAGGAATAGATTAGCTTAATTTTGCTAATTGTGCTTAATTATTGCTTAAATGAGGGTTATGTGATTTTTGTGATTAATTAAGCATGATTTGATTTAATTGAACTGATTAATTATTTTAATTAATATTTTGTTTAATTTCTGGATTAAATGTTTTAATTAATTGAATTTCGGAAAATCACTGTTCACAAATTACTGTTCACTAATCACATTCACGGATTACTATTCACATATTCTTTTGTTCACGAATTCTTTTCACGGCCTTTGTTCATCCGAAAGCTAAATTTAGTCTTATTTTGATGTGCTCTTGATTGTTGTGATTAATTGGAGTGCCGATTGTTAATTATGCTCGTGAATATTGATGAAATGCGTGATTGAGTGTTGGTTGAATTGAATTTTGGAAATTGTCGAGCGATACCGCATGACATAATGCGTGGGTTATACGAGATGGCATGTCGCATGAGCATGAGTGCATGAGCGATGTTGCATTCACGACCAAGCAAAAGCAAAGACAAGAATGAACTGTTTGCTGATGTGTTGCATGGTCAGATTAAAGTTGATAGCCCGGTTGAGCCGGATGACCGCCAATCCTTCGGGGTTGTGCCGTGACCATTGGGTCGCCTGACAGTGGTCAGATGCGGAGTCGCGGTTGAGGCCGGGCCCATGCTCCATATGGAATGCCGTCGATGGGGGATAGCCCGTGACGTCGCCGTGCCTCATGGGGAGGACGATGCCTCGGTCTTTGATCGGTAGACCGCCAACCATAAGGTTGTGCCGTGGCCCTAGTGGTCGTAATAATCGCTAGTAGGAACTCTCACATTCACTAACCACTCCTTCTTGGGGCCTTGCCTTCTGCTTTGTGGCATTTCTAGCTCAGCAAGTGAAACATTTTGTTCTTTTTGCTTCCATAGTTGTTTTTTATATCCTTCTTCTTTTGAGAGTTCACTTCGAGCCTAATACTTGTTTTGTAAAAAAAAAGGTGAAATTGAGCCCTATATTTAAAGGTCCTTACACTATGATACTGATGTCTCTCATGGCCAGCATCGAATGTACAATCATTGGTGCTGCTTCATAACACAATCTTCATATGGGGTCTAGCTCATTGCAATTGTCTATGTAGTATGTATACTAGACATTGAATGACCTTTATCAAATAGTGGAGTTACCTTATTGTGGCTCTTCAAGCATCAATAGTGTGGGAAATGGTTTGTATAAAAATAATGCTGATGATTATTCAATTTCAGGGTGTTGAGTGTTTTACATTAGTGTTCAGCATTATGACTTGGTGAGCAAATAAAAAATGCGTGCTCTACCGCTTTGTCTTCAACTCTTTGTTGCTCCTCATGTCAACCCTCCAAAGCTGGGCATTCCTTCACAAGAAAGTACATGTCAAAAAGTACGTATCTAATTCACAACGACATTAGTTTAGGTTAGGATATTCGAAATGTAATAAGCTTTATGTAACATGAAATTGTACAAATTGAGAATGGCCATGACGCATTCATTGACATTTCTTCATTTCTTTTGGACTTCTAGATTGGTGAGGGCCCTATTGATCATTGCTAGGCTTTACTTTGTTCCGTGGGTGATGGGCAAAGAGGAAGAGCAAGCAAGAATCACAATCACCGAGAAAATAGATAGTGCCCAACCCTAACTCTACAAAATCATGGACTCTACTAACCTATTTATTAGTTTAGTTTGCTTTTTTTCTTTTTCAAGGGAATAGAAATCAGCTTCCTTTTCTTTCGAGTAACCCTCATTATAGATTGATATCTTAATTACACTAATCGGAAATGTGAATTCGAAGTAACTTCATGGGATTGCGAATAATAGCTCCCTTAATGGTTGATATATATGTCGAGAGTTTCCAAGTTGTCTTTTCTTCATAGAGCATCATGAAGATTGATTTATCACAAGTGTCGTCTTTTTCATACTGACTAATTTTTGTGGAATTCATTGAATTCTACTACGCTACATTGATCTTCTCTACAATAGGAAAATGGGATAAGAATAGCTCAAGTGTTAAAAATTACGAAATGTACACTTAAGTGCAACTTTTTAAAAAAATTGAATCACTTAAGTACCAATTTCGGCAAAGGCCGTAAAAAATCCGACGTGATTTATTTTAATAATTTCTAACATCTACGTGACTTGCCAGAATTCCACGTCGGCTCACCTCCACAAAAAAACGACGCCGTTTTAGCCAAAGTTTGATTTTTAATATAAATATTAATTAAATAATATTAAAAACGAAAAAAAAAGAGAGGCTCCATTAAGGGGGCGACAATGGACGACGAGGGTCGCCGACGCTTGCGCGCGAGTCGGCGACCCTCACTGGCCCTTGCCCAAGCATCGGCAACCATCACGGCCAATGCCGTCACCCCACCGGCGATGGGGCGGTGGCCACAAGCGGGGGAGGCTCCCCTGCCTATGGTGCTACCTTTTTTTTTTTAATATCATTTTTAATATTATTTAATTAATAATTATATAAAAATATAATTAAGGTCAAAATGGTATCGTTTTGGATTGATTTAGCCACATCAGCGCTCTAAACGACGTCATTTTAAGCTTATTTGGTCATGTCAGCGCTTAAAACGACGCCGTTTCGACCTCAACTTGCCGGAAAAGTGCCACGTTAGCATTTTGGCCGAATTTTTTTGCTGTTGGCGCTTAACTGATCATTTTTGCTCCGATCTTGGCACGTAAGTGTACCTTTCCGAACTTTTAACATTTAAGTGTCCTTTCATGCCAAGTTTTGGCACTCCAAGGGTCCGCATGTCAAAGAAAAAGAGAGAAGTATGCTTATTAGTTATTCATGGCTACCATATATTAATTTATTAGTTATTTATACTTAATCTCAAATAAAATTATGAACTAACTAACCGAATAAATCATCATCAGTTGGAGAGTATGTGCATCTCACAAAGTGGCACGTGAGATGTACGTTTTCACAACTAATGAAAATTTGGCTAGCCATAAAGCTTAGGTCTTTACAAAATTCATTTATGCAATATGATATTCTAATTAATGTTGAACTACCACTTCAGTCAGTTCTCAAGGTGTTGTTTGAGATGAGAATGCTTCAGTTTGGTGATGAACGGAGCCAAATCAAAATATAAAAAAATGAAAAAAAAGGGAAAGAATTATTCGTACTTAAACGTTAAAAATTATTTTATAAATCAAATAAAAATTGGATGCATGATATATATGAGCATAATGGGGAAAAAAAGGCAATATTTAAGGCCTGATTGTTTCCACTTAAAAATAAGTAAAAAAATATGTAATTATTTTTCTGTTAAAAAATTTAAAAAATTACTCATTTCTCAAAATTATAAAAGAAAATAAGAAAGAGAGGGACGAGGACCTCGGACTTGAGACGGCATTTCTCTACCACGACAGTCTTGTGGACATACTTCAGCGTGGCGTACTCCACCTCTAGCTTCTTGCTCTTCCACCGGGCCCTCCTATTCTGGAACCACACTACGACCTATCGCGGGTCGAGCTCGAGCTAAATAATTAATTTATAAATCAAATAGAAATTGGATGCATGATATATATGAACATAATGGAAAAAGGATAATATTTCAGGCCTGATTGTTTCCATTTAAAAATAAGTTAAAAAAATAAGTAATTGTTTTTCTGTTAAAATTTTAAAAAAGTACTCATTTTTTCAAAATTATAAAAGAAAAATAGGAAGAGAGAGATGAGGGTCTCGGACTCGAGATGGCATTTCTCTACCACTACAGTCTTGTGAGAGGTACTAAGATGCACGAAAGTGACACATGAAATGCTAGTTTTCCCAACTAATGAAAATTTGGCCGGTCATTATGCGTGGGTCTTTATATCAAACTAAATTGATAACTTCAGAATTTTATTTTGAGAAATAATCTCTCTACATGGTAATAAAGTCAATAAACCTCTAGTAGCTTAAAGGTTCAACCGACTCCGATTTTGAAGGCTTCCACAAACATGATATGGACGACGTGTTTTATTCGGAACGTCTCAATAACAAATTCGAACTACACATATCTAGATTGAGCTATGGTTTGCGACCAATGAGATTCAATTGCCAATTGGGTCTCGATAGAACCCTTGCGTTAGGAATACGAAGGCACGAGTAACAATACAATTTTGGTTCCAAAGTTTTGATTTAAGTTAAAAATATTTAATATAAATTGAATATCATTTAATAATGTCAATTTGATAGCTCATCATCTCAAGTTGACTTTCCCACGAAGTCGAGACGTCCGAAATTATATAAAATCCGGCCATCGATGACAGTTCTATCCAATGGCACAAGTATAATTATCTCCTCAATCGGACCGCTTAATTTTAAAATGGAATTTCGTACTATTCTTCCCATGGAGCATGTCATACTGATTGAATTACGTAAATACCGGTGCACCTTTGTTCAGCTTATCATCTAGTCCGGCTATGCATCTTTCGCAACAGCTGAAGTCAATTATTAGAAGACAAATTTTACAGCAGACGGGTCAGTATCTACACTCATCCTAAGAGCAACAATTTGCTTCTAAACAACCCACTAACTACACATACTGATTAAACCACTCCATGCCCTGCAGATAAGCATTCTGCTGCACGTAGTACAACACATCTCGGTCGTCACATTCTCCGGCGACTCCAAAATCACCCCATAAGGGATCATCCGCGGCAGCGGCATCAACCGTGACAGAGGAGCACGGGCTGTTGCCGGAGAGCCCGTGGTCGGCTCTCTCCGACAGCCTCTTCGTCTCCATCTCCGCCTCTGAAAGCTGCTCCTTGAGCTTCAGCACCTGCAATCAAGATGAACAAAAATAAGAAAGCTACTCAGAGGGAACACCGCAGGAACCCAGTCGTCCATACACAAACATCCAAGATTTTGGAGTGTTGTCCGAAAAAAGTTGAAAAAATTAAAGAACCTTGTCAAACCCCGAGATAACTATGGGCTTGAAATGGCAGGCGATTGGCACAGTTACCGGAAAACCCGGATACATGTTTCAAAAAGAAATAACCATGAACTAACCAAAGCTGTTTGTCCAATATATATATATATATTTTATTTTTTTTATTTTTTTAAAATCCCCTTATAAAAGAAAAATAAAGAAATTCCATTATCCAAAAAAATCCCATTCCGTTTCGGAAACTCATTACATTAGGATAAAAGGTAATTTATGAAATTTCTTTCTATAATCTAATATTTTAATTAATGCCGAACTTCCACTTCAGTAATTTTTGAAATATTACTTAAGATAAGAACAATTTAGTTTGATAACGATGAGTTGAATCAAAATAAAAAGATGAAAAAAGAGGAAAGAAGTATCCATGCTTTAACTCTAAATAATTAATTCATGAATCAAAATTATAAAACAAAAAATAGGAAGAGAGGGATGAGGACCTCAGACTCAAGACGGCATTTCTCTACCACGACGGTTTCGTGGACGGACTTCAGCTTGGCATACTCCACCTCCAGCTTCTTGCTCTTCCATCGGGCCCGCCGGTTTTGGAACCACACCGCGACCTGCCGCGGGTCGAGCCCGAGCTCCACCGCCAGCCGGTCCTTCCGCTCCGACTCGAGCTTGTGCTCGTCCCCGAAGTTCCGCTCGAGGAGCTCCACCTGCTCCATGGTCAACTTCCGCTTCCCCCGTCCCTCCCCTCCTCCTCCTCCTCCTCCTCCGCCCTCGCCTTGGCTCTCGAGCCCTTTGCTCTTCTTTCGCCTCCGCCGCGGCTTCGCCTCTGCATAAAAGCCAGCCAGCCAACCCACCAAGACGACGCTCTCGTCAGCCATAATAAGTGCGCAGAAGTATGTACTCGTTCACCAGAAGAAAAGTTAGTGCGTGGAAATCTGTATTGAAAAACTAACCTTGCGGAGGAGCAGCTAATCTTGCGTACTCTTCAGGGTAGAGCTCAGAGATGAGCGCCATGTCATCTTCGCTCAGGTCGTTCATGGCGATCTGTCTCTGTCTCTGTCTCTGTCTCTCTCTTCTGAATGATCAGTGAGGAGGCTGCTGTTCCTTTTTGCTTGGCAGGGAAGAGCCTCTGGTCCCGTCGAACTGAAGCACCTGGATTGATCATGGAAGGACCTTTATAAAGCTTGAGTTTGAAAGTACCCCCGATGTGCATCGAAATCTCGGCTTTGCCACTTGTGGGGGACGGATAAAACCTGCGCTCTCTCGAGACTCAAGAGCACGTCATCCGTCGATGTCAGCCATGTCCATCAATCACTCTTTAAAGAGCTTCAGCACTTTTGTGATTGATTTTGTTTCGAGTTCAATAAGAAAATGATTAATATTATAAAAAAAAAACTTTGAATAGAAACATTTATAATGAATTTATTTCAAATTAATATTTGTGATTATCAAAAACTTTAAATTAATATAATTATGATAAATTTATCCTTCGTAAATTGGATTAATATTACAAAGAACTACAAATTAATATATTTGTAATAAACAAAAAAATAAAATCTCAAACTGATATACCTATCAACTGTAATGTGTTTTTAACACAGTAATTTAACAATAAAATTTAAAGAAAATTAGTAGATGGTAAATTTATCACATATATACTAATTTAAAGTTTTTGGTGATCAAAAAACTAATTTGGATAAATTTATCGTAAAAACTTTTTGTGGTATTAACTCATAAGAAAAATCATAGGACATCCAGGGACAGTGTCCAATCTAAGTAGACAAGGATTCCCCAAATGAATCGCCAAGAGCATATTCATATACTGCTCAATTTGGAGATGTCTCGTCTCTATAGACATGTTTTTTAAGCATTGAAAGATCAATTATAAAAAAAAATCATGGTACATGCATGGTTTACTCGTGCATGCAAGAACACATAGCGACCAGTGCTCATTCTCAGCACTCGATTCCACCAAATCGACCAACAATCAGCAAATTGGACATTCACGACCTGAAAGTGATGATAATGAAACCATAGATTAGTCAAGAACAATATGCATTTACAAACAGGTAATTCTTGATTTTTAAAAACCAAATCCTTGTAACACGCAAACGTGTGTGTTAGAACGTGCTTGATTTACTGCTATCCCATGTGCGAATTCGATTTATCCACCGATTCAAATGAAAGAAAAGAAAATCGATTAGTTGATGATAATATCATTTGAGATCTTGTATTGTAGCACACCTTAATGTGTGAACAAAGGGCTTCGTGGATGGCTAAGATCCCTAAACCGACCATCTCGGTTGTAGCAAACTAATTAAATAAAAGGGTTAGCCTTTATTGGTGCCTAATTGGGGTTTGCTCCCGTCCTTGAGCGCAGCTTTTGGCTTTACGGTTTTGAGAAATTAATTAACAATTCCTCACATGGCGTTGCTCGAGATGTACACGTAAAGTGAGCTCAAAAGTTCCACGATCGTGCCCAATGGGAAACGGAGCCAGCAGAAAGCCATCCGTGGTCTTAGTGGGTTCACCTTTTTATTAAGAGATGGAGAGAGAGAAGGTACAGCATCGACTGCGGGAAAATCGCCTGATCTAAGACTAAATTTGTAAAATTAAAAAAGTTTGAAACAAAATCGACATGTGTATAGTTAATCTAAAATTGACATGTGTGTAATTTATTTAGGAATTGACTGGACAATTATCAACTTCTTTGGAAAAAACTGTCATTTGAGAGTCAAGGGAAAGCTCCAATTAAAACAAAAGTTTAAGCCATTAAATCATGAATTAGCTATGTGCATTAACCCTCTTCTTACAACATCGGTATTTGTCTTATCCGAGATTTCATTTCATTAACATCCTCACACACGCGTCAATAAATAGATAGACTAAATGATTGTGTCATGAGTTTCATTTTGTGTCTTTCTTGTATCAGCAAGGTTTTCTTGTAATTAGGAAATGGGTTAGCTGCTTTAATTGTAGTTGGGGAACATGCTACCTGGATTCTATCAGTGTTCTATAGCTGCCAACGAAATGGATGGAAAGAAAGAAAGAAAGAAAGAAGAGAAAGGAAAAAGCGAGCAAGACAAGGAGGTCGGTTCTCATATGACTCATCATCGGATTGGGCCCATCATGCTTACAACGGCGTATTCGGGTAAATTGATTTTACATCTAATTCATCAATTTTGGATAAGGGACGACACATCTTATCTTATATCTTACTCTACATACTGGGGAAAATGGAAAAAGTTCTCCTTTCTTGTGCACCCCGACAGTCCTGGAGAAGGCCCCCTGATCATCTACTTGAAATCGAAATACACCCTAGTCCTGGAGGTATTACTACTTTTGATAACTTCATTACTACTTTTCGACGTTTCCAGTGGCCAATTTGAGCATCACTTGCACCTTCTTGATCAATATGTATATTCGTGATATTGTCTTTGTAAGTTAACTTCAGAAGGAGGGACTAAACAGCAAATGGTTTGATGCTATTTATCGACAAGGGTCCATCTTTCGACCCCGTCGCACTCGGGTGACCTTCACTAATGGCTAATGAGGGTCCCCTGAGCAAGACCTCGACGTTTGGTTAGGGTTTGGACAGCCCCCTCTCTCTTGTCTTCCAACTGTAATCATGTTTTGCTAATAAGTCGTCACTAGTATAAACATGTGCGGTGTCTCATCACGCAAGTAACATCATTATGGAGATCCACAAGTTTACTAGCTAGAGTCAACACCATACCTTTTCCATCGAGTCATTAGACTATCCCACGATTCCCGCAATTTGGTGGGTTGTATGGAACTAAGTACTAACACTACTTACCCTGATCAACATCAAGGGTCAAACAAAGATTTAGCAACTGGTTCCTCATTAATTATTCAATTGTAGATAATTCGAATAGCCTATCACCAATATGAAATCGCCACCTAACTACATCGGCATTGCGTCCGTGATCTGTCTTTTTCCACGTTACGTGCCTAACCTCATTGAAATCGAAGATAAACACTGAGAAGTCGTACGTTGAAGCGCAAATCCCCATGTAAAGAAACGACACACGAGCTGATTGACTAACATGGAGCCAAGCCAGACGGAAACTTCCTTCGGAGTGACGAGAGAGTCCAAAGAGAGAGAGAGAGAAAAATGAACCAAGGAAGAGCACGTTTCGTGTAGCCGAAATAGGTCAAGTGTCTACTGCCAAGAGCTTCAAAGCGTCCACACCTGCCGATCGCCCACGTGTTGCTCTATCGACATGGCCATTTATGTTATCTTTTAACATTCACTTACGTCGTCCAATGCGTTGCAAAGAATCGAAATATATCGACCCGTCATTGTTGACTAATCTACGTGTATTTATATGGTATCCCAATGCGTTTTGGCCAAGTTATTATCGAGCGTTAATCACATCGCTCAAGGACATGAATTTTGGAAATGAATATTGTCATGGCAAACACTCACATGCAAAACATGCAAATCAACATTTTCTTTCTTTGAAAAATGCTAAAAAATGCGGTTGAATACTAAAAACACACATTGCCATTCACGGAACGACCACCTCGATATATAGCTTTATTTTTTTATTTATTAAAAACACCAAATGCATGTCCGAGTTTTATCTCTGGACACTATCTTGCACATTCACACCAATTATTCTTATGTCCTCATTTACGAAAATGTAATTTTCTTTCTAAATATGCCACTTTCCAAATCTTAAATTCTCATACCCATTTGGAACAATCAAGACCTGACCATTAAAAAACAAGTCATCTAGACCCGAAGCGAGTTGCTAAAATGAGTTTGCAGGAAGGGCAATTTGATCTTTTCAATTCGGGGATTTGGTTTAGAGGTACGTGAATGACACTTCCAAAAAGTAGATATAAGTGGTTACTAGGTCAAAAGTGAAGTGTATTTGTAGTATTCGCTCTTTTTTCTTTTTTTTTCTTTTGTTGCAACATATCCCTCACGCACCCAACTTTTGTCTAGTGATCGATCTTAGAAAGATATAGAAGAGCTTCTGCAAAAGCCATTATTATGGCCCACATTATATTTATTCTGTTTTTCTAATTTTCTCTCTTTTAATATGTCTATTTGTGAAAACAAATTTGGAATAGAAATTCATTTGATAACGCAATTACATTTTTCTATTTTTGGAATAAACTTTTACTCCAGAAATAGATTTAGAACAGAAATTGAAATAAATACTTTTTACTTTTCTATTTCTAGAACAAAAATGAGAAATAAAAACTCTTCTCATTACTTGCCCTCGCTACTAATCGTCCACTCGCCGCCCGCCACTTGTCCACTGTCCATCTATCACCTGCCCACTGTCCATCTGTCACCTGCCCACTGTCTATCGTCCGCTAGTCACTTGAGAGAGAGAAATTCTGTGTTGTTAACAAATGAATTTATATTTCGAGAACAAAAATTTTATGTCGTTTTCAAATATATTTTTTACTCAAAAAGTTATTCAGGAATTAAAAATAAAAAAAAATTAATTTTAGAAATAGGATAGTTATCATTTGCACTCTTAACCATAAAAGTAAGAGACAAAAGTTGTCTATGTACAGTGCCGTGGTGGGAGAATCATAAGCTGCTTTACAGCTTTTTGGCCAAAATCTTTTGTTTCGGCGATAGGTTCAGCTCACTTAGCTAGAGAACATGACACCAAGCTCTCTTTGGCCATATTAACAAAATGGGAAGGTTCTCATTTCGGGGGCTCCTTGTGCGCATGATCATCTTGCAGTAAAATTTCAAGAGGTTTCATGATATGTCATAGTCAGGATCTTTCCACTCACATATTCAATGGATGTAGCTCTTGGAAAAGGTAATCGCAATCGCATGTTCAATGGATTTTCCTGTCATTCCATTCCATCTTATGTTTTGCTTCGTGTGTTACTCACACGCTCTGAAAGTCGTGGATTCGGGCCATGTCGAATCTCAGAATGGCCGATGATGCCGGGGGGCTGTCGACACTTTTAATGGGTCATGCCCGACCTAATCATATGGCGGGCCGACCTATCTTGCGTCATTGATGTTGGCCGATGGCCCAAGCTCTAACTGAACGCCCCTGTGCTCTTACCTGTTGCCCGTGTCGTGTGCCTACGTCCCGCGTGCCTCAAGCATTAGACTCTTTAACAGTTAACTAGATATTGTGTCGTGCTCATATATCTCCATGCAGCTTGAAGTCAAGATACGGATCTTATTCGCATGATATTGGAGGGCGAAATATGACTATGTCCCCTCTTTTTTTAGTTTCCTCTATCTCTTTAAGTCGATCTTTTTTTAGCAAAGCGGGTCAGTCACGTCGCTTACTTCCCTTGTCACTAACGCAAGATGGTCTTCCTAGGGTTGGTAATTTCCGGTTCGAGTCGAATGTTATATTAAGCAGAAGACAGGTAACCCTAGAAGACTTTCGATGTATTTTACTGCTTATGGCTAGAGTAAAAAAGCATGAACAATGTAATTTGAGGTAAAAGAAAGGATAAGGATGGAACAAGGGGGAGAGAGTGTCATTAAAGAAAGGGTTTGAAGAAGATGCGCTTGGCGTGGGATTGATTGATTCCTTCCCTCTCACATGCTTTCGAGTTGTTCTACGAGTTCGGGTCCGCATTATTTCGTACTAAGCGACCGAATTTAATAACGATGGGCATCGGCGTGTCGTGTTTCCCCCCGACACAAGGAGACGTGGTTTCCCCATCTTCCAACTCTCGTGTATCGGGACGATAATTGGGGGCGATCGGATTCCCAATCCTATTGTTTAAAGGGCTAATCATGCTCTCTTTCTCTTTCCTCGCTGTTTTAAGTGGGGGAAGTTTAACAAATCCCCAAGTGCCAAAGGCTGGCCACTGGCCATCTCCTTTAACGTGGCTTCGCCTTTCGGTTTCTTTGCATAGTGAGATGGAAAGTGTAAAGGAGGTTTTGCGGAGTGGTCCTGCCTGTGGCATTTACTTGGATATTCTTTTTAGGGCTTGTGGTCTCGGATGGTTTTGTGTTTGTTCGGAGGGAATCGAATGGTTTTTCTAGTTTGGTTGAGCGATGCGGTTTTGCTTCCTCTTGTCAAAAGGGGCGCCGACTGCCCTCCGATGTCGCCGGCTGAGTTACTTTTGTGGTCTCGAGCATGCTTGTCGACACCCATTTTCATGGAGGACTTTAGTCGATTGATTGAGATGATCGCGGTATCAATTTGTTATGAGCATGCGATTTAGTATGAGAGGGTGAGAGGAAGGAAACTTCCTCGTTAGTGCATCAAATCATAAATTATTGAGAGAATCTCAATTCGTCAGAATGAGTGCATAATTATTCATGTTTTATATTCCCAATCAGACACATCCGTACCATATTCATAAAGCTAGCGACTAGCTATCAAACATTCGTGGTGGCAATAATATTTAAGTTTCTCTATTTTCATGGGGTTGGTCGAGGGGGTAAGACCTGGAATCTCGCGTCTCAAAAAGTGAGGTCGCAAATCAATCAATTCTCACTCAGCCCAACCTTGTGGGAGCCGTGGGGTCGGGTTACATGGAAGTAATTCCTCACGAACCCCTAATATCATTGCGGGTAGCATCTCTTTGCAGCTAAACCGGGAAGGTAGATCTAGTCCGGTACGTGAGTTAGGGTACATTAAAAAAAACACTCTCTACATTGCCACTAATTCACTCCGTGGCAAGTTTTCCGCCAGCCAGCGAGGCAGCTCTTGTATGTGATTGTGAACCTTCCATACTCTCGAGTTTCGTCGGCATAATAATAAACTGGATTGATCATCTACGCCTCTATCTCCAACGTATAAACTATGAAGATCTAAGTGCATGTTTCATGATTAACCCCAGCAGATTGATCAAGTTGTTTGTTTTGAACGTGAATGCCACGTGCATGTACTGGCTTTGCCACACATCCTTTCCGATCGCAATGTCTCTCTCTCTAATTAAAAGAAAAAAGGATCCAGAATCAAACGAGGACAACATGTGACACATCAACTTGATGTCATCGCCAATTAAGCGGGGCTTATATTCCGAGATTAACAATAGCAAATTGGTGCTTAGGTACCATGCTATCGTGTGGCGTGATGGGACTGTAACATTAGGGACTTTTGTCCTCTTCTTCTCTGTGGCGCATCGATCGATTTCTGCCGTCGCGCATGCAAAGGGTAAGGCCTCTCGGCAACGTAACCCAAAAGAAACCCTCATTTTATCTCTAAGCCGGACCACGAGCAATCCCCGAATTACGCCTTGATTTAGGGGAAATTTGATTAGATAAATGTTAGATGTTAGTGGGGGTTGATGGACTTGAGTGTCGTATTATGAGCTCTTAACCCTAGGTGAACGGGCACTAAATTACTTGGTACCCGCCCACGTCACTTGACTCCACTCCCATGCATCGGTCGGGATAATAAGACAAGTTCAAGCCTCGCCCTCGGGATTGGTAATCACGCCATGCGTTGCTCGAAGGTGGAGTAACTTCTAAGCAAAGCAAATTTGATGACTCGATCAAAGTAGAAATTTTAAATCCAAATAAGAAAGTCCAATCCAATCCAAGTACACATTTGGACAAATGATATCGATCATCTTTCAACTTTGATTCAATATGTAACGAGGTCCTTAAATTTTATTTTTTCGATGTAATTCCTACATTTTATCCCAATATAAAAATTGGTATATGAATTTTTAATATATTCAATGTGATTTTTTAATTTTCGATACATGTTCAATTTAGTTTTTGACCTATATGAAAATGTTTAATGCCATCCTTAATCTTGAACAAAATGGAAGGATGGCATAGAACATATTTACATAATTTAGGGACTATAATGAATATGTATCAAAAGTCTAAGAACTGTATTAAATAAATTAAAAGTTTTGGGATTACATTGCATATTAGGTTTAAGTTCAGGGATTATATTGAATAAATTAAAAGTTCATAGATCACATTGCATAATTGAATTAAAGTTTATCGACCATTTTTGTCATTATTCCTAAAAATTTCATTTCCAAATGAGAAAGTGAAAAGTTTTTGAAATACTTTTCATGTTGGAGCTGGACTCCTTAAGTTTCCTAATTTGAGTAGTATCCTAAATTAAATAAGTTTCCTAATTAGCATAAAATATAATACAATTGATGGTTTATAGCACTGACACTCATCCAGTCCCAAAAAAAAAAAGAAAAATAGTACCAACACTCTGTTAGGATACATGTGTGAGTTGGACTCCTTAGGTTTCCTAGTTTGAGTAGTATCCTAGAGTAAATAAGTTTCCTACTTAGCATAAAATATAATTCAATTGATGGGCTATAGCACTGACACTAATCCAGTCCCAAAAAAAAGAAAAATAGTACCAACACTCTGTTATGATACACGTGTGAGTTGGACTTCTTAAGTTTCCTAGTTTGAGTAGTATCCTAAATTAAATAAGTTTCCTATTTAGCATAAAATATAATACAATTGATGGGTTATAGCACTGACACTCATCCAGTCCTCAAAAAAAAGAAAAATAGTACCAACACTCTATTAGGATACACATGTGAGTTGTGTTAGAGAAGTAATCCCACATTGGAGAATTGATGTGGTATGCAGCAGTTAATATATACTAGTTGGCATATAACTCAATAGCTTAGACATATATATGTTAAGGTGGGTCCAACTAGATATATTAACAGGCTCGGATTTGGGCCTCCCCCTTAGAGATTTCCTCAGGTGATGGTATCAGACTTTTGCTGTACACTCCCAACAACTGATATCAGAGCCGATGGTTACGGTTTCCAAGCAGATAGATGTTGTGGGCTCGTGAGAATGGTTCAAGAGGGCATTGTGGTGTAACAACGTGGGCCCGTGAGGATGATGTTGGCCCAAAAAGGTATCTAATTTACAGATCACATTGCATAAGTTCAGCAATCCTATTGAATAACTTAAAAGTTCATAGACCACATTGCATAATTGCATTAAAGTTTATGGACCATTTTTGTCATTATTCCTAAAAATTCCATTTCCAAATGAGAAAGTGAAGTTGGACTCTTTAAGTTTTCTAGTTTGAGTAGTATGCTAAATTAAATAAGTTTCCTACTTAGCATAAAATATAATACAATTAATGGTTTATAGCACTGACACTCATCTAGTCCAAAAATAAAGAAAAATAGTACCAACAATTGATGATTTATAGCACTAACACTCAAAAAAACCCAGAAAAATAGTGCCAACACGATGTTAGAATACACGTGTGAGTTGGACTCCTTAAGTTTCCTAGTTTCAGTAGTATCCTAAATTAAATAAGTTTCCTACTTAGCATAAAATATGATACAATTGATGGGTTATAGCATTAACACTCATCCAGTCCCAAAAAAAAGAAAAATAGTATCAACACTCTATTATGATACGCGTGTGAGTTGGACTCCTTAAGTTTCCTAGTTTGAGTAGTATCCTAAATTAAATAAGTTTCCTACTTATCATAAAATATAATACAATTGATGGGTTATAGCACTGACACTCATCCAGTCCAAAAAAACAAAAGAAAATTAGTGCCAATACTCTATTAGGATACACGTGTGAGTTGGACTCCTTAAGCTTCCTAATTTGAGTAGTATCCTAAATTAAATAAGTTTCCTACTTAGCATAAAATATAATACAATTGATGGGTTATAGCACTGACACTCATCCAGTACAAAAAAAAATAGTACCAACACTCTATTAGGATACACGTGTGAGTTGGACTCCATAAGCTTCCTAGTTTGAGTAGTATCATAAAATATAATACAATTGATGGGTTATATCACTGACACTCATCTAGTCCAAAAAAAAAAGAAAAATAGTACAAACACTCTGTTAGGATACACGTGTGAGTTGGACTCCTTAAGTTTCCTAGTTTGAGTAGTATCCTAAATTAAATAAGTTTCCTACTTAGCATAAAATATAATACAATTGATGGGTTATAGCACTGACACTCATCCAGTCCCAAGAAAACAGAAAAATAGTACCAACACTCTTTTATGTTACACGTGTGAGTTGGACTCCTTAAGTTTCCTAATTTGAGTAGTATGCTAAACTAAATAAGTTTCATACTTAGCATAAAATATAATACAATTGATGGTTTATAGCACTAACACTCATGCAGTCCCAAAAGCCAGAAAAATAGTGCCAACACTCTATTAGGATACACGTGTGAGTTGGACTCATTAAGTTTCTTAGTTTCAGTAGTATCCTAAATTAAATAAGTTTCCTTCTTAGCATAAAATATGATACAATTGATGGGTTATAGCATTAACACTCATCCAATCCAAAAAAAAAAAAAAAAAAAAAATAGTACTAACACTCTATTATGATACATGTGTGAGTTGGACTCCTTAAGTTTCCTAATTTGAGTAGTATCCTAAATTAATAAGTTTCCTACTTAGCATAAAATATAATACAATTGATGGGTTATAACACTGAAACTCAACCAGTCACAAAAAAAAAAAAATAGTACTAACATTCTATTATGATACTCTTGAGAGTTGGACTTCTTAAGTTTTCTAGTTTGAGTAGTATCCTAAATTACATAAGTTTCCTACTTAGCATAAAATATAATATAATTGATGGAAGATAGCATTGGCACTCATCCAGTCCCAAAAAAAAGAAAAATAGCATCAACACTCTGTTAGGATACGCGTGTGAGTTGGTTGGACTCCTCAAGTTTCCTAGTTTGACTAATATCCTAAATTAAATAAGTTTCCTACTTAGCATAAAATATAATACAATTAATGGTTTATAGCATTGACAGTTATCCAGTGCAAAAAAGAAGAAGAAAAATAGTATCAACACTCTGTTATGATACACGTGTGAGATGGACTTCTTAAGTTTCCTAGTTTGAGTAGTATCCTAAATTAAATAAGTTTCTTACTAAGCATAAATTATAATACAATTGATGGGTTATAGCACTGACACTTATCTAGTCCAAAAAAGAAAAGAAAAATAGTACCAACACTCTGTTAGGATACACATGTGAGTTGGACTCCTTAAGTTTCTAGTTTGAGCAATATCCTAAATTCAATAAGTTTCCTACATATTATAAAATATAATACAATTGATGGGTTATAGCACTGACACTCATCCAGTCCCAAAAAAAAGAAAAATTGTACCAACACTCTCTTATGATACACGTGTGAGTTGGACTCCTTAAGTTTCCTAGTTTGATTAGTTTGCTAAATTAAATAAGTTTCCTACCTAACGTAAAATATAATACAATTGATGGTTTATAACACTGACACTTATGCAGTCCCAAAAACTAGAAAAATAGTGCCAACACTCTGTTAGGATATATGTGTGAGTTGGACACCTTAAGTTTCCTAGTTTGAGTAGTATCCTAAATTAAATAAGTTTCCTACTTAGCATAAAATATAATACAATTGATGGGTTATAGCACTGACACTCATCCAGTCCCAAAAAAAAAAGAAAAATAGTAGCAACACTCTATTATGTTACATGTGTGAGTTGGACTCCTTAAGTTTCCTAATTTGAGTAATATGCTAAATTAAATAAGTTTCCTACTTAGCATAAAATATAATACAATTGATGGTTTATAGTATTGACACACATCCAGTCCCAAAAACCAGAAAAATAGTGCCAACACTCTGTTAGGATACACGTGTGAGTTGGACTCTTTAAGTTTCCTAGTTTCAGTAGTATCCTAAATTCAATAAGTTTCCTACTTAGCATAAAATATGATACAATTGATGGGTTATAGCATTAACACTCATCCAGTCCAAAAAAAAAGAAAAATAGTAGCAACACTCTATTATGATACACGTGTGAGTTGGACTCCTTAAGTTTCCAAGTTTGAGTAGTATCCTAAATTAAATAAGTTTCCTACTTAGCATAAAATATAATACAATTGATGGGTTATAGCACTGACACTCATCCAGTCCAAAGAAAAAAGAAAATTAGTGCCAACACTCTGTTAGGATACACGTGTGAGTTGGAACTCCTCAAGTTTCCTAGTTTGGGTAGTATCCTAAATTAAATAAGTTTCCTAC
This sequence comes from Corymbia calophylla, assembly GCA_014182845.1. Taxonomy (NCBI): domain Eukaryota; kingdom Viridiplantae; phylum Streptophyta; class Magnoliopsida; order Myrtales; family Myrtaceae; genus Corymbia; species Corymbia calophylla. The sequence continues at coordinate 13,374,059 of CM024700.1, forward strand.
TTAGCATAAAATATAATACAATTGATTGGTTTTAGCACTGACACTCATCCAGTACAAAAAAAAAATAGTACCAACACTCTATTAGGATACACGTGTGAGTTGGACTCCTTAAGCTTCCTAGTTTGAGTAGTATCATAAAATATAATATAATTAATGGGTTATATCACTGACACTCATCCAGTCCAAAAAAAGAAAAAGAAAAACAGTACCAACACTGTGTTAGGATACACGTGTGAGTTGGACTCCTTAAGTTTCCTAGTTTGAGTTGTATCCTAAATTAAATAAGTTTCCTACTTAGCATAAAATATAATACAATTGATGGGTTATAGCACTGGCACTCATCCAGTCCCAAAAAAAAGAAAAATAGTACCAACACTCTTTTATGATACACATGTGAGTTGGACTCCTTAAGTTTCCTAGTTTGATTAGTTTGTTAAATTAAATAAGTTTCCTACTTAACATAAAATATAATACAATTGATGGTTTATAGCACTGACACTTATGCAGTCCCAAAAACCAGAAAAATAGTGCCAACACTCTGTTAGGATATATGTGTGAGTTGGACTCCTTAAGTTTCCTAGTTTGAGTAGTATCCTAAATTAAATAAGTTTCCTACTTAGCATAAATTATAATACAATTGATGGGTTATAGCACTGACACTCATCCAGTCCAAAACAAAAAAGAAAAAAAGAAAATTAGTGCTAACACTCTGTTAGGATACACGTGTGAGTTGGACTCCTTAAGTTTCCCAGTTTGATTAGTTTGCTAAATTAAATAAGTTTCCTATTAGCATAAAATATAATACAATTGATGGGTTATATCATTGACACTCATCCAGTCCCAAGAAAAAAGAAAAATAGTACCGACACTCTGATATGTTACATGTGTGAGTTGGACTCCTTAAGTTTCCTAGTTTGAGTAGTATGCTAAATTAAATAAGTTTCCTACTTAACATAAAATATAATACAATTGATGGTTTATAGGACTAACACTCATGCAGTCCCAAAAACCAGAAAATAGTGCCAACACTCTATTAGGATATACGTGTGAGTTGGACTCCTTAAGCTTCCTTGTTTCATTAGTATCCTAAATGAAATAAGTTTCCTATTTAGCATAAAATATGATACAATTGATGTGTTATAGCATTAACACTCATCTAGTCCCAAAAAAAAGAAAAATAGTACCAACACTCTATTATGATATACGCGTGAGTTGGACTCCTTAAGTTTCCTAGTTTGATTAGTTTGCTAAATTAAATAAGTTTCCTACTTAGCATAAAATATAATACAATTGATAGGTTATAGCACTGACACTCATCCAGTCCCAAGAAAAAAGAAAAATAGTACCAACACTCTGATATGTTACATGTGTGAGTTGGACTCCTTAAGTTTCCTAGTTTGAGTAGTATGCTAAATTAAATAAGTTTCCTACTTAACATAAAATATAATACAATTGGTGGTTTATAGCACTGACACTCATGCAGTCCCAAAAGCCAGAAAAATAGTGCCAACGCTCTATTATGATATATGTGTGAGTTGGACTCCTTAAGTTTCCTACTTAGCATAAAATATGATACAATTGATGGGTTATAACATTAACACTCATCTAGTCCAAAAAAAAAGAAAAATAGTACCAACACTCTATTATGATACACGTGTGAGTTGGACTCCTTAAGTTTCCTAGTTTGAGTAGTATCCTAAATTAAATGAGTTTCCTACTTAGCATAAAATATAATACAATTGATGGGTTATAGCATTGACACTCATCTAGTCCAAAAAAAAAAAAAAATTAGTGCTAACACTCTATTAGGATACACGTGTGAGTTGGACTCCTTAAATTTCCTAGTTTGATTAGTTTGCTAAATTAAATAAGTTTCCTACTTAACATAAAATATAATATAATTAATGGTTTATAGCACTAACACTCATGCAGTCCCAAAAACCAGAAAAATAGTGCCAACACTCTGTTAGGATATACGTGTGAGTTGGACTCCTTAAGTTTCCTAGTTTGAGTAGTATGCTAAATTAAATAAGTTTCCTACTTAGCATAAAATATAATACAATTGATGGGTTATATCACCGACACTCATCCAGTCCAAAAATAAAAGAAAAATAGTACTAACATTCTGTAGTATCCTAAATTAAATAAGTTTCCTACTTAACATAAAATATAATACAATTGATGGGTTATAGCTCATTCATCCAGTCCCAAAAAAAAAGTTTCCTAGTTTGAGTAGTATCCTAAATTAAATAAGTTTCCTACTTAACATAAAATATAATACAATTGATGGGTTATAGCACAGACACTCATCCAGTCCTCAAAAAAAAGAAAAATAGTACCAACACTCTGTTATGATACACATGTGAGTTGGACTCCTTAAGTTTCCTAATTTGAGTTATATCCTAAATTAAATAAGTTTCATACTTAGCATAAAATATAATACAATTGATGGGTTATAGCATTGACACTCATCTAGTCCCGAAAAAAAAAAGTTAGTACCAACACTCTGTTCGGATATACGTGTGAGTTGTGTTAGAGAAATAGTCCCACATCGAAGAATTGATGTGGTATAGAGCAGTTAATATATACTAATTAGCCTATAATTCACTAGCTTAGCTTTTTAAGTTAAGGTGTGTCCAACTAAATATATTAAAGGGCTTAGACTTGGGGCTCCCCCTGGGTGATTTCCTCAGGTGAAGTTATCAGACTTCTGCTGCACACTCCCAACAACTGATAGCAGAGTCGATGGTTATGGTTTCCTGGACAGATAGACGTTGTGGGCCTATGAGGATGATGTTGGGCCAAAAATGATATCTAATTTACAGATCACATTGCATAAGTTCAGTGATCATATTGAATAAATTAAAACTTCATAGATCACATTGCATAATTGAATTAAAGTTTATGGACCATTTTGTCATTATCCCTAAAAATTTCATTTCCAAATGAGAAAGGGAAAAGTTTTTGAAATAATTTTCATGTTGGAGTTGGACTCTTTAACTTTCCTAGTTTGAGTAGTATCCTAAATTAAATAAATTTCCTATTTAGCATAAAATATAATACAATTGATGGGTTATAGCATTGATACTCATCCAGTCCCAAAAAAGAGAAAAATAGTACCAACATTCTGTTTGGATACACATGTGAGTTGGACTCTTTAAGTTTCCTAGTTTCAGTAATATTATAAATTAAATAAGTTTACTACTTAGCAAAAAATATAATACAATTGATGGGTTATAGGACTGACACTTATCCAATCCCAAAAAAAAGAAAAATAATAATAATACTCTGTTATGATACATGTGTGAGTTGGACTCCTTAAGTTTTCTAGTTTGAGTAGTATCCTAAATTAAATAAGTTTCCTACTTAGCTTAAAATATAATACAATTGATGGTTTATAGTATTGACACTCATCCAGTCCTTAAAAAAAGAAAAATAATACCAACACTCTGTTAGGATACACGTGTGAGTTGGACTCCTTAAGTTTCCTAGGTTGAGTAGTATCCTAAATTAAATAAGTTTCATACTTAGCATAAAATATAATGCAATTGATGGGTTATAGCACTGACACTCATCTAGTCCCAAAAAAAAGAAAAAAAGTACCAACACTCTGTTATGATACACGTGTGAGTTGGACTCCTTAAATTTCCTAATTTGAGTAGTATCCTAAATTAAATAAGTTTCCTACTTAGCATAAAATATAATACAATTGATGGGTTATAGCACTGATACTCATCCAGTCCCAAAAAAAAGAAAAATAGTACTAACACTCTACTAGGATACACGTGTGAGTTGGACTCCTTAAGTTTCCTAATTTGAGTAGTATCCTTAATTAAATAAGTTTCCTACTTATTATAAAATATAATACAATTGATGGGTTATAGCACTGATACTTATCCAGTCAAAAAAAAAAAGAAAAATAGTACTAACACTTTGTTAGGATACACGTGTGAATTGTGTTAGAAAAATGGTCCCACATCGGAGAATTGATATGGTGTAGAGTAGTTAATATATACTAATTGGCCTATAATTCACTAGCTTAGACTTTTAAGTTAAGGTGTGTTCAACTGGATATATTAACGGGCTCGGACTTGGGCCTCCCACTTGGAGATCTCCTCAGGTGAATGTTTCAAACTTTTGCTGCGCATTCCCAGCAACTGATATCAGAGCTGATGGTTATGGTTTCCGGGCCGGTAGACGTTGTGGGTCACGGGCCCGTGAGGATGGCCCAAGTGGGCATTGTGGTAACAACGTGGGCCCGTAAGGATGATAATTTAAGGGGGAGTAGACCTAATATTAGAGCTCACACGTGATGGGGAGATTGTTAGGATACACGTGTGAGTTATTGAAGAGAAGTAATCCCATGGTTACGGTTTCCGGGTATAACAACGTGGGCCCATGAGGATGGCTCAAGTGAGCGTTGTGATGTAACAACGTCGGCCCGTGAGGATGATGTTGGGCCAAAAAGGATATCTGATTTAAGGGGGAGTGGACCTAACACTGGAGCTCACATGTGAGGGGGAGATTGTTAGGATACACGTGTGAGTTGTCTTAGAGAAGTCCAACATCGGAGAATTGATGTGGTGTGAGCTAGTTAATTTATACTAGTTAGCCCATAACTTACTAGCTTAAGCTTTTGAGTTAAAGTAATTCAACTGGATATATTAACAGATTCGGACTTGGATTTCCCCCTTAGAGATCTTAGGTTTCCCCCTTGGAAATCTTCTCAAGTGAAGGTATCAGACTTCTGCTGCGCACTCCTGAACACTCTTACGGAACCCCGATAAATCTTCGGTGTCCCGATCATTCCTCGTTGATTCCCTTGGCAATTTCTTCTTCTAAGCTTTAGATTGCAAGATCCGTTTATCTTCCGCATCATTTTCAATATATATAATATTAGTGGCTCAACCAATGGGCGTGTTGGAGGGAAAGTTAGTAGTTCTTAAACTACACCCACCAAACTTGCAGCCCACACCCGACCCGAGTCCGAAGCATGAACCGACCTTCCAACACCACAACTTCCCTCCAACCGACGACCTGAATTGAATGGACTATTGATCCAAGCCCAACCATTTTTCCCGCCTTCCCGGGTGAAAAATTGGATTTCAAGGATTTGCATCTCATTGAAGTTCTCATTCCACATAACATTTACTTTATTTATCAAACTTCATTCTATCTCGTTTCCACACGAATGAAATTGGGTGAGGATGCATCTGCAATTAGTTTACAAGGAAAGAATGAAATAAAGGTTGTTAGAAACATCACATTACTCTCTCTCTCTCTTTGTCCGCCTGTGCTTGTTCATGTTGATTAGGAATCGCCACGCATTTTGCTGGTTTTATTTCCTTGATGTGTTGGTATCGTTGCTGGTCAGTCCTAGTAGGTAAATTGATTGGTCCACGGGGTTTTGGCTTTGTTCCATTCCTCTTACTGTCTCGCCATCTACTTATTGATTGAGCTGTATAGGTTTCGTTGGTCGATTTTGAGACCCTTTTGGAGGTATATGGTTATCTTACGTGTGTTTTGGAGTGAAGTTGATCTTGAGTATCGTTTCGAAGTAAATCCTCGAGAGAACAAAGGGAAAAAGAAAAGAAAACGTTGAGGGATGATTAGGAGGGTTTAGAGAGGAAGAGAAAATATTGAAGGGTCTCTTTTAACGAGAATCCTAAGGGACCTCCTTGCTTGACGCAGGCAAAATCGATTTCAAAAATTCACATATCAGTGCAATGTGAAATCATTTACTCATCGCAGTCTGCTCGCAGAGTTCTCTTCGTCTTCGCCTTACTAGAGTTCTCCATCAAAACATTTGTATCCAAGGTATGATTCATGGATCCACCTAAATTGTGACTCTGTTGGTGTTCTGCTCATCCCGGTGTTCAGATAATGACGAATGTTTTGCCGGTTCTTATGGATCCACCTAGAGTTATAAAACTGTTGAGCAAATAAAGCCTATTGGAAAACATTCTCTCCTAGGTGCGAGTCGAAAGTTGAGTGTGATGTAACTAGTATAAACACCTAGAAGGGGGGGTGAATAGGTGTAAATGGATTATTCGTGCAAATATATATAACTTTTGCAATCTACAAATAGAAATCAAGTAGAGAGAGTTAGAGAAGATTGCAAACACTGTTTATAGTGGTTCGGTTTTAGACAAGCCTACGTCCACTCTCCGGGCGATCAGCTAATAAGCTGTATTTCACTATATGATCAACGGTGATTACACACTCTCGAGTGTTTGTACTTGGTGATTATATGTTTCACTAAGTCACTCTCTTTTGTAATATACTGAGATCACTCAAACTCGCACTATGAACAACAGTTGAAGAACGGAATCAGCTTTGGAATTGTGTTCATCTACTCTACCTCCTAAGTCTCAGCCTATCCTTAAATACTCTCCAAGCCACACTCGACCGTTGGCTCTTTCCTTGAGAGTTTAGTCTTCCATTTCTTGGACAGATTTTATAAGGCAAGTCTTTTTAACCGTTGAAGGTAGATTAGATCCTCTTAGATTCTGTTTGCCCATACAATCAGAATCTGGGCTTCCATAAGTGCTCTATTCTTCTTTGGAAGTTGTCCATTAATTGATCCTGCCAATCGGATTAATATAACAGAATCAACATAAATAAGGTAAGTGAAATACTTTACCATTTGTGATCTTATCTTGTAGATTCATCTTAAGTCTGACAGATTTAAGTTCTGAGTCTACCTAGATTTTCAGTCTGGTACGGTCAGACTCAAAATCTTAGTTTGGTACGGTCAGACTTAAAATCTCAGTCTAGTCGAGTCTTCCGTCTAGTACGGACAGACTCAAAGACATCTCATGCTTTATTTTCTACCACCAGCAGACTTTAAAGCCTATGTCATTCTGTGACCTTTTTCTTCGAAAGATAAATATAAATATCATTCATAAAATGTTTTGTTAGCATCAAAACTAGGAGTTTTCTCAACAGAGTGATCTTCAGAGATATTGCACTGCCTTGATGAACTGATGTAATGATAAGCAGCAATTTCTTCTTTTATTGCCAATACTTGTTTTCCTGCTTCTCTAACATTGTGGCTGCTTGTGACCAGGATTGTGATCTTGGGGGTTGTTGTCGAAGTCTTTTCGAAAATTTGTGGGATGATGGGAATTCCTTAGGGCCCAAAGAGAAGCAAACTTATCTTACTTGGGTCATGTCTGACAGGCGGAACAAGTTCAACCCATTGTGGAACTCACTGGTTCATGGTGGAATTCAAGAATGGACAAAAACATCTTCCGATGGTTGGTCACGACCCTTGTTTAGATTCATTTGACTTTCAGAATGTTGTCTGATTTTCATTCACTTGTCATGCAATTTTATCCAGGTTAGCATGACAGGTAATTTTGAAGATAACCATGTGGCTACTGAGTTTGGCAATCATCTTGCACATAAAATTCTTCCCAATGAGTGGAGTGAGAACTAGAGTTTTGATGAAGATGGTGTTAAGCTAGTGGAGAAGCGCATGCGTGTGCTTTTGTAACGTGACAGATCCGCAGTCAACAAGCTTCAGGTTCTAGTCTTCTCGGAGTTATAGTTCATGGTTCTCTTTACTTGTCAACGTATGCATTTGGCAGCATAGGACGAGGCTAGGACGGGCTAAGTTGTCATCAGTTGTTGGCAAGTTAGTGTGATTTTTGGGAACTGATGCACCCTATCGCATCCTTCTTCTGTTAAGAAGAGAACGTCTTATCTTGGACCGAGCGGGAGAATTGCAGTCTACCCTTTCGTGGATTTCGTAATTGTACATTCCTGCACTGCATTGGAAAACCTGCACCCTGACCCCATCTTAGATCCAACGTTGCCAATACAGTCCAGTCCTCTCTACGTTTACACCTAAGCAGTCCGACCCACAATGCAACGCATGATTATCGCCTGGTTGTACAATGTTTAGTCATGGTGGATGACTCGCATTGGTTCGTATCTTAAAATTTCCGAGGAGATGCTTGTGGACAGATTTGTAGTCTGCATTTTCATGAAGACTAATGAGAATGGATGTCAAGCTTTTTCAAGGTCTTTGTCCCCCAAATCTTCTTCCCAGTGTGTTACTTTTTGAATTTCATTGGGGAACCCCAGATTCTAAGTCACAAGTGGGAAAACCAAGATTTATCTCATACTGTTCTTTGGCCATTTCAAAGGGATTTTAGCCTTTTATCTTGACATGTGAGAACTGCTGGCACTTGAATTTGTAGCTAATAAGAGGTTCTCAAATATATCCGAGCTACCACACAAACCATGTTATAAACTAATAAAGTGTACTGGGGCTGACATTTTGCTTTATAAATAATTGACAAATAGTAATTACAATGACTAGAGAAATCAAATCATAGTCAAGACGGACGGCGGAGAAGCTTCTCACTGGTCATGTTCCTTATAGACAGCAATGGATCTCCTTTGGTGCATGACTTCACTTCGCACTCTTTTGTTGCAATTGTGGTACATGTTCCTGTTTGTTCCCTTGCTTATATGTAGTTCGGTCTACGGGCATGTCTTTTTTTTTTCCTGGCAGTAGCTTGATTCCAAACCATCTATATGACACGGCGCACTTGACTTGCAGATTGCAAAAAACACTAAAGAAGGAGCAGCAAATGTTCTGTTGGTGCATAACATTCATGTTGGACTTCGATCTGCACGTTCTTCTGATTGTTTACACCCTGATCTTGTCATGTCAATCAGGTGATATAATACTTAGGGAATGTGCGTGCGGATGTTTCGGACAGGCTTCCTTGGTGGAGAAGCTGCTGGTGCAGCCTTTCTCTTGAATGTCAATTGTGCTTTACAGATTTTTTGTACATGTGACGACAGTCCTTTTAGGCTGCACTTTCGGTTTCCTTGCATTATGGCGATGGGAAAGTCTAAAGAAAGGTTTTGCATAGTGGTCCTGTGGCATTACTTGGGTTCTTTTTCATGTCTTTATGTCTTGGATGTTTTGTGTTTGGTCAGAAGGAATCAAACAAAAACTTTGGCAACCCATTATATTATTTATTAATTGCATAGAAAATTAGGGAATAAACTCTAAACAAAACAAAAACTAAAAATCATTAAATTGCATCGTATATATTTCCATTAAAATTCATTGCACATCGCACGTAGACATTAAGGACATTTGCATTAGTAGTGATAAGTATTAAGAATCTTTAAAAAAAATTAAAATTAAAATTAAAAAATTAAAATAAAAAAATTCGGAAAATTCGCCAGCTTTAAAAAAAAAATCGAATGGGGCCAGGCCCAGCCCTTCTTCTTTTTTCCCCGCTCGGGCCGGCCCATCTCTACTCCTCCTCGGCCTGGCCCGCCATTTCTTTTCTTCTCCCTCTGTCCTCCCTGCTCTGTTTTGGACGCTAACGACGGAATCGGGAAGGACGGCGGCACAGCGTACCAGCAAGGACGGAGGGAACGTCGCGCGAGCGACGCTCAGCAAGGACGATCGGCGTGCTGGCGTGAAAGAACCGAGAAGAACCGGCTACAGAGAAGGGATTTTGGTCTGGAGGAAACGATCAACCCGCTGCTTGTCTTCCACCGTTCGTCACTGGCCACGGTTTTACCGTTTCTGATCTCGGTGAAGTTAACTGAAGAACAGGTAGTTCCATGTTCGTCCTCGCTGAGTTTTAGGGTGTTTTGTCTATGCGATGAGTTCACGAAGAGTCTGGTCGAATCTGGTATCGTTTCGTGGCGAGTAGCACTGTTTTAAAGCTTGATATGTTATGTTCGGATCGAATGGAGTATCAAACTTGTTTCTGAAGCTCATATATAAAGACGCATGTCATGTGTTCGATGATTTGCCGGTGAGATATCCCGAATCGAGATGCATGAAATCAGTCATCTACCAAAGTTCCAGTTCGGTTTAGCTTCGCATTCATGTAGCCACAGTCGAATAGATTACTTCTTGCCGTGTTTTTTTGCTCGCTGTTATGCAAAATTTCGTGGGGTCCGTCGACGGCCGGAGACGAATTCTTGAATCGAAATTCCGGCGATGGCTTCGGGACAAAGTCATGTCATGTTAGCTTCGAATAGGGCTTTGGTGGTTGTCTATGGAGAAGCGCCGGTGGAAGTTGCAGATGAAAGGAAAGCTTCGGGTTGGAGATTTGCTTCGGTGATGAAGGCGACTTGGTGAAGAAGATGAAGCAGAAAAGGACGAAATATGAGAAAGACAAAAAGGGGGGAAAAAAAAGGAATAATAAGAAAATGGGAAAATGGGAAAATGGGAAACGGGCTAGGCTTTTTTCATGGTGGGCTTCGGCCAGCTTGATGTGGGCTGGAAGATATTGGGCTGAGAATAGAAATTGCAAGTGGGCCTTTTGTTAAGAAATATTCGTGGGTCGTTTAGGGCTAATTCCAAGTAGGCCTTAAAGCCCGCCTGGCTTTTTTTAGTCCAACCCGGACCGATAGGGTCCGGGTCGGTTTAGTCGGGCCGGATCTCTTGACCTGGTCTGAATTCTTTTTTACATTAAAAATATGAAAAAATTAAATTAGAAAATCGGAAAAATTCATTAAAAAATTATAAAATTCAGAAAATAAAAAAATCAGAAAAATTCCAAAAAAAAAAAAAAAAAAAATCAGGAAAAAATTTAGAAAAAATAGAAATCCATTAAAAATATTAAAACCCAAAATTAGACATACCTTTAGGACTTTATAATATGATTCTTTGTTTTTTGTTGCATTTTTTATTTTGAGGATAATATTAGAATGCTTGTATGTTTTCTTTTTTGATTATAATTGGTCGCGCTTTTCAATATTTTAAGTGTTACTTTCCTTATTTAAAATGGTTTAGTACGAACATTAGCTGATCATGAGGAGCTTGTGGATCTCCCGCAATCTATGGACTAAGAAGGCCCATGTCAAGCCCACCCACTCAACTTGTAGTTGTAGCCCATATGTAGGATCTAAGTCCAAAAGCCCAAAGCCCATGCCAACCTTCCAAAACCACAAACTTAACATATTTCGTGTTGAGACAAATAAAAGCATACTCCAAGAATTTTATGAATATTAACGAAATTGAATGAGAATGCAATATTTTACAAAAACAATTTTTAAATAGAAGATAGTTGACAAAATTTAGGTATATCAATTGAAATTGAATTCGTAAACTACTAAACTAATACTTTTGTGATAACTAGGTCGCTTGATTTTTACAAGATCACAAGTTCGATTCACGTCGTTAGTAAATCTAATTAACAAAAATATAAATATTTGTAATATTTTTAATCATAGGACATCGCAAATTACAAAACATTTAGCGCAATAAAAAATTTAATTCATTACACATTTACTAATTTTCCTCCTCTCTTTAATATATGTTAGAAAGACATTATTTAATGAGTGAGGCCTTTTCACTAAGCGCTTGCTGGCTTGAGTAGGGGGCAAACGCCTTTTCTGCTATTTAGACGGATCGCCAAGCCACTCTCCTCCCCAGTCTCGCTCGCATATCTCTCTTCTTCTTCTTCCGCCGTCGCCGTCGCCGATCGAAGCATGTCCCTCTCGAAGATGCCGCTTGTGGACGCGAATCAAGCCCCGGACGCCTCGTCCTGCTCGCTGGACTCCCAGAGAACTCTGTAAGCAAACCCCTTCCCGTCTTCGATCGCGCGTCGCGCATCTAGGGTTTCCCCCCCCGCACCCGACGGGCGGACGACGTGCGCTTTCTGTATGTAAGTTGACCGCAATTTCGTTCGATGGGTCGCGTGATGTAGGTATCCGTATGTGACGGGCACGTCCGTGGTGGCTTTTAAGTACAGGGATGGGATTCTGATGGCTGCCGACATGGGAGGTTAGCTTCTTTGCTCGATTGGATTTTGCAATTCCCTTATGCTGCTGCTGTATTTTGATTTGAACAATTTGGGGACTTTCGCTTGGGGGGAACATCTGGTTACTTGTCTGTGTTTGGGAGTTGGGTAACTGTCCATCCCCCAGAATGATTGTTAAAAGGGTTCGAGTCGGTTTTGAATTAGCTTAAGATGCTTTGGTTTTGTTGCTTCCTCAGATGATTGAGGAATTAGGATTAATTTAGGAATATCTTCTCATGTCCTTCGCTTCTGGAAGGACATGGACATTGCATATTGGTCAGCTGCTCCTACTCATCTCCATTACCATGCAACTGGCAAGTTTTAGCGCACATGTCCTGAAAAAGGGAGATAAGGCCATCTCTTCCCACCGACTGCAAAAGTGAATGAGCTAAATCTGACGCTACAAATTTCAATTCAGCTCCCTACCCATCTTCGTATAATTTCCTAGTGCTTATCTAATTATTCAAGCACTCTCTTCCTCTTCATTTTGTGCTTAGTTAAAGAAAAAGATCGTGCTACCCAGTGACACTCATTGTTGATCGCTCTTAGAGATGATCAAGCATGCAGATCCAAATGTTAATTACATGTGGCCTTTGCCTTGTTTTGGCTTGCCTTCCTAAGAAACTGACCGAAAATACAATGAACCCGTAAAATTTTAGTTCTATGTCCAGTACTGGACTATTGAATTGAATACACAAATCAAATCAGCATTAACTGCCCTCCATTGACTTCCGCTGAGACAAGATTCCCTACCCATCTTTGAATGAAATCAGCAATATAGGTGATTCCAAAATTGTCAATCCAAACACTACTTCCAAATTCACTGAAGAAAGTCATGGTGCGGTGGGTTTAGAGAGAAAGGGGGAGATGAAAAGCAGAGAGAAAGATGAAGAAGAAGAAGATGCTGCTGCTGCTGCTGCTGCGGAAATAGAGGGGAGCATTGTCGTGGTTAGTGGGTGGCATGTGGGGCTTAGTTATGCGAAGGGGGGTGGGGATTGGAGAGAAATGCTTTCTTTACTCTGTTTTGCTCTTCGATATTCCTCCAATTTCTTCCTTATTTTTCAGGAATTTTACATTTCCTTTATCTGGTTTTCATAATTTAGTGATTAGCTGTGCTGTATCCTGCAAGCGTGTAATACTTCGATTTGTTTTAAAATTCAAATAATTAGAAAATGATCAATTGTTGAGCTCATTTTGCTTCCTATGGCTAAGTCTTGTGTACAACAATTAGAAAATTATCAATCATGTCCATAATTGATAATTCTCAGGATATTAGTGTCTCGATTTTGAATTAGCTTAAGAGGTTCCGAGGGAACTCATTTTAAAAATTGGACTGGTTATCGCTTATGCTGGGAATTTAGGAATATCTCCAGTGGCATTTTCTTAAGATTGGAATTGTTGGATTTTGGAGATGATCTTTTCTGGGTGGAACTATCCAAAGCAAGCGGAAAAGGCCGCTTGTCAATTTTATTGTTTGTGAAGATCACAATTAATGGCGAGAGAGTGCTAGCGAATGTCACTTTGAGGTGTTTTAAGGGTAGACTGAATTGCAATGCATTGAACTGGTTCTCTTGTCCCCTTTATGGATACAGATAATTCGGTTAGTATTCCATTGACTTGTATCAATGTTCCATTAACTATGGTTGGTTGTTACTAATGCAGACAGGCACCTATCTTTTAAATGACACTTGTATTTCTGAATACATGTTATTAACTTCTGAAATTTTTAATTGAGGAAATATCAGCCCTATGTAATCCATACTGAAATATTAGAAATTGGTTTAATTTGAATACTAAAAGCTTGAATCTTCTGCTTTTCAATATAAACTGTTTGCTGAATGTGTTTTTTGGTGGAACCTGCCCGTTGACACTTTTCAAGGAAAATAAGAATGCTTGCAGCTTCACGTCTTCTTTTGTTCTGGCATGCTATATATCTGCTCATTATTTACATTAGTCTTGACCAGCCATGCCAGAAGGAAGCATTCTTCTGCTTGCATATTTTCTTCCTTTTCAACTAATTCTACCTGGTTAAGTTATCATAACTACAGTACCTTCAAAGCTCTAAAATTTAGATAGTATAGTGATTGAATTGGTTTCCTTTGTTGTTTGCTTACATGTTCTAGTAACATGGTTATTGAGTCCTTCATTCTCCTTAATTGTGACTATTTTAGTGTTTTGCTTTCTGTGCTCTTATACTGATGAATATTTTACAGGATCTTATGGATCCACCTTGAGATACAAAACTGTTGAGAGAATAAAGCCTATTGGAAAACATTCTCTCCTGGGGGCGAGTGGAGAGATAAGTGATTTTCAGGAGATATTACGATATCTTGATGAACTGATGTATGTATCAATTGATCAAGATTACCAGCATCAGTTCCTTTTTAATTGCCAAATAGTGGTTACCTTGCTCTTTTAACTTTGAGGCTGCTTTTGACCAAGACTATTGATTCTGGTGTCCATTGTTGCAGTCTTTATGACAACATGTGGGATGATGGGAATTCCTTGGGGCCCAAAGAGGTGCATAATTATCTGACTCGGGTTATGTACAATAGGCGGAACAAGTTCAATCCATTGTGGAACTCACTGGTTCTAGGTGGAGTTAAGAATGGACAAAAATATCTTGGCATGGTAGGTCTCCACCCTTGGTCAGACTCATTTGACTTTTCAGAATGTTGTTGGATAATCATTCACTTGTTGTGCAATTTTATACAGGTTAGCATGATAGGTGTGAATTTTGAAGATAACCATGTGGCGACTGGGTTTGGCAATCATCTTGCACGGCCAATTCTTCGCGATGAGTGGAACGAGAACATGAGTTTTGAAGATGGTGTTAAGCTATTGGAGAAGTGCATGCGTGTGCTTCTGTATCGTGACAGATCTGCAGTTAACAAGCTTCAGGTTCTAGTCTTCTCTGTGTTATATAGCTTATAGTTGTTTTTTTTCTTAATGGTTGCATATGGCAATATAGTATAAGGTTGGGACATTATTGTACTGTATCAGTCGTTGGCATGTTTATTATCTTCTTTGTACAGCTGTGTGATTTTGGTGAACTGATGTGAACTTATGCTTCCTCTTTTTGTTAATGAAAGGATGTCCTATTTGGGAATAAGAGGGAGAATTACAGAGTACCCTTTTGTGGATTACGTAACTGCACTTGCAGCCCTTGCATTACAAAATCCTGCACTCTGACCCCCTCTTGGATCTTTCATTGCCATTACACTCCATGCCCTTTCTCCATTTTAACCTAAGCAGTCCAACCCACCTATGATGTGTGATTATTACTTGGTTGTACAATGATTAGTCATGGATGACTTGTGTTAGTTTGTATCTTAAAAATTCTGAGGAGATGTTTCCAGAGAGATTTAAAGTCTGCTTCTTGATGAAGATTAATGAGGATGGATGTCAAGTTGTTTCAAGCTCTTTGCCCCCTAAATTTCTTCCCAGTATATTATTTTTTGAACTTCATTGAGGAAAACCCCGATTCTAAGTCAAAATTGGAACCCAAGAGATATCATACTGTTCTTTGTCTATTTTAAAGGATTTTAGCCTTCTATCTTGACATTTTAGAATTGCTAGAGCCTGAATTTGTAGTTTATTTGAGGTGTTTCTTTTTTTTGCTTTGGAGCAATTTCTCATATTTACTTAGCTACTATAAAATCCTTGCTATAAACTAATGAAGTGTACTGAGGACTGAGCAGGAAGGGAGAGAAGGAGGGGGCCAACAATCGGTTTCCTAGTGCCTGGGGCTGACAAGTAAATTTTGACAAATAGTAGTTACAATGATTAGAGAAATTAAATCATAATTAAGATGTTGGAGAAGCTTCTGACTGGTCATTCTTCCTTATGGACAGTGATTGATTCCTCTGGCGCTTGACTTCTTTTTGCTCTCTGTTGTTGTAGTTGTCTCACTTCTGTTTATTCTCTTGCATTTGCTTATATGTAGTTCTGTCTATGGGCATTCACATGTTTTTTTAATGGTACTGACAGTAGCTTAATTTCAAAACATCTAAATGACATGGCATGCTTGATCTGCAGATTTCAAAAATTACTGAAGAAGGAGCAACAATTTATCCACCCTACTCTTTGAAAACCTTCTGGGGCTTTGAAGCGTATAAGAACCCCACTGCTGGTGCAGAAGGTTCGTGGTGAACTTTGATCTGGATATTCTTATGTTTATTTAGACCCCGATCTTACCCCGATCTTGCCAAATGTTAATCATGTGATGTGACACTTAGAAAATGTGTTTTTAGATGTTTTGGAGACTTCTTTGTCAGAGAAACTGTTGATTCTATTTTCATCCTGAATGTCAATTGCCCTTTACAGACTTGTACTTCAGTTCTTATGGTTGCATCATCTGACCTTCTAGCGGTCTTTTTGGGGATAATTTTGTGAAGGGACTGGGTTAGCCTTTAATTGGAGCAGAACATGAACTAGGTGAGGGACAGATTGTGCAGAAAATGAGTCATGGTGCCAAAGGTTCGGTCATCTCTGTAAAAGGGGAAAATAGAAATGAGTCCGGGTTGTCAATTTCATTAAGACCATCCACACAATTGAATTGAGCAGGCAGCCGGGTTCTGTGCTTCCTGATGTGTGTGTGTGTACACAAAACGCACATAAATAGACTAACAGGGGTTGAAGGAAAGAAAGGAAAATTTATTTTCTGCCTTTTTTTTTGAGGGTGGTTTATTAGTTAGAAGAAGGTGGAGCTCGGTTTTGCAGGTTGATCTGTCTCCATGGTTTCATCTGTGAGCTAATAGCTATCCATCTCTCTCTCTCTCTCTCTCTCTCTCTCTCTCTCTCTCTCTCTAGCATCATATATATTTTATAATTGCAAGGTGCTTTTCCTTTGACTGGCTAAAAATCTATACTTTTCTGCCTCAACTTAGAGTAAACCCTTCGAAGTTGCCAATTTCTGTGAATGTGAAGTTTGGCAAAATAGGAGCTGAAAAGTCGTTTGGCTAGATATTCATGCTTTGGGTGGTAGGGTGGCTTCTATTGTTAGAAGTTGCTAATGGAAGAAGTCAGTAGCTTCTGTGTGATTCACGCTGAACAAAGTACTTTTGAGGGCGTTTGGTTGGGACCCTTTTATGGTTTTAAGCCATTCAATACGTCAAGTCTGAATGAGGGCGTTTGGTTGGACCCTTTTATGGTTTTAAGCCATTCAATACGTCAAGTCTGAATAAAATCAGAATGTGATTATATTGCGATTTATGGAAAGATTTTCAAAGAATTTAGAGTGACCTTAAATGCCAATATGTATGGTTCAAAGGCTTTTGGGCATTGAGTGTAGAGAGAGATGACACATTCAACACGAAAGGTATGAAGGCCCAAAGGCAAAATACAAATCGAAGCTGCCAGAATCGATTTTGTTTGTTGTTGCGATCATTGAGGTCCTGCAAGCTGGCCAGCGAGTTATACTATGTGTCTCACGAGGCCACGTTGAACCATACGGCTTGCCATTCAACACACTGAACTTGTACAGCGATACCCACGCATAAGCATTCGCACATGCCCGTGTCCCCTCTTTTAGCTGATGCACCTCAGGTGTTTGATGAAATGGCCTAGAGAAAACTGAAGGGATATTTATGGTTTTTAGTTTGAGACTGATCCGTTTTTGCTCTCTTGTGTCTATAGAATCATGTTTGTTTGCTCAAATTTGTGGTGTTATGATGATTTGCGTATAGTCGAGTCGGCGGGGTTGTTCTTGGTCCTGGTAAAAGAAAAGATCAAGGGTCGTTGGAGTTTATGGTCGGCAGTGGTTGATGTCGGTCGGGGTGAACGAATGGTGAATGGTGGTCTTGAGTCAAAGTGTTGGTTGTGTTGAGGATCCCTGGTTCGGTGAAAAAAAAAGAAAAAGAAAAAGAAAATAAAAAGTTTGGAAAAAATATAAAAAATTAATAATTTTTTAATTCATAAAAATTGTGAAAATATTGAAAATCGAAAATTTTCAAAAGTCACCAAAACAGACAAAAAATTATGAAATATAAAAAATTCAAATAATAGGAAAATTAGAAAATTCCAAAAATATTAATAAAAGGTTTTTAAATTCAGAAAAATCCAGGAAAATCAGAAAAAATTTAGAAAATTTGAAAAACCCTTAAAAAAAACACAAAATTAGACAAGCCTTTAGGGCTTTGCAATAGGGTTCTTTGTTTTGTATTGCATTTTTCTTTTTAAGGACAATATTATGATGCTTGCTTGCTTTATTTTGTGATTATAATTGATTGTGCATTTTAATATATTAAATGTTACTTTCCTGCTCTATTATGGTTAGGACAAACCTCAGATTTTTTTAGATAGGCTACCATGTCATTAGTCAACACACAATTGAATTAGATACCGAAAGGGGGCCAATCATATGATTAATGTAATCAAGTTCCCGAATCTAAAATCTCTGGTTGCGTAAATAATAAGATATTCTCCCACCGGGTTCCTAGCTAATCCCTAAAAGGCTAGTGGCAACTCTTTTATTTAATTTGCTTAGGCTTAATTGATTAAAAATTTTGAATGTCCAATGTTGCGCGGGGTATGAGTTTAGGAGAGCCTGAGTCAATGAAAAGTCATTGTTGTGGAGTTGACAATATCCCTAAACTTAATCAAAAGCTCCCCTAGTCAACGGCAAGCCCCAAAGTTAGGTCACGACAAGATGAAGCCTTAATTTAAAATATATATATATATATATATAATTTATTTGTTAATTTTGTAATTATATAGAAATGTTTTGACAATAAGAAATAAAACTTTCTAGATTTGGTTAAAGATAGAAGTATTTTAATAATGCGGGTTAGGTCGTGTATGGGTTAATAAATTTACATTAATAATAAATGGGTTATAAACGGGTTAATGGGTTAATTTGTGAATACCATTTATGATCCGATTCAAACTCGATTCGATTCGATCCACCCGTTTAACAGGTTCACGAGAGCCCGGTCTTCAACGTGCATAAGCATTTGCCAAGTCAAAAGTTTAACGGAGAGCATGCTCTTGAACACCATGTTCGCTACTTCGACTTTTAAGAGTCTACTGTCGAAAGCCTTGGTGGTGCCTGCGCTCAGACTCTTTTCAGCTTGAAACGTTTCAACTTTCAAAGAGTTTAATCTTAGATTTTGACGTGAAAACTACCATCTGTTTTGGTTTTTCTTGATTTAAAGCAAACTACCCCTAGACAGTAGCTGTCGGAGCCGGACGTGTGAGAATTAATAAGGCTGGTGAGGCAAAGCGAGAGAGCGACTGACGTTTACTAGTCCCAAATCAGTGCGATCGCATGCTTCTACGATTCTTGTTAGTATCAGTGTGCTGTGTAGTTGGGTAAATTGTAAACTTTTAACGCGTTACTGTTCAGCTCTTTTCGTTTCACATTTATCCAGTAGTTATCGAAACACAGAGATCTTCTGATGCACTTTATCTCCTTTTTCTCTGACCGAAAACACAGATTTCCCTTTCACGTTTCCAGTGCTGTTGAATGACTAAGGCTTGGTAATCGGATTCAAATTTGCATCTCGACTTTCGATTCGCTTACCATTTTATTGTCAACTATTTAGCCATATCCTCGTCAACCGTAAGCAACAGCTCTCTTTCTACTATATTATGTTGGAACCAAAAAACTAAAGAAAAATGACAACGTTCAGTAAATTTTGGAATGAGGCACGAATGAATATTGAAGGAGGATAATAGAAATGGAAATGCTTTCTAGTGGATTCAGGGGTGTAATTACAAGTCTGAACTCCTCAACTTTTTAAAGAGGTTGGGCACATGCATAATAGATAAACATTAAACGAGAAACACACAAAAGTCTACAATAAAACAAAGAAAGTTTACAACAGTAAGAAAAAGAGCATAAAGCAAAAAGCAGTGTCTGCAAGACAAGTCTTCTGCAGCACAAACAGCACTCTTGAACAAGGCATGCATTAATGAAGATGAGAAAAATTGGATGCAGAACCTTCTCTCATTTCCTTTCTTTTTCAAACACCTTTGCAGTAGCATTTATGAGGAAAGAACAAAGGAAGCTCACTTTTGCAGAAGTTGCAGAAGTTGTTTGTTTTGCTTTTCCATTTGTCTTCATGCAGCAAGACATGTGGAAACGAAGTAAGTCTTCAACAATCAATTTTATATTATTCTAACATATTATAGTGGATGCATAATGAAATGAAGACGTTGTCGAGAATCGTCCGAAAAAAAAAATGAAACACACAAAATGCAAAACCCATCTTCTTCAAGCGCCAAGAGCCCTGGCGCTCAGACGATGCAGCTTCAGTTCGCACTCCTTCGACACTCTCGACAGTGAATTGTAAGAGGAACCGCCCTGCATCAGTGCCTGGTTGGCACTTCTTTGTAGCTCCTTAACTTTATCTCTCATCTCATTGCCCTTCAGTTCCATGACCCTTCTCACCATCCCCGCTATCTCCTCCCTCTCGATCACGCCGGCATTAGGCTGTATCTTTGGCCGGACCGCCACCTCGAGCTCTTCTGCTAACATCGCTGCGTTCATCTGCTGCTCGGCGTAGAGTGGCCATGCCACCATAGGCACCCCGTTGACCATGCTCTCTAGTGTGGAATTCCAACCGCAGTGCGAGAAGAACCCGCCGATTGATTTGTGCGCCAAGATCTCGGTCTGCGGCGCCCACATCGGTACCACCATGCCCCTGTTCCGGATTCTAGTGTAGAAGCCACTGGGGAGATAGCTCGGGGTACCATCGTGGCTGTTCGTCACGTTGAAGAAGTTTGCGGATGCATCGCCGTCCACCGGTGGGCGCACCACCCAGATGAATCTATGTTGGCTCAGCTCCAACCCCCAGGCGAGCTCGGATGTTTGCTTCACCGACAAGGTTCCGCCGCTCCCGAAGGAGACGTAGATCACCGACTCCGTTGGTTGCACGTCTAGCCAATCCATCACCTCACTCTTTGAATTTTGCCCGATAGGTCTAATGAGCGGACCGACCGGATAAACCGACGCCTTGATGACCTGTCCAAGGAACTTCTCATTTTCGAGTGCGCGCAAAGTCAACGGCTCGAGATCCTGCCATGTGTTCACTAGGATCCCATCAGCATTCGATATCTCCATCCCAATGCGAGCGAAGGCCGAGAAGAGATTCCTATCGGTTTGATCAAGGAATAGGTCCAAGGTATCCTCATATCGGAGGGACCGGCAGCCCGGGATGTCGAGTGGCATCTTCATAACGCGGTGCTGGTGTTCTGCTTCTTCATCTATATACGGGAAGTGAACGGTGACAGCAAGAAACCATGCTGTCGATGTGATGAAGACGTACTTGAGCATGTCGAACTCCTCTGCTATCGCTAAAGCTTCAGTTCCGAACATGTCGACTATTAGAGTGGTAGGGTGATACTTCATGGCAGAGATGGCGGCGCGAAGCAATGGCAGAGCCTCACGCATCATGATCACCAGTTGGGTCACGACCGAGGCAGTCGAGTCGACGTGGGTGGAAATGTCGACTGGGGGAAGCAACACGAGGTTCAGCAGATTCGGGGTCTGCGGCGGCTTAAAGAGCGGAGATTCGGTTATGGAGGCATCGGCGGCAACCACGAAGATGGTCACATCGAAGCCATTGTGGGTGGCGAGGCGTTTCCCGAGCTCCACCGCTGGGATGAAGTGGCCCATGCCAGGGCTGGCGAGGAGGACTGCATGAGGGTTTGTGTTTTGCATGGCTGAACACTTTGACAGAAAAACCTAAGCAGCACTTGCTATGAGACTCGATGTGATGAGTTTGCACAAGTCCGACCGACTGATACTTATAGGCAGAATTAGGCTTCTATTTCAGTAGAGATTTTCTTTCATGACTTTTTTGTATAGTAATAGAGACGCCCGTTCGTTTTCACATGGGAAGACTAGTACCGGACGCCTTTTTCAGCGTTTTCTACGGCCAAATTCCATGACATGGTCGACTCCACACCAGCCTTTCGAAGTCCTCGCGATTCTTTTTTCTGTCGCTTTATTATGAATCACGCACAAGCCACTTTTGAAGCAGGATTCACGGGGTTCCGAGGCCTCGATAAACGGCGAAAAAGAAGGAGATGATAAAGCTGCCAACCTTAAAGGGCTACAGAATATACACGCCCCTGTGATTCTCGTGGGTTAGTGACGAGGGACGAGCGCTTGACCAGGTGAAAATTGCCGGACAAAGAACAGATGTAAAGTACCCTGATGACGACAAAGATGATGATTAAGAGGCGAAGCGCCATGACGATGACGATGACGATGGGAAAGACGAGGCCTCCTCGAATTTTCTTGGTCAACTTTTGTTGGGCCGACATGTTTGACCCCGACGACCACGGCACGAGACTCGTGGAGTCCGTGTCCAGGAAGTCTAGTCGGCTTTTACCATGATTAAATTAGTGAAAAGAGACATGTCTTATTCTTAATATAATAATTGGGTAAACTTTGATCGGGTTCACGAGTGACATCATGGAATTTGTTATTCGGATGGTGCTATCAGCTAGTAGCTTACCGTCATCATATGTTCTTTGAACCTGGTTGTGAATGAGGTTTATGACCGACGTGCACGGCTGAAAAACGACACCGGTTGTCAGACAAAGGTGTGGGACGTTTATGGATTCTGTGTACGATAATGCATGGTAAAGCTTGAAACGCATGTGAGCTCTGACACAAGGTTTGTTGTATCGATGTAAAATGTGAGTTCATTCTATATATTGCTAGGTTTTTGGACTTCAGCTCCGCGACGTGGTACTAGATCTTATCATATCGCGTCTAACACGCTTATAACCGGACTTCATTAGTACCCCTTTTCAAATCCTTACGGGGTTAATCATCTCGGAATCTCTGATCATGAGCACTTCTTGACTCGCCATTTCTAGATGAAACGGAATTGGACCCTTGTAACCCGAAAGACCAGTTGATGTGCCCGAAAGACCAGTTGGAGCATTCGATTTCAAAAAAAAAAAAAAAAAAGGCGCATAGAAAGTGGCCGAGCAAAGTGTTTGTTAAACCCATGAAGGGGTTCAACTTCGATCTCTCTCTCTAGTATAGTCCAATCTAGTCTTACTTTCATCTCGGTCTTTGCCCAC
The DNA here is from genome assembly GCA_014182845.1 of Corymbia calophylla. NCBI lineage: Eukaryota > Viridiplantae > Streptophyta > Magnoliopsida > Myrtales > Myrtaceae > Corymbia > Corymbia calophylla. The sequence goes on from CM024700.1 coordinate 13,396,894, forward strand.
GAAACAAGGGTGGTGGGAATGGTGGTGGGAGTCAGCATCTAAAAGTGGAGCTCTAGTCCATCTCCAATGGATTTAATTCTTCTCGATGAGCCCATGACCACTCTCTCTGTCTCTCTCCAGTATAGTCCAATCTAGTCTTACTTCCATCTTGGTCTTTGCCCAAGAAACAAGGGTGGTGAAACTCAGAGCATCTAGAAGTGGAGTTCTAGTCCATCTCTAGTGGATTTGCTTCTTTTCGTTGAGTCCATGATCACTCTCTCTGTCTGTCTCTCTAGTATAGTCCAATCTAGTCTTACTTCCATCTCGGTCTTTGCCCCAGAAACAAGGGTGGTGAAACTCTGAGCATCTAGAAGTGGAGTTCTGGTCCATCTCCAATGGATTTGATTCTTCTCGATGAGTCCATGACCAGACGCATAAATTCTACTTTTTGTCAGTTTTATAACCATTGGCTTCTCTACAAAAATCCGACGACGAGGGGGTTAGGAATTCTCATTACTCATGTACCCTACTTTTATGTGACGCATAATTCTGAGAAAATGAGCGATTGACACGACCACCACAAAATTTGAGGCGATAATAGCCCGGGCCCACATCTGGTCAAAGCTGGAATGCTGGGCTAACCTTTTTTCCAAACTTCGCCATCGTAATATATGTATATACAAATCTTGGGGCTCGACCGGAGTTTTGCCCCGAATCCCTGTAATTATTCTTTCCCCCTTATTGGTCGGGTTGGGAGTGTATAGGGCCTACAGGTTTCCAGGCCTCTGATCAGGTCTAACGTGGTCGGGGCAACCATAAGTCTTGAGCAAATTTATGCTCGCACTTGAGTTATTATGCTGATAGATAAGTATCGTGTAATCTCATAACGAATTTCAAAGTCTTGTGAGTACATGTGAGCTACAACCCGAGTGTCTATTATTTGTGCTGGTGGTGCAGCTAGAAAATGCTGCAATTATTGATGTCAATGTTAGGGTGGAGATATTGGGCCCCGATTATTTCTTCGATTGCACGACACGTTCTAAAGCTATGTTGGCATGGATGAACCAAACTAGAATAGATAGTAAGGCGCTAGCAATGCGTTTGAATGGAGCTGCTTTCGGCAAATATGAAAAAGGAAAGACATTGTCTTTTTCTTTGTCCTAGTCGACTCTTCGGCGATGAGAGGCGGAACATGAAAAGGAAAAACCCCACTTGGATAGGGAAGCCCGAATCGTCATGCCTAGCTAACCCAACATGTTGGATTTTGTCAAAAATAGAGGTTTTGGCGTACAGATTACGATGTTTCCCTGCAATCCTCCATGTTAGAAAGTCAACCCTTCCATTTCAACTTATGTTGAATTTCTGTTCCATTCTCGTCCTTTTGTCGTTTACTATCAATTGAATAATATGTTAGATAACTATCTACTAGTCATGAGTGAGAGTTTGAAAAGGTGAAAGTTGCTCATGATGCCCAAGAGAACCCGCCACGCGTGTCTGAGTTGAACACAACGACTTCCTCAGATTTACTCGTTTGAAGTTTTTGTTGCCCGTACAGCCTACTCCAATGATCACGGCATGAGAATCTTGTTTGATTAAGTTGAACATATAGTTTTCAATAGAGGTGTAAATCGTTCGGTTCGGTTTGATTTTTTGGAAAAACTAAACTGAACCAAACCGAAAATGAGATTCGATTCAGTTCGGTTCGGGACGGCTTTTCGATTTTTCGATTATTATTTTTTTTATTGGAATATAAGTGAAGAAGAGATGATAAAAAAAAGAGGTTGTTCAATTTTTATTGAGAATAACCGAACCGAAAAAGTTAATGGTTATTTTTCGGTTAATCGAACAAAAAACACACGAAATTTCGGTTCGATTTTTGACACTCCTAGTTTTCAACGTCATTGACAAGTTGGGAAACTACGTGCGCTACGCGCTTGGAAATTTAGGTAGCTCCATAAATCACGTCGTGCAATATGCCTCCAATGGTACTTCTACTCTGCTTGCGAGTACATGTGAACTACAACCCGAGTGTCTATTATTTGTGCTGGTAGTGCAGCTAGAAAAGGTTGCAATTATTGATGTCAATGTCAGGGTGGAGATATTGGGCCCCGGGTATATCTCTGATCCAACATCGCTTGTATCTAAGTTGTTCCACCAGTAGATAAGTCTTGTATAAAGTTAAACTTGCACAACACGTTCTAAAGCTATGTTGGCATGGATGAACCAAACTAGAATAGATAGTAAGGCACTAGCAATGCGTTCGAGTGGAGCTGCTTTCGGCAAATATGAAAAAAGGAAAGACATTGCCTTTTTCTTTGTCCTAGTTGACTCTTAGGCGATGAGAGATGGAACATGAAAAGGAAAAACCTCACTTGGATAGGGAAGCCCGAATCGTCAAAGGAGATTTATCTTAAACTCTCATTCTTCCACTAGGCCGAAGACTCTGGTTTTAGCAATAAAGTTCTTCCTCAACGGGAGAACCTAACCTTGCATTGCAGGTTGCAAACTACAATCTGACTAGTTTAGTAGATTTTGAATATCTTGATAATTAGACTCCCGCATCTTCATTTCTTTATTAGAGAATCAGTTAAATCATGCTTTATGGCCGATAGCTCTTGCTTCCTTGATCCATCGCCACCACTCAAGACTCTGCTTCCATCAAACTAAGATTCAACAACGTTTTTCTTCAATGGAAGGACTGAAAATTCAGAGAACAAAGATGCACGTACCAGAGTAGAGATGAAGCCAAACGCAAAACTCAAAACGTATTCTAACAACGACATTCAAAGTGATCGTTATTGGTCGATACATAAATAATTTTGCTTCCACAACAAATATTACTTAAAATTAGGAATAGACATAGGAATGTCCCAAGAAAAATAAAGTTTTGCCCATGGTTGGAGAATACAAAAGGGAGCAAAAAACGATACGTCTTTTGGGTCCTTATTCCCCGCACCATCTTAGAGTCAAAGCCGCATTTGGGCCAAATGTATGGAGCCAGCAGTGCATGTGATCAATAGACTATCTTAAGAATACCAATTGGAATCTCAAGATTCAAGCCTTGAAACCTATCATTGGGCATAAATAAGCATTGGGAATGCATTTTGGCAAGTCACCTAAATTATTATTTACTTGGATTGCTTTTAGGTAGTGATCGATGTGCGGAATAACTATGAGACGAGAATTGGGAAGTTCAAAGGAGCAGTTGACCCATGCACCACTGCTTTCCGAGAGTTTTCAGCTTGGGTGGAGAATCAGTTCCAAACTCCCGAAATGGATGGGGAGCATTTGAAATTGACCAAGGAGCAAGGTTCTAGTGCAAATACTCATAAGCAAGTTGCAGTTTTTCCTTTAGATTTTATAAAAGGGTTTGTATTTTTGCTTGTATGTTATGAATGCTTACATACTTCGTTAATAGTCTAGGATCGTGGTTCCAACTTACAAACAAAATAACTATTTTACCCCTCTAAATCCAAATATGTTGTTAATAGAGATATGTCCTATCTTGCAGGTGAAAAACGCCTCTTTATTTATCAAGCTTTTTTTTAATGAAACTTTCTCTCATGGAAGCGAATGTCATTAGCGACCATGGCAAACAAACTACTAAAAGTAGTGGGCGATGGGGACATCCTCTTCATCCTCGATAGGTGTGAGAAACCTTAGTTACTTTAATTAATTAACCTTAGCTACTTTATTACTAACTATGGTCAATTAACTAACCCTAGTCAGCTTTAACTAACCAACCTAATCAACCAATCAAGCTTAATTAAACACAAACACACAAATACACTAATTAACCCCTAAGCAATATTAACCCATAAACAAGGATTACGAAATTAACTTACTTGGGTCGGAAATTCGGCGACACCGGTGCGTAGGGGGGACGAGGGCTACGAGGGATAAGCTCGGGGACGACAACGGGTGACAAACGGGGGTCAAAATGGGCCAAAACAGCCCTGAATTACTGTTCACGCGGAAGGGGTGCAGCGGCGTGGAAACGGCCATACAGGCGATTGGCGGTGACTAGGGGTGGTTGGCGGTGTGCGGCTGGCACCCTAACTTCAGTGGCTACCTGTTGGACGATAGTGGCGGCTCTGGCGACGGTGGCAAGGTTGTTTTCCGGTTGGAAAACAGTAAAGACAGTAAGAAAGGAAGAGAAAAGGAAGAGAAAAAGGGAGAGAAAGGGAGGGCTAGAAGGTGAGCTACTAAGGGGGTTTGGAGGAGAGAGAATGCTGCTGAAAACTTAAAGGAGAAGTCAAGGCAAGTGGGTTTGCCACTTTCTCAAACAACAATCAAAACAAAGCAAGAAACAAGCATAAACAATGCCCATTTGGGCACAAAAGGAAAATGCCAAAAGAGAGAAGCCCATAGACTGAGGAGGGAGAGAAACTTGGGCCAGCTTGAGCCCCCTTTGGGCTGGGTTAGATGGGCGTAAGGCCCATTGGGCCACTGTTCTTGGGCCGACCTACCCACATGCCCAAAACCTGGTCCAACTTCTTTTTACTATGTTTCCCCGCAATCCTCCATGTTAGAAAATCAACTCCTCCATTTCAACTTATGTTGAATTTCTGTTCCATTCTCGTCCTTTTGTCGTTTACTATCTGTCACGACCCGATTCTCGAGTCCGCGACAACCCCTGTTCACTTGCGGTCAATTGATTTGCGACTACCCGATTCGTCGCCGACCGTTCATTTTTAACTTTCGAATTATGCGCATGCGGAAACGATTCGTACTCCACCCAATCAACAACAACAACAAAGATAGCAGAAAGACACATATCAAAAACAAACGCTACTTTTATTTATTTACTGAAGTTACCCTGGGAAAGCAAAATGTACACACCCACCTTGGGCTCTTTTTCCCGCAGCCTACACAAAAAGGGACTAGGGCCGGGTAACTTGCACCTACCGCTATCTACATGGGTTAGTTCAAAAAGTAGGCTTCAGACGCCTACACGAAAAACTGATCCGGGTCTTCCTCCGGATCCTCCTCTGGGTCCTCCTCCGGATCCTCCTCTGGGTTCTCCTCCGGGTCCTCCTCCATGATGGGTGGGTCTTCTACAAAGACACCGTCGGGAACGTCGATGGCCATGGGGTCCCGCACCTCATGGGTGGGACCATCAGAAGGGGGCCCATCAAATCCCCTAATGGGACCGAAGAGCTCATCGCCCTGTCGCATATACCAGGCCTTGAAAAGGTGTGGAGTCCACCTAATCAAGCCCTCGTCTACCCAAACAGTGGTGACATGAAGCTCATAGATAAAAGGCTAACTGGGAGCAAGATGCGGCGTAACCTTGGTGTCCATGTCCATCGGGACACCGAACCTCACTGGGAGGCGTGACATGCTAAGGTCCTAGAAATAGTTATATAATAACCAGTGAGATAAATCTCAGTAAGTTAATAACTTAAACCTTAGGTAGGAGACCTACTCGCCTCGAGTGCACCCTAAACGTGCAATCTTTCTATCGCCAACAAATCAATAATAGAAGAACACCCACATGACTATTATCAAACGAACGATTAGACCAAAGTTCATAAGCAATTATTAACAATTAACAATTGCAATCACAGGCATCCTTACCTCGCTTTTGGCACACACGCAACCTGAATGATACAATTTATTAAATGCTCATCTCAATGCAGCAATATTATCAAATAATCAAAACATCTTGCAAATTGTCTCATGCACCATGCATTCGCTCGTGTTCCATTTATTAACACCTTTGGGGGAATTTCCTTCCAACACGCAGGTTGGTAGTCAACCGGCATAACCGGGCATCGTCCCACTCCATTGGGCACGGCTACGTCGGCGCCCTGCACGGCATTCACAAGGAGCATAGGTCCGGCCTCTACCGCGACCCGCATCCGGACCCCGCCCGGCATTCCGATAATACGGACTTCGTCCACCACAGATCCCCACCGGGTGACGGGCTCTTACGTGACCACGCAAGCACATCAATTAATCATGCTCATTTTATTATCTTTCCGAACAGCCAATGCGACATGATTCGTGCTTGTACATATTAATTCATCGCAAACTCTACATGTAATGCGATAACATTTCACACGTGGTCACACGAATACAAATGCCTTTCATACGTAGTCACACGAATATGCTGAATACATCAATCCTAATTCACAATCGCAGTCCATGAATTTACTCCACCGAGTACATATTAAACAATAGCATCAAGGGCAGCATATATATATGTATTCGGTATATAATCCACGTGAGGAAAGTACGAACAATCATCCACCGAAATTAATCGATACTAACACAATTAATTAATAATATACTTTCCAAAATAATACTTTACTCCAAAATTATTACATTAATAATTATCCAACAATCAATATTCAACATCCAAGAATTAATTAATCATCCACCACTAATTAATTAATCATTTTCCAAATTTAATTAATTAATTATTACTCCAAAATAATAATAAATAATTACGAATTTAATAATTAATTAATTCCGAAAATAATAATTAACTAATTCCGAAATTAATAATTAATTATTTAATTCCGAAAATATTACACAATTCATAAAATGCTAATTAATCATCATTAGCCACATAAACCAAGATTAGCATTAAACTAATAATTTCTAAGGGAGTTTAGCACCCTAATCAAGGGTTAGGAAAAATCAACTCACGGTTTACGCGTTCCAAGGGTACCGGGACGATCGCGGCGGCTAGAACAACAAACGGCTCGCTCGAAATCGACCCCGGACAACGGGAGACACACTATCTTGACAAAACAGGCCCCGGCGTGGCTGTTTGGACGCCGAGCAGCGGGAAAACAAAGCCGACAACGGCTGGACAGCAGCTAGCCGAGTCCCGGGACAACCGCAGCAGCGACCAGCAACGATACTCAGTAAATACAGCAACTAACAGAGACCAAAACAGCACAAAACAGCAGAAAACAGCAGCTAGACAAGCAGAAACAGCAGCAGAAAAATTAGGAAACGGCAGAACCGAACCTCTACGTCGGTAAGCACACGTTCTCCTAGCTGTAGGAGTAAGATGGAACCGCCCCAGCAACAGCAAGACACCAAGGCAGCAGCAAACGAGAAGAGAAACAGAGGAAACAGGGGAGATAGGCGCAGAAAACAGGGGAACCAAAGAGGAAAGAAGAAAAAGAGAGAGAGAAGGAGGAAATGGGTTGTGCGGCTAGGAGAGAAAGAGAGAGTGCGTGGCTGGGAGAGAGAGAGCAGAAAGTGAGGAGAGAGAAAGTCAAACTTTGAAGAACAAGCTAGGATAACTTTGACCAACAAATATCTACCAAGGTGAAAATGGTCCTAAGGTAAAAATGCTTCAATCCTCTAGAAGATAAGGGCAAAGTGGGAACTTCACCCACCCCATGGCCCTAGGTGGGCCAGCCCTTGTGGCTAAAAATCCAATGGGCCTACGGTTAGGCCCGTTTCTCGCGGCTCACTTTTCTCGGTCCAATATCCCTTTTTCCGACTTTTCCGATTTTACCGTAAAATTTGAGGATCAACGAGGCGGCGTCCAAATAATTATTCGTGAGGTCCTTACAATTTCGATACCCGAAATCGAATTGAAAATCGAGATTAAAATCCGTCGATTACGACTCTAGCACGACCTAAACTACCGAACGGCTTTTAGGATTTTTACGCGAAATTGACTCGTGGTCGAATAAATTCAATCCACGTTCGGTTCCTTAAATCCCCGGGTAACCCTCGGTTGTCATGTAATCTCGAGGAATAAATTTCTCATCCCCGTACAAAGTCAAAAAAAAAATGAAATCGGTTTATCGTCGATTATCGTGAGTATCGAGGTCGTGTGGAATCACCCTCAATCCGGCCCCGTACTCCTCTATAATCAATTTATTTCCGTTCACTAATTGCTTTGTAAGGACATGGTATTGTCCATCTTCGATCTTTATGGTCGAGAGGTAAATCCCGGATCAAATTCCCTAGTCTTGCGCGTATTGACCCTAATTACCCTTCTGAATAGGTCGATTACCAATGAGTGATCAATTCAAGGCAGTCGCAGCTAACAATGCATCGAGAATTTAACTCTTTTTATTAATCCCAAAATGGGTAGAAATTTCAGGATGTTACAACTCTTCCCCCCTTACAGAAATTTCGTCCTCGAAATTTGAATTACCATGTCAATCCTCAAAAAGATAGGGGTGTTGGCGCCTCATTATTTCCTCGCTTTCCCACGTAGCTCCTTCCGGTTTCATGATGCTTTGCCAAATCACCTTGACCAAAGAGATCGTCTTAGTCCGCAATACCTGTTCCTTTCGATCCACCACTCGAATTGGTCTTTCCACGTACGACACCCTATTATCCACGTCTATTTCCTCAAAGTTCAGCACGTGGGTCGGATCGGAGTTCATACTTTCTTAACATCGACACGTGAAAAACGTTATGCACTTGAGCGAGTCTTGGTGGCAATGCGAGACGATAGGCTAACTTTCCGATTCTCTCCAAGATTTCGAAGGGTCCTACGTATCTCGGGCTCAACTTTCCCTTTTTTCCAAATCTTGAAGTACCTCGCATGGGCGACACCTTTAGAAACACGTGATCGCCAACTTGAAACTCCAATGGCCTGCGTCGTTTATCTGCATAGCTTTTCTGACGGCTTTGCGCTGTCTTAAGTCTTTCTCGAATAATATTGACAGTATCCACTGATTGTTGGACCAATTCTGGACCTGTAATACTCCTTTCACCAACTTCGTCCCAACAAATCGGTGTTCTACACGGTCTGCCATACAATGCCTCAAAAGGTGCCATCTGGATACTCTGCTGATAACTGTTGTTATAGGCAAACTCAACAAAATGGAGTTGTTCCTCCCAACCTCCTTTAAAATCCAATACGCATGCTCGTAGCATATCCTCTAGTGTCTGTATCGTCCTTTCGACGGCCATCTGTTTGTGGATGGTATGCCGTGCTTTATTGCAACTTCGTTCCTAAGGCAACCCGCAAACTTTTCCAAAAAGTTGCTGTAAACTTGGGATCTCGATCTGAAGTAATAGTCACCGGTACCCCATGCGGACGAACTATGTGCCGTACGTACAATTCTGCGTATCCGTCCAAGGCAAAGTCCTTTCGTACAGAAATGAAATGAGCAGATTTCGTCAGTCTGTCTACCACTATCCAAATTGAGTCATTACCTCTCTGACTTCTTGGCAATCCCATCACGAAGTCCATCGTGATATGTTCCCATTTCCACTCGGGAATTTCTAGTGGTTGCAGTAATCCGCCAGGCTTACAATACTGTGCTTTCACTTGCTGACAGGTTAAGCACTTAGCCACATGTTTGGCAATATTTACCTTCATGCCACTCCACCAATAATACTGCCATAAATTCTGATACATCTTTGTGTTACCTGGGTATACACTGTAATTGCTACGATGGGCTTTTGATAAAATTTCTTCATTAAGCTTAACATCATCAGGTACACACAATCGTCCACGGAATTTCAAAATCCCGTCCTCGGATATGTGAAAATCCGATTTCCTTTTTGTTGCATCCATTTGCAAAATCTTTAGAATCGCAGGGTCCGTTGCTTGTGCTGCCTTAATCCTGGTTCGCATCTCAGGTTCAATTCTAAGGGTAGCCATAAGACTCGAGAGGTGGCTTACTTCTAACTTGAACTCTGAGTCTCGTACCCCTTCCAACAGTGTCCATTCTCTTACCATCATTTGCGCAAGCGAAGACTTCCGACTTAGCGCATCTGCCACTTTATTCGCTTTACCAGGGTGGTACAAGATCTCACAATCATAATCCTTGAGAAGTTCCATCCATCGACGCTGTCTCATGTTCAATTCTTTTCGGGAGAACAAATACTTAAGACTCGATGGTCTCGTGTAAATCGGAAACCTTTCCCCACACAAATAATGCCTCCAAATTTTTAGCGCAAATATAATTGCTGCTAATTCCAAATCATGTGTCGGGTAGTTTAACTCATGCGGTCTTAATTGTCGGGACGCGTATGCAACCACTCTTCCATGTTGCATTAAAACGCAACCCGCCCTTTATACGACGCATCACCGTAAATCTCATACCCTCCCGGACCCGACGGTAATGTCAATACGGTGCGTAGTCGCCTTATGCTTAAGCTCTTGGAAACTACGCTCGCACTTGTCCGTCCACTCAAACTTTTTGTCTTTCTTCAATAAGCGAGTCAAAGGCATGGCTATTGCGAGAGAATCTTTCCACGAATCGCCCGTAATAGCCAGCCAATCCCAAGAAACTACGGACTTCACTTACCGTGGTCGGTCTTGGCCAATCCATGACCGCTCCAATCTTAGCCGGGTCAACAGAGATCCCTTCGCCCGAAATGACGTGACCTAGAAATGCCACACGAGTTAGCCAAAACTCGCACTTGCTAAACTTAGCATATAACCGGTGCTCTCCGCAGAGTTTGCAGCACAGTCCTCAAGTGCTGGTCGTGTTCTTCCTCGGACTCTTTGAATACACCGAATATCGTCTATGAACACGATCACAAACCGATCTAAATATTCTCTGAATATCCGATTCATTAAATCCATAAAAGCTGCGGGGGCATTTGTCAGACCAAACGGCATTACCGTAAACTCATAATGCCCGTAACGAGTACGAAATGCCGTCTTCGATACATCCTCTTTTCTTATCCTTAATTGGTGATAGCCTGTCCTTAGGTCTATCTTAGAGAATATCGAAGCTCCTTGAAGTTGGTCAAACAAATCGTCAATCCTAGGCGGATACTTGTTCTTGATCGTCATTTGATTGAGTTGCCGGTAGTCGATGCATAAGCGTAACGACCCATCCTTCTTCCTAACAAACAGAACCGGCGCTCCCCAAGGTGATGCACTAGGACGAATGAATCCCTTGTCTAACAACTCCTGCATTTGCACCTTTAACTCCTTCAATTCAGACAACGCCATTCTATATGGTGCCTTAGAAATTGGTTCCGTCCCAGGGTTAGCTCAATTACAAATTCTATCTCTCTTTCTAGGGGTAATCCTGGCAATTCTTGGGGAAAAACATCGAAATATTCTCGTACTACCATGATGTCTTCCATCTTTGGTTCTTCTAACAAGGTATTAATCACTGACGCAAGGTATCCTTGGCAACCATCATCTAGCAATTCGGTCACTTCCCGTGATGTAATCATAGGAATCGAGGGTCCTCCTCGATTCCCAATAAACTCATAGCCGCAAACCCCAATAGGGTTAAACGGACTTTCTTTCCACGACACCATGGTGGCTCCTTGCTTAGTAAGCCAATCCATACCGATGATGACATCAAAGTCATACATTTCTAAAACAATTAGGTCTATTTTCCCCTCGCGACCACCAATGACTAATTTACAACCAAAGCAACCCAATGCAGACAATACTTTATCCTTTAACGGGGTTGAAATACTATGCATTACTTCCAATAATTCTGGCTTTAACCCCACTAAATCAACAAACTGCTTGGAAATAAAGGAGTGCGAAGCACCTGAATCAAACAATGCGTATGCAGCATGATCGTGCAAGGACACTGTACCTGTAATTACAGCAGGCGAGTCTTCTGCCTCCTGTCTGGTGACGGCGTACACTCTTCCTTGGACGGGTGGCCTATTTACGCTCGTGCGCGGTAGGCCCACCGGCGGTCCTAATGGTAGTGGTGGCCACTGCGTTCTCAATGGTCGGCTCGGGCAATCCTTCAATTGGTGGCCCACCGACCACACCCGTAGCATGTTCCCCTTCTAGCGGGACACGGTGCCGATCCATGTTTCCGGCCACACACTCGACATCCAAAGTTCACATTCTGCATCCGCTTGCCCACACCATTCCTTCGGTTCGGGGGAATAGGGTGTCCTCTTCCCCGTCATCGATCGTTTTCCGAATCGACGATTATCCCTATTCGGTACAAACCGCGATCCGGATGCGGCTGCCCGTTCCATCATGTTCCTCTCAACCAACTGTGCCCTCTCATACAGTTCATCGTAATCCTTTAAGTTGAGAGGTACCAGCTGGTCTTTGATTTCCGGTTTTAATCCATCTCGGAATCGCCTGGCTTTATCCACCGGGTCCTCAATCAACCTCGGTGCGAACTTCGAAAGTTCGGCAAACCTTGCCTCATACTGGTCTACCGACATCTGATACTGACGCAGTCGTTGGAATTCCCGCCATCTTCTTCGTTCCCGAGCACGCCTGAAAAATATTTGCCATTAAAGGCCCGAACAAAAACTGCCCAAGTCGGAACCGTACCCTCGGGGAAGACTCTTCTCCGAGTAGCCTCCCACCAGAGCTAGCATTGCCTTTAAGCCGATACACGGCTAGTATCACCTTATCTTCTTCGAACAACGCAAAGATCAGTAAATGATTTTTCCAATTCCTCCACCCAGAGGATAGCAACCTCAGGATCTCCTATCCCTGCAAACTTTGGTGGTTTCAGTTTCAAGAACTGCTCCACAATCTTACGCATCGGCCTATCCCAATCCTCAGGCATAGCTGCTTGAGCATTAGCAGGAGCGACAGCAGCGGCGGCGGCAGCAACAGCGGCTTGAGTCTGAGCTTGCTGTCCTATTAAGGCCTCTAGTGCATGCATGATCCCATCCATTCTTGGATCCTCGGGTGCCCTCTCTACAACACCGCCTTGGGACTTGCATTGTCCTTCTCCTAGGGGCCCTCTCGCCCAGAGTTCTCGCCTCGGCGTATTCTCGATTTGGATTACTCATCTAGCAGGGGTTTCCACCTACACCTCGCTTTCCGATTCCAACACGGAATTAGAAATTGAGACAACCCCTGTTCATTATAAAGGACCACAAAAGATCCTATAACCATTCACATGCAAATAAAGAAAATGTCTTTCCTACTAACTATCCCAAAACCCATCGCACCTTATCACTCCTTGACCGGGCTCGATACCAAAATCGACGGGGATGTCACGACCCGATTCTCGAGTCCGCGACAACCCCTGTTCACTTGCGGTCAATTGATTTGCGACTACCCGGATTCGTCGCCGACCGTTCATTTTTAACTTTCGAATTATGCGCATGCGGAAACGATTCGTACTCCACCCAATCAACAACAACAACAAAGATAGCGAGAAAGACACATATCAAAAACAAACGCTACTTTTATTTATTTACTTGAAGTTACCCCGGAAAGCAAAATGTGTACACACCCACCTTGGGCTCTTTTTCCCGCAGCCTACACAAAAAGGGACTAGGCTGGGTAACTTGCACCTACCGCTATCTACATGGGTTAGTTCAAAAAGTAGGCTTCAGACGCCTACACGAAAAACTGATCCGGGTCTTCCTCCGGATCCTCCTCTGGGTCCTCCTCCGGATCCTCCTCTGGGTCCTCCTCCGGGTCCTCCTCCATGATGGGTGGGTCTTCTACAGCACCGTCAGGAACGTCGATGGCCATGGGGTCCCAGACCTCATGGGTGGGACCATCGAAGGGGGCCCATCAAATCCCCTAATGGGACCGAAGAGCTCATCGCCCTGCGCATATACCGTGCCTTGAAAAGGTGTGGAGTCCACCTAATCAAGCCCTCGTCTACCCAAACAAAGGTGGTGACGTGGAGCTCATAAATAAAAGGCTGACCGGGAGCAAGACGCGGCGTAACCTCGGTGTCCATGTCCATCGGGACACCGAACCTCACCGGGAGGTGTGACATGCTAAGGTCCTGAAATGGTTATACAATAACCGGTGAGATAAATCTCGCAAGTTAATAACCTAAACCTCGGGTAGGAGACCTACTCGCCTCAAGTACGCCCTAAATGTGCAATCTTTCTATCGCCAACAAATCAATAATAGAAGAACACCCACATGACTATTATCAAACGAACGATTAGACCAAAGTTCATAAGCAATTATTAACAATTAACAATTGCAATCACAGGCATCCTTACCTCGCTTTCGGCACACACGCAACCTGAATGATACAATTTATTAAATGCTCATCTCAATGCAGCAATATTATCAAATAATCAAAACATCTTGCAAATTGTCTCATGCACCATGCATTCGCTCGTGTTCCATTTATTAACACCTTTGGGGGAATTTCCTTCCAACACGCAGGTTGGTAGTCAACCGGCATAACCGGGCATCGTCCCACTCCATTGGGCACGGCTACGTCTGGCGCCCAGACGGCATTCACAAGGAGCATAGGGTCCGGCCTCTACCGCGACCCGCATCCGGACCCCGCCCGGGCATTCCGATAATACGGACTTCGTCCACCACAGATCCCCACCGGGTGACGGGCTCTTACGTGACCACGCAAGCACATCAATTAATCATGCTCATTTTATTATCTTTCCGAACAGCCAATGCGGACATGATTCGTGCTTGTACATATTAATTCATCGCAAACTCTACATGTAATGCGATAACATTTCACACGTGGTCACACGAATACAAATGCCTTTCATACGTAGTCACACGAATATGCTGAATACATCAATCCTAATTCACAATCGCAGTCCATGAATTTACTCCACCGAGTACATATTAAACAATAGCATCAAGGGCAGCATATATATATGTATTCGGTATATAATCCACGTGAGGAAAGTACGAACAATCATCCACCGAAATTAATCGATACTAACACAATTAATTAATAATATACTTTCCAAAATAATACTTTACTCCAAAATATTACATTAATAATTATCCAACAATCAATATTCAACATCCAAGAATTAATTAATCATCCACCACTAATTAATTAATCATTTTCCAAATTTAATTAATTAATTATTACTCCAAAATAATAATAAATAATTACGAATTTAATAATTAATTAATTCCGAAAATAATAATTAACTAATTCCGAAATTAATAATTAATTATTTAATTCCGAAAATATTACACAATTCATAAAATGCTAATTAATCATCATTAGCCACATAAACCAAGATTAGCATTAAACTAATAATTTCTAAGGGAGTTTAGCACCCTAATCAAGGGTTAGGAAAAATCAACTCACGGTTTACGCGTTCCAAGGGTACCGGGACGATCGCGGCGGCTAGAACAACAAACGGCTCGCTCGAAATCGACCCCGGACAACGGGAGACACACTATCTTGACAAAACAGGCCCCGGCGTGGCTGTTTGGACGCCGAGCAGCGGGAAAACAAAGCCGACAACGGCTGGACAGCAGCTAGCCGTGTCCTGGACAACCGCAGCAGCGACCAGCAACGATACTCAGTAAATACAGCAACTAACGAGACCAAAACAGCACAAAACAGCAGAAAACAGCAGCTAGACAAGCAGAAACAGCAGCAGAAAAATTAGGAAACGGCAGAACCGAACCTCTACGTCAGTAAGCACACGTTCTCCTAGCTGTAGGAGTAAGATGGAACCGCCCCAGCAACAGCAAGACACCAAGGCAGCAGCAAACAGAAGAGAAACAGAGGAAACAGGGGAGATAGGCGCAGAAAACAGGGGAACCAAGAGAGGAAAGAAGAAAAAGAGAGAGAGAAGGAGGAAATGGGTTGTGCGGCTAGGAGAGAAAGAGAGAGTGCGTGGCTGGGAGAGAGAGAGCAGAAAGTGAGGAGAGAGAAAGTCAAACTTTGAAGAACAAGCTAGGATAACTTTGACCAACAAATATCTACCAAGGTGAAAATGGTCCTAAGGTAAAAATGCTTCAATCCTCTAGAAGATAAGGGCAAAGTGGGAACTTCACCCACCCCATGGCCCTAGGTGGGCCAGCCCTTGTGGCTAAAAATCCAATGGGCCTACGGTTAGGCCCGTTTCTCGCGGCTCACTTTTCTCGGTCCAATATCCCTTTTTCCGACTTTTCCGATTTTACCGTAAAATTTGAGGATCAACGAGGCGGCGTCCAAATAATTATTCGTGAGGTCCTTACAATTTCGATACCCGAAATCGAATTGAAAATCGAGATTAAAATCCGTCGATTACGACTCTAGCACGACCTAAACTACCGAACGGCTTTTAGGATTTTTACGCGAAATTGACTCGTGGTCGAATAAATTCAATCCACGTTCGGTTCCTTAAATCCCCGGGTAACCCTCGGTTGTCATGTAATCTCGAGGAATAAATTTCTCATCCCCCGTACAAAGTCAAAAAAAATGAAATCGGTTATCGTCGATTATCGTGAGTATCGAGGTCGTGTGGAATCACCCTCAATCCGGCCCCGTACTCCTCTATAATCAATTTATTTCCGTTCACTAATTGCTTTGTAAGGACATGGTATTGTCCATCTTCGATCTTTATGGTCGAGAGGTAAATCCCGGATCAAATTCCCTAGTCTTGCGCGTATTGACCCTAATTACCCTTCTGAATAGGTCAGTTACCAATGAGTGATCAATTCAAGGCAGTCGCAGCTAACAATGCATCGAGAATTTAACTCTTTTTATTAATCCCAAAATGGGTAGAAATTTCAGGATGTTACACTATCAATGTTTGATTTTTGGAAAAACTAAACTGAACCGAACCGATAAGGGATGATACTGAATTGAACCGAAACCATCCCGAACCAAATGTGAACCAAACCAAAAATGCGATTTGGTTCAATTCAATTCGGGATGGTTTTTCGATTTTTCGATTTTTGCTTTTTTTATTGGAATCTAAGTGAAGAAGAGATGATAAAAAAGAGAGGTTGTTCAATTTTTATTGAGAATTCCGGTTTGGTTCGGTTAACTGAACTGAACAAAAAAAGTTAACAGTTATTTTTCGGTTAACCAAATCGAAAACGTATGAAATTTCAATTTGGTTTTTGGTCTAGGTTCAATTTGCGATTCGGTTTTTGACACCCCTAGTTTTCAACGTCATGACGAGTTGGGAAACTATGTACGCTACACGCTTTAAAATTTAGGTAGCTCCATAAATCACGTCGTGCAATATGCCTCCAATGGTACTTCTAGTCTGCTGTTATGGTCTTTGGATATTAAACGGTGTCTTTATCAAACTTTTAGATTAATATATAGTATTCTCGTATGAAGATATGTTTCATTAGACAAGTAAATTCGGTCGATGTCCATTGGACTATAGTTAATATTTTGCAATTGAAGTAATGCATTTTGATTTAACCGTATGATGAACTAAACTTTCACAGCTGTAATCTAACCATTATTAAGTGAAATGCGCACGTGACACACTTGTGACTGATTTTCTGTATACCACATCGTTTCCACATGACCATTGTGGTATATAAGAAAGTCCACATTGTCTTCTTGTCTTCCAATTCCTAGCTGGAGATTTTTCATTCAAGGGTTACAAGTTATAGATATCACTCACATGCAAACTTAACTAACATTAAACATATGCGATGTCTATGTTTGTAAATGCCTACTTGCCGGTCTCTAGTTTGGCATTGCCAGCCCTACCACTAGTATTTCTTGGTAGGTTAAAGAAAGAGGAAGATTGTGCCATTTTGGGATTTCTGCTCATGTTTACTCTGTTTTTGGAATGAACTATCAGGAATAAAGCAAGGTCCTCTTTTCTTATTTCTCTCTATTAGTTTGCAACCTTGGCTAGTGAAGGTCACTAGCCACATGGGAGGGTTGAGATGCCCTCGCGGGATTTGGTTGGCACGATGCCCTTGCCTGGCCCAAATTTAGCGAGGGTGTCATGGCCCTTGTTGACTACAGTGAGGTCTCGCCCAATGCTAACAAGGGTAGCTAGCCACAACAATAAAAACAAGGAAAGAAAAAAGAACAAAAAATAGAAAAAAACATAATTTTTTTTAAAGAAATATAAAATTTATCTATGTCAATGTCTATTGTATTATAGGACGACCGACGTCCATGTCAACGATTTCCGATTAAAATTGATCAAAAGAGCTACATTGGTAAATTGTGAAATATTTAGGATTGAACCGGCTAAATTGAAAATTTTAAAATTGAATTGACATTCATATAATGGACTTATAACTTCTTTAATAATTTTTCCAATGTCACTCTTTGTCTATTCTATTTCATTTTGCTTACCAATGTTACTCTTGCACAAAAGACCAACTATACCTGGTTAGCAACGAACCAAAAGTGAGTTGTGAGACGAGGTATTCTACGATGATATGCCAATAATTTTTTTTTAAAAAACTATAAGTTGAATTCATTTTCTTTATAGTTCAATTTTCGGAATTAACGCTTTGCCACATGGTACTATATCTATTATATCAAGTTTAGTATAATCCTATACCTCATTTTCAATCCTATGGGGGTGATCATCATGGAATTAATGATCATAAGCACTTCCGGAATCAGCATTTCTAGATGAAGTAGACTTGGAGCCTCGAAACCCAAAAGACAACTTCATGTGTGCACAGAGCACAGGAAATTGCTGACCAAAGCCTTGGTTCGACCTTTAATGGCGTTCAATCTCTCTCTCTCTCCCTCTCTCTCTCGGGTCGTGGGACAGAGACATCTAGAATTGTAGTTCTCGTCCATCTCCAATGGTTTTGACTACGAGACAGTGTGGAGTTCTGAGAATTCGTGTACCTTATTTTTATGTAATACATAGTACCGAGCAAAATGGACGATTCACACGGCCATCACAAAATTAGAGGCGATAATAGGCCGGGCCCACACTGATCAGGCTAGGCCGGGCTTTTTCACTGAATACCTGAGTAAAATTGCTGTAAATTGTTTTTGGGCCCCTTGCGGTTTGGGCTCGGCCGAGACTGACCCGCAGGTTTCCTACTCTATGATCAAGTCTAACAACTAGGGCAATAATAAGTCTTGAACAAATTCATACTCGCTTGGCTTATTGTATTGATGGATAAGTCTCGCGCAATCTTAAATTAGCATCACAGTTTGAGTTGCAACTAAAGCAAGCAATGTTGTGCTCGAGGTGTGGCCAGATATGGTTGCAGCGTGTCAGATATATCTCCGATCCAACACCCTCCGCGTCAGTGTTGTTCCACTGGCTGATAAGTCATGCAAGAACCTCAAATTTGCACAACGCGTGTCAAAGCTGTGCAGGCACGGATGGCACCAAAATGGGTAAATGTCGTGCCAGCAGCGAGTCCGGTCGGAACTGCTTTCGGCAAATTGCGCGAAACGGTTGGCTAAAATACCCACGTTTTCAAAGATATTTTCCTCCTATTGGTCCCAGTCAACTTAGATATAAAAAGTGAAAACCCCGCTTGGATAGCCCGAATAGTCATGCCCTATAGCTAACCCAACATCCGCCGTTGGGTTCCCTTAATGTCGGTCCAATATACAAGTTACGAAGTTTCCTTTTAAGCCTCCATTTCAATTCATTTTATTTATGTTCTATTTCTCATGCATTGTCGTTTTCAATTAATTTAAATATTTATTCAATTACTTGTAATCTCAATTGTAAATCAATGTTTCAAATGAGTGGTTTAGGCCTGAGAACTTGTGAAGTCAATTCATCTAATATGGGCACAGAACATTAGGGACAAAGAAGATCTCTGCTAGGCATGAGCTAAAGGAAACGTTTGGATCAAGAACTATTTGGTTCAACCGGTCCTAAGTGATTCCCAGTTCCAAAAATTTGGAACTGGTGATTTTCATTGTAGTTTCATACATGGAATTGCCCATCTGAACCAGACTTCTTCTTTTTTTTTTTAATTTCTTACAAATCTTTAAAAAGCTCTAATCCTTTACAAACCCTCAGTCAGTCATACCGCATGCCGCATGACTCGTGCTTGCCCTGATCCTTTACAAGCCCTAATCACGTTCTTCACGCCTCTTTAGCTCACTCACACTCATGCCTCAGTCGCTCTCCCGTTCAACTTTCAGTCACAACTCTCTCAGTGACCCTCTCGCTCAACTCTCAGGTGGCACCCTCTTGCTCGAGTAGCTCGGGTCCCTCTCGCTCAATGCCTCCCTCTGTTGCTTTAGTTTAGCCATTTTCGTTTCAAGGCCGGGAGTTTTCCGAGCTCCTATCTCACTAACTCTGTAGATGGTTGTGATTCGGATCTCATGATCTAGTGAGACCGTGACCTTATTTTGATGAATTCGTTACTTGTCAAGCGTGTTGCAAGCTCAAAAATGTTTTGACTTCATGCTCTTAGGATCAGTTCGGTGGAATGTTGGCACAACGAGATCACTCTCGAGTTAATGATATCAGTGTGGGATGATTGGCGTTTGAATTTGTGCCTCGGCCATTGTGTCTAGACTATATGTTTTTTCTCATGTGTACATTTCTTTTGCTATGCCACCAGTTCCATTGGCCCATTTGGGAATTGGACTAGATCAGACCAGTCCATTCGATTCCAGGACTAGGTGGGCCGATTCCTAGTTCGGTTCCTGAGTATGAATTGGCTACCTCAAACTAATCACCCCTAATATCTGCTCATTTATTTGCTTTGAAATTCATTTCCTCTTCTATCTCAGTCATCGCCTGAGTAACAAGGGACCTGGAACTTGGGACGGAGCACGATGGTCCGATACCCTTTTCCTGGCCGGGTCAGAACGTGAGTGTCGACCCACTGATCTAGACATTGAAACCCCAAATGAACTATATAGCAAACGTAATCACCAACTTAATACGGCGTGCTTGTGGAGTTGTCTGAGATACGGTGTGCCTTATCGTCATGCGGGGTCGGTCTATACACATCTTCCTGGCACCGTAGGTTATATATTAAGAAAAACCAGTACGACAAACTAGAGAAGAGTGTGTGCACAATAGATCTGCTGCAGCCGTTCCACACTTTCCTAAACCGAGAGAAGGATAACGAAAGATGATTACGGAAAGCATCGGACAAACAAAAAAGGAAGCTGAATCCATGCAACTCTAAGCGCCGAGAGCCTTGGCACTTAGGCTGTGCAGCTTGACTTCGCATTCCCTGGCCACTTGGGTCAATGAATTGTGAGAGGAACCGCCCTTGCGCACGACTCCCGTCGCATTACGCTGCAGTTCCTTGGCCCTAGTCCTCATCCCGTTCCCTTTGGATTTCATGACGCTTCTCACCATTTCCGCTATCTCTTCCCTTCCGATCGCCCCGCCGGCTGGCCTCGTCCTTGGCCGGACTGCCATGCCGAGCTTCTCCACCAGCATGGCGGCGTTCATCCCTTGCTCCGCATAGAGCGGCCACGCCACCATGGGCACTCCGTTCACTATGCTCTCCAGGGTCGAGTTCCAGCCGCAGTGCGACACGAATCCTCCCACAGACTCGTGGGCCAGGATCTCGGTTTGCGGGGCCCACATGGGCACCAAGACTCCCCTGTCGTGAGTCCGGGTGTAGAAACCCTCGGGGAGGTAGTTCGGTGTCCCGTCCTGGCCGTTGGACCCGTTGAAGAAATTCCCGGACGCATCGTCGTCCATGGGCGGGTGCACCACCCAAACGAACCTCTGCTGGCTCAGCTCCAGCCCCCAAGCCAGCTCGGTGGTTTGCTCCGCCGATAGGGTGCCGCCGCTCCCGAAAGAAACGTAAATGACCGATTCGACGGGTTGCATGTCCAGCCAGTTCATCACTTCACTCTTTGAATTCGGTCCAACCGGTCTAACCAATGGACCAACCGGGTAAACCGGTGCTTTGGTGACCCGGCCCAAGAACTTGTCATCTTCCAGTGCATGCAACGTCGAAGGCTCTAGGTCTTGCCACGTGTTCACCAGAATTCCATCGGCCGTCGGTATCTCCCTCCCGATTCGGGTAAACTCGGCATAAAGACTCTTATCGGTCTGGTTTCGAAACAGGTCTAGGGTGTCCTCGAATCGGACCGGTTCAAGACCTGGAATTTCCAAAGGCTTTTTCATGATACGATGCTCATGTTCCGTCTGCCCATCTATGGTGGGCAAGTGAATGGTGGCCGCGAGAAACCGCGCCGTCGAAGCGATGAAGACGTACTTGAGCATGTTGAACTTCTCGGCCACAGCCAGGGCTTCAGTTCCGAATAAATCGACTACGAGAGCCGTCGGACGTGCCCTCATGGCAGAGATTGCAGCCCTCAACGAAGGCAAGGCCTCGCGCATCATCATCACCAGCTGGGTCACGACCGAGGCGGTCGAGTCAATGAGCCCAGAGATGTCCACCGGGGGGAGCAAGACGATCTTCAGGCGGTCGAGAGCCGATGCCGAGCTGAAAATGGGGGATTCCTCGATGGACGAGTCCGATGCCACCACGAAGATGGTGACGTAGAAGCCGTAGTGGGCGGTGAGGCGCTTCCCGAGCTCCACGACAGGGATGAGGTGGCCCATGCCGGGGCTGGCGAGGAGAGCTGCATGAGGCTTTAGGGTTTGCATGGCTAGCTTTTCTAAGACAAAGAAGAGAGAGGACTTATTAGCAAGAGGGTTTGTGTTGGGTTGTGTTTTGCATGAATGGGTTCGTGCAAGCGGTATTTATAGCGAAGACGAGTATGATAATCGAGAAGTATCTACGCGATAGAGTTGCAAAAGGGTACAATTGCAGATGTATCTTTGCCGACTAGTGACGATTGCATTGGAGAATTCAAACTAGGGGCATGAGAAATCCCTACGGAAACAGTAGGACCCCGCTCTTGCAACTTGCTATGGGCTCATTCATTGTCAACCCTTGGCTTTATTATTAGCCCGATCAAGTGGGCGTTTCGGGAGTCTTGGTCTTGGAGACACGACGCGTACGAGTGCAGACCGACAGAGGAGAAAGCCGACATGCAATTTGCAGAGAGGGTTTGTCCGTATGGGTACTGCCATTGCCCATCTGTCAGTTTCAGCACTTTTTTTGAAACTTCAAAGTCGCCATGCTTGTGTTTCCAGAATTTATCTATGAACTTCAAGGCCGCCGTGCATGAATTTACTTAAAGATATTTCGAGCGTTCAACAGTTGGTTTAAAATCAAATGGTAAACAAGGAAAAGGAGTAAAAAGTAAAAGCAACACCAAATAGACTCTCAGCTTTCGGAAGAGGAAGTTTTCTTTCGGCAGTAATTTACTTCCTTTGACATAATAATTCTGCATGCATAACAAGTCATTTCACATAAATAAAATTTTACGCCAGTAACTTGATCCATTTTTTATTTGAGGGGAAAAGTATCATAAAAATCATAAACCTATTATATTTGTATTAATTCAATCATAAACTTTTAAGTTGAATCAATTTAATTAAAACATTTTTCGCTTTAATACCTATTCAACCCGTTTGGCCAATTTAGGTAAGAAATTATTGATATGGACACCGATATTTTTATGGAACACAACCATTGTTGATGTGGATAAATTTTATAATTTTGAATATTTTTCAGAATTTTTATTGCTTTTTTCTATCTTCTCTTTTCTTTTCTTTCTTTTTTTTTTTTTCTTTTTTTTTCATACATTACTATAGGCGAGGCCTGACTAGGTGAGGGCATCAACCCTTGCCCAACTCCAAGCAAGAGCCCAAACCCTCACTTGTTGGCAACCAAGGGCGCATAGGCTTGCCCTCGCCTAGTCTAGGCAAGGCATCATGGTCCTCACCCAAAGCAACTTGTGGCCAGCAATGGTTGGCTGGACACCTCACCAGCTAAGAGGGTATAGAAAAAGGAAAAAGAAAAAAGAAAAAAGAAAAAAAGAAAAGAATATTAAATAATTATAAATACATTAATGTTAGCCATGTCACGTAGAGCAAGCATAATTCATGTTAGCAATTTCGGCCTATATTGGTTGATCATTACAAAAATGTTTAGGATCAAATTGATTCAATTGAAAAATTTAGTGCTTAATTGATACTAATATAATATATTTTGAATTTTTCCTTTAATACGAGGGTTTTAACCTTTCACTTTCTCATTATCCATCAAATCAATAATGGGTGAGTCCAGCCGCCGTATTTACCACGAATTATGTTAGTATTTTAACTACATTATCATGTGCGTGGGGGTGCGCGCCAATGATGTCAAAATCATAGCTTCTACACTCTCCACCATGTGTGGAGGGTGACCCGATAGCTTCTGATCTTATCTTCAAATTTAGCTGGGATTGCGAGTGCCAACGGCTTGCCCCAGTCTACAAGTTGGTTGAACGGTAGGGAATCGGTCAAATACGGCGGAACTTATCCCTCGTCGCTACGGGCACGTCCCGATTATTGAAAAGTCCGTTGCTTGCGAACCCCGTCAGCTGAAATTATTATTGTCGCTAGTCTTCGTCCCACAGAACTGTTGCCTACGCCGCAGGGAGTTGCGTAAGTCAACGTTGGCATTAAGATTCGTGATGGGTGATGGTGATTATTGAGGCGTCTTGTCAGGCAAAAATGACGCGGTCGTCCATAACGACGCCAAAAGGTTTTGGACTTGCTGGGCGGCCGCGGATCTGATCCTACACTTCTTATTTTGACTGATCTAATCTTAAAACATCTCAAAACGATTTTTCAATATAATGGGTCCAATCAATTTGAACGAAGAATGGTCAACATAGCGGTTTGATCAGCGTTGGCTGTGCCAATATCTCATGTGGCACGGTCGGTGATTGACGTGGACAATTTTAAATTGAAAGACGTTCGTTTTGTAATTTCTTATGTATATTTTTTGAATTTTATTCTTTTCTTCTCTTTTTTATTCTTTTCTTTCTTCTTTTACTGCTCATCTTCTTCTCTACCAATCCCCAACCACATGCAAGGGTGTCGTGGCCTTCGTCAGCCAAAGGCGAGGGTCACAACCCTCCCTGGGTTCTAGCAAGGGCCGCGCCACCCTCGCCTATGGCAAGCAATAGTTGTCAGCCATCATCAAGGCACGGAGAACTTGAATTCAAGAAGATGAAGGAAAATAATAAAAAGAAAATAAAAATTTTAAAAATTAAAATTTTTCTCAAAACAACATCATTTTGAGCTTTGTTGGATACGACAAATCACCAATTGTGTCGCGTAGGACCCCAACGTCTACTAGACTCCACATTAGCAATATTTAACTAAAATAAGCTCGAAAAATTGAATTAGAAAATCATCAAAAGTTTTACAACTACATTGGTCAAATTAGAAAGTTTAGAACTGGATTGACGGTCGTACAATATGTTTAGGACTTTTTGAACAATTCTCCTGTTGATAACATGACGTCATTGAAAAGATATTTCAATGTTAGACCCGTGTCTCTATGGAATAGCAGGAAAACAAGAAGAAGAAGAAGAAGAAGAATGAAAGCCTTAACAAAGAGAAACCTCCATTGGTAGACTCCTTTGTGGCAATCCACATGACACAAATCTATGACTAAATGAGTCGTTTGATTTCTCCCAAACCATTTGTGCCGTTTAGAGCTCACCAATATTGACAGAGATCTCCAGATACGGAAACCCTTTTGCGATTTATGTGCACATGTCGAGAAGGGAAAGTCTCGCACAAGCGAGAAAACTCAGTACAAGCTTTGAGCCACGTTTGACCAACTTCAATGAGAGATTTTCTTTTATTTTCAGTACGTTCAGAGATCCGCTTAACGGTTCAAACGGGGCCTTGAATCCATTGGCCTCGTCATCGCCATCAGAAACGGCAATTTTCGTGCCGTGCGGAGTCAAAGATTAGTGTCGTGTACACATCTGATGATGTCAACCGAGGCATAAAAGAGACCAAGTTGGGGTTCAAGTGGCTGTTCGATTCTTCGAAATTGCAGGTTTCAGCCATGGTTTGGAGCTTCAGATGTGCTGCCATGGTATCAAAGAGATTTGGGATATCTGTATAGTAAGTTTTAAACTTTTAATTTTACAAACTTGCTTGCCGCGGTATCAAAGAGACGGATAGAGCAATCAATGGGGTTGGACATGCAACTTGCTAAAAGATCCGATTTCGCAAAGGGACAGCTCCCCTCAATTCAAAAGGTCGGGTCATTCGATGGGCAACATCAGCCACTTGCCCAAGTAACACACAACATGTCTGACTTATCTTCAACTTGAGCTCCTTTGGAAAATTCTTCCATTGCCTCCAATTCATGGGAGCCCTTCTTCGTTCAAATAATTGCCGGCTGGGAAATTAAATAATAATAAAAAAAAGGCTTGGCACACAAATACATATCCACCCTCGCATGCGCACCCTTCGACGTAGGATTGAAGTCGAGGGCGAAACTCAAAGGCCCTATGTGGACGGTGCTTTTGGCAGGGAATTAAGGGGACTTCAAGAAAACCTAACTGCCATCGATCGAATTTACCTGGAGAAAAATATACCATGCCAATTCACTTTCGATGTAAAAACCTATGGATGACAAACTATCTTGAACGGGATATTTAAAAGGCTTGATCAATTTTAGTCATCCTGAAAAAGTGTCATGAGCTGCTTTACCATTGATTTCCAACTTCCGATAATCCTCATCAAATGCTGGAGAGCATTGTCAATGCATGCATGCACGAACAGGGCCGCTGTTTACATTATTCGAGATTCCTGTGGATGACAAACTATCTTGAACGGGATATTTAAAAGGCTTGATCAATTTTAGTCATCTTGAAAAAGTGTCATGAGCTGCTTTACCATCGATTTCCAACTTGCGACAATCCTCATCAAATGCTAGAGAGCATTGTCAATGCATGCATGCACGAACGGGGCCGCTGTTTGCATTATTCGAGATTCCTGTGGATGACAAACTATCTTGAACGGGATATTTAGAAGGCTTGTCAATTTTAGTCATCTTGAAAAAGTGTCATGAGCTGCTTTGCCATCGATTTCCAACTTGTGACAATCCTCATATGCTGTGCAATTTCATTAATTGCCAACTCGCGTCGGCATCTGGAATTATTAGCCGTTTCGCTACCAAGGCCAAAGAGATAAAATCTATGCGCCTTTGCTTTTAAAAGAACACCATCTAATTATCGTCTGACTTTTCCTCCAAATTCACTTTAGACCTCCTATTTCCCAAGCCTTGCTTGACGGTTTCTTGAATCTCTAATGCTCTTTATAATTGCTTTTTATTGAACATATTTGCTCTGCATATCTTATTTGTTTGTAGACATCGTTTTAAGGTCCACACGTCGTTTTGCATGAAAAAGTTTTAAAGATCGTAAAACAGTCGATTTACCCCATCTTATCTGTCGAGTATGGCCCATTTCAAGTCCATGGACAATTTTTCTCGTGAAAAACATTTTTCGATAAAACATTTTCTTCATTTTCTAAAATGAGTCAATAGATGATGTTTTCCTATAAAAACTTAAATTTAGGAAAATGATTTTCTCTTTAATATGATTAGATATCGAGGTTTCAACTTGAAACTTTACGCTCGGGTACAGAAGCCCCAATGTTGGTTCTTGGGTCTCGACATTTAGGACTAGGTCTCCTGACAGTGAGGCTTGGGCCCCTAGAACCCCCTCCCGGATCCATCAAGGCGGGGCCCAAACCCTTGGTGCTCGTACTAGATACTTTGGCACCCGAACTCGGGACCATAAAGGCTGTACTTAGGGCCTTGACAATCGAGCTCTAGTCCCAACCCTTAGGCCTAGTCCACAAAGAACGTGCAAGGATCCTCAGAGCTTGTGTTCTGGTTCTTGATCAATGGAACGTTGATTTTTATATAAATATTTTTTTAAACTTGAATTTGAATTATTTTTTATATTTTAAAAATCGAATTTTTTTTCTCGTCTTTCTTTTCATTTCTCCTTTTGCATCCATTAGCCACATGCCTCGGCGACAACCAGTAGCCCGGTGATCGGCCATGACATGGGTTGGCTAACGAGCTCAAGGCTTGGGCGATCTAGGCGAGCTCAAGGCTTGGTTGGGCTAGCGAGCATAGGAATCGATCGATCCTAGAGAGCTCGGGGCTCGCTAGATCCAGGTGAGCTTGGCCAAGGCTGAAGAGCTCATGGCTCACTTGATCCTAGCGAGCTTGAGCTTGCTTGTGGTTGTCATTGAGGCTCGATGACCAATGGAGGGAGGAGGAAAAAGAAAAAAGAAAAAAAGGATAAAAATAAAAATAACCTAAATGTTCGAATATTTTATTGGCCCGAGATAAAGTCATGGGATTGAAATTATTTTTTGAATAAGATTCAAACACTAGAAAGCGTTTTCGGTTACATATCACCATATAAAGGAAAATGAATTATATTCTCAAAAATTGATTTTTTTTAAATTTTTTTTATTATGAAGTTTTTTTCCCAAATAAATGTACCCTTAATCCGAAAAAGACTGGGACTACCCTAGCGTACATCGCCTTGTGCTTCGCTAAAGCCGAGAGAGACACCGAGTCCTAGACCGGGTTCACACCAGGCGTGTTGAGGCTTGAATTTGCAAGTGAGGTTGAGTGCCCAGGCTCGCCCAGTGAGAAAGGATGAGCAGGCCAAGCCCAATTACATAAGCAGAGCGGGCTTATATCTCTTTGAACATGTTTTAGTTTAAAAGACACACAATGACCAAAAGAAAAAAGAAAAAAGA
The DNA here is from genome assembly GCA_014182845.1 of Corymbia calophylla. NCBI lineage: Eukaryota > Viridiplantae > Streptophyta > Magnoliopsida > Myrtales > Myrtaceae > Corymbia > Corymbia calophylla. The sequence goes on from CM024700.1 coordinate 13,425,052, forward strand.
AAAAAAAGGCATATAGCTAAAAAAGAAACAGAATGAGATAATCTCATACGAAAGCGAATTGAAAATAACATGAACAAATGACAAGATATTCACATCGGGAAAGGATTATAGAATTTATTTCTTTTAAAAAGCAGGATTATTCTTGTCATAATTATGGTGGGAGGGTTTGAGTGAAAGTCTAGGCTTTTGGGTTAGGCCTAAGAAAATGAATCTAATATCTTAGAAAACTTCCAACTTTAATTCTTTTCTCATTTTAACCTTTTGTCTTGTAAAAAACTTATAATTTTAGGTCTAATCTCAATTCTACTATAAATTTTTTTTTGTCGCATAAAAAACCCTTAACTTTAGATTCAGTATCAATCCTACCCTAATTTTTTTGTCTCATAAAAAATTCCCAACTTTAAATCTAGTTTCAATGTTGTCTCTTAAAAGATTAAAAGCTTTTACTTGAGTCCCAAATCTCTTCATTAACTCTTCGTCACAATTGCCCTTGGGTTGCCTTCAATCTTCATTCTCTTGTGCTTGGAATTGCATTATTTCTCGCGGTCAGAGAGCTTGTACTTGGGACACTTGAACAAGTTGTGCTAAGAGAGTTTTCCATCTCTCGGTTGTTAATAAGAAATTTTGAATGAAGGGCTGATGAGGGTAGATTTGTGACTCAATCAAAAGTCGATGTTTTTATGAGACTGAATTTCTTTTTTTAAGGTAAAATTGGGATAAGACTGAAAAGTTGAAGGTTTTTTATGAAATAAAAAAAATTAGGAAAAAATTAGGATTGAGCCTAAATTGGAGATTTTTTAGGGTACTAAGATCAAGAAAATGACCCTCCTTTGATCATCATAGCCATCGGCTCCCTCCTTCGATCTGATGTCTCTTCCCATACCATCTCTCTCTCTATGAGCAAATCGTGCACGGGCGGCGACGTTTGCACCACTGAATGGTGGTTAGACTCTGCAGAGAGTGGTTAGGAGGTATGGTTTTTCTCGTTGAATATATACGAGGACACTCGATCGCTCATCTATCCGACAACCGTTTGTGGAATAGCAATGAAAGCAACGTCACCGCCGCACCATATTTGAGTGCACAAAAGTGGAGGACTCCCAAATCATCAGTACACTTGTACCAAATCTAGGACGTGCCTCGTGATCATAAATTGAAAAATGACAAGTTCATGTTCCCTTCTTCAACTTCACATCAGATTCATATGGTTTCCTACCTGTGAAAGTCGCTTCCGTGAATTTTTTATTAGGCACTTTACTAAATTGCATTTCTTATTTTAACTTATCAATGCCACACGTTTCACATCTCTCGTTAGTATATGAATATTTTTCTTCTCCACTGACAAGAGAATACGAGAGGTGACATAGTGAAATCTCTTACTCCAAAATGGATCTTGCATCTATTTCTTATTTCTCGAATCTTTTAAGAACCTGCCCAGATCTACGTCACATTATATTTAAATGCACAAAAGTGTAGGACTCCTAATTCATCATTACACTTCTACCAAATCTTCATTGCCATTCCTGCTCTAGAGAGCTCTCTCTCCTCATCAATGCAAATGGCGCCCACCCATGTCAAATCACAAAGATACCATGAGTTTCGGGTATAACAACTTCATGCGCCCACTCGCTCAAATTGAAGTCCATGAAAGGAACTTGAAACATAGAGAGTTACGTCCTTTATTCCCAACGTCTAGGTACGACTATTTCATGTGCCCATATAAAGACTTTTGGCAATTCAAGCATTGTATTGTGAATCTACATTATTATATCCATTCCACTAATATAATGCACGCATGCAATAGCTTAATGAGCTTTCTTAAGCCGGTGGTTCCTCATTTGGCAATCTTCCTTCATTTTACGTGGGGACTCATAAGAACTACCACCTTTCCTCATGGCCTTCTCTGTGCTACTCTAAAGTTCTTTTTACTCTAGCACTTATCTTGTGCCCTTCTTTCTCCACCATTATTGTCCTCACCAACTGTCACGACCTTCCCGAAGGTGAACCGTCAAGGAATGACGAATGGATTACTAAATCCGAAAACTTAGTGCGGACTCTCCCAAGCTCTACTAATCGCAACTTGGTACTCAAAATTTAACTAATTTAAATATGCAATTTTATTCAATTAGGAGTCGCCATTAATCAATTAGAGTTGATTAGAAACCCAAGTAAAGTATGGGAGAATACTTTACTTCTGTGAACTAAAGATTCAATAGGTTCGGGGACATGGTTACACTAAGTTAAACTAGCGCCTTTTTGGTATCATTTTTCTTTAAGTTTCAAAAACATTTTTTTTTGCAAGCAGTCTTAGTTGATTTTAACCTAAGCCACTAATATGGAAATGAGTGGTCATGTGGATCACAATCAATAACATTCAATAAGTCCAAATAGATAAATGTAATAATCATGATCAACCTTTAAGCACAACAAGCTATAACTAAAAATGTATGCCCTAAACATAATTTTTAAATGGGATGAAATCTAATTTTTTTACTTTTTTTGTAAAATTAATTAAGTATTACTTTGATCTAGATTTAATATGCATGCTTTTTTACTCTAACAACATACGACATGCAATTCAAATGACCTAGCTCTAATGACATATGTTAATTGAAAACTATTGTAACATGTATGAAATATAATTTACATGACCCTAAATATGCATGCGTTACATTATATGGGATGAATGACATATTAATGCTATATGCAATGCATTTTTTTTTTATGTTTATTTTTAATTTTTTATGACATTTCTATTAGAATAAGAAATTGCTTCTTGTTTACCATGATTTAATATGGAATAAAGAACAATCAAAAATCTATTTTAACTAATGAAATTTCCTAAGCTTCTATGTCATATGCAATGTAGACTATAAGACTAGTCTGACATAAAATGCATTAATCTACCCTATTATGCAACCGATTTTTTTTATGAATTTTTGTAAGTTCACTAAAAAATCGACACATATAATGCAACTGATCATATAAAGCACACAATTTGCCCCAACCCAAGATAGAAAATCAAAACAATAAAAAACCTGGTCCGATATCTCGCAGCTCAATATTTTTTATTATTGAGATTTTTTTAACACAACACAACAACTTCACTTAATCAGAATATGCCTAATATCTCAAGGAAATCGTGCTTGTAGCAAATATATTGCAAATTAGGCAATTTAATATTTAGATAAGTGAACGGATTAGGAAATTACTTGGATCATCTTTCTCTAGTTCTCACAGACAATCCGTGATAGTTTTCTATTGCTAATGACAGCACATGTGCAAAAAGAAATTAGAAAACAACCGCAAGATGGATAATGTCATTAGCATTGATTTGTCCAGCAACAATATTGATGAAAATTGGTCAACAAAACCACCCAATTGACTCTGGATCTGGACGGTAATTCTTAAGCACCAAGCAGCCGCAAGCAATCTTTAGACAACAATGAGGATGAGCAACAATAGCGAAACTCGGTGAATACCTTTATACAGCAACCACGAGCAGCGAACATGAGTTGTAGCGATGGGGAAGACCACAACGTAGCAGCGAATAACCGCGATGCAGCAGCAACAAATAACGCTGAACAACAACGAACAGCTGAGACACAGCAATGGCGAAAGACCGTGATGTAGTAGCGAATGATCGTAACGCAGCAATGACGAGCAGCAAACAAATACATCGTTCTATCACGCTCACTAGGTGTGAACGCCGAAACGGGGAGGCACGGCTTCAATGGGATGAACTCATGTGGCTACAACAATGGGGATGCGCCGACTAATGAAAAGGATTGAGTCTTCATGTTTTTTTTCTCTCAAGGCCACTTCTTTTGCAAATTCTCCACCCTCAGTGAAGACTGAATCCCCCTCTCTCTCTATCTTTTTTTCTTTCTCTTCTCACTTTCACTTGTCTTCGTCCATCCCCCTTTTACGAATTCTCTCTAGATCTCACTCCTTTTGCGAACTCTCTGCACAATTAATGAAGACGAAATCCTTCTCTCCTTTTTTTCTCACATTTCACCCCTCTCCATCCACCTCCTTCGAGTGCTCCTCTTGGCCTCTATTTATAGATGAAAAAAAATGATTTGTTATTCAGCAAAGATTTCCCCTAATTGTAGCATATATTTACTCAACAAATGATGATCTTCCGCATATAGAGAAAACAGCTCAACCGAAAATGGCTCCAAAATTTAAAATCCTTTTCAAAATTGGCTCAACTAAAAATGGCTCCATCATCCAAAATTTAAAACCTTTTAAACCTCCCTCCACAATCGGATTATTCTCTAATTTTGATATATTTTTTTCTGGTTTGTTTTTTAGATTAAAAAAAAATCTAAATGCAATGTTATGAAATGCTTAATATATATATGATGAACAAGTGAAATAGTCAAAATTTAGGTATTAACACTACCACCGCTATCTCCTCCCCCAAAATCTTCTTTGACGGCGGCTACTTCGGCCGGATTGTCGCCCCAATCTCCTTTGTGAGGAGCGTCGGGCTTAGCATTTGCTCAGCATACAATGGCTAGGCAATCATGGGCAATTCATTCACTTTGCTTTCCAAGGTGGAGTTCCATCTGCAATGATAGAGGAAGCTCCCTATTGATGGATGGCTTAAGATGTTCACCTGTGGGGCCCAAGATGGGAGTCTTAATCCGACGCCGTGGGTACATGTTGTGAATCCATTTGGCAAAAAGCTCAAGGCCTTGTGGCTAGCGTCACCCTTCCCCACATAAAAAAACGACCCATCAAGAAATCTGGTGATTGGTTTCCTTAGTACTCATATTGAACCTATGAAATTATACATTTGTAGGATGAAGAAATTAATGGAGCATATAATCAAATAACACTAATAAAAAGCTTAATCTAAAATTGCAATGCTTTTCAATTTATAATTCTTTGATTATTATTAGGTCATTCGCAAGTGTGAAAAAATTACACATTTATTATTGGATTGAATGACGTGTGTGCGATCAATTAGTTGTGTGAATGAAACCTTCCATATATCAATTCGTAGGAAACAAGGCGCATTCTTTACACTGACAATAATCCTAATAAAAATATTTTTATAATAACATGGAGCATTTATTTGGCAAGTAATTCTTACGGGTACACGCAAACTACCTCAACGCTTTAGCTAATTTGGCTAATGGATTTTGTTTTGATTCAGAAAAAAGACTAAATACATTGGTAACTCTTCTCCACTTCATCCCCATACCAGGTGGGCCTTGGAGGGTCAGTGTGTGTTTCTTCCATTCTTAATAATAAATTGATTAGAGGAATGAGAAAATTTCCTACGACCGGGCCTCTTAATAATAAGTTACATGGAATAATTATTATACTTAAGGTTCCGTTTGTTTCGTTTGTTTAAACTTATCAAGTTATCCTTCCCTTTTTAAGATAAAGATTCTTAGTCGGTGAGATACGAAAAATGTCAAAACTTATGATGGGACTACTTATGTATAATTTGCTCATAATATATGGAAAAGTTAATGCATGATTCTATGGGCCTAGGAAATATCATGCCTCTATAGTCTTTCGCTATTGGATTAAAGTACAACATATCTCAGTCTAAACTAGTGTAATTTCTTTTTTGCTTCTAGATCCAACGGTAAGTTTGTGAGCCACGTGCCTCCCAAGACCATAGACTCACCTGAAGAGTTAGAGGCGATTCTATAGTCTTCAAAAGACATCTTCTCCATATAATTTTCACTGTGAGATTGAAATATAATAAATCTCGATTGTTCAATAGATCTCAATTACTTGACCCAAAAAAGAAAAAACAAAAGATCTTAGTCTTAATGGTTGTAACATTTTTCTTTTTTGATCTAATGGTGAATAGTTCAGGAGACACGGTGTCTCTTAGGAACCATAAACTCACCTAAAGAGTGAGGGGCTATTCCATGGTCCTAAGGAAGCATCGTGCTTTTATAATTTTTTCACCGTTAGATTTAACTACAACATATCTCAACCATTCAATAGATTTCAACTCGATGGTTCTGCCAAAAGAAAAAAATCGGTGGTAGTCATATGGACTTTTTTTTCTTGACACAAGGGGTACCTAGATAGTTGTCGATTACAATGACATGGGTGTAAGCCCATGCTAACCTAGTAGGAGGGTTCTCACCTCTGTCTACTTACCTTAGATGCGGGAGGTTAATATACTTACCTACTATGCGATAATCAAGGCATATGTCTTGACGTGGTGTATACCTTCGTCACCATAGATCCCTTTAATTCCCACCCAATCTTTTTCTTCCTAGGTGAGTGGAAATACTAGGGTGACATTGCAAGGTTTCTCAGTCTAGTGTAGATCTCCCACCTATTTCTTTCTTTTGAGTTTTTTAAGGACCTGCTTAGCTACTCAGTCCAAGAGCAACTTGATATGGCATCACCTTGATAAGAATCAAAAGGAAATTCATTTAGAAAGACTAAAACTACCCTAAGGTACATCAACTTGTGCTCGACTAAAATGACCATAGACAACGCGTCCCAGTTAAGGTTGGCCTGACCACCTCGAGCATGTCAAACAAATTACACCACTAGGCATGGTGAGGCCTGAGTCTGCAAGCAGGTTACACGCCCAAGGCTCGCCCAATTGCATAGGCAACGTGGGTTTTTTATATTTCTAAACGAGTTTAAGATCAAAAGACCAAAAATGGGAAAATTTATCAAAAGTATCTCTAAAAAGGAAATAGAAAAAGATAATCTTATATGGAATGGAATTAAAAAATAAGATGCACATCTCACAAGATTTTACATTATCAAGGAAAGGATTACAAGCTGTATTCTTAAAAGGGAAGAATTATTTCACTGAGCAATTCATGCACGAGCGATGACATCTGCACCAATAAATAATTGGTGGTGGGTATAGAGAATGGTTAGTCAGTAAGGTTTTTTAGTGTTGAATATATGTGAATGCACTTAGGATACATTAGGTAACATATCTGTTCTTGCAAATAATTTTTTTTAAAAATAGTTTTTTGTTATTTCTATTCTCTAAAACAATTTCTTGGTAAAAGAACAAGTTTTGTAATTGTACAAAATTTCTATTTCTGAAATAGAAAAATAATAGAAATACTTTGGTATGGCTAGCAATTTTTTTTTGTGACCTAAATTTTTTTAAATTTTTTTTTGAGATTATTCTTTTCGTCTTTTTTTTTCCTTCCTTCTTCTTCCAGTAGTGGCAGTGGCGGCCGCGATCGACGTTGGTAGCTTGTTAGAAGAGGAAGAAGAAGAAAAGAAGAAAAGAAAAAAAGAATTTATTCCATAAATTGATTTTGGGAAGAAGAAGCTACTTTTTTCTACTTCTTATTTCTATTTCAAATATATTTCCTAGAACAACTTTCTATTTCAAAGAATAAAAAAATACTAGCTAATGTTACTAAATAGATTTTTTTTTTTATACCGAAGAACAAAATAATAGAAAACTTGGAGTGTTAGGTAACATATCTATTCCTGAAAACAATTTTTTTCAAAAATAGTTTTTTTCTATTTCTATTCCCTAAAACAATATCTTAGTAAAAGAACAATTTTTGTAATTGTACAAAATTTCTATTTCCGAAATAGAAAAAGAATAGCAATACGTTTAGTATGACTCATGATTTTTTTTGGTGAACTTAATTTTTTAAATAATTTTTTGAGATTATTCTTTTTGTCCTTTTTTTCCCTTTCTTCTTCTTCTTGTAGTGGCCATGGTTGCGGTGATCGATGTCAGTAGCTTGTTAGAAGAGGAAGAAGAAGAAAAGAAAAAAAGAAAAAGAATTTATTCTAGAAATTGTTTTTGGGAAGAAGAAGCTATTTTTTTTAACTTCTTGTTTCTATTTCAAATATATTTCCTAGAACAACTTTATATTTCAAAGAATAAAAATACTAGCTAATGTTACTAAATAAATTTCTGTTTTTTTTTTTATACCAAAGAACAAAATAACATAAAACTCGGAGTGTTAACTATTTTTGGGAGAGTAAATTTTTTTCCTCTAATTTCTTTCCTTATTCTCCCAATTTAGATTTAGATATGAGAGTTTTGCTCTCCCAATCTTAGAATTGGAAGCTATTTTGTCTGATCTAATTCTATATTTAAAATTTTTCATAAATAATACTCTATCTCTAGTTTCAATAGTGTTCATGGTAGTTTTGGTGTTAAATTTGTACTTGTTCAACATTTTTTATTAAAATATTGCAATTGCTAAAAGATTTGCTCTCACAAGTGTTAGATTTTCAATAGTGTTCATAATAATTTTGATGTCAAATTTGTGCTTGTTCAATATATTTTTATTAAAATCTCGCAGTTACTAAGGGCACGCATGATAACCATTCTATTATTGTTCTTAAACTATTTTTCTATTCTAAATTTATTTTTAGAACAGAAATCTGTTTGGTAAAATAATTTTATTATTCTATTTTTGGAACAAATTTTTAGTTCATAAATGGTTTGAAATAGAAATAAGAAGTAAAAATTTTCTACTTCTCTATTTCTAGAATATCAATGAGAAATAAAAACTCTTTTCATCGCTTGTTTTTGCTATTAGCTAGTTGGCCACCCACGATTGTTGCTTATTGTCCGCCCCTCTCGCCGCACCTTGTAGTTGCCACTGACTATCATTCCCTGCCGGTTATCACTGATTGCTATTATTGTTTCCTGTTGATTCCTATCGATTGCCATCTGCCGTCGTCAGTTGTGGCTGCCTGCCATCACCGCTGGTAGCCACTGGCCACCTCTTATCGTTTGCCACCGCTCGGGAGGAAGAAACTTTGTATTGTTATCAAATAAATTTCTATTCCGGGAACAAAATTTTTGTATTATTATCAAACGCGTATTTTCACTCAGAAACTCATCTAGGAATAGAAATAGAAAAATTTAATTTTGTTCTAAAAATCAATTTCTAGTCAGAATGGTTATTATTCACGCCTTAAAGGATTCACCTACACAAATGTTAGATCTAAGCTTGTTCAATATGTTTATATTGTCTCCATATGATAATGGTGCTAGGGACATCAAACCTAGGCATACATCGCCAAAAGACAAAACCATAGTAACTAATGGAAATCTCGATGTATGCTTATCACTAATGATTTTTTTGATTCAGTGATCAACCTTTGATCTTTCGTTTTAATGTAGTCACAGATCTTATTTTTAAGGATGAGCTTATGATCTCTACTAACCATGCTTTGATAATATACCTTCATTTTTGGTTTTTGATTTGTTTCAAAATATTATGGACTTGCTTTGTTATAGTGACTATTGAGATTTCCAATGAATCCTTTCATTGGTTATTTTGATAAGGAATGGAAATCTCTTTCAACAAAAATAAAATAAAAAAGGAACGAAAGCAATGTGTCCTCAATACCGAATACATGAATGGGTAGGAGTCCTACTCTTACATCATCAATACACTTCAACCAAATCTTTGCCAATTCAAGCATTGTACTAGCAATCTGCATTATTATTTCCATTCAATTGATGTTTATGCATATATGCAATGACTCAATGAGCTTTCTTAACTTGGTGGATCTTTATTTTGGAATCTTCCTTCATCTTACGCAAGGACTCGTAGGATGTGCCTTCTTTAGTCACGGCCTTTTCCATGCTGGTCTTGAGCTCTTTAACTCTAGCCCTTATCATGTGCCCTTCTTTCTCCACCATTATCATCCTCACCAACTTCTCTATCTCATCCCTCCCCACAATCTTCTTTGAAGGCAGCTCCTTTGGCCGGATTGCCACCCCAATCTCCTCCGTGAGAAGTGTCGCATTTAGCCTTTGCTCGGCATACAGTGGCCAGGCAATCATGGGCACTCCGTTCACCATGCTCTCTAGGGTCGAGTTCCATCCACAATGAGATAGGAAGCCGCCCACTGATGGATGGCTCAGGATGTCCATCTGTGGGGCCCACGATGGGATTACTAATCCCACGTTGCAGGTGCGTGCCTTGAATCCATCCGGTAGAAAGCTCAAAAGTTCATCGCCATTACCTCCCTTCCCCACATTAAAGAACGACCCATCAAGAGACTTGGTGGTTGGTTTCCGGAGTACCCATATAAACCTATGAAATTATACATTTGTAAGATGGAGGAATTTATGGTGTATATAACCAAAGAACACTAAAACGAAGCTTAGTTTATACAGGCGATACTTTTTAATTAACCTTTTCGGATTATTATTAGGTTTTTCGCGAGCGTGAAAAAAAATTACACCGCCGTTGGATTGAATTATATATCTGCCACGAGTAAGTTATATGTTTTTCTTTTTCTTAAAAGTGTACACGGGGTCGGATTCGCGAGGCGAAAAGGGTTACCTACCAGCCCCGCCCCGGGGAGCATTTTTGCATGAAAAATTTCAAACCATACCTTTGTCCGCTCAGCTCCAATCCCCAAGCCAGCTCGACCAGCTGCTCAGCCGACATGGTCCCTCCGCTTCCAAACGAGACGAACAACACCGACTCGCTCGGCTGCTTATCCAGCCATTCCAGCAGCTCTTTCCCCAAACCGGCCGGTCCCACCGATCTAATGAGCGGCCCAATGGTATATATCGGACCGTTCGCGACCCGGCCCAAGAACTCCTCGTTCCTCAGGGCGGCCAGCGTCTCCGCCTGCAAATCCTCCCACACATTCAACAAGATTCCATCTCCCGTTGGGATCTCGCTAGCCAACCGCACGTACTCGCGGTACTGTTGGTTAGATCGGTCCAGCATCGGGTCCACCACATCCTCTGGTCGGACCGACTTGCAACCCGGGATATTGAACGGTTCGGTCTGGTCCACATACTCTCCCTTCACTTCCTTGTCCAGCATCGGCGAATGTAGAAGCAACGCAAGAAACCATGCATTGGAAGCGATGTAGACGTACTTGGGGATTCCCAGCTCGTCGCCAATGCACAGATGCTCCGTCCCAAACAAGTCCACGATGAGGACATCAGGCCGGGCCTCCATCACTGCAAGCGCGGACCTGAATGCCGGCCGGGTCTCACGCATCATGACCGCGAGCCTTGTGACCGCAGTGGCATCCGGGCTGAGGCCCACGACTGAGAGGTCTGGGGGTGGTAGCTCCACGATGTTGAGGAGCTTGGGGGTCATGGCAGACTCGATGATCTCGGCCTCAGCGCGGGAGGCCTTCGAGGGGAGGACGAAGATGGTCACCTCGAAGCCGTGGTCGGTGACGAGGCGCTTACCGAGCTCGAGGACAGGGATAAGGTGGCCCAGGCCGGGGCTCGAGAGGAGTGCCGCCCGGAGCTGTTTCTGCGTCTCCATCGTTGAATCGGAGGAAAAGAGGTCGAAAAATATGTAAAGAAGTGAAGCTGAGTGTTTGTACGAGGAGAATGTTTTGCCCGAAACACAGGTTTGGTGGAAGGGGTTTTAAATAGTTGCAAGTACCCGCTCAAGAATTACTTGAGATTCAACGTAAGATAAGCTCTGATCCGTCATAGTCAACTCGACAAGCTAACGGGTCTAATTAGGCTTCTAAGAAAATTTCTTTTAAAAGCATATATTATACCACCGGAATGAACGAAGAAATTCATGAGATGTAATATATAACGTGGGGAAAAAAAGACAAACAGGCGTTTGGCGGTGACTTAGTCAACTCTATAACATTGCTCAACAAGAGATGGGATCATTCATGTGATCATGACCTGATCTTGCTTCCATTTGGTGGCGCCCTTAGCCGCCCGGCACCCTTAGCCGCCCGGCACCTTTCACGTTTCAACAGAAAATTATTAAAAAAGTTATAAATCTATTATAATTATGCAATTTTGATATGAAATATTTTTTTAACCAATTCAGTCATAAACTTTTTGCATTTGTATAATTTCAGTCCATCTAGTCAATTTTGATCCACGGATACTAACGTAACGCTATCAGCGCTAACATGACATTTTTAAAATAATATTTTAATAATTTTTTGAATTTTAATTTTTTATTTGTTCTTTTATTTTCTTAAATTTTTTTCTTCCTTCCCCTAGGGTCGGCGAGGGTCGGCTGATGAGCCAACCCCAAGGGAAGGAGAAAAAAATTAAAGAAATTTTTTTTATTAAAATATATATATTAAAAATGTCAAATTAACGCACGTAGTTTAATACTTTTTTTGTTATTCTCCTTCAATACATTGATTAAGGCTAATCATTTGGCTTACGCAATTGTTTTAATATACTTTTTCTCTGGAACTTATCACCGCATCCCTCGCTTCCAAGATCCGAGATTTTCAATCATTGAAACGTGGGAGAATGGCGGTCGCGCTGCATCCGTTTGACTTCGATTATGACAGAGGGAAGGGTCATGCGTGATTCGCGGAAGAACCATAATCAAAGGCGAAGTAAAATTCTGGTTATTTTCCCCCCGGATGGGGGGTTTGGGAGGAGAGGGTTGATCCTCAATTTTGAACATGACCAGATCTCTTTCGTCCATTGAAAGAGTAGAAATAGGGGCTCCAGTGTTTCTGGCATCCGATGACATATTGGGTTCTCTGATGCTAGCATTATGCATGATTGGGCTTTTATTATATATTGCCTTACTGGGTTAAATAATGAATGCTTTTCTTTAAAAACAAGAGTGAAGTAGAAAAACAACACTTTAGTCTGATGCTAGCATTATGCATGATTGGGCTGCCTCTGGATATTGTTATAATGTTAGAATCATGCGAATATTATAACACCACCTATAATTATATATAAGGCAGAAAAACAAAACCCATAATTTTTATAAAAAGAAAGAGACAACTCTCGGCCCATTTAGGTTCTAGCCCGTTCAGCCCCGGCCCAAATTGCACCAGCGCACCATCTAGCCCAAACAGACTAACCACGGTCCGTTTAAATCCATGACTAGCCCAAAACTAATTAAGCCAATTAAGCCCATGCTACTTCACTCCTCCCATTTTGTCTTTTTTTCTTTTTCTATTTTTTTATTCCCTTCGATATTCTTCTTCCCCGAACGTACCTGCACCTTCCTCTTCACCGAAGCCTACCTCCTTCCTTCTATTCCTTCTGCCTTTTTTTCTTTTCGTTCTTTTTTTTTTTCAGTTTTTTTTTTTTTTTTTTTTTTTTTGTGTTTCTCTTTTCCTCATTTTCCTTTTAATCTTACATTTTTCTCTTGGTCTGCTTTTCAGTTTCTTCATGCACGCCCGACGTCTTCATGAAGCTTCTTCTGTCCGACTATTTCCTCCACTGAACCAACGCCAACAAACGCCATCTCCGGCGAAATTTCACCGGTGCTTGGACCACCATTGCCCATTGGTCAAACCGCTCGACCGGCGGCGACCGCCGCCGGCCACCTTTTTTGACGACCGTTAATCTGTTCACTGGAACAAAGAAAACCCTCGCTCTCCCGACGACTGCGCGATTATTTCGCGAAGACCACACCAAAACATAGTGACCACACAAACAAAAACATGATTAAGCAGCTGCGGATGCAAGCACGGACCGATTCTAAGCTAAAATATGGACTGACTTTTTGAATCTCTTTGAGGCATTTTGTCGAACATGTAAAGTGCATCGACCAAAAAGGAGCTATTCGATCCGCTAGGAACTCAAACACGGGCCTAGACTCCTAACCACACATGCTAGAACGTGAAGCAACATCAGCGAATGCCACCGGGGCCGAGGCTCGTGCGAACTGGTCGATTATGAGCCCCGGCCCGGCGCCTTGCAAGAAAGAGTGACTATTCTCGGCGGGAAGGCCTACCTGGTTTGAGAAAGGGTTGTGACGGACAAGGGCAGATGGACGGACCTTCGGCGACGACCCAGCACACTCTCAAGCTCGCTTTTTCTCTCTACTTCTCCTCTCTCTCACGCTTGAATTCTCTTTCAGATTTTCTCTCCCAAGTCCTCCCTCTCTCGGTCTTTTTTTCCTCTCCCTGTTGGAAATATGATTGAAGATCTTGAGATTGATTTCAATTGTGATTGATTTAGTCAATCGCTAATTAATACAGTAAATAGGAAAATGGCGATACATGTATATTAATTTCCTTTTTAATTCTTTCACTCTTACATTATAAATTCATCATGTACTTGTAGACATAATATACAAGAAAGCCATTTCTCTCTTTCTTCCATTTGCTCGTGTCATGGTATTAGAGCAGCGCTCCTAATATAGCTTCCATAAATCCTTAGAATTGCCTTTGTTTTTTTTTTTTTTTTTTTTTTTTTTTGATCCTTTTGTGCAAGCCTTCATTCTGCAAAACAAGTCGGCAAATCGTTTAGGAATTCTGAAATCTTATCATGGAAGAAAGTAGGAATACCGAGAGTAATCAAACCCCACCACCATCAGGTATTTCACTCGAAGAGGAGCAGCCTTTGGTTCAGCCTTCTGCTTCGGGCTAGATCCCAAGCCCAACAATTTAGTGGGCTTCGATAGTCCCACCAATCCAATGGTATCCCATCCAAGGCCAGCGGGCAGCTGGGCCGGGACAACCATGGGCCCTATACCCATCTCTAGATCAGCCCAATAGTAGAGGGGCTGACTCAATTGATGATTCAGCCCAGATGAATCTAGGTTACAGACCAAGATCCATACTGGGTAAGGGAACGGATCCCTACCCAGTCTTCCAACTTAGGTTCACACCGTACCTTTTTCCATTCACTGGCGATGGCCATCTCGAACTTGGAGATCCGCTCTACACCTCGCCAGCGGATGGGCCGGAACTATGCCTAATCAACCAGCAACTTACCAGATCGGAAAACTACACTTCTTGGGCGCGAGATCTTTGGCGAGCTCTTGTCACCAAGGACAAGGAGGGCTTCATTGACGGCGTTGTCCCTTTTCCGACTGATGAGCGACTGCAAATGCATTGGTGACGATGCAACCAACTGGTTTGCACCTGAATCGGGAATTGTTTGACACTCGAAGTTGCAGCCGACCTTCCTCCGGTAGAGGATTCAAAGACGTTCTGGGACAATATACGGGAAATGTATGGAAAATTAGATCGAGCTCGTTTATTCACACTGACTCAAGCCTTGTCAGATTTAAAACAGGGCAACCTTTCGGTCACCGTGTGCTACAATCGGCTCTCGGCCTTGTGGAATGAAATCGAAGTAGCTGAAGACAAATTGGAAGGACTGGAAGTGACCTTTCGACAATATTGTGCTATAAAGGAAAGAGAGAAGGCAACCAGATTTTTACTTACCCTTAATGAGACCTACTTAGCTTTCCGATCTCAAATTCTGGCGATGGATCCTCAACCACCGCTCGGGCGAATCTTCCAGCTAGTTGTGTAGGAAGAAAATCGGTGAGTTGCTACGATAGAGCAAGCTCGGGTCGATGAAGGGATAAGCCTCGCGGTGTTTTCATCTGTTTTCGGATCAATAGAGATGATGGCTGGAGTTGGTGGAGGCGTCGGAGCTGCTGGAACCATGGGAGGAAGAGAGATCGTGGCTGCGACAAGAAAGAAAAATGAAGACAACCCTAGGTCTTCAAGAATGGACGGCTGGGATTGAAGATTAGGATTGGACGGCTAGAATAAAAGCGCTGGATCCGACGGTTGAGGGAAAGGAGTTGGATCGAACAATTCAGATCAAATTGCAGGAATGGATGGCTGGGATCGACGCTTCAGGTCAGACGGTCCACGAACGCCCATCTTCTCAGCCAAATCGGATGGCTGTCATCATGCCACATCAACACCAATTTATAGGGAATCATATGGCCCACGAAATGCCATGTCAGTAGGGAAGGTTAGTGGACAAAATTTCAAAAATAAAAGTAAATATTGCTAATATTGCAAACGTCCACACCATACTGTTGATACATGTTGGAAATTGCATGGGAAACCAAATGATAAAAAAAGGCAAGGAATCCACAGTTTATCAGGTTTCTGCACAGAAAATAGGTGGAACACCCAATCAGACGATCACCAAAGAACAATATGAGAATATTGTTCAAGTATTGAGCCAGCTCAAGAGTAGTGATGAAGGTGTAGTAGGATTCTCAGGTACCATTTTATATAAAAAGAATTCACCTTCAGTTGATGCATGTATTATCGATACAGGTGTTAGTGACCACATAATATGCAATGAGTATTTATTCTCTCATGTTCATAAAAACACATAATCCCCTATTATGGTATGTTTTCCTAATGGGAACATCCTAATGGGAACATTACTCATGTTACCAAAATTGGTACCGTACATCTTGGTCAGAACTTTATCCTAAAAAATGTCTTATATATTCCAAATTTTGAGTTTAATCTTCTTTCTGTCTCAAGAGTATGTATGGACAATTCTTATCATGCCATATTCAATTCCGAAAGTTGTGTCTTTCAAGACCATTTGACTGGGAAAGTGATGGGCTTGGATAATATGGCACAAGGACTTTATTTCTGGATCAATTCCCCAGGAGATTTAGAATTAATAAATAAAAGCTTTTCTTGTAATGCGATTAATAAAAATAAAAAATCTCCTTTTTCATCAATAAATGGGCCACAATGCACAGTTTCCACATTCAAAATGTCCAATCTGTCATTTAGTTAAACAGTCTCGAGCACCTTTTCCAATTAGTACATCTCGAGCAAAAAATCATTTCTCCTTACTTCACATGGACATCTGGGGTCCCTACCATACCATACATCGGGATGGATCTCGTTTCTTCCTTACAATCGTTGATGACTATACTTGTGCCACTTGGCTATATCTTATGTAGTCAAAGAGTCAAACATTCACTCATTTATCAAATTTTCTTTCCTTAATTAGGAATCAATTTAGTAAATCTATACAACGAATTCGTACAGATAATAATCGTGAGTTCTTCACTTTTGAGCGCACAAAATTATTGTCTACTCTCGGAATACTTCATGAAAGTTCTTGCACTTACACTCCATAACAAAATGGAATTGTTGAACGCAAACATATACATCTCTTAGAGATAGCTCGGGCACTAAAATACCAAGCTTCTATTCCTGAAAAATTTTGGGGTGATTGTGTGATCACAGCAGCTTACTTGATTAATCGCATGCCGACTCGAATTCTTAATGGAAAATCTCCATTTGAAATGCTTTACAATAAACAGCCAAATAATGATCATCTTAAAGTGTTTGGTTGTTTATATTATGCAACAAATGTGGGTCTTCAGGACAAAATGAGTTCCCGTGCAACCAAATGTGTTTTCATGGGATATCCTCTTCTTCAGAAGGGATACCAAGTTATGGAAATTTCCACAGGGAATTTTTTTACAAGTAGGGATGTCATATTTCATGAAGATGTATTCCCCTTCAAAGAGATGCTGCCTTCATCACAAGACACTTCATTAGAAAACAATCAGCCTTTTCTATTTGATAAATATTTATCTGTGGCACCAAGATTTCTTATCGCATCAGGACCATCTTTAACATCAGAACCTTCAATGTCGGCACCAATGGAATCTTCAAATCCCGAGGTAGAATCACCTACTTTATCTGAAGAAATTTCCTCATCTTCTTCCATGGATATGTCAAGGATTGATTCTGAACCATCAGTAGTTTCTAAAAATATAAATGAACAACCTCGATGTTCTGGACGACAGACTCGTTCACCTACGTGGACAAAGGACTATATATGTTCTGCAGCAAGTTCTTCAGGTACTCTGTATCATGTTTCTTCATATGTTTCCTTTAGCCAATTATCGCCACAACATATGTGTTATATCAGTCGAATATCAAAAGAACATGAACCATCTTCGTTCGTTGAGGCAATAAAAGATTCTAGGTGGAGACATGCAATGGAGACAGAACTTACTGCACTCACAGAGAATCATACTTGGGATATTGTCCCATTACCTCCATATCGAAAACCAATCGATGCAAATGAGCATACAAGATCAAGTTTAAGACAAATGGTTCTATTGAGTGATATAAGGCTCGATTAGTAGCTAAAGGCTTTACCCAAAAAGAAGGTTTTGATTATCATGAGACATTTTCTCCAATAGCAAAGGAAGTCATTGTACGTTCTTTCTTATTTGTCGCTACTATACAAAATTGGTCTTTGCATCAAATGGATGTGAATAATGCTTTTCTTCATGGTGATCTGGATGAAGAAATTTATATGGACCTACCTCAAGGACTTTGCAGACAAGGTGAGTCTTGGGTATTTCGTCTTCGAAAGTCCTTGTATGGATTAAAGCAGGCATTAAGACAATGTTATGCTAAGTTCACCGCTGCATTAACCAATGCAGGTTTTCAGCATTCAAAGCATTGTTATGCCTTATTTACACAAACCACAAGGAGTTCATCGATTTATTTGTTGATATATGTTGATGATATACTGGTTATGGGAAATAATGATTTTTATGTTGCAAGATTCAAAGAATATCTGCACTTCAATTTTCACATCAAGGATTTGGGACCTCCCAAATATTTTCTTGGCATTGAGATTGCTCGATCTGATAAAGGAATCTCCCTTAGTTAGAGGAAATTTATCTTGGAAATCATTTCCGAAGCAAGTTTATCAGGCTGCAAGCCGTCGGTAATCCCAATTGAACAAAATGTCAAATTAACGACATATGAGTATGATGTAAATTCCTCTTCACCTAGCAAGGATGCATTCTTAGAGATCCGTCAGGATATCAACGACTTGTTGGAAAGTTAATATACCTTATCATGACAAGACCTGACATAAGTTATGCAATGCAAATACTCAGCCAGTTCATGTACATGCCAAAACAGTCACATATGGATGTAGCCTTGAAAGTTGTGAAATATTTGAAGGGATGTCCAGGACTTGGTATATTTCTATCTCATGATTGTAATATGAAGATGATAGCATTTTGTGATACAAATTATGTTACTTGCCCAATGACTAGGAGATCTGTCACTGGTTTTTGTATAAAATTAGGAAAGTCATTAATTTCTTGGAAGACAAAGAAGCAATCCACTATGTCATTGTCATCAGCTGAATCAGAATATCAAGCCATGGTGAAAACTACTTGCGAAATTGTCTAGACTTAGGAACACAAGTCAATGGACCAAGTGAATTGTTCTGTGATGATGATGCTACACTAAAATTGGCAGCAAATCCAGTTTTTCATGAAAGAACGAAGCACATAGAAGTTGACTGTCATTTCACTTGGGACAAAATCAAAGAAGGAGTCCTGGTGACGAAGGGAATCGAAATAGTGGAACAACCTATAGATATTTTCACTAAACCATTATGCTAGAGACAACACAAATATCTGCTAAGCAAGCTAGGTGTCCTCAACATATATAGCCCACCAGCTTGAGGGGGAGTGTTGGAAATATGTTCGAACATCTTAAGACCAATTCCGATTGTGATTGATTTAGTCAATAGCTGATTAGTACATTAAATAGGAAAATGGCGATACATGTATATTAATTTCCTTTTTAATTCTTTCCCTCTTACATTATAAATTCATCCATGTACTTATAGACATAATATACAAGGAAGCCATTTCTCTCTTTCTTCCATTTGCTCTTGTGCCACTCTCGGATCTCTCTCTCGTTCGGACCTCCCCCCGCTCGAGCTTCTCTCTCGGATCCCCCTTCTACTTGTTCTTTGTCCCGAAGCTTTTTAAGGCCAACGGCAGGCGTGCCTGGCTCTTGCCTTGCCAGCTTTTCGACCGGCCTGCCCCCTCGATCCGCGGATCGCACCAGAGCTATTTCCCTCAATTTGCCTACAACTGTCCTTCACTTTTTTCTTCTTTTTGCAAAAGACGTTCTGTGCGAGGGAGGAGAGGGGAAGAAGGAGCGGGCTAGGCCGAGAAGGAAGAAAAAAAGAGGAAAACAAGCTAAGCCTGTGCGGGAAATGGGAAAGGAGAAAAGAAAGGGGGCCGGGTAGGCCCAGCCCTGGCTTGGACCCACTATGTTTTTTTTTTAAAATTTTTTTGTAAATTTTTTTTGATAAATTTTAAAACTAGTGATGCAAGTGCTCTTAATGTCTATATGCGATGTAAATTTAATAAATTTTTTTGTTAAGGGGTTATAAATTAATCCCTAATTTTCCGATGTGATTAATAAACAATTAAATGAGTTGCCAAAATTTAGGTGTCAACAAATTATTAGTGCAATCAGTTAATTGTGTGAACGAAATAAGAAACAATGCGCATTCTTTACACTGACAATAATCTTAATAAAAATATTTTTATAATAACATGGAGCATTTATTTGGCAAGTAATTCCTACGGGTACACGCAAACTACCTCAAGGCTTTAGCTAATATTGGCTAATGGATTTAATTTTGATTCAGAAAAAAAGACTAAATATATTGGTAACTCTTCTCCACTTCATCCTCCATACTAGGTGGTCCTTGGAGGGCCAGTGTGTGTTTCTTCCATTCTTAATTAGAAATTGATTAGAGGAATGAGAAAATTTCCTACAACCGGGCCTCTTAATAATAAGTTACATGGAATAATTATTATATTTAGAACTCCATTTGTTTTATTTTTTTTAAATTTATCACGATATCTGTCCCTTTTTAAGATAAAGATTCTTAATCGGCAAGACATGAAAATGTCGAAACTTATGGTGGGACTACTTATATATAATTTGCTCATAATATATGGAAAAGTTAATGCGTGATTCTATGGGCCTAGGAAATAATCATGCCTCTATAGTCTTTCGCTTTTGGATTAAAGTACAACATATCTCAGTCAAACTAGTGTAATTTCTTTTTTGCTTCTAGATCCAACGGTAAGTTCCCCCCCCCAAAAAAAAACCATAGACTAGCCCGAAAGGTTAGGGGCGATTCTATAGTCTTCAAAAGACATCCTCTCCATATAATTTTCACTGTGGGATTGAAATATAATAAATCTTGACCATTCAATAGATCTCAAATCTCAATCACCCTAACAAAAAAAAGAAAAAAGATCTCAGTTTAAATGGTTGTAATATTTTTCTTTTTTGATCTAGGGACCATAAACTCATCGGAAGAGTAAGGGCCGATTCTATGGTCTTAAGGAAGCATTGTGCTTTTTAATTTTTTCACTGTTAAATACATATTTCAACTCGATGGTTGTGCCAAAAGAAAAAAATCGATGATAGTCATCTGGACTTTTTTTTTTTCAACACAAGGGGTACAGGGACAGTTGTTGGTTACAATGATATGGGTGTAAGCCTGTGCTAACCTAGCAGGAGGGTTCTTACCTCCATCTACTTACATCATGCATAGGAAGTTACTATACTTGCCTACCAAGAAATAACCAAGATAGATATCTTGACGTGGTGTATAACTTTATCATCACAGGTCTCCTTGATTTCTACCCAATCTTTTTCTTCTCAAGTGAGTGGGAATACTAGGATGACATTGCGAGATCTCTCAATTCAGGGTGGATCTCCCACCCATTTCATTCCTTTGGTGCTTTTAAGGATTTGCTTAGCTGCTTAGGTCCAAGAGCAACTTGATATGGCATCACCTTAATAAGAATCAAAAGGAAATTTATTTGGAAAGACTGAAACAATCCTAAGGTACATCAACTTATGCTCGACTAAAATGACCATAGACAATGCGTCCCGGACAAGGTTGGCCTGACCACCTCAAGCACATCAAACAAATTACACCACCAGGCGTGGTGAGGCTTGAGTCTGCAAGCAAGGTTACACACCCAAGGCTCGCCCAATTGCATAGGCAACGTGGGTTTTTAATATTTCTAAGCGAGTTTAAGTTCAAAAGACCAAAAATGGGAAAATATATCAAAAGTATCTCTAAAAAGGGAACATAAAAAATAATCTTAAATGGGATGAAATTAAAAAATAAGATGGACATATCACAAGATTTTACATTATAAAGGAAATGATTAGAAGTTGTATTCTTAAAAGGGAAGAATTATTTTCGTATTATAGTGGAAGAATTATTTCACTGATCAATTCATGCACGAGCGATGACATTTGCACTAATAAATAATTGGTGGTGGGTATAGTGAATGGTTAGTAGGTAGGGTTTTCTGTGTTGAATATCTATGGATGCACACTTAGGGTGCGTTTAGTAATATATCTATTTCTGAGAATAATTTCTTTTCAGAAATAGTTCTTTTATATTTCTATCTCCTAGAATAATTTTTGATAAAAGAACACATTTGCTAACTGCATAAAATTTCTATTCTCGAAATAGAAAAAAATGGGATTGTGTTTAGTATGACCAACAAATTTTTTTGACCTAAAATTTCTTTTGATTTTTTAATAATTTTTTAAGATTTTTTTTCTTTTTTCCTTTCTTCTTCTTCTTCCAATGGTGGAAGTGGCGGCCATGACTGACGGTGGCAGTTAGTTAGAAGAGGAAGAAGAAGAAAAGAAAAAAAGAAAAAAAAACTTATTCTAGAAATTGTTCCCGTGAACAAAACTACTTTTTTCTATTTTTTGTTTCTGTTTCAAATCTCTTCCCTAGAATAACTTTCTATTTGAAGGAATAAAAAAAAAACTAATTAATGTTACCAAATAAATTTCTATTCTTTTTTTTTTATACTGGAGAACAATAGAATAGAAAAATTGGAGTGTTAACAAATGTGTCCTTAACTAGTCTATGCATCAACTATTTTTGAGTGAGTAATTTTCTTTCCTCTAATTTCTTTCCTTACTTTCCTGATTTAGATTTAGATATGAGAGTTTTGCTCTCCCGATCTTAGAATAGGAAGCTATTCTTTCTGATCTAATTCTATATTTAAATTTTTTTATGAATAAGTACTCCGTCTTTAGTTTCAATAGAGTTCATAGCAATTTTGGTATAAATTTGTACTTGTTCAACATTTTTTTTATTAAAATATTGCAGTTACTAAAAGATTCACTCTCACAAGTGTTAGATTTTCAATAGTGTTCATAGTAGTTTGATGTCAAATTTGTGGCTGTTCAATATGTTTTTATTAAAATCTCGCAGTTACTAAGCGCGCGTATGATAACTATTATATTTCTGTTCTAAAACTATTTTTCTATTCCAAATTTGTTTCTGGAATGGAAATCTGTTTAGTAAAAGAATTTCATTATTCTATTTTTAGAACAAATTTTTAGTTCAGAAATAGATTTGGAATAGAATTAAATAGTAATTTTTTTTTCCTTCTCTATTTCTAGAACATAAATGAGAAATAAAAGCTATTTTCATTGCTTGTCCTTGTTGCTAGCTACCCACCCTTGTCGTTCGTCCTTTGCCGCCCTATGTTAGTTGTTGCAACTGTTGTTGGCTGCCGGGTATTGCCTGTTGCCGCTACTATTGCTTGTCGCCCCCTACCCATCATCGTTTGCCATTGTCAGTTGTTGCTACTTGCCACCGCTGCTAGTAGACACTAGCTACCTCCTACTATTGGCCACCACTCGGGTGAAAGAAACTTTGTGTCGTTATCAAACGAATTTCCATTACGGAAATAGAAATTTTGTATTATTATCAAATGCGTATTTTCGCTCAGAAACTTAT
Organism: Corymbia calophylla; assembly: GCA_014182845.1. Taxonomy (NCBI): domain Eukaryota; kingdom Viridiplantae; phylum Streptophyta; class Magnoliopsida; order Myrtales; family Myrtaceae; genus Corymbia; species Corymbia calophylla. Next base: position 13,448,351 of record CM024700.1, read on the forward strand.
CTAAGAATAAAAATAAAATAATCTATTTTTGTTTCAGTAATCAATTTCTGGCTAGAATGATTATTATTCACACCCTAAAGGATTCACTTACACAAATGTTAGATCTAAGCTTGTTCAACATGTTTATGTTGTCTCTGTACGATGATGGTGTTGGGGATATCAAACCTAGGCATACACCGCCGAAAGGCAAAGTTGTAGTTACTAATGGAAATCCTAGTGTATGCTTATCATTGATATTTTTTTGATTCAGTGATGAACTATTGATTCTTTTGTTTAGATATAGTCACAGATCTAATTTTTAAGAACGAGCTTATGATGATCTCTGCTAATTATGCTTTGATAATATACCTTCATTTTTGGTTTTTGATTTGTTTTGGAGTTTTACAGACTTGCTTTGTTATAGTGACTGTTGAAATTTCCTATGAATCCTTTCATTTGTCATTTTGATGAGGAATATAAATTTATTTTGACAAAAAAGAAGAAGAATGAAAGCAATGTGTCCTCAATACTGAATACATGAACGGGTAGGAGTCATAGTCTTACATTATCCATACAATTCAACCAAATCTTTGCCAATTCAACCAAATCTTGCCAATTCAAGCATTGTACTCTCAATCGGCATTATTATTTCCATTCAACTGATGATTTTTCATATATGCAATGACTCAATGAGCTTTCTTAATCTGGTGGATTCTCATTTTGCAATCTTCCTTCATTTTATGCAGGGACTCGTAGGATGTGCCTCCTTTAGTCACGGCCTTTTCCACGTTGGTCTTGAGCTCTTTGACTCTAGCTCTCATCACGTGGCCTTCTTTCTCCACCATTATTGTCCTCACTAACTTCTCTATCTCCTCCCTCCTCACAATCTTCTTCGATGGCAGCTCCTTTGGTCGGATTGCCACCCCAGTCTCCTCCACGAGGAGTGTCGCATATAGCCTTTGCTCAGCATATAGTGGCCAGGCGATCATGGGCACTCCGCTCACCATGCTCTCTAGGGTCGAGTTCCATCCACAATGAGATAGGAAGCCGCCCACTGATGGATGGCTCAAGATGTCCACCTGTGGGGCCCACGATGGGAGTACTAATCCCACGTTGCGCGTGCGTACCTCGAATCCATCTGGCAGAAAGCTCAAAAGTTCATCGCCACCTCCTCCCTTCCCCACATTAAAGAACGATCCATCAAGAGACTTGACGGCTGGTTTCCGAAGTACCCATATAAACCTATGGAATTATACAAGATGGAGGAATTTATGATTTATATAACCAAAGAACACTAAAACGAAGCTTAGTTTATACATGCCATACTTTTTAATTAACCTTTTCATATTATTATTAGGTTTTTCACGAGCGTGAAAAAAATTTACACCGCCGTTGGATTGAATTATATATCTACCACGAGTAAGTTATATGTTTTTCTTTTTCTTAAAAGCGTACATGGGGTCGGATTCGCGAGGCGAAAAGGGTTGCTTACCAGCCCGCCCCGGGGAGCATCTTTGCATGAAAAATTTCAAACCATACCTTTGTCCGCTCAGCTCCAATCCCCAAGCCAGCTCAACCAGCTGCTCAGCCGACAAAGTCCCTCCGCTTCCAAACGAGATGAACAACACCGACTCGCTCCGCTGCTTGTCCAGCCATTCCAGCAGCTCCTTCCCCAAACCGGCCGGTCTCACCGGTCTAATGAGCGGCCCAATGGTATATATTGGACCGTTCGCAACCGGGCCCAAGAACTCCTCGTTCCTCAGTGCGGCGAGCGTCTCCGCCTGCAAATCCTCCCACACATTCAACAAGATTCCATCTCCCATCGGGATCTCGCTAGCCATCCGCAAGTACTCGCGGTACTGCTGGTCAGATCGGTCCAGCATCGGGTCCACCACGTCCTCTGGTCGGACCGGCTTGCAACCTGGGATATTGAACGGTTCGGTCTGGTCCACATACTCTCCCTTCACTTCCTTGTCCAGCGTCGGCGAATGTAGGAGCAACGCAAGAAACCATGCATTGGTAGCGATGTAGACGTACTTGGGGATCCCCAGCTCGTCGCCAATGCACAGATGCTCCGTCCCGAACAAGTCCACGATGAGGACATCAGGCCGGGCCTCCATCGCCATGAGCGCAGACCTGAACGCCGGCCGGGCCTCGCGCATCATGACCGCGAGCCTTGTGATCACGGTGGCATCCTGGCTGAGGGCCACGACTGAGAGGTCTGGGGGTGGTAGCTCCACGATGTTGAGGAGCTTGGGGGTCATGGCAGACTCGATGATCTCGGCCTCAGCGTGGGAGGCCTTCGAGGGGAGGACGAAGATGGTCACCTCGAAGCCGTGGTCGGTGACAAGGTGCTTACCGAGCTCGAGGACGGGGATAAGGTGGCCCAGGCTGGGGCTCGAGAGGAGCGCCGCCCGGAGCTGTTTCGGCGTCTCCATCGTTGAATCGGAGGAAAAGAGGTCGAAAAATATATAAAGAAGGGAAGCTGAGTGTTTGTACGAGGAATGCCCGAAACACAGGTTTGGTGGAAGGGGTTTTAAATAGTTGCAAGTACCCGCTCAAGAATTACTTGAGATTCAACGTGCCTGATTTACAGACAAGCTCTGATCCGTCATAGTCAACTCGACAGGCTAACGAGTTTAATTAGGCTTCTAAGATAATTTCTTTTAAAAGCATATATTATACCACCAGAATGAACGAAGAATTCATGAGATGTAATATATAATATGGGGAAAAAAAAGACAAACAGGCGCTTGATGGTGCCCTTAGTCAACTCTATAACATTGCTCAACAAGAGATGGGATCGATCATGTGATCATGACCTGATCTTGCTTCCATTTGGTGGCACCCTTAGTGGCCCAGCACCTTTCATGTTTCAATGGAAAATTGCTAAAGACGTCACAAATTTATTGCAATTGTGCAATTATAATATGAAATAATTTCTGATCTTGCTTCCATTTAGTGGCACCCTTAGTGGCCCAGCACCTTTCATGTTTCAACGGAAAATTGCTGAAAAAGTCACAAATCTATTGCAATTGTGCAATTTTGATATGAAATAATTTTTTTGGCCAATTCAGTTCTAAACATTTTTTATTTGTGTTATTTTAGTCCATCTAACTAATTTTGGCCCACGGATATTGACGACCCTACCGGCGTTGACATGATATTTTTAAAATAATATTTTGATAATATTTTGAATTTTAATAATTTTTATTTGTTCTTTTATTTTCTTTAATTTCTTTCTCCCTTCCCTTAGGGTTGGCGAGGGTCGGCTGATGAGCCAACCCCAAGGGAAGGGGAAAAAAAAAGAAAAGAAAAGAAAAAGAAAAGAAAAAATTATAAAATTTTTAAAAATTGTAAATTTTTTTTAAAATTATTAAAATATATATAAAAAATGTCACATTGACGCATTCTCCTTCAATATATTGATTAAGGCCAACCATTTCGCTTACGCAATTGTTTTAATATACTTTTTCTCTGGAACTTATCACCGCATCCCTCGCTTTCGAGATCCGAGATTTTCAATCATTGAAACTTTGGAGAATAGCGATCACACTGCATCTGTTTGACTTCGATTATGACAGAGGGAAGAGTCATAAGTGATTCGCGGAAACATGATCAGATCTCTTTCGTCCATTGAAAGAGTAGATATAGGCTCCGGTGTTTCTAACATCTGATGGCATATTGGGCAGAGCGAACCAGGTAACACTTTCGTCTTATGGAGATTTTCCTTCAAAGGTAGTGCATTAGCTATATAAACATACTTTCTAATAGCTGGTTGAATAACCTCCCAGTCTATTATGGATTTTATCATGTACTGATTCCGAACTTTCTTATGTTTTTGCAACGGTTAAGTAATGAATACTATTTCTTGATAAAGAAAAGGTGAAGTAGAAAAACAACACTCATAATTTTAACCCGTGATTCTCCAATGCTAGCATTATGCATGATTCGGCTGCCTCTGGATACTTTGCTTTAAAAAACAAGTTTAGTGTTGATATTGTTAGAATCATGCGAATATTGTAACACCACCCATAATTATATATAAGGCTATTCAAAACTTTCACTAATCATTAAGAATGACAGAATACACAATAGTTCATCTCTAGTCACAATCCTAGAGGCTCAACACATCAACAATACAATAATATATCATCACCACAAAGTGGATAAACAAACCAGCAAGAAAGCTCTACCATAGTCAAGAGAAGTTGAGAGACAATTTCAAGAAGGATTTCAATAAACAAGATCAATCCACATGTAGATTTTGATCTTATGAACAACATACTAAAATTTCAACTGATTCCAACAAGATTTCACCTTAAAATCTAAAGTGTCTCTTTTCTTCTTAATCACCGTCTCTCTCCCACTCTCTTTTTTTTTTTTTAAACGGTCCTTTTTATCTCTTTCCTATCAAGAACGTTCAGCTTATTTTCTTTTCTTTTCTTTTTTTCTTTTTTTTTAAATTATGTGTTGACCCTGTGAGGCGGATCCAGCCGATCATGCCTGTCAAAAGAAGGAAAATGCTCACTGAAACAAAACCAGATTTTTTGAGTGTTTCCCCAGCGAGATAAACAGAGAAGTTCTAGAGATCATGATATGGCATGCTTGTAGGGCGCACACTGCAAAATTTGACACCTGAGCGATTACTAAGAGAGGAGCCGTTCAATTTTATTTTTACTTAAAGGTTTAAGCCAAAAAATTATAGACCAACACATGAAATTTCTTGTCATAAACAAGTTCAGACGTGCACTTTAACATCCATGATGGGAAACCCTCTTAGTTGCTCGACTTTCAGTAATCTTCGAAATTATTATTATTTCAATTTGCAAAAGAGAAGTATATTGCTTTCCATATAAAGTCATTGGTTAATCATCCTGACAAAATGAAGAGCTAATCTGTTCACTTGTATAGATATAACTAGTGATTTCATGCTTCTTAGAACTGTGTATCCTAACCAGTATGTATTCACGGATATTTATTTTCATGGATCATTTGTCTCCATTCTATCACTTCCATGTTCTTTGTAACGGTCCACGTGATATAACGCATGGTCGAATACTGGAGTTTTCTCAAAGGTTGTCAAAGGCCTCAACTGTTCAAACGCGACTTAAATTGACAAAAGAGAAAAAATGGAGAACTATTCTTTTTACCGATAGATTTTGCGAGCTTGACTGGTACATCAAACGGATTGTTGGGGATATTAGAGATTCAACTGATTGTTTCGAAGGAATTTTCTTTAGGAAGAATCATTGTGATCATGGATGAATTGGTGTAAGAATGGAAGGATTATTAGAAAAGTCTTAATCCTATTATACGAATGCTGATTTAATTATAAACCTTTCAATTTGATCGATTTAATACTAAACCTTTTGATGATTTGTCAAAGTAATCATTCTGGCCAATTTTGGCCGACTATCTCTACGTGGACACTGGCCCTTCTTTGTGACATGCCAGCGTTGATGTGGACAATTTTTTGTCTTTTTTGTCTTTATCTTTTGCTTTCTTTTTTTCCTTCTTTTGAGATTGCTCCGTTCAGCATCGGGTGCACCATGTCCTTTGGTCGGACTGGCTTGCAAACCAAGATCCTAAGTCGTTCGGTCCGGTCCGGTTCATGTACTCTCTCTAAGCTTCCTTGTCCAGCGTCGGCAAGTGTAGGAGCAACGCAAGAAACCATGCATTGGAAGTGACGTAGACGTACTCGGGGATCCCCAACTCATCGCCAATGCACAAATGCTTTGAGGCAAACTAGTCCACGATGAGGACATCAGGTTGGGCCTCCATCGCCGCTGGTGCGAACCTGAACGCCAGTCGAGCCTCGAGCATCATGACTGCGACCCTTGTGACCGTGGCAGCATCCTGGCCAAGAGGACAGGGGCAGGAGCTCCACGACGTCGAGGAGCTTGGGGGTCATGGCGGAGTTGATGATCTTGTTGGAGATATGATTTGATAACGAGGTTGCAATACATAATTTGGCTCAATTGATAAAATCAATGGAGATATGATTTGATATCAAGGTTGCAATCGAGGATTTGGCTCGATTGATAAAATCAATCAATGATTCAAATTGATTATGTATCTTTCATTATTTCCTTTTATTATCCATACGTTGTTCCATAAATATGTGTAAAAGAATGTATTGACATCAAGTAAAAAAAGAACAAAAAATTCTTCTCCTATTTCCATCAATCTTCTCTTTTCCGACTTCCAATTTGCAGGATTCTTCGATTCATGTCATGGTATCAGATTGTCGTTTTTTTCCTAACTTAGCTTCCGCGTCGACATACGACATAAGTGCCAAAACTTGGCCCTTAAAGTACCAAAAGTTACAAAAGTTACAAAAGATACATTTAAGTGCCAAAATCGGAGTAAAATGGATCGATTAACGATGAAAATTCCAACCAAATTGCTAATGTGTCCATTTTCCGGCGACTTCATTGCCGACGAAAAAGCATTTTTGTCAAAATAAAAAATCCACGTGATAATTTTGACCAAAAAAAATTGCTAAGTCATACTAATTTTTTTTTTTTAAATCGATTTTATTTTTTAAAAAAAAAGAGGGGGAAGGGGGATCCGGCGAGGCCGGGCCCTCGACGCCGCCGGGAAAGGCCGGTGACGGTGGGCGAGGGCGGCCGGGGTCTTGGCCGGCCAATGGCCGGCGATCCCGGCCGGCTTGCGGTGAGGGTTGCCTAGACCGGCCGAGGTCTGGGCGGCCGATGACCCTTGGCTTGGCCGGCGAGGGCCCGTAGCCCTTGTCGTAGGCCGGCCGGGGTCGCCGGCCACTAGCTAGGGCCGGGCGACCCCGGCCGACCTTTGCCCACCATTGCCGGCCCTTCCCGGCGATGGTGGGGCGGCGACGGCGGCGGCGGCGAGTGCTGCATAGCGCTCGCCGGATCTCCCTTGCCCCCCTTTTTTTAAAAAATTAATTAATTTTATAATAATAATATATTTTATAATTATTTTATACTATTTAATTAATAATTTTAAGAATCCACGTTAGCGTAAAACGACGTCGTTTTGGCTGATTTTTCGCCGACTCAATTTCCGGCGAGCCACTTAGGCAAGAAAATTAATAAAAAATTGTCACATAAAATTTCCGATAGGGTTCCGACGATTTGGCACTGAAGTGATCCATTTGTTTTGAAAAATGACACTTAAGTGTACATTTTGTAACTTTTGGCACTTAAGTGTCCATTCGTGCCAAGTTTTGGCACTCGGGCTGTACTTATGCCCTTCCGTGTCTCTGGAATTGCCTCCGCCTTGTCTCTGAATTTGTTGTTGTGAATCTTTTTTGCAAAACAAATAAGCACACGTGAGGAATTCATTTGCGACTCATTCTACAAAGCCTTCAGGATTGCCTCCGATCAACTTTTTTTCCCTTTTAATTTTGTTGTTGCGAAATACAATATGCAAAACAAGAATTAGTGCACCGGGTAGAAATCCACGTGCATTTGATATAATCCTTATCAACAATACCATGGCAAATAATGGGGAAAATCCTACAATGGAGGAGAATTTGAATTCACCAGAAAGTAGAGCCTCTGATCAAGTTGATCCTCCGGGAAATGAGAAACCCGCTGTTCAACGTTCGACTACTCCTGTCCAGATTCCGGGTCTGCCTCAGTGGCTGCCAGTCCAGTGGTTTCCGATTCATGGGCCATGGGCTGTCGGACAAAATTAGTCGTGGGCCCAATATAATTTACTAGGAGAAGATACAGCCCAAAATGCCGGAGCCCAACCCAATGAGTATGGATAAACTCCAATCAACGTTGGGCCCAACTCGGGTGCTAGGATGAGCAGGGAAGCCCCGGTCATAGACCCAAACTCGTTCCACCGGGTCCTGGGATATATCCCTACCCGATTTTGGAACCTGGTTTCCTGCCTTAGGGTATCCTGGCTAGCGGCAGCCGCCCATAGCCTGGCAACCCGCTCTACACATCGCTGACCGACAAATCTGAATTGCGCCTCATCAACACACAGTCATCGGACCAGAAAATTATAGTGCTTGGGCTAGGGATTTCCGATGAGCCCTTATCACAAAAGACAAAGACGGATTTCTTAACTGAACTGTGCCCTTTTTGACTGATGACCAATTGTGACGTCACTAGCGCAAATGCAACTAGCTTGTTTACATATGGATAGGAAATTGCGTCTTTCCGAAAGTTGTGACCTGACTTCCTCCGACAGAGGATTCAAAGAGCATGTGGGAAAACATTAAAGAAATGTATGACAAATTACATCGTGCAAAAAAAATTTCTTTCATGCAAGCATTGATGGAATTAAAGCAAGGGACCATGTCTGTCACCACTTGTTTCATGCAAGCATTGATGGGAAGATTATCTATGTTACACAAGTTGGCACAATCAATCTCACCCTCCCATGACACTCATAAATGTCCTCTACGTTCCTTAATTTCCATTCAACCACATTTTTGTTGCCAAAGTTTGCTGGGACAATTCTTGCCGTGTTCTTTTCAATTCTAACAACCCCTTCGACTAGGAAACTAATGGACTTGGGTAATGTCTTAGAAAGATTATACTTCTGGATCAATCATCCGAAAAATAATGATTCATCATGCATAAATAAAGAATCTTTGTGTAATGCTTCTTCCAATGCAAAATCATTTCTTTCTCATGAAAGATTGGGCCACGATGCTTCTTTTCCTCAACCTCATTATCCAATTTGTCCCTGGGCAAAACAATCACGTATTCCTTTTCCTATTAGCAATTTGTGTGCCAATGAAATTTTATCACTCATTCATGTTGATACTTGGGACCTTATCACACATTGCATCGAGACGGGTCTCATTTCTTTCTCATTATAATGGATGATTTTTCTCGTGCAACATGGATCTTCCTTATGCAATCCAAGAAACAGGTTTTTGCTCGACTACAAGTTTTCCTCTCCTCATTAAAAGATCAATTTATAACTTCCGTTCAATGCATTCACACTAACAATGGAAGTGAATTCCTTAATATTGAATGTGCATCTCTTTTCTCTTCCCATGGAATTTATCATAAATGTTCATACACATACACTCCAAAACAAAATGGGGTTGTTGAACGTAAACAGCATCAACTTTTGGAAGATGCATATGCTCTTAAGTTCCAAACTTCCATTCCAAAAAACTTTTGGGGAGATTGTATGATTACGGTAGCTTATCTGATTAATCACATGCCGACTCGAATTCTTGGCGATCGAACTCCTTTTGAATTGCTCTTTGGAAAGAAACCTAAGATTCATTACCTAAGAGTATAGTGTTTATGCTATGTTACTACTCTGGGCCCTCGAGACAAAATGAGTCCTTGTGCTTGTTAATGCATCTTTATTGGGTTATTCGACTGCTCAAAAAGGTTTTGCTCAAAAAGGTTCTTTGAACCATCTATAAGAGATTTCTTTATCAGTAGGGATGTAATGTTCTATGAAGATATATTTCCCTTTCAAGATGAAGCAACATCGCATGAACATTCTAGATCTAATCATCGTCATTTTTTATTTGAAGAGGATCTATCTCCCAATCAACAAATATTCTCTATTGCACCTCTTGGCATCCAATATCTCCTCTAGTCATGGAGACTACAAAATATGCTTCATCATCCATGGATTATTCACCTCCGCCCATTGAAGAGTCACATGAAGAACACTCTGTCTCTCCTTCTAGACTATCATCTCTTGGTGAAATGCCATCTCCACCAGCAGAAACTATCAATGAGCCTATACCCCTACACCTATCCAAGATATTCAACTTTGTCGTTTAGGCCACACCACTTGGCCACCCACTTGAACTAAGGATTATATTTGCGTTGCTCCCACAACATCGGCTACTCGCTACCCAGTCTCTTCCTATGTTTCATTTAGTCGGTTGTAATTGGAACATATGTGTTGCATTAGCTATATCTCTGAAGAGCGAGAACCATCTTCTTATGATAAAGCAATTTGTGATCCATGATGGCAAAAGTTCATGGAAGTAGAGCTGCATGCACTAATGGAGAACCAGACTTGGGCTATTGTACCCCTACTTTAACATTGTAAATCAATTGGTTGTAAATGGATATACAAAATCAAATACAAGACGGATGGATCCATTGAACGCTATAAAGCTCGATTGGTGGCCAAGGGCTTTACACAACGAGAGGGCTTCGATTACCATGAGACATTCTCTCCAAGGACAAAAAGAGTCACCGTCTGATCCTTCTTGTCTATTGTTGCCTTTTGTGATTGGAAATTACATCAAATTGATGTTCATAATGCTTTTCTACACGGTGATCTAGAAAAGAAATCTATACGAATCTCCCACAAGATTTATGGAGACAAGGGGAGTTTAAAGTATGTTGTTTTTGCAAATTCCTCTATGGTCTCAAATAGGCTTTTCGACAGTGGTATGCAAAATTTACTGCTACACTCACAACTACTGGCTTTAAACAATCCAGACATGATTATGCACTCTTCATATGGACAAAATGTGCGTCATCTCTCTATCTAATGATATATGTCAGACATACTCATTATGGGAAATGATGAATCTGCGATTGAGAATCTCAAAGGATACTTGCACTTTGCATTTCATATCAAAGATCTAGAACCTCCTAAATATTTTCTTGGCATTGAGATTGCCCGATCAAAATTGGGAATATCTCTTAGCTAATGAAAATCTATCTTGAAAATTATATTAGAAGCAAGTTTATTGGGGTGTAAACTAGCGGCTATCCCTATCGAATAGCATACCAAAATTAACCACAGCCGATTATGATGTGGGAACTTCATCTCAAAGTAATGATCTATTACTTAAGGATTCATATGGTTACCAGAGACTCGTGGGGAAGCTCATCTACCTCACTATGACAAAGCCAGATATATGTTATGTAGTGCAAACACTCAATCAATTTATGCATAAGCCAAAACAATCTCATATGAATGTAGCATTGGAAGTTGTGAAGTATTTAAAGAAATGTCCAGGACTTGGAATACTTCTTTCCCAAGAATCTAATATGGAGATGAAGGTATATTGTGACACGGACTATGCTACATGTCCTATGACCAAAAGAAGCACTATTGGGTTTTGCACCAAGTCTAAGGAATCACTACTCTCATGGAAGATGAAAAAGCAAACAATTGTATCGCTAACATCGGCTAAAGTTGAATATTGAGTCATGGCTAAAACTGTTTGCAAAATAATTTGGACGTGAGGCTTACTTTTGGACCAAGGCGTACAAGCTAAAGGACCCACTACATTGTTTTGTGATAATGATGTAGCACTTAAGCTACCAGTAAATTCTATATTTGACGAAAGATTAAAACATATAGAAGTTGATTGTCACTTCACTCGAGACAAGATTTAAAATGGGACTATCAAGACAATGGGAATTGGAACCACGGAATAGCCTGCGGATATTTTAACCGAACCATTGTGTCAGAAAAACACACATATCTCTTAAACAAGTTAGGCGTTTTGGACATATACAAGCCATTGGCTTGAAGGGGAGTGTTGGAGATATGTGTTCAAGATATGATTTGATATCAAAGTTGCAATTTAATATTTGGCTTGATTGATAATGTATCTTTCATTATTTCTTTTTATTATCCATACTTTGTACTATAAATAGTGTAAAAGAATGTCGACATCAAGTAAAAAAAGAATACCAAAATTCTTCTCCTATTTCCACTAGTCTTCTCTTTTCCGACTTCCAATTTGTGGGATTCTCCAATTCATGTCAGATCTCGGCCTCGGCGTAGGATGCCCATGTGGGGAGGATGAAGATGGTCACCTCGAAGCCGTGGTCGACGATGAGGCGCTTACCGAGCTCTATGACGGGGATGAGGTGGCCCATGATGGGGCTCTAGAGGAGTGCCATGGAGCTTTATTGGCTTCTCCATCGATGAGTTGGAGAAAAAGAGGTCTTTAAGTAGTTGAGATTCAAACTTGACAACCTCGCGAGTCTAATCAAACTTTTACGATTTTTTTTTCAAAAGCATATGATATTATACCAGTATATAAAGAATTTTTCAAACTTACACGGTATACCGATAAACATGTAAGTGTAGGAAAAATATTCAAACTTACTGAACTAGAGCTCTAGCTTGAATTCGATAGTCATTTATAGATTGTAAAATATGTAGCACTATTGTCAATTGTTTTAAAGTTTAGCTTTTCGATAAATACGTGATTTAATAACTAAACATTTTGACCCTCCCTCTTTAAGGCGTAAGGTGGACTTTAACGTAAAACTAAGCAGGAAAATATAAAATAAAGAAGGCAAATAAGGGATCTAGAAAGATTTAAATTCATAATCTTCTTATATGAAAATTTATTAGATCAATTCTAACTGTTTCAAAAACTTAAACTATTAAATGAAAATTTAAATATTTTAACAATTATAATCGACTTGAGTTGAATCAAGGTCATGTATCTAAATTATTCATTTGCCGCAAATATTAAGCAAGAAATTTAATATTCGATTGAGCTCCAGATGAGTTGTGTTTCAAATCCCTAAAACACGAGTCAAGTCAAGCTCAAATTTGAGGAAAATTGTTCAAAAGGTCCTAAACCACTTGCACTTTAACCAATTCAGTCCTAAACATTTTAATTTTGCCAATTTAAATCCAAATTTTTTCACGTTTTATCAATTAAGTCATAAAACCTTTTGCGTTATGCAATTGAGTCCACCTAATGTGTCTTAGCCAGAAATTGATGGTGTGGTCATCGAAAGTCCTATGTGACATAATTTGATGCTGATGTAGACATTTTTAATATTTTTTTTGAAAATTTTAATAATTTTTTTGTTTTTTTTTTGGCTTGAGGGCTAGAAAGGTTTGCTGGCCACAAGCGAGGGCAAAGATGCCCTTATTGTCACTAGGCAAGGGTGTCGTGGACCTCACGGGCTTTGGGAGTCGTGATCTCACCTTGATGGGTGTGGAGTCGCGGCCCTTGCGCAAACCCCATAAGGACCATGACACCCTCACCTAGGGCTGGCAAGGGCCACGATGCCCTCGTTTGGCCTATATATGGCAAGGGCATCATGACCCTTGCCGAATCTAGGACCCATGCCGGAACGAGGCGAGGTCATGTGCCCTTGCTTTGGCTTGGGCTAGGGTCGCAATGCCATCTCCCAATGTTGGCAAGGCATCCAGCCCTTGCCTATAGTTGACAAGGGTTGGCCAGTGACCCTCATTGGTGCTTAGACAAACAAAAAAAGAAATGAAAATGAAAAAAGAAAAGAAAAAATACAATAATTATTAAAATTTTCAAAATATATTAAAGAACTTTCATGTTGACGTTAGCATCACCAGCTGTGTTACGTAAGACCACTAGCAACCACGTCATCAATTTTTGACCAAAATTGGCTGAATATACTCAATTAGCAAAACATGCAAAGATTTAGGATTTAATTAGTAAAATTGAAATTTTTATGATTGATTTAGTTAAAGTGCAATAAATGTAGACTTTTTTTGACAATTTTCCCCTCAAATTTGACACTGTTTGTGTATGGTCGACTTAACTGTACACCCTAATAAGAGACTCGGGTTGAGTATGTGGTCCTCTATCGATACAATGCCTTCGTCACGTGTGTAGTAAGTCCGAAAGGATTATACTAGATGCACGTGTAAATAATTCTTTTGTGCATGTATAGATGAGTTAAAATGGGCATTTCTAAGGACCACTCAGCAAAGAAGTTCAGCTTTTATTACCACCAAAAGTTTATACACAAACTCCTTGTGTGATATTCTGTTCTCTGCCTCCGAAGAGGAATCGCTTATACTTCATCATTGAGTGGATCGCTGGTTGGAACACTCGGTGCACTTCCGATAGAAAACGACTGTCCGATAGACCGATGCTCGAACATTTGTTCCTAGTAGATTTCATATCCCACGCCATCTGTTCATAAGCTCTAAAAATTGTTGAGGTGTGGTTCGTGCAAGAGCCATAGGGGGCAACGCTCCCAAGTCACCAAAAGGGCTTTTATATTTTAGACCTGTATTTTATTAATAATTTGGATTTGGACCATGAATACGTATTGATAAATGCCACCACTATATAATATCTTTCTCTGACAATTGAACTGGAAAAGAGAGGTATGAATTACTAATTACATTCAAATCATTCATTAAATGTAGTCTTAATTTAAGAGTGAACATAAGTAAACCTTGTGTCTCGACTTCTCTTACTTGCTTCACCCTCTAATTCATTGTGTTTCTACACCTAGCCTCAACAAAAATTCCGGCAAGAAAAGTTACAGAAGAGGGAATAAAACAAGCATCAGATGTGGGAAGGCTTGGAGGATTCCATGACATTGCTCGAGAAAAAGATAGGACCACGAATGTCATAATCATATTTTGCCCCATTTGGTGGCGCCCTTAATTACCAAGCACCATTCATGGCTAATGTATTAAAGTTCCTTCATGGAGCTATCTAAACAAATGTTTGACAGTTCTTTTTTTTTTTTTTTTGGCTTAAACTTATCAAGATACCCGTTCCTTTTTGAGATAAAGATTATTAACCAATGAACCGTGAAGAATGTCAAAACTTATGATGGGACTACTTTTGTATAATTTGGTCATAATATATGGAAAAGTTAATGTGTGATTTTATGGTCCAGGAAATATCATGCCTTTATAATCTTTTGCTGTTGGATTGAAATATAACATATCTAAGCCTAAACTAGTGCAATTTCTTTTTTGCTTTCAAATCCAATGGTAAGAGGCACATGCCTCCTGGGACCATAGACTCTCCAGAAGAGTTAGCAGTGATTCTATTGTCTTCAAGAGACATCTTCTCCGTATAATTTTCACTATGGGATTGAAATGTAATAAAATCTCGGTCGTTCAACATATCTTAATCTGAATGGTTGTGATATTTTTCTTTTTCGATCTAATGGTGAAAAGTTCAGGAGATACAATGTCTCTTAAGGACCATGACTCACACAAAGAATCAGGGGGCAATTCTATGATCCTAGGGAAGCACCATACTCTCAAAATCTTTCACTGTTCAATTGAAATGTAACATACCTCAACCGTTCAACAGATTTCAACCCAATGGTTGCGCCAAAGAAAAAATCGTGAGCCTTATGGGCATCATTTCTCTAGACATAAGAAAAAGGTGGAGCAACTTGATAAGATTCAAAAGGAAATTCATTTGGAAATACTGAAACTACCCTAAGGTGCATCAACTTGTGCTCAACTAAAACAACCATAACAATGAGTCCCGAACAAGGTTGGCCTAATCACCTCAAGGAGGGAAAATTATGAAAAAGTCTTAAACCTATTGTAATTGTGTCGATTTAATCTTAAACTTATTTTTTTGGTCAATTGAATCATAAATCTTTTGCAATTGTACCAATTTAGTCCATTCAGCCAAATTTAGCCGATCGACAATATGTGGACGCTAGTTGGTGCTGTCCAATAATTTTTAATAATATTTTATTTTTTGGATTTTTTTATTTTGGTTTCTCTCTGTTTTTCATTTTCCCTCCTTCATCCAGCGACCACCCATAAGGAGGGGCCGATCATCGGATTGAGGCAACCAGCCAATGGTGACCTCGCCTCACTGTTGCTGGGTGAGGGCAAGCCCATCAAGCCATTGGTGAGGCAAGAGCTTGCCTCGATTTGGCAAGGTCGAGCCTCACTAGTGGCTGGGTGAGCTTACCCTTGCCCAGCTCACCATTGGCCATTCCATCTCAGTCCAGCCAATTGCCAGAGGCAAAGGAAGAATGAGAGAAAGAAAAAAAAGATAAAAATTAATTTAAAATTTTTTTAAAATAAAATATTATTCATAAATTATTCATAAGTGTCCACGTTAGCACTGGCCGACCAAATTTGGCTAAATGAATTGAATTGTCACAATTGTAAAAGGATTAGAACTCAATTGGTGGAAAAATAACTTTATAATTGAATTGGCACAAGTGCAATAGATTTATGATTTTTTTTGGTAATTTTCTCTCTTAAGCACATCAAACACGTTATTCCACCAGACGTGGTGAGGCTTGAATCTGCAAGCGAGATCGAATGCCCAAGGCTCGTCCAATTGCATAGGCAACGTGGGCTTTTTATTTCCAAACAGTTTAAGTTTAAAAGACAAAAAATGGGAAAGTAAATCAAATTTATCTCCGACAAGGGAACAGAAAAAGATAATCTTGTGTGGAATGGAATTAAAAAATAAGATGGGCATATCACATGATTTTACATTATAAAGGAAAGGATTAGAAATTGTAATCTTCAAAGCGAAGAATTATTTTCGTCATAATTATGGTGGGAAAACTCGAGCGACTCTTCCGACTTTGGGATCAGACCTAAGAAAATTATCCATTTTGCGAACATCAAACCCTCGCCCACCACCCAATAATGGACATGTTCGTGGTTACTCAACACAGGATCAGGTCTAGCCAATTACTCTAAGCCCTCAGCTCCCTCCTGTTGAGTGAACAATGACTGTTTGAACAATATCGAATTAATGCAATAAAACAAAATAATTTTCCTTTGTGCAAACTTAATAGGAAACAATTCAATAGAGCAATATAAATTCCAAACACCTGCATACACAAGGCAGTTTTTTTTTATGTGGAAAATCTCATCAATGTGAGAAGTTCAAAAATCACGAAACTAAAGTTCATCCAAAATCTTTACTATCAACAAAATTGGATGAACAAAGTTCTTCTCTAGTTAATAGTAGAAATAACATCAAAAATACCATTTTTGGTAGTACACATGAACTTCATGAGAGATTAGGGATAAGTCTAACAAAAAACATAGGTTTGGTTCAATCCACAAAAAATCTGATACAAGGAGCTTCAAGTGAAAATCAAACCGATCAAATTCGAGAAAAATGTATCATGAGCATGCCGACAAATTTCAGCTCAATCGGACCACAAATCGACCTTCAACTTCAACTTGATGACAATCAAATACTACTCTCAGCTTTTACTTTTTCTCTTGCTATTGCATCTCAACAAACATTCTTTTCTGCTACCTCATAAAACTAATGAGAAATCATATTTCTTCATTTGAATTATCATACATGTTCAAGCTTTTGAATCTGTAATTTATTGGGTTTCCTCTATATGGGAGTGGACTCAGCCTAACATCCCCTTCGATCGCCATCTTTTCCATCGATGCCTCTTTCCATCCCCCGGGGCCCCCCTTTCCGGGTGAATAGTTGGTAGTGCGCACAGAGAATAGTTAGGAGGTAGGTTTTTTTCTTCTTTTTTTTGAATAATCATGACACACTTAATTGCTCATTTATGCAACAACTGTTTTTGGGAGACTAATGAAAGCAATGTCTCCACAATACTGAATACATGAACAGGTAGAGTCCTACATCATAAATACACTTTAACCAAATCTTTGCCAATTCAAGTATTATACCATCAATCTGCATTATTATTTCCATTATCCGATGTTATGCATATATGCAGTGATTTAATGAGCATTCTTAATCTGGTGAATCCTCATTTCGCAAACATCCTTCATTTTATCTAGGGACTCGAAGGATGTACCCCCTTTGATCACAGCCTTTTCTGCGTTGCTCTTGAGCTCTTTAACTCTAGCTCTCATCGTGTGCCCTTCTTTCTCCACCATTACTGTCCTCACCAACTTCTCTATCTCTTCCCTTCCCACAATCTTCTTTGACGGCAGCTCCTTTGCCCGGATCGCCACTCCAATCTCCTCCATGAGGAGTGTCGCGTTTAGCCTTTGCTCGGCATATAGTGGCCAAGCGATCATGGGCACTCCGTTCATCATGCTCTCTAGGGTCGAGTTCCATCCACAATGAGATAGGAAGCCACCCACGGATGGATGACTTAGGACATCCACCTGTGGGGCCCACGACGGGAGTATTAATCCGACGTTATGGGTGCGGACCTCAAATCCATCTGGCAAAAAGCTCGAAAGCTCATCATCGCCACCACCCACATTAAAGAACGATCCATCAAGAGACTTGGCGACTGGTTTCCGGAGTACCCATATAAACCTACAAAATTATACATTTGTAAGATGAAGGAATTTATCAAGTATATAACCAAAGAACACTAAAACGAAGCTTAGTGTATACATGCCACACTTTTTTATTTTTCCTTTTTGGATTATTATTGAGTTTTTCGCGAGCGTGACGAAAAAGATTATGCGTTCATCATTGAATTGAATTGTATATCTACCACGAGCTAATTCCGTATAACGAATTCTTTCACATAGCAAATGCTAATAAAGAACATGCACTGCATATGATAAAAATAAAATAAAACAAATAAAAGATGTTTTTTTCTGTTTCTTAAAGCATACCCGGGGGCAAATTTGCAAGGCAAAAAGGGTTAATTAGCAACCCCGCCCCATCCGGCCCTCCACCTATTGCCTTTGGGAGTAGGGGTGCCTCCCGAAAACCAAACCAAAATGGAAAATCGTAGAACCGGTATGTTTTCGGTTCGGTTCGGTTCGGCTTAAACCGAAAAATAATTTCGTATGTTTTTTGGTTCGGTTCGACCGAACCGAATCGGAATTCTTAATAAAAATTGAATAATCTCTTTTCTTTATCATCTCTTCTTTACTTAAATTTCAATAAGCAAAGTAAAAATAGGAAAACCGAAGAACCATCCCGAACCAAACCGAACCAAACCGCATTTTCAGTTCGGTTTGGGATGGTTTTGGTTTGGTTCGGTATCATCTCTTATCGGTTCGGTTCGATTCGATTTTTCCAAAAAACCGAACCGAACCAACCGTTTACATCCTTATCCGGAACATTTTTCATGAAAAATTTCAAACAGTACCTCTGTCCGCTCAGCTCCAATCCCCAAGCCAGCTCGACCAGCTGCTCAGCCGACATAGTCCCTCCACTCCCGAACGAGACGAACAACACCGACTCGCTCGGCTGCTTATCCAGCCATTCCAGCAGCTCCTTCCCCAAACCGGCCAGTCTGGCCGGTCTAACGAGCGGCCCAACTGTATATACTGGACCGTTCAATACTCGGCCTAAAACTCCTCATCCCTCAATGCGGCGAGCGTCTCGGCCTGCAAATCCTCCCACACATTCAACAAGATTCCATCTCCCATCGGGATCTCACCAGCCATCCGCACGTACTCGCGGTACTGCTGGTCGGACCGGTCCAACATCGGGTCCACCACGTCCTCTGGTCGGACCGACTTGCACCCTGGGATATTGAGCGGTTCGGCCCGGTCCACGTACTCTCCCTTCACTTCCTTGTCCAGCGTCGGCGAGTGTAGGACCAACGCAAGAAACCATGCATTGGAAGCGATGTAGACGTACTTGGGGATCCCCAACTCATCGCCAAAGCACAGATGCTCCGTCCCGAACAAGTCCACGATGAGGACATCAGGCCGGGCCTCCATCGCTGCAAGCGCTGACCTGAATGCCGGTCGAGCCTCGCGCATCATGACCACTAGCCTTGTGACCGCAGTCGCATCCGGGCTGAGGCCCACGACTGAGAGGTCCGGGGGTGGGAGATCCACGATGTTAAGGAGCTTGGCAGTCGTGGCGGACTCGATGATCTCAGCCTCGGCGCAGGACGCCTTCAAGGGGAGGACGAAGATGGTCACCTCGAAGCCGTGGTCAGCAAGGAGGCGCTTACCGAGC
This sequence comes from Corymbia calophylla, assembly GCA_014182845.1. Taxonomy (NCBI): domain Eukaryota; kingdom Viridiplantae; phylum Streptophyta; class Magnoliopsida; order Myrtales; family Myrtaceae; genus Corymbia; species Corymbia calophylla. The sequence continues at coordinate 13,467,903 of CM024700.1, forward strand.
TCGAGGACGGGGATGAGGTGGCCCAGGCCGGGGCTTGAGAGGAGTGCCGCCCGGAGCCTTTTCGGCTTCTCCATCGACGAATTGGAGGAGAGTTTGTACGAGGAGGGTGTTTTGCCGGAAACACAGGTTTGGTGGGTGGGGTTTTAAATAGTTGCAAGTACCCGCTCAAGAATTACTTGAGATTCAACGTACCTGATTTACAGATACGCTCTGACCCCGTTATAGTCAACTCGACAGGCTAACGAGATTAATTAAGCTTCTACGATCATTCTTTTTAAAAGCATATATTGCACCAATGAATGAAGAATTCATAACATGAATTATTGCTTTAATCCGATGTGGGGAAAAAAAGAGACAAACAGGCTTTTGGTAGCGCCCTTAGTCAACTCTATAACATTGCTTAAGAAAAGATGGGATCATTCGTGATGATTCATGTGACCATGACCTGATCTTGCTTCCATTTGGTGTCACCCGGCATCTTTTATGTTTCAACATATGAGAAAATTATTTAAAAAGTTCTAAATTTATTACAGTTGTGTTAATTTAACTTTAAACCTTTTTTACCAATTCAGTCTTAAACTTTTTATTTTCGTGCCAGTTCAGTTTATCTGGCCAATTTTATCTCGCAAGCACTAATATAGCGCTGTCAATGCTGACGTGGCATTTTAAAAATAATATTTTAATAATTTTTTGAATTTTGAATTTTTATTTGTTCTTTTATTTTCTTTAATTTTTTTCTCCCTTGTTTTAGGGCCGGCAAGGGTTGGCTGGCTAGCCAGCCTAAGGAAAGAGGGAAAAAAATTAAAGAAAATAAAAAAAATTATAAAATTTTCAAAATTAAAATATATTATTAGAAAGCCACGTTAGTGCCGGTAGTGCCAAAATTGACCGAATTGATTGAACTGGCATAAATGCAAAAGATTTATGATTGAATTGACAAAAAAAATTTAGAATTAAATTAACATAATTATAATAGATTTAAGACTTTTTTTGTTATTTTCCTTCAATATTAGATTAAGGCTAATCATTTTGCTTACGCAACTAATTGAACTGATGTTTTAATGAACTTTTTTTCCGGAACTTATCACCGCATCCCTCGCCTTCAAGATCCGAGAACCTCAATCATTGAAACGTGGGAGAATGACAGTCGAGGTGCATCTGTTGAGTTTGATTACGACAGAGGGAAAAGTCAAGCGTGATTCACGGAAAAACCATAACTAAAGGCCAAGTCGAAAAACGACACCCATAATTTGAACGCGTGATTCTCCTATATGCTCATTGCGCGCAATTGGGCTGCCTCTGTATACTTTGGTGTGAAAAACTAGTTTGGTGTTGATATTAGTAGAATCATGCGAATAACACCACCCATAATTATATGTGAAGCATAAAAATCAACACGCATAATTCATCACTAGTGGATTGGCGAGGTGAGCCCTCAAAAGATCCGACTGAGGCTCGCCTCACCAGTGGCTGGGCAAGCTCACCCTTGCCCAGCGATAGTAAGGCAAGCTCGTTGATCCACTGGCAAGGCGAGCTTGCCCGGCTACCTCAATTCAGCGACTGGCCAACCCTCCCTTTTGGTCAATCATCGAGCCAAAGGAAGGAGGGATGAGGAAGGAGAAGGAAAAAAGAAAAGATAAAAAGTTAATAAAATAATTTGAAAAAATAAAATATTATTATAAAATCATCATTGGCATTAGTCAACAGTCACGTTAGCGCTAGTTGGCCAAATTGGTCGAATGGATTGAATTGGTATAATTGCAAAAATTTTAGAACTTAATTGACCAAAAAAATAAGTATAAGACTGTATCAGCACAACTGCAATAAGTTTAATATTTTTTTGGTAATTTTCCCCGTAAAAATCATAAGGCCGTTCAAAACTTTCACTAACTACCAAGAATGATAGGATACACAATAGTTCACCTCTAATCACACTGCTAGAGGCTAAATACATCAATAATACAATAATATATCGTCCCCACAAAAGTGGATAAACAAAGGAGAAAGAAAGCTCTACCACAGCCGGAGAAGTTGAGAGACAATTTCAAGGACTTCAACAAACAAGACAAATCAACATATAGAGTTTGGTCCCACGAACAACTTACTAAAATTTCAACCTACTCCGACAAGATTTCACCATCAAATCTAAAGTCTCTTTTCTTTTTAAGCGCTGTCTCTCTCCCTCCTACTCCGACAAGATTTCACCATCAAATCTAAAGTCTCTTTTCTTTTTAAGCGCTGTCTCTCTCCCTCCCTCTTCTTCTCTCTTTTTTTGGGGGGGAGTGGGGACGGTCCTTTTTATCTCTTCCCTATCAAGAACGTTCAGCCTTCTTCTTTTTTTCCTTTTTTGTCTTTTTTTAAAGATCTGTCGGCCCCGTGAGGCGGATCCAGCCGATCCTGCTTGTCAAAAGAAGGAAAATGCTCATTGAAACCAAACCGGATTTTCCAAGTATTCTCCAGTGAGATAAAAGAGAAGTTCTAGAGATCATGATCTGGTATACCTGTTGGGAGCACACTGCAAAATTTGACACCTGAACGATTACCAAGAGAGGGGCTGTTGAATTTTACGTTCACTTATTAAGACAAGAAATTATAGACCAATACATGAAATTTCTTCGTTAACAAGCTCAAGCGTGCAATTTAACATCCATGATGGGAAATCCTCTTAATTGCTTGACTTTCAGTAATCATCGAGATTATTATTATTATCTCATTGTGCAAAAGAGAAGTATATTGCTTTCATATAAAGTCGGTTAATCATCCTGAAAAAATGAATAGTTAATCTAGTTCACTTGCATTGATATAACTAATGATCTCATGCTTCTTAGAACTATGTATCCTAACCAGTATGTATTCATGGATATTTATTTTCATGGATCATTCGTCTCCAATCTATCACTTCCATGTTCTTATGACGGTCCATGTGATATAATGCATAATCGAATACTGAGGTTTTCTCAAAGGTTGTTAGAGGCCTCAACTGTTCAAATGGGACTTAATTGACGAAAGAGAAAAAATGGAGAACTATTCTTTTTACCAACCGATTTTACTAGCTTGACCGGTACGTCAAACAGATTGTTGGGGATATCAGAGATTCAAGCGATTGTTTCGAAGGAAGTTTCTTTAGGAAGACAATTGTGATCATAGATGAATTGGAAAAAGAGGAGAATGATTATCGAAAAAGTCTTAAACCTATTATATGGATGCAAACTTAATAATAAATCTTTTAATTTGAACAATTTAATGCCAGTATAGTTCTTCTGGCCAATTTTGGTTGAATATGTCTACATGGACACCGGTCATTCTTTGACATGCCAACATTGACAATATTTTGTCTTTTTCATATTCTTTTTTTTTTCCTTCTTCCCAAGATTACTTTGGTCTAGCATCAGGTCCACCATGTCCTTTGGTTGGACTAGCTAGCAAACTGAGATCTCCAATGGTTCTGTCCATTGTAAGAATTATTATGGCCCCCATGATTTATTTATTAATAGTTTAATAATTATTGAAATGCTATAAAATAAATATTGACTATGAGAAGTTATGACTCTCATGAAAAGGTACAATCCTCATAGAGAAGTTACCATTCTTCCGAAAATGTGCAACTCTTACGAAAGTAAAAGGGCTCTTTGATAGAAGGCGCATATTGATAGCATGTATAGTGTGGTTCCTTGAGCAACGGCTTCTACTCTTCCTTTTCGAGTGCTTAACCACTTCTTCTTTTTTGTCAAAATAGTGCTTAACCACTTCTGGGGTTGTAGTTATATACAAACTGCGAGCTGTGGCTACCTTTTGCTGCTCTTAAAATGAAATTATGGTCTTTATGCATTATTCATTTGACTTTTTATGTTTACAAGTGATGGGGTCTAACTCTCATGGTTACTTGCAGCTCATGTGCTTGGCTGATCTGGAGTTTGATTACATAAGCCCTTATGATTCTGCATCGCGGATTAATGCAGTGATCTTAGTAGAGTTCATTGGACAGGGAGTCTTGTTGTTGATTTATCTCTTGACAGGACATTGGGTTATGGCCCCGTTGTGTGTTCCTTACCTCCATTACAATGTGACACTGTGAATTCAGTTTATTCCTCCCATTAAGGACAAGAAAGAGGCAGTAGAACCTGAAATTGATCCAAAAAGGGACTAGAAAACGGTTTTTGCTTACTAGGTAAATTTTTGTTAATATGTTTTGCTTTAGCCAACTTAGATTATGTGAAATTGTCATCGTGTGACCTTATTTCTGATTATTGAGATGATTAAATGGTTGCTTGGCAGTGTTATTTGTTGGACTTATCAAGTTAACATGTCAATAGAAGAGGAGGGATATGACTATGAAGAGATGACTCCTATTATAGAAATAGAAATGTCGGGCGATGAAAATGAACAAGATCCATCCCCAAACATGAGTGTGACAGACAAGGTACTTGGTTCTTCTCTTCCTCCTCGTGATAAGAAATATATATCTGAGTGCTGAAATTATTATACGAGAATCAAAAATAAAGATGGAAACACATATCAGGTGAAGTGTATTCATTGTGGGTCTTTGTTAAAGTACCGTGTTTCTAATGATGCTTCCGCCATGAGGAAACACTTAATAACATGCAAGAAGTTTCCTCATAATATAGAGAAGAGGCAAAAATTCTTTGTACCACGTAATGTAGATGGGGCTAGCAAGGCAAGAGGAGAATCTAGCATTGGTAGTGTCTTATCGACATGGTCATTTAATCAAGAACGTTGCAGGGAAATGCTCGCCCGATTCATCATTATTGATGAACAACATTTTTCTTTGGTGAAGCGTGTCGGATTTCGTGAGTTTGTCTCTAAGTTACAACCTCTCTTCAAGCATTTATTACGTTTTACAGTAGCTAAAGATTGCATAAACTTATATTTCTGCGAAAAAGTTTGTTTGAAGATTTACTGTGGTAAGATTAAGTCTAAGATTGCACTTACAACTGATACCTGAACTTCTATTCAAAACATGAATTATTTGTGTCTCACTGCACATTTTATTGATAAGAATTGGAAGTTGCATAAAATAATCATCAATTTTGTGGTGATGCATAGTCATAGAGGTAGAAAGATTGGAAAAATGGTAGAAAAATGCATTAACGAGTGGGGAATAGAAAAAAAATATGTCAATAATTACTGTTGACAATGCTAACTCAAATGATGTTGCAATTGGTTATTTAAAGGAAAAACTTTAAAAAGAAAGGTTGGCGATATTAGATAGCATGTTTTGCACATGAGGTGCACGGCTCATATATTGAACTTGATTGTGAGAGATGGCTTGAGCATGGTACATAACTCTATCACACGTATCCGCAACGTGGTTAAGTATGTGAAAAGTTCTCCCTTTAGAGCCCAAGCATTTTAGTCTTGTATTGAGAGTGAAAAGATCACTTATAAGGGTTCGGTTATTCTTGACGTAGCCACAAGATGGAACTTTACTTATCTTATATTAGATACTACTGTAAAGTTCAAAAAAGCTTTCAAAAGATTGGAAAAAGATGATTTATTTTTTGTAAATGAGCTTAACCATGAGATTCCTCAATATGGTGATTGAGAAAATGCCATTAGTTTTTCAAAGTTTCTAAAAGTAATCTATGATGCTACCAATCAAATGTCGGGGAGTTCATATGTAACTTCCAATGATTATTTTGAGGGGATAGCTCTTTTGTAAATATTTGAAAGATGCGGTGTATGACTCGGATCCTAAACTTCAAGCTATGGGTATGAAAATGAAAGAAAAATTCGACAAATATTATGGGAGCTTAGACAAAATGAATATGATGGTGTTGATTGTGGTTGTATTGGATCCTAGAGCCAAGTTGAATTATGTGAAATTTTTGTATGGACAAATTTATGACAGTGAATCAAAAGTTAATGATGTGCTTATAAGGTGAAGGACGCATTAGAGCATTTGTTTGAATTTTATGAGCAATTTTCCTTTTATTCAAGTGATCAGAATTTTGGTGTCCAAAATTTGAATGCTAGTAGCAGTGGTTCCAATGTTGATGCTAGTGGCAATGGAGCTAACAAGAGGAAGTATGATGCCCAAGCATGGCGGAAAACATTTATGCACTCGAACCAACAATTGTGTGATGTCAATAAATCTGAGCTTGATCAATATCTTAAAGATAAAACTGAAAAATGTTATTGATCTTGACATTTTGATGTGGTGAAAGACTAGTGGCTCAAAATATACATATCTTTGATGGCTCGAGATGTCTTGTCTATTCCTATAACTACCGTTGCTTCGGAGTTGACTTTCAGTACTTCGGGCCGTGTGCTTGATGGCTTTCGAAGTTCTTTAACTTCCAAAGTAGTGGAAAATTTGATTTGCACTCAAGATTAATTGAGAGTCGTTTGTGTGCCTATTAATGTTGAAGAGTGCATTGAGAATGTAGAAAAATTTGAGTTAGGTAAGTGATATTTCTAGTTTTATATGCTATAAATCATTTTATATGTCTAATAAGTGAATGTTTCATTTAATCTCTCTCTTTTCTTTTCTTTTTAAAGATGTGGATTGTCTTAATGAGGAGATCATCGGTAAATAGAGTTTACCAATTAAAGCGAAATGAAAATACGTGATAAGGCTTTCTAATAATTATTTTAGTTCAGTCAGTTTGTTTAGCATGGATAGAGACTTTGCACCTAATGGATGAGCTTGTGAGACTTAAGATTAAGCCTGATTTTCTCTTAGTCATTGATGATGTAAGTCCCTCATTTTATAGATAATCTTGTTCTTTAATTTGTGAGACTTGTGCTATACCTCCTGCTTAGCAATATGATATATATCCAGAAAAAAAGAATTATGGATGATGACATGATTGTTTTATGACTTACGGAGATCTTCATAGAAATTATGTCGCTACATTGAAAAAATGCATGCTTTTGATGATGACGTGTCACAACCTCACTAAGAAGTTGCCAATTTGTTCAAGCTCACGAAACATTTGTTTGTGGAAAAAAATGGTGGAGGAGCTGCAAAGAAGTTTGACTGTGAAAGAGATGTTGACATAAGTGTATGCACTATGAGCAAAGCTACAGGTTGCCATGGTGGATTCATTGTAGTCAAATTATAACTAGTCTATTCTGAGTAACGTATTCTTTGTGATTTTTATCATTATAAAGATTATGTTGGAAGGGATGATCATGATTTCCGGTTCTAAGGAGGGAGATTCCGGTTCCCGGTTCCTCTTTTTTCAGAACCGGAACCGATTCCACTTAAATGAAACAAAAAAAGAAAAGAAAAACTTGTTGGACCCTAGAACCAACCTTGGAACTTGTGAGAGGGTAGGTTCTAGGTTCTAGATTTCAACGGATAGGTTCCAAGTTCCAAAAAATGAGAAATCTGTACCTGAGGGTAGGTTTCAAGTTCCAAGCAAAACCTGTAAGGAACTTGGAACTGCTCACCCCTACACTCAAGGAGTGAAAATTATCAAAAATGTCATAAATCTATTGCAATTGTACCGATTCAATCTTAAACTTATTTTTTGACTAATTGAGTCTTAAGTTTTTGTTGCAATTGCACCAATTGAGTCCATTTGGGTAAATTTAGCCAGCCAATGCCGACGTGGATGCTGACTAGCGCTAATCGACAATTGTTTAAAATATTTTATTTTTTTCATTTTTTACCTTTTTCTCTCTTTTTTTCCTCCTTTCTCCTTCCTACGATAACTACCTAGAGGGAAGGGTTGGTCATCGGACTAAGGTAGCCGGCCAATGGTGAGCTCGCCTCGCCGTTGTTGGGCAAGGGCGAGCTTGCCTAGCCACTAATGAGGTGAGCCCCCATTGGACTTAGCGAGAGCTTGCCTCAATTTGGCGAGGGTGAGCCTTGCCAGCGGTTGTACAAGCTCGCCCTTGCCCATCTGGCCACTGGTAGCCACCTTAGTCCAGTGATCGATCATCACTTTTAGCTGGTTGCTGAAGCCAGAGGAAGAAGGAGGGGGGAAGAAAAAAACAAAGAGAAAGGGAAAAAAAAAAGGATAAAAATTAATTAAAATTTCGAAAAAATAAAATATTATTAAAAATTTCCCGTCGACACCAACTAACATCAATGTCAATCTCAGAATGCCAAATTTGGCCTGATGGACTAAATTGGCACAATTGCAAAATTTGTATAACTTAATTAGCCAAAAAATAAGTTTAAAATTGAATAAGTACAATTATAATAGGTTTAAGATTTTTTTGGTAATTTTCCCCTCAAGCACATCAAACATATTACCCCACCATGCGTGGTGAGACTTGAATCTAAAAGTGAGATTGAATAACCAAGGGTTGCCCAATTGCATAGGCGACATGGGCTTTTTATATTTCTAAACGAGTTTAAGTTTAAAAGACAAAAATGGGAAAATAAAATGAAAGTATATCTAAAAAGGGAACATAAAAAGATAATCTAATGTGGAATGGAATTAAAAAATAAGATGGGCATATCACATGATTTTACATTGTTGCAATCTAACATCAAAGCAGATTGGACCATCTAGGATTTGGTTAATTGGATTACTAAGTATAAACTTAACCCAAACTTTCCCAAGCTCATATTATGTTTCAATTAGGAATCGCTACTAATTTATTTTTGTGGGTCAATTAGAAATTCAAGTAAAATAACGGGAGGATTACTTCACTCTTACAAAAAGAAAATTAAATGAGTTCGGGGACTTGATTTTGCTATATTACTATAATACCCTTTTGGTACATTTTCTCTTTTATCTTCATAAAAAATATTTGTAGGCAATCCAGATTGATTTTAGCCTAAATCATTAACATTCAAGAGGGTAACCATGCAGGTGCGCAACCATTATTGAACATTGAATTAATCGAATAAAGTGTAGGAAAATAAACACCATAACAAACAATGATTTTTTTAAAGTTTTCCTTCTGTTATGGAATTAAAAATTAAGCTATATGACACGCAATCAAAGGAACCTAACATGCAAATTGTATGACACGTACGTGATATTTGTTTTTTGGTATTTTTTATTAAAATTCGAAATAAATAATTAATGAAAAAAAACTACCAAACCTGACAATTTATCCTATTTAAACTAGGGAATAATTTAGATTAAATCCTTTTTGATTTAGAAACTTATCTTAATCAAGTAAAATCTATTCTAACATGCAATATAATCTAAAATATTTATTTTGGTATTTTTTATTAAAATTCGAAATAAATAATTAATGAAAATAAACTACCAAACCTGACAATTTATCCTCTTTAAACTAGGAAATAATTTAGATTAAATCCTATTTTGATTTAGAAACTTATCTTAATCAAGTAAAATCTATTCTAACATGCAATATAATCTAAAATGCTAGCTAAACAAATTCTAGACATGCAATCCTATTCTAGGAAACTATCCTATCTATCACACAAATTTTTTTTTCCCCCAAAACAAGCAGTTCTCAAAGATAAAGCATTATGACTGCCCACCTCAAGACATTCAACAAGATTTCAAAAAGACAATTGAAAAAAAAAATCCATCGTCTTACGGATTAAATTAACAACTATTTTAACCCTAAACATTGCCAACATGTAGGGAAAATCAAAATAATTAAAAAAAATGATCCTTAGTCTTACGGATCAAATTATTAATTATAGTGATGTTAAATGTTATCAATGCGCAAAAAATTAAAATAATTAAAAAAAAAAAAAGTGACCCAAAATTTCACGGATTAAATTAGTTATTACAATGATTTTAAAAATAAGCATTATCGATATGCCAAAAAAAAAAAATAATTAAAAAAGTGATTCGAAGTGTGACGAATCAAATTATTAATTATAATTATTTTTTTATAATATTCTATCGAATAATGTTTAACATGTTAATAGAATCAATATCAGCATTCAATATTCCAATTTAGACAAAAAAATATCGAGACTAAATTTCGTTCGAGAAAATTATCTAGTTTAGATGGTTTACTTCCAAAATGGGACCAACGGCAAAAATTGATGAGCGGCAGCCGACGTTCGGATCGCTCCCGGTGTGGATGGTGCTCGGAGGTTTGACCTTGCCAGTGGGATGGAGATGTGGCCGTTTTCGTCTTGGCAACCTACGAGGAAGCTTCAGGACCGCTTTAGGAATCTGCAAAACAGAAGGGAAGTGCCACAACAAGGATTCAACCGGGCTGAAACTTCTCGATGGTGCGGAGCGCAGTCAGGTGGAGCTTGGCGTCGAAGGGCTGAGGCGCTCGACTGTCGGAGCTGCAGCGTCGTCGGGCGGATCGCGGCGTCGGGCTGGTCGGCAGCAGGAGCAGCAGGTGCAGGCTTGGACGAGTAGCAGCGGCGGTCAACGGAGGGACGGCAGCCGCGGACAGCGGGTTACGGACGTCGGCTTGGTCGGCGTTCGAAGCCGCAGCAGGCGGTGGAGAGCAGTTGGGGGAAGCCGAAGAGGACAACCCCTTTTCCCTTTTTTTATTATTCTTTTTTCAGGCGAAGAAGCGAAAAGAGTGGTGGGGCCTCTTCTCTTTCTTCCTTTTCCCTCTCTAGCGTGTGTCAGAGCAGAGGAGCCATCTTGTCTGTCTCTTTTCTTTGGCCGAATACTGTCCTTTTTTAATTACCCACGTGTTCAATGTTTCGTGGCCTCCACCTTCTGTCTGCCTTCTTGTCCTTTTGTAGTGCCCCTCTTGCACCGCAGAAGCAGTAAGAAAATATCGACTTTCTGTTCTGATCCGGCTCGCCGACAATGCAGGGCACGACACTAGAATAGTCAATTTCTTGCCCTTATGCTGACCAGATATACGGTAAGGATATGCAAGATATATTGCTCAACGCATAACATCAAATATGTCCCCACGCGTGCAATATTAACTTAAATCTTTTCTTGACTTCTTTAGTTCTCTTTGTGCGCACATTCGTATCTTTTCACATTAGACCATGCAAGATAAATATTTTCTGCCGATTTTATCTCTTTAATCAAATATCAACTGATATATTACAAGATCGCAATAGGATTTTCTCAAATTCTAAATCTTGCAAAGATGAGTTCGCAATATTTCCAAATTATTATTTTTTATTTTTAGGAGTCAGGGTCAATCTCTAATTTTTTATGCAATAAATATATGATTAATTAAGTCATCAAAATTTAGTTGTCAATATACATCTTAAAGGAAAGGATTAGAAATTGTATCCTTCAAAGGGAAGAATAATTTTCGTCATAATTATGGTGGGAAAACTCAAGCAACTGTTTCGGCTTGGGGGTCAGGCCTAAGAAAATGACCTATTTTGCGAACATCAAGCCCTCGCCCACCCATTAATGGACATGCTCGTGGTTGGTCAACATAGGATCGCGTCTAGCCAATCACTCTAAGCCCTCGTCTCCCTCCTGTTGAGAGAACATTCACGATTTCAACAAGATCAAATTAGTGCAACAGAACAAAATAATTTTCCTCTTGTGTAAACCTAATAGGAAACGATACGATAGAGTAATATAAATGCCAAACACCCACAAATACAAGGTATCTTTTTTTTTTATGTGGAAAACCTCATCCATGTGAGAAGTTTAAAAACCACGGAATTTGAGTTCACCCAAAATCTTCACTAACATGAACAAAGTTCTTTATCTAGTAAATACTAGAGGTACATAGTAGCAATAACATTAACTATCCATTCTTGCTGATATACATGAATATCATAAGAGATCACGGATAAATCTAACAAAAAATGCAAATTTGATTCAATCCACGAAAAACCTAATGTAGGGAGTTTCAAGTGAAAATCAGACCAAACAAATTTGAGAAAACTGTGTCATGAGCATGCTGACAAATTTCAGCTCAATCAGACTACAAATCAACCTTTGACCTCATCTTGATGACAATCAAATACTACCCTTAGCTTTCTTTCTTTTTTCTTATTATTGCACCTCAACAAACCTTCTTCTTTTTTTTCTTGCTACCACTTAAAATTAATGAGAAACCCTATTTCTCCATTTGAATTATCATATGTGTTCAAGTCTTTGAATTTATAATTTATTGAGTTTCCTTTATATGGGAGTGAAGTAAACCTAACATATCCTTCTATCGCCATCTTCTCTCCCTCCCTCCCTCCCCAAGCAATTCGTGCAAAAGTAACATCGTTTGCACCAGTAAATAGTTGGTAATGCGCCCAGAGAACAGTTAGGAGGTAGGTTTTTTTTTTTTTTGTGTTGAATATATGTGAATACACTTAATTGCTCATTTATGCAACAATTGTTTTTGGGAGACTAATGAAAGCAATGTCTCCTCAATACTGAATACATGAACAAGTAGGGGACCTACATCATCAATACACTTCGACAAAATCTTAGAGAATTCAAGCAATGTACCATCAACCGGCATTATTATTTCCATTCTTCCGATATTATGCATATATGCAACGACTTAGTGAGCTTTCTTAATCTGGTGGATCCTCATTTTGCAATCTTCCTTCATTTTATCTAGGGACTCAAAGGATGTACCCCCTTTGGTCATAGCCTTTTCAGCACTGCTCTTGAGCTCTTTAACTCTAGCTCTCATCATGTGCCCTTCTTTCTCCACCATTATCGTCCTCACCAACTTCTCTATCTCTTCCCTCCCCACAATCTTCCTCGACGGCAGCTCCTTTGGCCGGATTGCCACTCCGATCTCCTCCACGAGGAGTGTCGCATTTTGCCTTTGCTCAGCGTATAGTGGCCAGGTGATTAGGGGCACTCCATTCACTATGCTTTCTAAGGTCGAATTCCATCCACAATGAGATAGGAAGCCACCCACAGATGGATGGCTCAAGATTTCCACCTGTGGAGCCCACGAAGGGATTATTAATCCAATGTCGCGAGTTCGTACTGCAAATCTATCTGGCAAAAAGCTCAAAAGCTCATCGCCACCGCCTATCTTCTCCACATCAAAGAATGATCCATCAAGAGATTTGGCCGTTGGTTCCCGGAGTACCCATATAAACCTACAAAATTATACATTTGTAAGATGAAGGAATTTATCGAGTATATAACCAAATAACACTAAACCAAGCTTGATTTATACATGCCACATTTTTTTTTACTTATTCGTTTTGGATTATTATTAGGTCTTTCGCGAGTGCAAAAGAAATTACGCATTCATCATTAGATTGAATTGTATATCTTCTACGAGCTAGTTCTGTATAACGAATTCTTTCGCATATCAAACGCTAATAAAGAACGTGCACTGCATTTGATAAAAGTATAATAAAACATATAAATGATGTTTTCCTTTTTCCTAGAGCGTACGCGTGGTGGATTCGTGTGGCGAAATGAGTTGATCACCAGCCCTGCCCCGTGCTCCCCTCCACAGAATGCCTCGTGGAGCGTTTTTGCATGAAGAATTTGCTAGATGTATCCAAATTTCAAACCATACCTTTGTCGGCTTAGCTCCAATCCCCAAGCCAGCTCGACCAGCTGCTCAGCCGGCAAAGTCCCTCCACTTCCAAACGAGACGAACAACACCGACTGGCTCGGCTGCTTATCCAGCCATTCCAGCAGCTCCTTCCCCAAACCGGCCGGTCTGACCGCTCTAATGAGCGGCCCAACGGTATATACCGGACTGTTCACGACCCGGCCCAAGGACTCCTCATTCCTTAGTGCGGCGAGCGTCTCGGTCTGCAAATCTTCCCATATGTTCAACAAGATTCCATCCCCCATCGGGATCTCGCCAGCCATCCGCACGAAGTCGCGGTACTGCAGCCCAGACCGGTCCAGCATCGGGTCCGCCACATCCTCTGGTCGGACCAGCTTGCAACCCGGGATCTCAAGCGGTTCGGTCCGGTCCACGTACTCTCCCTTCACTTCCTTGTCCAGCGTAGGCGAGTGCAGGAGCAACGCAAGAAACCATGCACTGGTAGCGATGTAGACGTACTTGGGGATCCCCAACTCATCGCCAATGCAAAGATGCTCCGTCCCGAACAAGTCCACGATGAGGACATCGGGCCGGGCCTCCAATGCCATGAGCGCGGACCTGAACGTGTGCCGGGCCTCACGCATCATGGCCGCAATCCTTGCGAACACGGATTCGTCGGGGCTGAGGCCCGTGGCCGTGAGGTCAGGGGCAGGGAGCTCCACGATGTCGAGGAGCTTGGGGGTCATGGCAGACTCGATGATCTCAGCCTCGGCACGGGAGGCCTGCGAGGAGAGGACGAAGACAGTCGCCTCGAAGCCATGGTTGGCAACGAGGCGCTTGCCGAGCTCAATGACGGGGACGAGGTGGCCCATGCCGGGGCTCGAGAGGAGCGCTGCATGAAGCTTTTTCGGCTTCTCCATCGATGAATTGGAGGAAGAGTGGTCGAAATCCATGGAATGAATTGAAGCTGAGAGAGTGTGAAGAAGATATGGTGGCTACAACACAGATTGGCTAGGGTTCTTTAAGGAGTAAGGAACCCCACTTCTTGTAATTGAAATCAAGCCATACGATCGTGATCGTGATCGTGAGTAATGTTGTGTACCTTCAAGAATTATTTAATACTGACGTGCATGATTGATTTTTTTTGTTTTTGTTTTTTTTGTCGGATCATGATTGATTTACAGATAAGCTCTGACTCACCATAGTCAATTCGACAGACTCGCAAGCTTTATTAAACTATCAATATAATTTTTTTTTGAAGTAGACGATATCACTAGAGTGAATGAAGAATTTATAACATTTAAACATATAATTTGATGGCGCCCTAAGTCAATTCTAAGACGTTGCTCCAGAAAAGATACGATCATTCATAATCATAATTTATAACCTAATCATTCATTCATAAAGCTCTGGCAGCTTCACGCTTCCATTTATTAAGGCTAACCATTTCGCTTACCTAACTATATTAACCGATATTTTAATATACTTTTTTCTGGAACTCATCACCTTATCCGTTTCAAGACCTAATATTCTTAGTCACTGAAATGTGGGAGAATGACGGTTAAATGTGGGAGAATGACGGTTGGGTTGCATTTGTAGACTTTGGTTACGACGGGGAAGATTTACACACGATTCACGTGTAGCTTTTTTGTTTTTTTGTTTTTTTAATTTTTTTAATTTTTTGGTAAGTGATACTTTACTCTTATTTTAATTCTTACTTTCAATTTTTTGCGCTGCCGACTTACAGGGCATGTGAGTTGAACCCACACCTGAAACTAAATCGTCTTTATTCCAACCTCTTTGAAAAAATAGAAATTTAAACCCCTCATTTCCCCTTTTTATGTTGGAAGGGTGATCATTAGAGCAAACCTTAGTAGTTTTTATGTGTAGTTTAAATGTGTAAAACCCATAATTAAAGAGAAATAGAAAAACAACACCCATAATTTTTACACGTGATTCTACGATGCCAGCATTACGAGTGATTGGGCTGCATACTTTGGTGAGAAACACAACAAATTTGGTGTTGATATTGCTGGAATCACACGTATATTATAACAACACCATAATTTTTATGTGGAAAACCCAATGCGTAGAAAACCACAAGGCTATTCAAAGCTTCCACTAATCACCAAGAATAGCATAATATACAATAGTTTATCTCTAGTTACTCCGCTAGAGGCTCAACACATCAACCATACAATAATATAAGGATAAGTGCATTCGAAGTCCTAAAACTTGCCAATAAAATGTAATTTAGTTCTAAAACTTTCAAAAAGTGCAATTAAGTGGTCAAATCAAATCCTTCTATTGAAAACACTTCTTGAAAGTTTTAGGACTCGTTTGCACTTTCCTAACATATTTTAGGATTTGATTGCACTTTTGAAAAGTTTTAGGATTCGATTGCATTTTAGTGACAAGTTTTATGACTCAATTACATTTTCATAACAAGTATTAGGACTTTTAATACATTTTTCCCAATAATATATTATCACGACAAAGGTGGATAAATAAAGAAGCAAGAAAACTGTAATAAAAGCTGGAGAAGTTGAGAGACAATTTGAAGAAGGATTTCAACAAACAAGACTAATTAACATATAGATCTTGATCTCACGGACAACATACTAAATTTTCAACCAAGTTCGATAAGATTTCACCATCAAATCTAAAGTGTTTCTTTTCTTCCGAATCCTTGTCTCTCTCCCTCTCTTTGTTTTCTTTTTTTTTATACATATGTATATGTATACATATACATACATACACACACATACATACATACATATATATGTATATACATACACACACATACATACATACATACGTATGTATATACATACACACACATACATACATACATACGTATATATATACATACATACATATCTTCACTATCAATAACGTTCAGCCTCTTCTTCTTTTCCCTTTTTCGACTTTTCTTTGTTCTTTTTTAAAGATATGTCGGCCCCGTTAGGCGGACCTAGCCGATCATGCTTTTCAAAAGAAGGAAAATGCTCATTGAAACCAAACCAGATTTTTTAAGTGCTCCCCCAATGAGATAAACAGAGAAGTTCTAGAGAACAAGATTTGGTTTACTTGTTAGGAGCACGCAGCAAAATTTAACACCCGCGTGATTACCAAGAGAAGGGCCGTTGAATTTTATGTTCCCTTAATAGTTAAAGCCAAGAATTTATAGACCAATACATGAAATTTCTTTTCCTCAACAAGCTCAAAAGTGCACTTCAACATACATGATGAGAAATCCTCTTAATAGCTTGACTTTCAGCAATCAGCGAGATTATTATTATTTCATTGTGCAAAAAAGAAGTATATTGTTTTCATACAAAATCATTGGTGAATCATCCTGAAGAAATGAAGAGTTAATCTGGTTCGCTTGCATAGATGTAACTACTGATCTCATGCTTCTAAGAACTGTTTCCTAACCAGTGTGAGTTCATGGATCATTTGTCTCCAATCTATTACTTCCATGTTCTTTGTAATGGTCCACGTGATATACCGAATAGTCAAATACTGGTTTCTCAAAGGTTGTAGAGGCCTCAGCTGTTCGAATGGGACTTACATTGACAAAAGAGAAAAAACGGAGAAATATGCTTTTTACTGACCAGTTCCGCTAGCTTGACCAGTATGTCGAACTAATTTGTTGGGGACATAAGAGATTCAAGTAATTGTTTCGAAGGAATTTGCTTTTGGAAGATTGTTGTGACCAAGGATGAATTGACGAAGAAAATGGAGAAGATTACCAGAAAAGTCTTAAATCTATTATATAGATTCTAATTCAATGAAAAATTTTCAATTTGACCAATTTAGTCCTAAACATTTTAATGATTTGCTAATATAGCCCTTGTGGCCAATATTGACCTAAAATATTTGATGTGGACACTAACTATCCTTTATGACATAGCTAGCACCGACGTGAACAATGTTTTACCATTTTTTTGTCTTTTTATATATTTTTCTTTCTTTCTTTTCTGTTTTTTTTTCCCTTCTTCCTGTGACTGCTCAGGTCCAGCATCGGGTCCACCATGTCCCCTGGTGCATCATGACTGTGAGCCTCGTGACCACAGTGGCATCCTGGCCAAGGTACACTGTCGAGAGGTCAGGAGGCGGGAGCTCCACGATGTCGAGTAGCTTGAGGGTCATGGCGGACTCGATGATCTCAGCCTCGGCGTGCAAGAAGCCTACGTGGGAAGGATGAAGACGGTGACCTCGAAGCTGTGGTCGACGATGAGGCACTTACCGAGCTCAGTGAAGGGGATGAGGTGGCCCTTGCCAAAGCTCGAGAGGAGT
The DNA here is from genome assembly GCA_014182845.1 of Corymbia calophylla. Lineage (NCBI taxonomy): Eukaryota > Viridiplantae > Streptophyta > Magnoliopsida > Myrtales > Myrtaceae > Corymbia > Corymbia calophylla. The sequence goes on from CM024700.1 coordinate 13,485,531, forward strand.
GCCGCATGGAGCTTTTTCGGCTTCTCCACCGACGAGTTGGGGGAGAAAGAAGTTGACATCTATGGAATAAACTGAAGCTGAGAGTGTGTATAGAAAAGATATTTGAGATGTAACACAAATTGGTGAGGGTCTTTAAGGGTGCGTTTGGTAATTACGACATTCTGAACATTTGAAGACATTTAGTGATTGCCAAAATTTATATTCCTAAAATAAAAATACGTTTGGTTCGACTCTTCAATTTTTTTGTAAGTTGAAATTTCTTTTAATATTTTTATTATATTTTCTCTTTATTCTCTTTTTCCTTCTCCTCTTCTTCTTTCTCCCACTCGATTGTCAACCACAATGATGGCCGACGACTAGCTAGATGAGGCCGCCTCATCTAGCCTTGTTGGTGGCTGGGTGAGGCTCTTGCAAAGATCTGTGCCCATCTACCAACGAGGCAAACCTTACCCAGACACCAATAAGGCCAACCTCACATCGGATGGATGAGGTCGAGCCTCGCCTTGGCTTGGCAAGGCTCTGGCAAGCTCATCAGATCTCGTTCAACCAGTCACTAGCCATTGTCATGGCTGGCAATTGGCTAGGAGGAAGAAGAAGAGAAAAGACAAAAAAAAAAAAAAAAAAAAAAAAAAAAAAAAAAAAAGAGGAAATGATTTGGCTTGATGTTGGAGTTGTTCCTAAGAATAAATAACCAACTTTTTTTTTATTTCTTGATTCTGTTCTGAGTCTATTTTCAAGAACAAATTTGTTCCCAGGAATAAAAAATTTTGTGCTGGAGAAGAAAAGAATATAATTAGGCATTGTTTGGTATATTATCAATCGAGCCCTAAGTAGTTGAGAATCAAACTTGATAGGCTCGCGAGCCTAGTCGAACTTTTACGATTTCTTTCTTAGAAGCATATGATATTATATGAGCATACAACAAAACTCTTAAAATTACACAATATACCGATAAATATGTAAGTAATAGAAAAAGTATTCAAGATTATTAAATTGGAGCTCTAGCTCAAATTCAATATTCATTTATAAGTTGTGAAAATTTGCAGCTTTAATGTCAATAGTTCAAAAGTTTAAGATTTTAGATGAATATGTGATTTAATATCTAAATATTTTAGCACTCCCTCTAAGGTGTAAGCAGGACCTTAACCTAAAACTAAGTGGGAGAATATAGAATAAAGGAGGCAAATAAGAGGTCTCCAAAAATTCAAACTTGAGACCTTCTTGTATGAGAATTTATGAGACCACTTCCAAATGTTTCAAAAGTTTAAATCGTTAAATTAAGATTTAAAAATTTTAACAATTATAATCAAGTTGAGTTGAATCAAGGTCATGCACCTTAATTTTTTTTCATTTGCGTGGAGATTAAGCAAGAAATTCAATACTTGATCGAGCTCGAGATGAGTTGAGTTTCGAACCCCTAAACCATGAGTCAAGTCAACCTCAAACTTGGGGAATTTGTTCAAAAATTCCTAAAACTATTGCACTTTGGCCAAATTAGTCTTAAGCCTTTCAATTTTGTTAATTGAATTCTAAACATTTTCATATTGGCTAATTGGATCCTAAATCATATCATTTTGCCAATTGAGTCTATCTAATCAATCTTGACTGAAAATTGATGGCATGGTCACTAGTAGTTTACGTGACACAACTGGCGCTGACGTGAACATTTTTTATATTTTTTAAATAATTTTTTTTTTTTTTTTCCTTTTCTTTTTGGATGGAGGGCCAGCAAAGGTCACTGGCCACAAGCAAGGGCCAAGCCCCTATGTTGTCACTGGGCAAGGGTGTCCTTTGCTAGCTTTGGATGTCATAGCCTCGCTTAGATCGGGCAAAGGAGTCGTAGCCCTCACACAAAACCTGTAAAGGCCATGGTGCCCTAGTTTAGCCTAGATTTGGCAAGGGTGTCATGCCTTGAGTTTCGAGTTCGCGACATCTTGTGTTCACTTTGGTTAAATGAATGCGACGTCCTCGGATGCATCATCGACCATTCTTTTTATCTTTCAATTATACGCATGTGGAAGTGAATCAACATCACCCAGTCAAAACAATCATAACAGTGATAGCAAAAAGATCAATAACAACAGCTGCTACGTCATTTTTATTTTTGTATTAATTAATCCTAAGAAGTTTATACACAAGCTTTTCAATCGGGTGACTTCCACAATAGTCATCAAAAGATATTAGACAGAGTTAATCTACTTCCTTCAACGATCCTACTGCCCTCAACAACGTGTTCCATCACTATCATATCCATGGCAATAGGAATGTCATTACAACAGGTCTGAAAAATGGTTAACAACAACAAATGAGATATATATCTCAGTAAGTTACAATCCTAAGCCTTAGTTAGGTTATCAACTTGTCTCGAGAGTACCTAGACCCTCAACCACATATCGATGACAAATCAATAGCAAAGCGATCCTCGCTTTGCCTTAACTATAGACGCGATCTGATAGGTAAACCCCCTAACAAACCCTATGACAAACACTCGACAATCGATTTGACTCGCAAGCATCCTTACCATGCCATTGCATGGACCCTATACGATATAAACTTACACATGATGTAAACAAGCATTCTCATCTTCACAACAACCAACCAACGGTCGAATTGACTCACAGGCAATCTTACTTTGCCACAAGCATACCCTACAAGGTATAAACTCATGCGTGCCATAATCAATGCAAATAGGCACATGCATAATAAGAACACATAATAATATATATTTCCATGCATCCTGCATTCACACGTGTTCTAATTATTATGGCCCAACGGTCTACTATCAACACCCAGGTTGGTAGTCTTTCGGCATGATCAAGCGTCATCCCGCCTTATAGGGCACGGCTACCTTTGGAACCTCCGCCCAAATAGCATTTTCGAAAGAGCATCGGTCCAACCTCACTCAAGACATGGCATCCGGACCCCTAAACTCCTGCTGTGGTGAAGGGCTACTTTATGTGACCACACGAGCACACCACATGTAAATGTGGTACATGTTCAACATAATAAACCACTGCATATTTTTCACGTAAAAATGTAGGAAAATAATCGTATGTTGTCGCATATTTATTGAAAACCAATCAAACTTTACATGCCTTACTTTTTAAACATATTACAAAAATTGACATATGCACTCAACATCTTTGGGTTTTTCTTCTATATGTCAACATAAATCCTTGTAAAAATTATTATGCCCGGTTTTACCTAAGGCAAATATTTTTTTAAGGTAAAGTAGGTATCAAATAGCATGGTACGTGCAGTAAAATCTCATATAACTCAAACATAATTCATTTAACAAACAAAACTTATCACCCCATGGCGATAGTATATCAATTCCAATAAATTATCGCTTAACTAGCGATAGCCTACTAATAAATTCCAATAGCTTATCACATTTTCCAATTGCATATCGCAATAACTTATCGCATTAAGTATAATTAATTAACCCAAAACATAATTAATTATAATTAATCGGGGTTAATAAAAAAAATTAATTAACCATAATCATGGTTAACTAAACTTAATCACATAACAACCATAGTTAATTAATTAAAAATCACTAACTATATTTAATTAACCTAACCGCCTATCAACCATGATTGATTAACTAACAATCTATCGACCATGGTTAATTAATCTAACCACCTATCAATCATGGTTAACCTTAATCATAGTTAATCATAACTAACCTCCTAATCGAGATTATCTAAACTAACCCCAAGCAAGTTTAATGGCTAATCAAGGGATTATAATGTAAACTCACCGATTTGATGATCCAGGGACATTAGCACAATGGCAAAGATGAAAACTATGCATGGGTACCTTTGAAATGTCGAGATAAGGCAGCTCGGGAACAAGACAAGTAGCAAAAGTTGATGCTCAGTTTTATTTTAGGGAAAAACCAAGAGAACAAGGAGGACCAACGACTGAGGGGGTGGACTGACGGTCCAATGGACAGTGGACCAACGATCCAACCAATGGTGGATGGCGGCCAGGCTGCTCCGAACAGCTGAGAGTGAGTCGATGGTGCTAGTTCGAATGGTAGTGAGGCAGCAAGGACAGCAGTTGGGCAGTTCTTGGAGAGAACCCGAGAGAGAGAGAGAGGCGGATGATGGAGGCTAGCGGTTTAGGCAACTGGCGAGCAGTCCGGCGGCCTCAATTGGTGAACGACAGCAATGAAAGGGATGGATAGGGTTTTGGGGTCACTACTAAGGGTGGCTCGGGTGACAAGAAGGAAGAAAGGAAGAGGAAGAAAAAGAAAAAGAGAGTGAGGTCAAGTGTGGAGAAAGGGGCGGTTAAGGGAGGAAGAGGAAAGAGAAAAAGATGAAGTTTTTGGCTTTCCTTTCATCATTTCACCCCTTCAATGCACTTCCCACCACTTCATTTCCCATGTAAAACCATCAATAACTTGGACTTTCTTGTCCTCTTTTGTTTGTTGTTCATTAATGCCAAGAAAGGCATTTTGGTTATTTCACCTTTGGCACAAATAACCATTTTATCCTTGAGCCAAAGTCAAGAAGCAGGCCTTGGAAACAGGCTTGAAAACATAGGAAATTGGGCTTTGTAAGTTGTTGGGCTTGAAACAAGCTTGAAATGGATAATGGGCTTAAAATTGGCTAAGTGGCTAAATGGGCTTGATGGGCCCACTTAGGTAGCTTGGGCCCACCATGGTGGCTGCCCATCTTGGGTGTGAGGCCCACTTGGCCTTTGCCCAGCCTATTTCCTTGTGAGCTCAAATTTTTGACCCGTTTGACCATTTTTCGTAAATTTGCGGGCTTACCAATACATTCGAGAATTATAGAGGCAACATCCAATGATTTAGTTCTAACGTTCTTGAAAGTTTGATATCCAAAATCGGATTGCAATTCATAGCTAATTTCGATCAATTGTAGTTTTATTATGTCTCAGACTAAGAGACAGTTTTTAGGAATTACGCATATTCGACTTGTGGTTGACATAATATCAATCTATGTTTAAGTTTCCTTGACTCATGGATGACTTTGATTGTGATGTAATTGCGAGGGATCAATTCCTATTTCAAAGTACACAATCATTTAGAATCGACTTAGGGTCGCTCGTAGTCCTTATAATGGTAATACGGAATCACTCATTATTCGATTATATTTTGTCTGCGAATCAACTTATAATCACTCTTTGAATCGGCCTGTATAAGCATAGGATCATCCTTTATCAATCCTCTTGGTCGAATCGTCAATCCAAGATCAAGTTCTCTAGTTGTACGTATTTAAATCCTTATTAGCCTTTCCCTCATGGTTAGTATCTCATGAGTGAGCAATTTCGAGCAAGATTAACTAATAATGCTCTAATAAAATAACTATTTCATATATTATGAACTAGGTAGAAATTCAGGATGTCACAACTTTTCCCTCCTTAAAAAAATTTCATCCTCAAAATTTGCATAACTAGCTATATCCTTAAACGGATGAAGGTGTTGACGCCTTATTGTAACATCACTTTCCCAAGTCGTTCCTTCTGCACCATAATTCTATTCATCACTTCTAGTGCTACCAAGTCACTTTCAATCATGTCCAAACCATTTTTGGTTCCAAAAGACCAAGCACTTACTTATTTTTGCAAAATCAAAAGTTGCAAAAATTTTATTTATTTATTTATAGGGTAAGTTGCCGCTTTGGGGGTTCGAACCCCTGATCGGACCTTGGCACTTCAAATCCCGCGTACCACTCGACTAAAGGTGCCAGTGGTGTCATAATTGCATTCTTTTTCTATTTAAGGCCAAAATCCTTATCCGTTCCAAACCTCAAAAGGTTTGATATATATAGGGCTCAACTTTCCTTTCTTACCAAATCGAGATGTCCCTTCATAGACGACATCTTAAAGAAAATATGATTCCTTACTTGAAATTTCAGAGGCATTACTTCTTTATTCGCACCACCTTTTTAGTGACTTTGCCTTATCCTTAGCCTATCCCTGATAGTCTTAATCGTATTTATTAATTGCTAGACTATCTTTGAACCAGTGATCCCCCTTTCTCTGACCTCATTCCAATAGATTGGAGTTTTATAAGCTTAATCATACTTTTGCTACACCACTCGAATAAAAATTTAATCCCAAAAATACTCTCGGGCAAGGGCATGGCGATCTTGGCCTAGGCCAAAGCAAGGGTGCCGGCCTCAACTAGTGCTAGTGAGGCGTCTGGCCATTGCCTGTGGCTAGCGACCCTTGCTGGCTCTTAGGCCAAACAGAAAAAAAAAAAACCAAAAAAACTATTAAAATTTTAACAAAATATTAAACAATTGCCACATCAGCACTAGCTGTTGCCGGCCGCACTACATGATACCGCTAGTGATCATATCATCAATTTTCGGTTAAAATAGATTAAATGAATTCAATTGACAAAAGATAAAAAGATATATAATTCAATTGGCAAATTTGAAAAATTTAGGACTAACTTGGTTAGGTTATGACTTTTTGGACAATTTCCCCTCAAATTTGACACCATTTGACACAATATTTGTAAACTTGACTAAACAGTATCCCCTAATAAGAGACTCAGGGTGAGTTTGTGGTCCTCTATGAATGTCGTGCCTTCATCACGTGTATAGTAGGTCCGAAAGGATTATACTAGACATGCATATGTAAATAATTTTTTGTGCATGTATACCTTAGTTAAAATGGGCATTTTCAAGGACTACTCAGCGAAGAAGTTCAATTTTATTACCACCAAAAGCTTATGCACAAACTCCATGTCACTGTGCTCTTTGCTTCAAAAGAGGAATCACTCCTACATCATTGAGTGGATTACTCATTAGAACGTAATCGATGCACTCCTAATGTTAAATGAAGGTCCTATAGACCAAGCACGAATACTCACTCTTAGTAGATTTCACTTACCCCATCATTTGTTCGTAAATCCTAAAATCCATTAAGGTGTGGTTCATGCTTTTTATCGACTAAAAGGCACGAGGTTGCACGAAGTAGTGCCCTTGGGCCGCCAGAGGGCTTTTGTAGTTTGGGCTGTATTTTATTGGTAATTTGAGCTTGGATTCATGAATAGCTACTGACTTATGTCAGTTATATATAATCTCTTTCTCTTATAATTGAAAGTTGTAACAAAGAGGTGAGGGTGGTAATTGTTGTGCAATTCTCTACTAGATGTGACCCTAATTTGAAGGTAAACTGGGAAAAACTTTGTATCCCGATTTCTCTTTCTCGCCTCACTCTCTATTTTGTTGTATTTGTGCGCATAACCCGAACAAAAACTCCAGCAAGAAAAATTACAATAGAGGGAATAAAACAAGCGTTAGATGTGGAAAGGCTTGGTCGATTCCATGACATTGCTCAAGAAAAAGATAGGACTACTAATGTCATAATCTTGTTTGCTCCACTTGGTGGCGCCCTTAATCACCAGGCACCTTTCATGGTTAATATATTTAAGTTTAAAATTTCCCTCACGGAATTATCTAGATAGATGTTTGACAATGCATTTTTCGTTTGAACTTTTCCAAATATCTGTTCCTTTTTAAGATAAAGATTCTCAATCAATGAAAAGCGAAGAATGTCGAAACTTATGATGGAACTACTTCTGTATAATCTACTCATAATATATGGAAAAGTTAATGCTTGATTCTATGGTCCCAAGAAATATAGTGCTTCTATAATTCTTTTGTTGTTATATTGAAATACAACAAATCTCAGATTGAACTAGTGTAATTTTTTTCTGCTTCAAGATCCAATGGTAAAAAGTTTAAGAGGAACATGCTTCTCAGGACCATAGACTCGCATGAAGAGTTGGAAGCAATTCCACAATCTTTGTTGGCAAGACAAACTTGCCAAGTCATGATAAGAATAAGAATCAATATCCAATATTTAATAGCTATATTTACCATAAATCATAGGTTATGTTTAAGAATTATGATGTACTCTTCTTTGTTTAAGGAGCATGGATCTCCCCTAAGAAGCTAACAAATATGAGGATTTTTACCGTGAATGTAGTTTTCCAAGAAATTTTTTCTTTGTCAACCGAACCACGTAAAACCGTTGTTTATTGTTGACAACTAAATTTTCATTAATCATCCGTAATTTAATGCACAAAAATTTAGGGATTAATTTTAACCCCTAAACAAAAAATATTATGATTAAATTGCATAGCATATAGTTTTAGGAGCATTTATTATTGCATTTGCATTGGACATGTGGCAGATTGGCTTCAATTGATGGTTCTAAGCTTTAATTTAACAAGTTGGACTAAGCCCGCGGTGAAAGAGAATTTGGCTAGGCCCGTTAAAAGGTGACGAGTTGGAATATAAGAATATTCCCGGGAATATGAGAATGTTCCCAAGAATATGAGAATGTTTCCGAGAATATTCGCATTATTCTTTCAATATTTAGGGAAGGTGTCGGATGAAATATTGAAAAAATATTGCATGTGGGATACAAGAGCTAAATAGACAATGTGCAAATTTAGCATATTTCCTTAAATAACATAGTCCTCTCACCTATAAAAAGGGGGTCACACACACTGAAGAGGAAAAAAAAAAAACAGAAAAGAAAGAGAGATGTGCGTAAGAAGAGAGAAAGTCCACTCTCGGCTGAACCGACGAGACCCCAGTGGCGAGCACTGCTGTCCTGAGTTCGCTGACTCGACGCTGGCCTGCTGCTGTTCCAACTGTCGGGGCCCGACGCGGACGACCCACAACTATTCTCCAGTTTAACTGGTCATTAGCCTCGGCGTTCCTGCTCAACCGCATTGCTCTTTGCGCCTAACTCTTTCTTTGCAGGTTCCTGACATCTCACTGCCACGTAATCGACACCAGTCAATCTACCCTGCGGTACTCGGGCCGTTCCCTACAAATTTTAGACGATTCCTACAATACCCAGCTCTCGGTTTTACCTTGCACCATCGCACCGAGCTTTCTCGACGGTACGTCCGTACAATGGCGTATATATTTGCGCCCATATCAAGAGCAGAGTCAAGGGAGTGGGCGTCAAACGATGAGTGCTTGATCAGCCAATAAGGGATCTCCAGAAGATTGCTTGGCCAAAGCCATGGGGTTCGTCTCTTCTTACATGCAACTCGTCTTCTCGCGTGCCTAATATCCGAGACACACAGCATCGATTCACCGCAGCCCAACCTGCTTCCTTGCACGGTCGCCCATCGTGAGTTGCACCGTCGGCCAACGTTCGTGAGTCCCTTGCCGCTGATCCTGTTTTGGGAGCGAAGCATCCGCACTAGGACTTTTGGTGAATCTGCAGCAGGCCCCCACGACGTTCTTGACGTGACCCGCTCCGGAACTTCTCGTCGCGGAGACCTAAGCCCTATTGTTGTCTAAGCCGCTCGCCAATCCAGTTGCCATCAAGTCCACGGTTTTGCGTTGCTGCCTCGATTTGGAAACATTATTCACGCAATATCGAAAGCTAGGTAAGAATCCTAATTCATACAATTTTCTCATGTTTTATTGCCTAGTTCGTCGAATTGCAATCTTAGTTAAATATTTGATCGATATTGCCATATCCAAAAGATCTCTTGACCCCTCGTGAACTAGGAAATTTTCCTTGTTTCACAACGTGTTTATGATTATTAGTCCAATTTCATGCCCGAAATATGACTCGCAATCGCACGAAAAAATCGTCAATCCGATCTCATGCCCGAGATACGATTCGCGATTTTTTTTGAAATATTGGCAAATCCGATCTCATGCCCGAGATACGATTCGTCGATTTTGTTTGTTTCTAAAATTAAATGGACGTGGAAAATATTTTGCCTGATTTGTTGCCATGCTTTTCTTGATGCATCTGCTTGAACTAATTTTGCTTATAAAAGAAAACCCAAAAAAATATAGTTTAGTTGGATGTGGTTTTTGTTAGGATATTTTCTTTTAGGATAGTTTGCATGTTTAACTACAGGTTAGTTTTAATTTCGAATTTTGATTATAAAAAAGAAAACATAAAAATTGCCATGCTCATGTAGAATTAAGTCATCTTCCGTGTGTCATATAGTCATTACATGTTTAGGGTGTTTAGGGTCATTCGAATGCGTGACATGCTAGGATAGTTGCATTGAATATTTTCTAGCATTAATGTTGCGTGACATATAGTTTGCATATTAAGTTGCACATTGCATGCTAGTATAGTTAGACACTTTCGTACGTCATTACATGCATTGCACGTTAGTTTTAAGCCTCATTAAATAAGAGAAAATTCAAAATTCGAGTGATTGCGTATTAATTAGAAATCACTTTTAGGTTGATGTGATTTTCTAACTAATATTGCAGATGCTTTCGTTGCTTCGAGGTAAGTATCCCTTCCCTGAGCTTGCAATTTATTTATTGTTTTATTGAGTGTTAGATAATGGTTGCGCACTCGCATGATCACATTGCATGTTAGGTTGTAAATTAAAATCAATGCAAACTGCCTGCAAATCATTTTCTTCAAATAAAAGAGAAAAGGTACCGAAAGGGCGTTAGAGAAATCTAACGTAATCAAGTCCCCGATCCCATAGTCTTTGATTCGTAGGAGTGAAGTAACTCTCCCGTACTTTACTTGGGTTTCTAATCGACCCACCAAATATAGATTAATGGCGACTCCTAAGTAAAAATCATTTGCATGTTAAAAAACTTAAACCCTAAGTCGTGAATTGGTATGGGCTTGGGAGAGCTCGAACTAAGTTTAGGCTTAGTAATCCATTAGCCAAACCTTAGGTGGTGCACCCGAGGTGAGGTCGCGACAACTTGGCGACCCCGCAGGGGACTTGAGTTAAAACTCTTAGTGGACTTAGGCCAATTTTCTCTTTTCAAAAAAATTTTGTTTGGCAGCAAGGACACCAAGTACGTCCCTAACCATTTGAGGTGTTAAATGTTTTTGCATATGGGAGTTATAAGGGGTGGAGTGATTGTTAACCCCTTGTCTTGCAGGTTGGAGTAGGGAATGAATGTTTTGAATTATTGAAGTGTTGTTGTGAATATAAACTGTTGTGCATGCCTATGCATTTACACTACACTCTTGCACACACAACCTGCCGCCGGACCTGGGCTACACAGGATTAATTAGGATGGTATTGAGATGGATACCACTCCGACCGCATGCCCGCGGTACGAGTCACCCATCTCAATCCCGAAATTTCTTTCCTGGCGTCAAGAGTACCCACCTCGGTCCGTATGCCCACGACCCGGGTCGGCTCTTTGACCAAGCCGGAGTCATGAGGACCCGACTTAGTCCGCAAGCCCGTAGCTAGTCCAACCATCCTTGTGGCTCCATTTTGTTAAGCATTCTAGAGTAGAAATCAAGCCACGTACCATGCGCATGTATATGTGATTGTTACCTTTTTATCAGTGAAGCAAGTTCTCTTAACTCTCCTTTTGTAATTTATTTAATTTATTATTTTGTCAGTCCATGACATTAGGTTGGTCTCGAGTCTTGGTCAATATACAATGGGAATACCAGACCTTCGAATTATTCTCCCTCCCAAGGAAAAGCTTAACACATGGTGGGGCAAGTTAGACCAAGCTAGCCGTGAGTTCGTGGAGTCACACATCGGTCGGTTCCTTCCTCTACTATGCATTAATATTCATGGTGGCCTGTTCAAGCTCTTGCTCATTGTTGGTGCCCTCAAACTTCTACTTTTATCTTTTGTGGTAAGCATGAGCTCACTCCTACCTTGGAAGAATATAGTATTGCCATGGGAAAATCTTTGGAAGCTGAATTAGCTAGTCCACCTATTGGAATAGATCCTATCACGGCCTTGTCTGATTTTCTGAGAATTAAAGAAGATAAAATAAGAAAAGTTTTGAAAGGTCACCGAAATTCATGCCCACTTTCATTTTTAAATGAATATTTTGAAAATGGCAACTCCTTTCAAATGCGTAAGGTCTTCCTATTTGCTTTCTTTGGGTTTATAGTTTTCCCTCATTGCGAGAATGCTATTAATCCTTTGATTGCTAATCTAGTTAGGCAGATCCGTGAAGGAAAGAATTTCGTTAACACTACTTTGACCGAAACTTTTCTTTCCCTTACTCGATTTAAAGAAGGTGGTGACAAGGTTTTGCATGCTTCTCCTGACCATACTTGATGTTTGCGACTCTAATCACCCTATTATGAGATTTGAGAACAAACAAAAACATGCGCCGGATTATCATTATTCTAGATGGCTAGCTTTCATGAAAAAACCAGATTCCAAAGGATTCCTATGGCATGTTAAATGGTTCCAAGTTCGTAAGGCGAGGCTCACATGTGGGCGTATCGGCCCTGTCCCTTTACTGTGATTTACTAGAGCAACGGAGTACTACCCAACTAGAGTGACTCGTCAATATCAAGTTGTGCAAGAACTTCCACAAGCTTTGCAAGCAGACCCGCTCCAAGTTAACTTCACTGACGAGAATCAAGACCGTGAGGATTCTGTTCTTACAATCAAATCGATGTGGGATATGTGCCACCCACGGAAGCTCATATGGCCAGAGAAGGAGTTGAAGGGTAGAGAGAGAAGGTACTATGCCTCTATCGAATATATTCAACGGCACAAGATCCCAAAGGAGCTACACCCGAAGATACCGAAAGTGCCTGAGAAGATCACCAACCATGCGGAGAATAGATGCCTCAAAAGAGTTGCTGAAGAGACCAAAAGGCGTGCAGCACATCTTGCGGAGGAGAATAAGCGATTTCGTCTAAAAGTTTCCCAATTGTATATTGATCAAACCAAGTGAAATGGCTTGAGTCTGATTTTTTTTTTAGTTTAATGTCTAGTTGAGTTCTTTGCTTTCCTAGTTCATTTGTTTAGGGCATTTCAAGTTTTTACTTCACGTAGAATACTTCCATTAATGAATAAAAGCGGCTAGATCTTTGTCATGGACTGGCATGTTCCATATCCGATGCTTATGTGTTTTCCTTTCTTCAAACTAGGTGATAACAGAGCCATCTCGTTCACCCATCATTACGAGATTGAAAGCACGAATGGCTAAGCAAACTGAGTTGCGTGAACGTATTGATAAAATGGAATATCAAATGAATCAATGCTTCACTACAATACAACAAATGACAACTGAGTTTAAGGAGCTCCGAGCAAGTTCAAGCCTAGAAGTCGCACCTCCTGGAACTATAGCACTTAAGCAAAAAGTTGATCATGGCCAATCCAACGAATTTGAGGACGACATGCCCCCCTTAGAAGATGATGTCATTGTCGTGGAAGGAAATGCCAAAACTCATAAGGTCTTTAAAACATAGCAGGATGAACGCTTTGCGAAGCTTGAAGAGAAAGTGAAACAATTGCAGGGTTCACAAAGTTCACTCCCAATTGATTTGTCTATTTATGAGAAGGTCAACACGCCAAGCAAATTCAAAATGCTAGAATTTGAGAAGTATGATGGCACTTCTTGCCCGAAAGCTCACTTGCAAATGTACCATGTGAGGATGGCCCAACATATTAAAAATGAACCCCTTATGATTCAGTGGTTCCAAATGAGCTTGGGTGGGCCCGCACTCACTTGGTATATCATGAAGAACATAAACCTCCTCGACACTTGGAGTGAGGTGGTTGATGCATTTCTTAAGCAGTACAAGTTCAATATAGACATTGCACCTTCCCGAGAAGATCTCAAATGAATGGAAAAAAAGAAGAGTGAGTCATTTAAGGAATATGCCATAAGATGGCAGAATTTGGCCGCCCAAATCACTCCTGAGCCCACTGACAAAGAGTTGATGAAGCTATTTGTTAAGACACTCCCTTTCGAGTTCAGCAATCGGATGGTTGGCACATATGTGGAGGACTTTAATCAACTCATCCCTGTGGGTGAACAAATCGAGATGGGGCTGAAGGAGGGGTGGTTTAATGAACCAAATAGGAGGTTTACTACAAAGAAGGAAAAAGAGCCTACCACTGAAGTAAATGTTGCATATGCGCAACCCACCTTTAATAAGGCTCCAATCGTTCATGTCCCTAGGAATCAGTATGGGGAAGGCCGTCCATCCGCATCACGACCATTCACTAAGAGGCAATTCTCTCCACTTCCTGGCCCTCTATCTCAAGTCTTGCCGATCTTGCAAAAGAATGGGCTGCTCTCCCATGAACCGAAGCGGCCCAATCCGGAGAAATTCTCTAGCTACGACCCCTCCAAGAAATGCGAGTATTATATGGGAGAAGTGGGCCATTCAATTGATGAATGTATGACCTTAAAGCACAAAGTTCAGAATTTATTGGACACTAATGCATTCTCATTCCGCACCACCCAACCGAATGTCAAGAGGAACCCATTGCCTGAGCATGAAGACAAGGTAAATGCCATATTTGGATTTGACGTTGGTCAAGTCAAGAATTTGAGAGTGCATGTTGCAGATGTCTATAATGGGCTAGTAAAGGCTGGATACTACCCAAGTCATGAGGTGGTTCCCCTATCCTTGATGAAAGAAAGGGTTGCTATAATGGCGGATGCCGGTATGATTGTGTATGCTGACCATACTAACATGGTCTCCACTATATCCCAAGTCGTTATTGATTGGGAGGAAGAATGGGCTGCACTGAATGCTAGTAAGGATGAAATCGATCCACTGCATGTGGATATGCCACACCAAAAGGATGCGGAACCATTTACTAAGGTCCCGGTGCACAACGATGGAATGGATGATCCGATACCTCCACGAGAAAAGAACCCTGATGATGTATTGGAAGGAATCATTAACCTATTTGATGATAGGTGCCATTGAAGAAGAATCTTCGGAGGGAACGGGCGCTGGCCCACAAGAGTAACTCATTTATCATTCTCGCATATTCCCCTGCGTGGGAATTTTTACTGCATTTTAGGGATTTTTCTTTTCTTTTCTTCTTTTTCGCTTTCTTTTAGGGCTTGAATACTGCATTTTCCATTCAATAAGTTGTAATCGATTGATGAATATCAATAAAATTACAAGTTTTGTTTTGAGGGCATAATGGGGTACACCAAACCAGCCCGATGACGATATCCAACCGATAAAAGAAAAGGAAAATCCAAGAAAAATTCTGAGGGCTGGGCTTCATTGTGTTTCCTCACCCAAAAGAAAAATTCAAAAGAAAACTTTTTTGGAGCCATTTCCAAAATTATGCATTCCAGTTGGTCTGTTTATTTTTCTAACTCATTTGCTTAATGTCTCAGAGCATAATTGACTTGATTGTTATTCAATTAGGTTAAGAGCACAACTCCAAAGAGTTAATGTGGGGCATCTCTTGTTAATACTTGAGATATCTATCCCGAAAATCCAAGCAAAGTGTCCTACATTTCTCATCTCCCAGAGAAAGTGAGGTGCAGGTCAAAAGAGGACCATCCATCTTGGATGAAAGATGTACATCTCGTCCCTAAATATAATTAATTATGGAATTGACAATTTGTTCTTTTCCTTGCAGGTGACGGATCAAGGGGATGATAGATTCCGATAAAATCTCAATCCAAGCTGAAATGGATGTTCAATTTGCATTCTCTTGCATAGTGTCCTATTCATGCACATTCTCTTGTGCTGGGGCAAAAGCAAGAATTGAGCATTTATCGAATCAAGGATCAATTTCCATTCTCAATTGATCAATTTATGTGTTTGTTCCCTTCTAATAGGGGTAATCCAAGGACACTGATTTGCTGATAGAGTCCCTTCATAGGGCAATTCCTTGAATGAATGCTCAATATCATGTTTTTCATACTTGTGAAAACATTTTTTGAATTGTTTGTTCTGAAGTCACAAAGCTTTTCATGCTTAAAGTTGTTGAGCTCTTTTGGAAAGAGAATTTGCATGGTGATTTTACTTGCTTAATTACTAATTTCACATGGAGATTTGTCAAGATGTGCAATTCAATGAATGACATCCAATTCTTAAGAATGCTAAGTGAGATGTGTCAAGATGATGAAAGGCAAAACATGTCCTATACACAATTCCTTACTTATACACTTGTGAGATGAGTGCAGTAATTTCCATATCCACAAGGTAAAGAGTTCTCTTGCGAAAGGTACGATGACCAAAATGATGAGGGGCAATTCATTTCTCTATCCCAAACACTACAAGTGATCCATTGCTTAACCCCTTTGAGCCCCATACACTTGTGGAGATTTCTTTCAAATTACCCTTGTCAAGAACCACCCCATATCGGGGCAAACTGGAGGTAAGTTGGCATCACGTGGTGAGAAAAATAGATAGAAATTCTCTTGCTCTCACTTGCATCAATCTTTGAGTATCTTATTGCAGATGAACTCAAACAATAATCCAAGTGCCTTAGGATGACGAAGAGCATTTTTTTTCTCTCTATCCTACACACTTATATCCATTGCATAGCCCTCTTGAGCCTACAAATTCATTTCTTTGAACCCAGTTGGTGATCATCCCCCACAAGTGGGGCAAGCAAAAAGTAATCATTCAAGAAACAGCATGATCTAAAGCGCCTACAGAATGTGAAGACCCTCAGAAGTCCAAATGAAAATTTGATACATTGTAAACAGTGTGTCGATGTTAAAAATAGAACTAGGGGGCATGAAAAAAGCAGTGTGCCTGGTAAAAGCAAAGCCAATGCCCATAGGAGAAAATGAAAAAAAAGCAGTCAAGATAGACGACTATCAATGGTGAAAAGTTGTATCCCCATTGGAGTGGTACTCAAAGAACTCAAATGCAAAACTTTTATAGTCAATAGAGCACATTTTGAAGACAATCCTTGATGGTGAAGATGAAGACCGGCAGTAATGCCAAGATGATCACCAACTCTCACCCATCTATACACATTTTGAGCCTGATAATCCTTTCATTTCTCAACCCGTGAACCTAGCCTACGTTACATCCCTTATAAAGTCTCTTCAGATTAGGACACTTGAATTAATGTGGGTGTTCACATGTCTTAAGCATTGCTCAAAGAAGTGCGAGCAAGATTTTTTCTATCTCATTTTGCAGGGTTCTTGACTTGTAAACCCGAAGATGATCATGGCATATTATTTCTTTCAATAGCCTTGACTCAAAAAGTCCCGTTGTTAAACCATTGACCAAGCCCACATTAAGGTCCCTATTAAAGACCTCTCAGATTGGTAAGGTCGTACCGCTTGCAAGAATACTTGGACCCTTGTTGATATGATGATAGTGAGATAGAGTGATTCTCATAAAATAGCCATTCTGAATGAGAGTGAGTGAAAGTCCTTTCTAACTCAAAGTCTCTCATTGAGCATTCTTAAGAAATTTATGTCATGAATGAAAGTTGTTTTGCAAGATTCTTCTCCCTAGTGGCAATTTGGTTGTGCAAACATGGTAAAATCATTGTGCATAAACTTTGATTGGATTGAAATGTGCATTCTAGAGTAGCTCAAATTGTCTACCTTTTTTATGAATGCACATCAGTTTTGCTCTAATTGTGTCTGATAGATAATATTTTCTTGAAGACCAAATAATGCTCAACGTTCGAGTTGCTCTCTAAAGCCTCGAAATTCGTCCAAACATTCTTGAATTTTATTTCTACAGGAAATCGACATGGTGTGCTTCCATAGCCTGATGTCCCTGTTAATCGAAACAGCGTGCCCATCAACCTACCGTTCTTCTGTAGCTTAGAGTCGCTTTCTCTCAGCATGGCCTGCTTCTGTAGCTTGGAGTTTTCTCTTCGACCTGGCGTGCTTCTGTAGCCCAGAGTCCTTTCCATCGACATGGCATGCTTCTATAGCCTGATGTCCCTCTTAATCGACACGGCGTGCCTCCATAGCCCGGAGTCTCTTCATCAATCTAGCATGCTCCCGTAGCCCAGAGTTCCTCTTTATCCACCTGGTGTGCTGTTGTAGTCGAAAGTCTCTCCAAGGGTAAAAAATGTCACCAGATGAGTATTAAATCTCTTTGAGTACCCAAAGCAAAATTTGGTAACTCCTCCCATAAGTTAACATCTCAGTTTGGATCTGAATGTTACACAATATTTTTGTCAAACATTTCATTTTGGACATGAATGTTCTCTGAGCTTTCTCGTCATACCTTAGTTTGGATCTAGGTATTTTGAATCATTTTAATCCAATATTTGACTCACCTAATATTGAGCATCTATTGGCGAAGTTGTCTTAATCCAATATTCATCTCACCTAACAATGAGTGTTTATTGGTTAAGTTTCATTGAACATTTCATTCTAGATATGAATGTTCTTTGATTTTTTTTAATCATTTTAATACAATATTTGACTCACCTAACATTGAGCATCTATTGGTCAAAGTTGTCTTAATACAATATTCATCTCACCTAACATTGAGTGTTTATTGGTTAAGTTTCTCAATTCTTGACATTTTAGTCTGGATCTAAATGTCTCGAATCTTTCCATCGAACATTTCATTTTGGATATGAATGTTCTTTGATTTTTCTCGTTATACTCTAGTCTGGATCTAAGTATTTCGAGTTATCTTAATTCAATATTTGACTCACCTAACATTGAGCATCTATTGGTCAAAGTTGTCTTAATCCAATATTCATCTCACCTAACATTGAGTGTTTATTGGTTAAGTTTCTCAATTCTTGACATTTTAGTATGGATCTAAATTTCTCGAATCTTTCCATCGAACATTTCATTTTAGATATGAATGTTCTTTGATTTTTCTCGTTATACTCTAGTTTGGATCTAAGTATTTCAAGTTATCTTAATCCAATATTTGACTCACCTAACATTGAGCATCTATTGGTTAAGTTGTCTTAATCCAATATTCATCTCACCTAACATTGAGTGTTTATTGATTAAGTTCCCCGATTCTTGACATTTCAGTATGGATCTAAATGTCTCGAATCTTTTCATCGAACATTTCATTCTGAATATGAATTTTCTTTGATTTTTCTCGTTATACCTTAGTTTGGATCTAGGTATTTCGAGACATCTTGTTCCAATGGTCGTCTCACCTAACATTGAGCGTCTGTTGATTCGGTTGCCTCAGTCTGGATCTAGGCAATTCGATAAACATTAGACTCTTCAAGAAATCTAGAATGAAAACTAGATGCTTGTGGAGTAAAAAAAAAAAAAATTCATCCCGTACCTCAAGATGCTCTACCATATTGATTGGTAAGTAACTATAGGTACGCTTTTTTCTTTTTTCATTTTTCATTTTTCATTTTTCTTTCTTTCTTTCTTTTTTTCCTTTTCATACTTTGCATTAGCTTTTCCATGCATCATATCATATTGCATTATAAAATAGGATTCATTTTCCTACAAAAAATAACATTATATTGCATATGCATTGTCAAAATTTAAGTCTCAATTTATCTTTGAATGCAACCTCTGCGAGCTCACCTTCAAAGAGGGGCAGCTGTTGACACCTAAATTTTGATTAATCATCCGTAATTTAATGCACAAAAATTTATGGATTAATTTTAACCCCTAAACAACAAATATTATGATTAAATTGCATAGCATATAGTTTTAGGAGCATTTATTATTGCATTTGCATTGGACATGTGGCAGATGGGTTTCAATTAATGGTTCTAAGCTTTAATTTAAAAAAAAAAAAAAAACAAGTTGGACTAAGCCCACGGTGAAAGAGAATTTGGCTAGGCCCGTTAAGAGGTGACGAGTTGGAATATAAGAATATTCCCGAAATATGAAAATGTTCGCTGGAATATGAGAATGTTTCCAAGAATATTCGCATTATTCTTTCAATATTTAGGGAAGGTGTCGGATGAAATATTGAAAAAATATTGCACATGGGATACAAGAGCTAAATAGACAACGTGCAAATTTATCATATTTCCTTAAATAACATAGTCCTTTCACCTATAAAAAGGGGGGCCACATACACTAAAGAGGAAAAAAAAAAACAGAAAAGAAAGAGAGATGTGCGTAAGAAGAGAGAAAGCCCGAGAGAGAGAAGAGAGAAAGTCCACTCTCGGCTGAACCGAGGAGACCCCAGTGGCGAGCACTGCTGTCCTGAGTTCGCTGACTCGACGCTGGCCTGCTGCTGTTCCAACTGTCGGGGCCCGACGCGGACGACCCACAGCTATTCTCCAGTTTAACTGGTCATTAGCCTCCGGCGTTCCTGCTCAACCGCATTGCTCTTTGCGCCTAACTCTTTCTTTGCAGGTTCCTGACATCTCACTGCCACGTAATCGACACCAGTCAATCTACCCTGCGGTACTCGGGCCGTTCCCTACAAATTTTAGACGATTCCTACAATACCCAGCTCTCGGTTTTACCTTGCACCATCGCACCGAGCTTTCTCGACGGTACGTCCGTACAATGGCGTATATATTTGCGCCCATATCAAGAGCAGAGTCAAGGGAGTGGGCGTCAAACGATGAGTGCTTGATCAGCCAATAAGGGATCTCCAGAAGATTGCTTGGCCAAAGCCATGGGGTTCGTCTCTTCTTACATGCAACTCGTCTTCTCGCGTGCCTAATATCCGAGACACACAGCATCGATTCACCGCAGCCCAACCTGCTTCCTTGCACGGTCGCCCATCGTGAGTTGCACCGTCGGCCAACGTTCGTGAGTCCCTTGCCGCTGATCCTGTTTTGGGAGCGAAGCATCCGCACTAGGACTTTTGGTGAATCTGCAGCAGGCCCCCACGACGTTCTTGACGTGCCGCTCCGGAACTTCTCGTCGCGGAGACCTAAGCCCTATTGTTGTCTAAGCCGCTCGCCAATCCAGTTGCCATCAAGTCCACGGTTTTGCGTTGCTGCCTCGATTTGGAAACATTATTCACACAATATCGAAAGCTAGGTAAGAATCCTAATTCATACAATTTTCTCATGTTTTATTGCCTAGTTCGTCGAATTGCAATCTTAGTTAAATATTTGATCGATATTGCCATATCCAAAAGATCTCCTGATCCCTCGTGAACTAGGAAATTTTCCTTGTTTCACAACATGCTTATGATTGTCAGTCCGATTTCATGCCCGAAATATGACTCGCAATCGCACGGAAAAATTGTCAATCCGATCTCATGCCCGAGATACGATTCGTGATTTTTTTTGAAATATTGGCCAATCCGATCTCATGCCCGAGATACGATTCGTCGATTTTATTTGTTTCCAAAATTAAATGGACGTGGAAAATATTTTGCCTGATTTGTTGCCATGCTTTTCTTGATGCATCTGCTTGAACTAATTTTGCTTATAAAAGAAAACCCCCAAAAATATAGTTTAGTTGGATGTGGTTTTTGTTAGGATATTTTCTTTTAGGATAGTTTGCATGTTTAACTATAGGTTAGTTTTAATTTCGAATTTTGATTATAAAAAAGAAAACATAAAAATTGCCATGCTCATGTAGAATTAGGTCATCTTCCGTGTGTCATATAGTCATTACATGTTTAGGGTGTTTAGGGTCATTCGAATGCGTGACATGCTAGGATAGTTGCATTGAATATTTTCTAGCATTAATGTTGCGTGACATATAGTTTGCATGTTAAGTTACACATTACATGCTAGTATAGTTAGACACTTTCGTACGTCATTACATGCATTGCACGTTAGTTTTAGGCTTCATTAAATAAGAGAAAATCCAAAATTCGAGTGATTGCGTATTAATTAGAAATCACTTTTAGGTTGATGTGATTTTCTAACTAATATTGCAGATGCTTTCGTTGCTTCGAGGTAAGTATCCCTTCCCTGAGCTTGCAATTTATTTATTGCTTTATTGAGTGTTAGATAATGATTGCGCACTCGCATGATCACATTGCATGTTAGGTTGTAAATTAAAATCAATGCAAACTGCCTGCAAATCATTTTCTTCAAATAAAAGAGAAAATGTATCGAAAGGGCGTTAGAGAAATCTAACGTAATCAAGTCCCCGATCCCATAGTCTTTGATTCGTAGGAGTAAAGTAACTCTCCCGTACTTTACTTGAGTTTCTAATCGACCCACCAAAAATAGATTAGTGGCGACTCCTAAGTAAAAATCATTGGCATGTTAAAAAACTTAAACCCTAAGTCGCAAATTGGTATGAGCTTGGAAGAGCCCGAACTAAGTTTAGGGTTAGTAATCCATTAACCAAACCTTAGGTGGTGCACCCGAGGTGAGGTCGCGACATTTATCTTTCCTTCTCTCTTTTTATCTCCATATTAATGCACTATCATCTTCAAGAGACATCTTCTTCATATAATTGTTACCGTGGGATTGACATTTTATAATCTCAATCATTCAACAAATATTAATTTGAACAGTTGTGATATTTTCTTTTTCGATCTGACAATGAAAAGCTCAAGTGACATGGTGTCTCTTAGAGACCATAACTCACCCAAAAGAGTAAGCGGGCAATTCTATGGTCCTAAAGGAGCACTATGCTCTTATTATCTTTCACCATTAAATTGAAATGTAGCATATCTCGACTGACAATTGTGCTCTGATCCTAAGGGACGATTCTGTGGGCCTAATAAGCGACGAAGTTTGCACCAGTGAATAGTTGATCCTGGGTATAGAGAAGGTTAGGTGGTAGGGTTTTTTGTGTTGAATATTTATTAATACACTTAATTGCTCATATAGGAGGTACTGAATACATGAACGGGTAGGAGTCCTACATCATCAATATACTTCAACCAAACCTTTGCCAATTCAAGCATTGTACTGCATTATCATTTCCATTTTATTGATTTTATGCATATATGCAATCACTTAGTGATCTTTGTTAATCTGGTGGATCCTCAGTTTGCAATCTTCCTTCATTTTACATAGGGACTCATAAGAAGTACCCCCTTTGGTCATGGCATTTTCTGCGCTGCTCTTGAGCTGTTTGACTCTAGCTCTTATTGCTTGCCCTTCTTTCTCCACCATTATCAACCTCACCATCCTTTCTATCTCCTGCCTTCCGACAATCTTCTTCGACGGCAACTCCTTTGGCCGGATCGCCACCCCGATATCCTCTGCAAGGAGTGTCGCATTTAGCCTTTGCTCTGCATACAGTGGCCAAGCAATCATCGGCACCCCGTTCACTATGCTCTCTAGGGTTGAGTTCCATCCGCAATGAGATAGGAAGCCGCCCACAGATGGATGGCTCAAGATGTCCACCTGTGGGGCCCATGATGGGAGTATTATTCCAATGTCACAGGTACGCATTGCAAATCCATCCGGCAGAAAGCTTAAAAGCTCATCGCCACAGCCTACCTTCCCCACATCAAAGAACGATCCAGCAAGAGATTTGGTGGTCGGTTTCCGAAGTACCCATATAAACCTATGAAATTATTCATTTGTAAGATGAAAGATTTTATAAAGTATATAACCAAAGAACACTAACAAAGCTTAATTTATACATTTGGTACTTTTTTATTTATCTTTTTTTATTATTATTAGGTCTTTCCCGAGTGTGAAAAAAAATTACTCATCCATCATTGGATTGAATTATATAGCTACCACAAGTTAGGTGTGCTCCAATTATTACACTGACAATGGTCCTAATAAAAATGTCTTCATCATAATGTTTTGCTAGTAATTCCTCCAGATAATAATGTATTTTTTTATTTAGAAAAAAGACTATTTTTATTCATCCTTAAACCGACCTCTCAATAGTAAAACCGCATACCATGCACATGGCAACCTGAAAAAGTGATTATCCTGAGCAAAAAGGTTTTTTTTTTTTTTTCCCTCGGTATCCCAAGCAAAAGATATTTTTAGGAAAAAGAAAATCAGAAGATGATCATAAAGATAGGATTTAAACTAAATGAATCATTCAAAAATGGCTTATGAATGGAATTTATGAAAAGAATGGCCCTTGTTTTTTAGACAAAAGTCGAACGAGGTGCGACCTTCACAAATCATATTCCTATATTTTTTATGAAAGCAAGGCTGGCCCGCCCGGTTTTCCACTCCACCTAATGCCTCGAGGAGCATTTTTGCATGCAAAATTTGCTCCTTTCGGGCGGGTCCGTGCCCAAAGATATCCAAATCTCAAACTGTAGGAAAAATTATTAAAACAGTCATAAACCTATTGTAATTTTTCCAATTCAATCCTAATTTTTTTCTTTTTTTACCAATTTAGTCCTAAACCTTTTGCAATTCTGTCAGTTCAGTCCATCCAACCAATTTTGACTAGCTAGTAATGGCGGATAATTTTTTAATATTATTTTATTTTATTCGATTTTTTAATAATTTTTAATCTTTTCTTTTTTTCTTCTTTTTTTCTCTCTTTTTTTCCCTCTCCTCCCCCCCTGCTTTCGACAACCGGCTAGAGGGAGGGCTGGTCACTAGACTAAGGCGGCTAGCCAAGCCAGACTACGGGTGAACTCACCCTAGCATTGCTAGGCAAGGGCCACCCAACCATCGGTGAGGCAAGCCCTCACTGGATCAGTGAGGGATCAACGAGCCAACCCGAGCCCAGATCTGGCGAGTGCTCACCTTGCTAGTGGTTGGGCGGCCCTCATTTGGTGACGATGGGGTGAGCTCACCTTCAGTCTAGCCTAGCTAGCCACCTTAGTCCAACGACTAGCCCTCCCCTCAAGTTAGTTGTCAGAAGAAGGAGGGAGGAGGGGGAAAAAAAGAGGGAAAAAGATAGAGAAAAGATTAAAGAATTCAAAAAAATAATATAATATTAAAAAAATATCCGCCGAGGCCGGCCAACATCCACCTCGGTGTCGACTGGTAAAATTTGGCTAAATAAACTAAATTGGCACAATTCAATAAGTTTATAAATATTTTGGTAATTTTCTCTTAAACCGTACCTTTGTCCGCTCAGCTCCAATCCCCAAGCCAGCTCGACCAGCTGCTCAGCCGACATAGTCCCTCCACTTCCAAACGAGACGAACATCACCGACTCGCTCGGCTGCTTATCCAGCCATTCTAGCAGCTCCTTCCCCAAACCGGCCGGTCTGACTGATCTAATGAGCGGCCCAACTGTATATACCGGACCATTCGCTACCTGACCCAAAAACTCGTCATTCCTCAGTGCAACGAGCGTCTCAGCCTGCAAATCCTCCCACACATTCAACAAGATTCCATCTCCCATCGGGATCTCCCCAGCCATCCGCACGTACTCACGGTACTGCTGGTCGGATCGGTCCAGCATTCGGTCCACCACGTCCTCTGGTCGGACCGGCTTGCAACCAGGGATCTCGAGTGGTTTAGTCCTGTCCACGTACTCTCCCTTCACTTCCTTGTCCAGCACCGGCGAGTGTAGGAGCAGTGCAAGAAACCACGCGTTGGAAGGGACATAGACGTACTTGGGGACCCCCAACTCGTCACCAAAGCACAGATGCTCCGTCCCGAACAGGTCCACGATGAGGACATCAGGTCGGGCCTCCATCGCTGCTAGTGCGAACCTAAATGCCAGCCGGGCCTCATGCATCATGACCGTGATCCTCGTGACCATGGAGGCGTTCGGGCCAAGGCCCGCAGCCGTGAGGTCCGGGGCAGGGAGCTCCACAACTTCAAGGATCATGGGGGTCATGGCAGAGTCGATAATCTCATCCTCGGCATGGGAGGCCTGTGAGGGGACAACAAAGACGGTCACCTCAAAGCCGTGGTCAGTGACAAGGCGCTTGCCAAGCTCGATGATGGGGATGAGGTGGCCCATGCCGGGGCTCGAGAGGAGGGCTGCATGGAGCTTTTTCGGCTTCTCCATCGATGAATTGGAGGAAGAGTGGTCGAAATCCATGGAATGAATTGAAGCTGAGAGTGTGTATGAAGAAGATATGTTGGCTACAACACAAGTTGGCGAGGGTTTCTTTAAGTAGTTGGGTATCCCGCTTGTGGTTGAAAATATTGAGAAAATATTGGGTACACTAGTTGTGCTCAGTCAGCAAATTACTAGTCCATCCATTATTCGACACATGTCCATATGGCCCACCATTCAGATTTTTCAAAAATTATTTTCCCAACCACTTTCTTTCTTCCACAAACACCCCTCTTCTCTCTCCTTCGTCTCTCTCCTCTCTCTGTCTTCTCTCTCTGTCTCTTTCCTTAGAAACACATATCTAGGTTTTCATGGTTCCTTCACCGAGATCTTGGCCTCCCTCGACCGGCCGGCAACGGAGTAGTCAACGGAGGCCAAGATCTTTGTGCGGTGGAGAAAGGTGGCGGCGTGCTGGAGGTCGAACATCACGCCGCGAAGGTTGATGGGCTTAACGTCGATGAGGGCTAGCTCATCGGCGAGGTCTTGGCTGAGGATGGCCTGGGCCATGGCCATGCCGAAGTTGCTGACCCGACGACGGCAATCTTGGTGTGGTGCTTGGAGGGCGACGGTTGTGGGGATCGGCTTGAAGATGGTTTGGGTCAGGTTCAAGTCGCCAGGGCTAACGTAGGCCTCCGTCGACTACTCCATCGCCGGCCGATCGACGGAGGCCATGGTCTTGGCGAAGGAAGTCCGACTTCCGTAAACCACCAAGATCTGCCTCTGTTTTTTAAGGAAAGAGGGAAAGAGACGGAGAGAGAGGAAGGAGAGAGCAGAGCGGCGTTTGTGGTAGAAAGAAATTTATTGGGAAAACAATTTTTGAAAATTTGAATGGTGGGCCCATTGGACACGTGTCGAATAATGGATGGACTAGTATTTTGCTTAGGTGTAAATCACTAGTGTACCCAATATTTTCTCGAAAATATTGGTTGGTCGTAGTACTTGCATTGACAGAATTCCAGAGAATGCAAGATCAATAATTTAACCTGTTTAAGTAATTAAATATCAAATCAAGCCTTCATCTAACAGTTTAAAATTATAGAACAACTAACAGTGGTCTCATAAAAT
The DNA here is from genome assembly GCA_014182845.1 of Corymbia calophylla. Classification (NCBI taxonomy): domain Eukaryota; kingdom Viridiplantae; phylum Streptophyta; class Magnoliopsida; order Myrtales; family Myrtaceae; genus Corymbia; species Corymbia calophylla. Next base: position 13,512,107 of record CM024700.1, read on the forward strand.
CTCACATAATATCATAATAAGAGATCTTAAGTTCTTTTCGGGTTCCATTTGCCTCCATAATTAAATATGTCAATGTTTAGTACTAGGCACAAAGACTAGATTATGATAGGAAATATTAAAATAATTAAATATAAAATAATGTCTTCATCCAACTGTTTAAATTTTTTAGTTCAACTTTCTAATAATTGTAATGAAGCAATAAAGTAAACTCAAGGCTCTACAGAAAGAAGAAGACACAATGGAAATCTACAGATACACCTCACAATCAGTAATCAGATAACAAGTAACTTAATCATCCATGAGCGAGCTTATTAAAATCCAAGGTGCTTTCTGCCGAGCGGTTGAGATAATGAATTCCCTTCTTGGGGTGAAGGTGAGGATTAGGAGTGGGCAAAGGAGTGGCAATGAAAAAAGTTGATGGAAACAAACAAGTTCACATCATGGACGAAAGTTGAATGTGGGTCTCTCTCTCTCTCTCTCTCTCACCAACCAACGCCTCAAAACTTCTTCAATGGGTAGTCCCGTTCTCACCTTTTCCTCATTGTACTTTCCTTTCCTTTTTCAAATTCTGCTGAGCTCTGGCTTTCGCTACCTTAGGTAACAAACTTGGAAACGGGCCACCACTCACTACCATCCAACAGCAGCTGCATTTGCATCGAAATGAGCCCACCTAGTTATTCGTCGCCTTTCTCATGCACGGCATAGCCTCTTATCTCTTACTCTCCTTACAGAACTACAGCACAGGCATATTCTCTCCTTACACAACTACAGCACAGGCATATTCTCGTTTTCTATGACGTCCAGAAAGGACAAAAATCATTAATATCTCAATCATATTTTGCTTCCACTCGGTGGCGCCCTTAGTCACCAGGCACCTTTCATTTTTAACATACAAATTAGGGTTAAGCATTTGGCTTACTGAATTTGGCTCACTGAACTGTCTAAACAGATGTTTTCATGAACTTTATTCCTAAGCTTATCACCATGCCCGTCACTTTTTTAGATCAAAGATTCTTAGTCAGTCAAATGCGGAGAGCGTCGAAAGTGATAATTGGAGTACCTCTGTATGTTCTTCTTAAGGTATATAGAAGATTTATGTGTGATTCTACCGTTCCAAGAGGTATTGTGCCGTTATAATCTTTCGCCATTGAGTTGAATTATACTTGTCTCGGTCTAAATTACTGTGATTTTTTCATTTTCTTTTCTATCCAATGGTAAAAAGTCCAAGATGCACATGCCTCCCGGAGATTATAAACAATCTGTTCAATTGCGACCTTCTAATGCTGAATTCAAGAGTTAGGGGTGATGTTATGGTCTCAAAGAATCATCAGGTTCTAATCATTTGGCATAAACACAGAAAACGAACAATTATACAATATTTGTCTTATGTAAGTCATTGAGATTATTTAGCTATTATATCCACAGAAGCAATAACCAACGATGGACCAAAACAGTTGAAGAATTTTCAAGTACGTCAAAGCGCTAGTCATGTTAGAGTAATTATATTAGATTTGAGTCATGTTGCTTCTCATCCGTTGTTGTCTATTCTATAATTTCAAAAAAAGAAAATTACCATATGATCTATTTGAAGCTACCGTCGGCGAAGGAATGATGCATGACTGTTTTTGTATTGGAGGAGTAGCGACTGATCTACCTTATGGATGGATAGATATAAGGAAGATAGACAGATCCGTTTCTATAAGATTGAATTATATTTGCTTAATACACCGTTATCAATATGAATAGTTAGAAAAGGATATAATAAAAAAAACTTTTATATTAAGAAAAAGAAGAGGATGAGAGTGGAAAAAGTATAATAGGAAAATTTTTATACCTATGCAATTATATACGAATCACCCACGCCCTCCTCTTTTCTTGTATTTCATTAACTGACTTACGTTTGATTAAAACAATTTAAAATCCACGCCTTCTTAACAATAACATAAACAGTTTCTGCGGGTGGAGCATCTTTTTCAAGAAAATATAGGATAATAGGAATATTTAAATGGGTCAAGTGCCATTCTTCTCGAAGCTAGAAAGAGGGCTTTCGAAGACCTTCTTTTGTCTACCCGAATGGGCCCGATGCATGGCGAAAGGAAGGGTTCATCAAGCCATTTCTCGCCTCAACCCTAAATATAGAAAAGGGGTACTTTACAAATAGGTAATTACTTTACATTGACTGTGATAAACCTTTTGATACTTTCAGCTTTGTAACTAGTGGCCGATTTCCCGTTGGTAGAGCAGTTTCTTTTCCCAGTGCCTGAAGCCCTAACTAGTTAGGTGTCAGTGGTTTATCATTGAGTTCATCTAATAACTCTTTCTGTATTCCTCCTGCTCCTAAGTTAAGCCTGGGTCTCACGTGTGCAACTCTTCGCACCAACCAATTGGTTGGTGGCATGAGGATGTCTTATAGGTTTGCATGAAGGTTATTAAGGCAAAAGAAAAGTTAGTAATTTGGTAAAAAGCAATAATTATGTGACAATCTTTAATATATTGTGCAAATAATAAATTGGACCACAAAAAATTAAATAACAAATAATTATAAATTATTATAGGGCACAATCTTTCAAAAATTTGTGGCTCATAATAAGTTATTATTTTCACAGTAATCTAAAAATTGTTATACTAACATGCTAACAAATAGCCCTTTGATAAATTCTTTTCATCCAGACACGAAGGAACAATTTTATTTATAGTGAGAGATTCATATGGAGTCTACCCACTATTGTAAGAACCACGGCTGATGATTCAATTCATCTGCACAAGTTAAGCATTGTAGTGATTTAAATGGTTCTCGATAGCCCACATGAAGTAGAGAATTTTCTTATATTCTATTTATGTCATATTCCAATAAATGATGGCCTAACAACCTAAACAACCCAACTTTAGATTAAGTACCAATTCTACCCTAAACTTTTTATGTCCCATAAAAATCCCCAACTTTTGATCTAGTTTCAATTCTATGTTAAATTTTTTTTTTGTCTAATAAAGAACCCCAACTTTAGGTCATGTCCAATTCTATCATCTAGTCCCAATTTTACCCTAAAAAATTTCATTTTCATAAAAAATTACAAATTTTTACTTGAGTCACAAATATGCCCCTGTTAACCTTTTGTTCAAACTTTTTCATTGACAATCGAGAGATGGAAAATTATCAAGCACGAGCTGTTTGAACATCCCGAGTGTCATGAGCGCCGGAGATGTACCACTCTCGAGCACAAGAGATTGAAAACCAAGTGCAAAATAAAAAATCCTTGAGCGAAATGGAATGAAAACTCTCTCAAAAGTAAAAGCAATTGAAGAAAGTTATTCCTAATTGTCTTAATTTTTACCCAAATCTCATATCTAAGCAAACGTTATTTGGGTTTATACCTTCGATTTGAAATTCAAGCACAAGCCGTTCGAGCATCCCGAGTGTCCTGAGTGCGAGAGATGTAACACTCCCGAGCACAAGAGATTAAAAACCAAATACAAAATCAAAGAGCCCCAAGCGAGATGGAATGAAGACTCTCTTAAAAATAGAGCAATTGAAGAAAGTCAACCTTAATTGCTTTAACTTTTACCCAAATTTCATATCCAAGCAAACATTATTTAGGCTAATATGAAAATTCATCTCCAAAAACGTCTTCTTAAATCTGAAATTTGGGGAAAAACTAGAGTAATTACATGGAAATGCCATGTAAGATCACTGAAAACGATTTTGGATGGAAGGTTAATGGGTGCAAATTTGGAATTCAAGTAAACTTTGGTGATTTTTTTATAAGAAAAAAAATTTAGGATAGAATTTGGACTTGACTAAACGTTGAGAGTTTCTTATGAGATAAAAAAAATTAAGGTAAAATTGGGAATGTGCCTACAGTAAAATCACCACAAGAAAACAGGGCTACGGAAACGAAATCATATGGAGACAAAAATGCCCTTTGTCGTCGTTGATAGCCTATAGTAATGGAAATTCTGTTTCATGGGCAAATTTAAGTTTAGTCACAATTTAACGATCAATTGTGACAAAAATATGAGTTTACCACCATCGCTTTATGTTGAAACCTAAATTTTTCGCCTTAAAGGTCCCTTCTGCATTGGAGATTAGAGAGAGATAATATTGGAGATGAGAGAGAGATCGCGGGTTTACGTTGGTGGTCATTTTGGGCCCGGGACTCAATGTCAAAGTACAAAGACAGGAAACATGGGATCTGAGAGAGAGTAACTTAAGAGCCTCCATTGCTGTATTGGTCGCTAGCTAGAGTTCTTCAAGCTGCTCGGCAAAGCTGGCCGCCACTCTCGATAATCACAAGGTGAGAATTCGAGAGGGAAAAGAATAGCCCAAGTGCCAGAGGTTACGAAAATTACACTTAAATGCTTTTTTTTTTTTAAAATAGATCATTTAAGTACCAACTCTAACGAAGGCCGCCGGAAATCCGACGTGACTTATTTTAATAATTTCTAACATCTATGTGGCTTGCTGGAATTTCACGTTAGCTTACCTCCACAAAAAACGATGCTGTTTTAACCAAATTTTAATTTTTAATATAAATATTAATTAAATAATATTAAAAATGAAAATTTTAAATTTTAAATAAAAAAAAGAGGACCAGCAGCACAGGCAGGGGAACCTCTCCCGCCTATGGCCGCCGCCCCATTGCCAGTGGGGGGACCGCGATGGACAGCGAGAGTCGTCAATGCCTAGACGCAGGTTAGTGAGGGTTGTCGGCCCTTGCCCAAGCGCTGGCGACCCTCGCGGCGAGCACCGCCGCCCCACCGACAATGGGGTGACGACCATAGTGGAGGAGCCCCTCCCGTCTATTCTTTTTTTTTTAAAAAAAAAATTGAATTTTTTTAATATTATTTAATTAATATTTATATAAAAATTTAATTAAGATCAAAATAGCATCGTTTTGAGCTGATCTAATCACGTCAACGCTCAAAATGACGTTGTTTTGGGTGTTTTGGGCTTATTTGTTCATATCAGCACCCAAAACGATGTCATTTCGACCTCAACTCGTAGGAAAAATGCCACGTTAACATTTTGGTCGAACTTTTTCACCATTGACACTTAATTGATTCTTTTTGCTCCAATCTTGATACTTAAGTATACATTTCCAAACTTTTGGCACTTAAGTGTCCCATTATGCTAAGTTTTGGCATTTTAGAGATCCGCACGTCGAATTCGAGACTATTACCCTAGCCTCTTTGATCAACTCACTTTGTGATTTTATCCGAGCAGTTTATCCCCTTAATACATTCAACCCATACCGCAAATATGGAATAACTTGTCCTTAAATGCGATATAATCCCAATCAGAATCCTTTTGGTATGGTTTTTATTCATGTTTCCTATTAGTATGTTTTGGATGCCATTATAATTTGTCCCTTTTGCATGAAATTGATTTGGTTGGCATCTTTATTCAGAATCAAATCGGGGAAAATATCAACAAAAGAGTCTGGTACAAGTTGCGGCCCTTTCGCATGTTGTTTGTCTTCTATCTAGACTGTTCTGTTTGGACAGTGGAATAACATCCTTCAATCGGTTCATCGCTATGCAATTCGGTTCATCACTATGCAATTCAAGTCAATCGTTGATAATTCGCTTAGCTGTGGCTAAACTACCATTCTGTTTGTCAAGAATTATGCTGTTGTTATCCGATTTTGGAGAATGTGAAGTTTGGTGGATCAAAAGCTAAAGTTGGTTTAGAATTTTTGAGTCACGATGTCCAATAAGTACTTGGTTCTAGTTCTAGACGTCCTATTATGATACATAACCACATCATAATATTGAGACCTTGGACTGGAGATATTGAAATTCCCCATGATCGACAATAATATTGAAGGAAACGGATTCCGAAAAACGAATATCGAACTAATCGAATATCAATCAACCAAAAATGCGGAAATGGCCCAAGGACATGTATAATACCGATCGGAAGGCATATCACTGAAATGGACATACCTTATTTGCCACGGATTAAATTCTTCCTTTGTAACGACGAGAGTTCTTGATTTCAGGGCGAAAATCTACACTTGAGAGAACTTTTACCTTTTTGTTTTTGTGTGGGAGATTTCTCAACGTATGAGTATCAAACTTGTTAACTTCCCCACAACTTTTCTATTTTCCACAAAAAATAACTACCTCTCTCATGGGCCTTTTTCAAATGGGCTGGGTTTAGCCCAACATGGGCGGCCCATTATTAATAAAACCCATCATCTCCCACTCGCACATGGTGGGCTAAACAGAACTCTCTCCTTTTTGCAAAGTTCATACAAGCAAATAATCCGTGCGACCAGCATACTTAGAGAGCTCATTACCATGCATCTGTTAGGAATACATAGTAGCTCAAATTGGGCATGACGTTTTCGAGTAGATATAGTATGCAGTACCCTAGATCAATTAGTCACATTTACATCTCTCTTGATCTCTTTGCATTTATTATATGTATTGTATTCACAATTATGAACTAATCACAATTGGTCGACCGGTGAATACAAACGAATGTAAATGTGACATCAATAACAAATTGATCTTCCTCTTTCCTTAAAACTCTCAATTTCAATTCAACTTGCTATTCTAGAAATGTCCCGTTAGATCGAATCAATTCTTGATCATCGGCAACATTCTAAGATAGCAAACATTAAATAGAAATCTTGAGAATAAGTAAGAGTCATGAGGGCACTTAAATTGAGGAACTCTTTTCCTCAAGAGTCTCACACGGCTTAAAAGTTGAGATCAAAACTTTTGCCACTCTTATTGGTCGTCTTATGCATACGTAGTATGAAATACGTATTATGGTATTAACTCCTTTCCCATAGAGCGTTTGTCTTCACTTAAATACCATACAGATGATAGTTCAGACATACTTAATGTCTAACTTGAGTTCACAAATCTACTCTTTCAAGGAATCCATTAGAACTCACATCTGGCTCCAAAAACAGATAAAGTAAAATATGTGGGTTATTTTACTTTCGGACATAGTAAATAGTATGTCCTCATTTTAACACTCAGTTAAATCGACATTTATATTTTAAGCTTGAGCTCTCAATTATCACTCAGATAATAAGCTTAAAATTGTCTCATCTCCATTTTTCACACAGTAAATGGAGGCGATTACCCGTGTGAGTGGGCTAATCTCTTATCTGTTCGACATACTTTCTCAAACATAATGCACTAAGCATTGAGATGCATAAATGTTAAATAAAACTCATAGGCATTAATAATGATAGAAAATATCATCAACAATGAACATTTAGGGAAAATACATCATTTAGTACATCAACATCTACGTAGTCCCAGAGATTTTACATGACCACAGAAAACATCTCTAGGTATCGGCTTTGTCATAGGATCTGCTATCATTCTATGTGTAGATATGTACTGCAAGTTCACATCTTTTCGTGCAACCATATCCTTGACAAAGTTATACTTGGTATCTATATGTTTGGTCTTAGCATGATATTTTGGATCCTTCGTGTACGCTATCGCTGCTTGGCTATCACAGTTAACCAACAATGAGTTTGCAGCATTCTCAACGACACCTAAATGATCCAAAAATCTCTTAAGCCAAACACCTTCTTGTACAACTGCTGATAATGCCACGAACTCGGCTTCCATCGTGGACAAGGCTATACACGTTTGCTTCTTACTACTCCAAGATATGGCACCATTGTTTAGTAAGAAAACAAATCCGGAGGTAGATTTCCTTTCATCTAAATCTCCTCCCCAATCAGCATCTGAGTAGCCTTCAAGCCGCGAGATCCTTTCCTTGATAACTCAGCATATAATCAACGGTTCCCTTCGAGATACCTCGGTATTCTTTTGACGGCTATCCAATGTGCTTGACCCAATGGATTGGATTGGTATCTACTCACCATTCCAACTGCAAAACATATGTCGGGTCTTGTACACATCATAGCGTACATCAAGCTCCCAACAGCACTAGCATAAGGAACATGTTTCATTTGTTCCTTCTCTTGTGGAGTCCTTGGACACAGTCTATGGCTCAATCCTTCACCTTTTGCAATAGGAGTGTCTATGGGTTTACAATCTTGCATACGAAATCGTTCAAGAACCTTATTTATATATGTTTCTTGCGAAAGAGACAATATTCTCTTCGAACGATTTCTTAAAATCTTAACTCCAAGAATATATGCAGCTTCACCCATGTCTTTCATCTCAAAGTTGGAAGATAACCAACTTTTGACAGTATTGACAAACTCCAAATTACTTCCGGCAATCAGTATATCATCAACATATAATGATATAATCACAAATTGATCTTTGGACCTTTTGATATATACACAATGATCCTCATCAATCATTGTAAAGTCATATGCCACTATGGCATTATGAAAACGTATATACCATTGTCTTGATGACTGCTTAAGGCCATATATCGATCTCAAAAGTCGACATACCTTTTCTTCTTGGCCTTTTACAATGAAACCAGTAGGTTGTTCCATATATATTTCTTCCTCTAATTCTCCATTGAGGAAAGCAGTCTTTACATCCATCTGATGTAACTCAAGATCCATACTAGCCACTATTGCCAGAATAATGCGAATCGAGGTAAATCTCACTACAGGAGAAAATGTTTCTTCATAATCAATTCCTTCCTGTTGATTATACCCCTTCGCCACAAGGCGAGCCTTATGCCTTTCTATCGAGCCATCAGCTTTTCGCTTTATTTTGAGAACCCATTTGTTCCCAATAGCTTTGCGTCCTTTTGGAAGATCAACCAGTTCCCAAACATGGTTTGACTTCATTGACTCCATTTCCTCTTCCATTGCATGCATCCATTTTTCCTTATCAGGGCAATTTAGAGCCTCATTTACATTTTTCGGCTCATTTTCATCTCGTGGAGCAACCATAAAAGTTTCCCCTTCAATGTCAAAACGTCGACGGGGAACACTTTTGCGACTTGTTCGCCGTATGGGCAATTGTGCGCTTTGCACATTATTCTCCATTATGCTCCCACTCGGATCGAGATAATGACGATATCATCCTTTTAGATGGTTGCAATTGAGATTGATCCGAATTTAATTCTTCACTTCTCATATTGCTCCCACTTGGACGAACTCCATTATCTTGATCCAAGGTTTCAAATAGGGAGTAATCCTCGCCTATTTCGCCCTTTTTAGGAAATTCATTCTCTAAGAATGTGACATCTCGTGATTCAAATTCAGTTATACTCCCACTTTCTTGCTCACCTATAAACACATATCCTTTCGAGTGTTCTCGAGTATTTTATAAAAATACTCTTCTTACCTCTAGGACCCAATTTCCCATACTTGTGAGATGGTTCATGAGTATAGGCAGCACAACCCCAAGGTTTGAGAAAACACAAATCCGGTTTTCTACCTGTCCATAACTCATATGGAGTGGAAGTAACGATTTAGAAGGCACTCGGTTAAGTATATAGGCAGCAGTTAACAAAGCATCACCCCAAAAGGTGATGGTTAAATTAGCTTGTGCCATCATTGACCTAACCATTTCCAATAGAGTTCTGTTTCTTCTTTCCGCAACACCATTTTGTTGAGGAGTATAGGGAATAGACAATTGTCTTTCTATTCCTTTTTCATCACACAAATTTCTGAACTCATCAGATAGATATTCTCGACCTCGGTCGAGATCTTAATGCTTTTATTTTCTTGTCTAATTGATTTTCTACTAAGCTCATAAACTTTTGAAGCAACTAAAAGCCTCAGATTTATGAGAAATCAAATAGACGTGTCCGAACCGAGTATAATCATCAATAAACGTGATGAAATAAACAGCTCCATGCCTTGCCCTCACATTCATTGGACCACAAATGTCAGAATGGATTAATTGCAAAGGAAATTCAGCTCTTGTCCCCTTTCCAAATGGTTTCCTTGTTGTTTTCCCAACTAGGCAATGCTCACAAGTGGGCAAATCAACTTTTTCGATATTGCCCAATAAGCCCTCTTTGGCTAATCTATTCATTCGTTGTTGGCCTATATGACCAAGTCTAGCATGCCATACATTCACATCATTATCACATGAATTAGAAGATGTGAAGAGGGAATAACAAACATTAACATTACTAGAGTCAACATCCAGCACAATAAAACCATCTAGAAAGTAACCACAACCATAGTAACTCGTCCCTAAAAACAAGTCCACACCACTATTATGGAAGTTCAAATTAAAGCCAAACTTAACCAACACTAACACAGACACCAAATTCCGACGAATCTCCGGAGCATATAATACATCATGTAGGAATAAAGTGCGTCCACCACGCATATTTAATTGGCAAGTGCCAATCCCTTTTACTTCGGCTCGGAGTTGTTCCCTACATAGATCCATTTCATTCCGGTTGGAATTCGTCGGAACTCCACGAAGGCACCTCTCCCTTCGCTACATGGTCTGTGGCTCCCGAATCTACGGTCCACAAAGGATCGATTCGGTTAAAAATACAGAACTTGATACATAAGCAAAGTTCTCAAGAATACAAGGGGTGTTTACCTTCTTTGGCTCGCCACAGTCGCGAGCATAGTGACCTTTCTTGCCACAATTGTAACACTTCACCCTTGACATTCTTTCCACAAAAGGACAGTTTCCTCTCTCATGTTGGTAAACTCTTGGTTTCTTCCCTGAAAAGTTCACTCATTTGCCTTTCCACCTTTTAAATGAATCGGGACACTTGTACTTAGAGCTCGAAGCCCCTTGTGAGCTAGAACCAGCATAATAAATATCGGTTTCGGCTTTGCCGCCAAGAGACGATCCTCTTCCAGCTCAAGATGGCGTATTGCATCCTCAAAGGTCTTAATGTTCTCATTGTGGGTCGGGTGCACCTTCATATGCTCCCAACTTTGAGGCAAGGAACGAATCACTTGCTTGTACTTGTTGTTCATCAATCAGAACATGGCCAGCATCCTTCAGCTCATTTATCATGTTTGACATCTTCCTTAAGTGTAGTTTCATGGACTGACCATGAGGCTTCTTGTACGAGTCAAACCTTATAGTGAGCTGTCTCAGCTTGGTCACCGATGTATGACCAAATCTTGCCGCGTTGCTTCCCACATCTCTTTGGCATTGTCAAAACGCCTAAACTCTCGCATGACGTCATTTTCCATGCTGCTCAGCAACGTGATGCGAGCTAGAGAGTTCATTCTTTTCCATGCAGCAAAAGCTTCTTTGTCTCTTTTGTGTTGTGCAAAGTGTTCCCATCTTCGGGCTCTTCCATAACCAGGTTAAGAGCTTCAAGAGCCTCTTGCTCTTCTAGCACATACTTGGATTTTCATATGCCATATTTCATAATTATCACCGTTGAGCTTCTCTCCTTTGTTCAATTCAGCGACTATACTCTTAGTTGCTGAAGCCATTGGATCTGAACATATCAGACACACATGCACGAAACATTAATGCCTATCATTTATGCATCTATCTTGCATAGACTAATCATATTAATGAATAATTTCAAATAAGACTTCAGAATCAAAAGGTCACCATTGTTTCCAATCATCATCCAAGAACCTTAATTGAAATTATCATTAATATAACCTTCCATGCAAAAATGAAATCATTTGAAGCTACTTAAACTTCCATAACTACCCACAAGAATTAATAGTAATAAAAAGCAATTAACATTGAACATCCATTAATGAAAAAACATTCTTACATAACGTAACTAATACATTAGAAGTCACAACATCAACATGGAAGAAACTATTTACATGAGACATTCATAGAACATCCTAAACAAACATAACTTCAACTACTCAATAAAACAACCTATGAACAGGAAAAGACTCATAAAAGCGCTTTGAAAGCTTGAGTTTCTTATTTGGCAACCATGGAAAGACAGAGGGAAAACCCCTAGGGTTTCTCCCACGCACATTCATTCCTCGCTTGGTCGTATTCATTCCTAAGGTTGAAGTCCTCGAGGCCTCAATCCTAAAGTATTCCCTCACAAAAGCCACTACAAGCTTTTTATAATCTAGAACCACGTTGACATCCCATAGGCGATTGAACACCACTTGCCATTCCGATGGAAGAGTGTTAATCATGGATCGCACCATCTCAAAAGCTGGCATGGGATAACCTTTCCAAATTACTTTCTGTATTTTCCTATTGACCTTGCGCACGTGTACCCTTATATCACCACTTTCCCATCGATAATTAGCCAACTCAGCTATCAACCTTTGAAGTCTCCTCTTTTGTCTTCTTGAAAATGCGCGAATAGGTGTACGCATGTGAATGGGAGCCATTGTTCCTGCAACAAATGCAGAACATAAGGGACTACACATAATCCATAGTGAAATTTTTTTTTTTTTTTTTTTTTTTAAAGTCAACTATGGTCAACGAAGGTCAACGCAGGTCAATGGTCAACGAATGTCAATGACGGTCAATGGTCAATGGATGACCGGGTCAAGTCAACGGTTCTCGGGTCGGGTCTGGGTCGGACAAACCGACCGCCCGAATGGAAGGACGACGTCATCCACGCGCGTGTGCACCGCACGCGCGGCGGTTACCCGTGCGCGTGCGATCCACGCGCGAACGGTTGCCCACGCGCGTGCGGCGCACGCGTATGGGAAAACTGCCTCGGCGCGTGCAACGCACGCGCCGACAACGACAGCCACTTCCAGCCGCGCGTGGCGGCGCGTCCGGCCACCTCCGGCGGCGTGCCACCACTCATTTTTCTCGTCTCGACGAGAACTACGACCTTGTGTATTCAAAAACTAACTTTGACATACGAAAAATCATAAAAGGGGAATGAACAGTGCGTCGGGTGTCGGGATTTTTGCCCCCGATCACTCGTCGTCGTCAAAACTTGAATTCCAGCCATAAAAACAAGTATAAACTACAGTAACGATCGGTAACAACAATCCTAGGCTCTGATACCAATTAAGGAAACGGATTCCGAAAAACGAATATCGAACTAATCGAATATCAATCAACCAAAAATGCGGAAATGGCCCAAGGACACGTATAATACCGATCGGAAGGCATATCACTTAAATGGACATACCTTATTAGCCACGGATTAAATTCTTCCTTTGCAACAACGAGAGTTCTTGATTTCGGGGCGAAAATCTACACTTGAGAGAGCTTTTTTCTTTTGTTTTTTTTTGTGTGGGAGATTTATCAACGTATGAGTCAGAAAACAAACTGTTAACTTCCCCACAACTTTTCTATTCTCCACAAAAAATAACTACCTCTCTCATGGGCCTTTTCAAATGGGCTGGGTTTAGCCCAACATGGGCGGCCCATTATTAATAAAACCCATCAAATATTAAATTAGATTGGCTTCACCTGTTGCATTCATCTATCGAATCATTTCATGTGGATCCTCGGAATATCCGTTCCAATCTTCTTCTTCTTTTCAAGTCATGTATAAAAATAATGAGACATTGAGTAAGTGTCGGTTTCGCGAAATTGTTTTCTGTCGCACAGTTTAGGGGATTTCGACTGTTTATCAATTTCCATTTGTAGTTAACATCATTTCATGAATAAGGAATAAAAAGAGAAGTCATGTAAATGCATATAGGTGTTCCTAACATTTCATGATTGGTTTAGTTTCCTTCTAGCTAACTTCTTCATATATTATTTAGAATTCATATCAAATTAAATTACTTAGGACTACGTCTGATTGTCTAAATTTCTAGTCATGATAAGACTGGATAGAATATAAAATCTAGGAATTTTACTATAACATATCCACTATTTGGTGAATTACAATAATAAAACCGAATATTTTCACATCATAATAGCATAATTTATCAGATTGGTGGATCCCAATTCAATTCCAAGTTATAGGATATGTAAAATAAGTTCTAGGTTCCAAAGAACCTATTATGACAGGTAGGCTCCCGATTCCTAGTAAAATGTGGAACTTGGAACCTAGAACAAGTTTTTTGTTATTTTTGTTCTATATCTTTGTGTAATCCGATGGTATTCCATGTCGTTTAACAATAAATATGTCATTTGAAACCATTAGTTTGAGTTTTTATTTCAGGTGATATCCACGACCAAGACTTTTACTTTATTAATCCCCATGTATCTAAATATTAGCTATGACAAACAAACGAAAAAATATGAGTTGTCATTATTGAATTGTGGCAAATGTTGGTTATTAAAGGTGATGACTTAGTGCAATCATTTAATTAAGAGTATAGGTGAAACCTAGGTAGATCCTAGCACCTGTAACAAAATGAGTTTCAAGCTCTTGAGTATGTAGATAGATTCCAAGTTCCAATAGAATTTAGATAGAACTTAAAATCACTCATTCCTAATATAAATGGCTAAATGAACTTAAAAATTGCACAAATGAAAATGGTAGGAATATCTTACAACACTCTTACCTACTTCATTTTTATTTGCTTTTTTTAATGATTTTTCCTCTCTTTTTTTAAATTTTTTCCCCTTCCATCATTCTCTAATAAAATTTAATTAAATAGCAAACTATACTATTATGCCTAAAATACTAAAATATCTTGTAATATCACAAAAAAAAACCTTAAACTAATACATTGTGACAAATTCATCTCACATTAATTTTTTGACCACAACCCAAACTGATACACTTATGATAAAATTACCCCAAATTAATTTTATGATCACCAAAGACTCCACCAAGTACATTTGTGACAAATTCATTCTAAACTAATTTTTTGAGCCCCAAACTAATACATGTAACCAATTTACCTCCGTTAAAATTTGTTTAATTAGATTAATACCACAAAAAGTTGTAAATTAATACACTTGTAACAAAATGAGGGTAAAACCCCAAACTAGTGTACCTGTCAAATACCGTGTGTAATTGAACTCAGTAATTTGACATTAAAATTTAATAAAAAATAATGAAAAGTGAATATGTCATGGTACACAAGTTTGAGTTTTTTGTGGTCAAAAAGTTAATTTTAAGTAAATTTGTCAAAGGTGTAGTAGTTTGGGATGAAATAGCCTTTAAATATATGAAGAGGAGGATATGCGTGTGATGAGAGAAACATTAGGTTGCGCAATTGATTGAAAGGGTGATCGTTGCAATCCATATACGTCTAAATCCATCTTGTATCTAAGGTTTCACCAAGAGACCTTTAAAACAATGGAAGGTAATTTGGGAAATGTTTATATTGTATTTTAGGGTGTAATAAATTATAATTAGTTAAATGGTATATGTTATAAATTATTCTGTGACGCAAAGCATGGTGAGGCTTCAGTTTGCAAGCGAGGTTAAGTGCCCAGGCGCACCCAACCAGAAAGGATGAGCAGGCCAAGCCCAATAACATAGGCAACGACGGCTTACAGTTTTTGAACAAGTTTTACTTGAAATGACAATGAAAGTTAAATAAAAAAATATAGCTAAAAAATAAAATAGAATAAAATAATCTTATGTGAAATGGAATTAAAATTAACATGAATAAGTTACAAGATTTTACACTATAAAGGATAGGATTAGAAATTTTATTTTTTTTAAAAAGTGGAATTTTTTTTTTTGTTATGAATATGGTGACAGGGCTTGAGCCAAAGTCAACGCTTCATGGTCGGGCCAAAGGACAGGACCTTTTGCCCACACCTACCCATTTATGGCCATGTTTGTGGACGTTCGACCTAGGATCAGGTCTAGTTAATCACCGCAGCCATCAACTTCCTCCTTCGATCCCCACCTTTGCCATCAATGTTCTAGTGAGCTTTGTATCCTGATCAATGCAAACAACACCTTGCCAGATCAAATCACAAGATATCATTAGTTTTTGCCTGTAATGAATTCATCAACCCCACTTGCTCAAAAATTTCCATTAAAGTCCATGAAAAGAACTTAACACATGACGAGTCCTCCCCCTCTATCCCCAACATATCTTAGTTACAACGCACAACTAATTCACATACCGCGATAAAGATATTTGCCAATTCAAGTATTGTACTATAACTCTACATTGTTATGTCCATTATACTAATATCACACGTAAAAGCAACCACTTAATGAGCCTTTTTAATCTGGTGGATCCTCATTTGGCAATCTTCCTTCATCTTACATAGAGACTCGTAGGAACTACCCCCTTTTGCCATAGCCTTTTCCGCACTACTCTTGAGATCTTTGACTCTATCTCTTAACGCATGCCCTTCTTTCTCCACCATTACCATTCTCACTAACTTCTTTATCTCCTCCCTCCCCACAATCTTCTTTGATGGCAGCTCCTTTGGCCGAACCGCCACCCCAATCTCTTCCGTAAGAAGCGTCGCATTTAGCCTTTGCTCGGCGTACAATGGCCAGGCGACCATAGGCACTCCATTCACTATGCTCTCTAGGGTCGAGTTCCATCCGCAATGAGATAGGAAGCCGCCCACGGATGGATGGCTCAAAATTTCCATTTGTGGGGCCCATGATGGGATTATGAATCCGATGTTGTGGGTACGTTCCGTGAATCCACTTGGCAAAAAGCTCAAAACCTCATCACCCACACCACCCTTTCCCGCATCAAAAAAGGATCCATGAAAAGATTTAACAGTTGGTTTCCGGAGTACCCATACAAACCTATTGAAATTATACATTTGTAAGAGGAAGGAATTCATTTGGTATAAAACAAAATAACACTAATACAAAGCTTAATTTTTTGGATTACTATTAAGTCTTTCACCAGAAAGAAAAATTACACGTTCAATATTGGATTGAATGGGATGTGTGCAACAAGTTAATTCGGTACAAGTAATCTTCCATATGTCAATTAATAGTAAACAACAAGCAACATATTCTTTATACTGACAATGAACCTGATAAAAGTATTATTATTATAACGTGTAGCATTTATTTGGCCACTGATTTTTACAGATGCATGCAAACTTCCTCAATATTCTAAGCTAATGTTGGCTAATGGATTTTGATTTGATTCAGAAAAAGACTATTCTCGTTCTTCCTTATTTAGAGATTGGTTAAAGGAAAGAGGAAATTTCCTAAAACCGGTCCAATTAATAAATTACAAACAGGAACATCATGTTAATGGTTTTTAAAAACATATACCATACCATGAACATAGTAACCTGGAAAAAATATTATTCTAGAGATACTCAAATTTCAAACCTTACCTTTGTTGGCTCAGCTCCAATCCCCATGCCAGCTCGATCAGCTGCTCAGCCGACATAGTCCCTCCACTTCCAAACGAGACGAACAACACAGACTCGCTCGGCTGCTTATCCAGCCATTCGAGCAGCTCCGTCCCCAAACCGGCCGGTCTGACCGGTCTAGTGAGCGGCCCAATCGTATATACCGGACAATTTGCAATCCGGCCCAAAAACTCCTCATTCCTCAGTGCGGTGAGCGTCTCGGCCTGCAAAGCCTCCCACACATTCAACAAGATTCCATCTCCCATCGGGATCTCACCAGCCATCCGCACGTACTCGTGGTACTGCTGGTCGGACCGGTCCAGCATTGGGTCCACCACATCCTCTGGTCGGACTGGCTTACAACCCGGGATCTCGAGCTGTTTGGTCAGGTCCACGTACTCTCCCTTCACTTCCTTGTCCAGTGTCGGCGAGTATATGAACAACGCAAGAAACCATGCGTTGGAAGGGACATAGACGTACGTGGGGATCCCCAACTCGTCGCCAGTGCACAGATGCTCGGTCCCGAACAAGTCCACTATGAGGACATCAGGCTCGACCTCCATCGCTGCAAGCGCTGACCTGAATGCTGGCCGGGCCTCACGCATCATGACCGTGAGCCTTGTTACCACGGCGGCATCTGGGCCGAGGCCTGTAGCTGAGAGGTCGGGGGATGGGAGCTCCACAACGTCAAGGAGCTTGGGGGTTATGGCGGACTCGATGATCTCAGCCTCAGCATGGGAGGCCCGTGAGGAGAGGACAAAGACAGTCACCTCGAAGCCATGGTCGGCGACAAGGCGCTTACCGAGCTCAATGACAGGAACAAGGTGGCCCATGCCGGGGCTCGAGAGGAGCGCCGCATGGAGCTTTTTCGGCTTCTCCATCGATGGATTGGAGTAAAAGAGGTCGTCGAAATCTATGGAATCGTAGAATCACTCGGAACTCTTCCCTCTGTCCTAACCAAAGTACACAGAAGCAGCCCAATGATCGGTTTCAACACACGGCGCACCATCTATATAGACAAAGAAAAGCGACGCATGGGGTGATAAGTTCGAGAAAAAAAAAAGTTGATTTAAAACAATGGTTTAGAGAGTTCCGTAAGCGAAATGATTAGCCTTAATTGATATATATTAGAGCATTGGATTTAAGCAAGTTTTAAAATTACTTCGTTTGAACTTTAGAACTTAAAATTCGGAATATTCTCATCTTATTGGAGAAGAAAAATATATAACTTAGAACATGAGGTGCAAGACATGTGGATACCGGCACGTTAAAATAAAGAATGCGATTAGGCCGAGCGTCCTCACTAGATAAACTACCGCAGGCACCACAGACAGTCTTTGTAGATGTAAATATCCTTGAAGTAGGATAAGCCATCGGTAAAGTCAACATCAACGTCACTACACTATGAATTTATAATCCTTCAATAGGCCCCAAGGGATAGGTTTGAGAAAAAAAGTAAATTTAAGACATCGATTTAGATGGTTCCGTAAGCGAAATGATTAGCCTTTATCGATATATATTAAAGCATGGACGGTGCCTGGTGATCACATGGCGCCACCAAATGGAAGCAAAAACAAGGTTATCAATGTTCCTGTCTTTTCTCTTGCGGGAATCTTTCGAGTGTACCAACGAATGACGTGGGAAGTGAACTCGGCTCAAAGTGAATATTCCGGCGGTTAGTGGAATCCACACACACACGACGCCGTTTTGTAATTTTGTAGCTCAACTAGGCTCGTAGCCTTTAGGGATCGAACATCAATTGACTCGATTCAATTACGACCAAATTATAAAAAATCTCGAATTCAAGCTCAATGGGATAGAAGCTGGAAAGAGAGCTTTCGAAGATCTTCTTTCGTCTTCTCAAATGAATCCAATGCGTGGCGAAGGAAAAGTTCATCAAGCCATTTCTCACCTCAACCCCTAAAGATGTGAAGGGTACTACGCACCAACTATCATAGACCTCTTGATACCTTGGACTTTGCAACTAGAAAGTTGCTCGAAGCCCCAATTAGGAAGGTAAATCATTGAATCAATCGAATCCCTCTTTTATGTTACTACAGCTCCTAAGGCATGCCCGAGTCTCAAGTTTGGAACTCTTCACACAAACCAATCGGTTGGCTGCATGGGACGCCTTATAGGCTTGCGAGAAAGTTATTAAGGCTAAAGAAAAACTAGTAATTTGGCAAATTCTTTCCATCTAGACATGAAAGAAAATTCTATTTAGAGAGACAAATTCATATAGAGTATGCTACTTTAAGTTCCAAGACTAATAATTAATTTCCTCTGCACAAGTCAATTATTGTAATGATTCAAATGATTCTCGATAGCCACATGAAATGGGAAGTTTTCTTGTCTTCTATTCTTACTTACTTGCATACCTTGTCCAACTCTTTTGCTTTATTTCTATATGTGTGAACTCATCATAACTTTATTAGTAGTCCATGATAATTGGAGTCTTTTCTAAGTTCCAGAGGCATCTTCATTTATCTCAATTTAGGTTTTTCCGCACCATATTCTTCTTCGCCTCAACCAACCGCAACTTGCGAGCCCATATTCAAACTTGATAGGAGAGAGATAAAGTAAAAATAGGGGGCGAGTCCAATTTATTCGACCATAAAAAATCAAAACCATTTTTTTAAGGATGTCACGATTGAATACCCCTTTTTTTTTTTTTGTAAATTCCGAAGGGAGAGGTGGGAAAGGTGAAGAAAGTTACAGTCTCAATATGGAAAGAAGGCAGCTACCATTGATTGGTCCATCCAATGGCAAATTTATCCAAAAAATCTTAAACTTATTGCACTTTTGCTAATTCAATTATAAACCTTTTAATTTTGAGAATTGAATCCCAAACAATTTCACATTTTGCCAATTGATTCCATCTGCCCAATTTTGGTCGGAATTTGTTGACATGGACATCGACCACGCCACATAGGATGGTTGACACTGATATGGATAATTTTTTATAATATTTAATATTCTTTATTTTTTATGTTTTTTTCTCTCTTTTTTTCCTTTTCTTTGCTTTTTTTTTTCCAGTTTTTGAAGTTAGGGCCAGCAACCTTTGCCAGCCATAGGCGAGGGTGTCGCACCCCTTGCTAGGCTGATGAGGGTTGGCCAACCAGCCCCAACCGTCGCCAGCCCTAACTCCAAAACCCAAAAAAAAAAACATAGAAAAGAAAAAAACCATAAAAATTCATAATATTATTAAAATATTATTAGAAAAATATCTATGTGAGCGCCAACCATGTCACATGGGACAACTAACATCCATGTTAGAGAATTCCAGCCTAAATTGACCGAATGACTCAATTAGCAAAAGGTGAAAAGGTTTAAGACTTGATTGGCAATGTGCAATAAGTTTAAGATTCTTTGAACAATTTTCCCTCCATCCAACCAAACCTCTCGAATCAAGATTCAGCTGCCTTTATTGGATTGCTAACCAAGCTAGCATTTCTACTCAAAGGAAACTTGGGCATTTATTACTTGAAAATAGCAAACTCATTTGTTTAATCTTTTAATTTAACCATTGAGGTTTGCCCTAAAAGCTACCTTTCCCACATGAAAAGGGAGAGGTGGAGGGTTCGAATCTCCACATTCCTAGGGTGGGTTGGGGTGGGGGCGATTTACTTTTAGATATGGGTTTCAATTCTCACATCCTGCCCTTGTAGAGCAAAAGTTAAAGTAGAACTGACAAAAAAATAAACATCTTAATTTACGTTCGATTTGTCCCACTTATTAATCAGGAAAAGTTCATCTAGAAATTTATCAAAGTATTGGTTTGTAGGAACTATGACCTTTCGCCAGTCTTTTGCGTGCTACTTTTGAGATCTCTGACTCTAGCTCTTAACATGTGCCATTCTTTCTCTAACATTACCGTCCTCACCAACTTCTCTATCTCCTCCCTCCCCATAATCTTCATCGATGCCAGCACCTTTGGCCGGACTGCCACCCCTATCTCCTTAGTGAGGAGCATTGCATTTAGCCTTTGCTCGATGTACAATGGCTAGGCAATCATGGGCACTCCATTCACTATGCTCTCTAGGGTCAAGTTCCATTTGCAGTGAGATAAGAAGCTGTCCACAGATGGATGGCTCAAGATTTCCACCTGTGAGACCCATGATGGGAGTATGAATCCAATGTTGCTGGTACGTGCCGTGAATCCACCAGGCGAAAAGTTCAAAATCTCATCACCAGCACCACCCTTTCCCACGTCAAAAAACGATCCATCAAAAGATTTGACAGTTAGTTGTCGGAGTACCCATATAAACCTATCGAAATTATACATTTGTTAGATGAAAGAATTTATTGAGCATATAACAAAATAACATTAACACACAGCTGATTATATAATTGCAAATTTGTCCTTTTGGATTATTATGAGATCTTTCTTGAAAAAACTCCGCGTCCAACAATGGATTGAATGACATTTGTTCATCGAGTTAATTTTGTACACATAATCTTCCATGTGTCAATCAATCTTAAATAACGTGTAATGCATTATTTATACTGACAATGATCCTAATGAAAATATTCTTATTATAACGTGTAGCATTTATTTTGCTACTGATTTCTACGGATGCACGCAAACTACCTCAACATTCTAAGCTAACGTTGGCTAATGGATTTTGTTTTGATTCATAGAAAGACTATTTCTATTTCATCCTTAATAAGAGATTGGTTAGAGGAAAGAGAAAATTTCTTACAACCGGGCCCTTTTACAATAAATTACAAACAGTAACATCATGTCGATGTTTTTCAAAACCATATATCATACCATGAACATAGTACTTGGAAAAATTATTATTCAAGAGATATACACCATACCTTTGTTGGCTCAGCTCCAAGCCCCGTGCCAGCTCGACCAGCTGCTCAGCCGACGAAGTCCCTGCACCTCCAAACGAGACGAACATCACAAATTCGCTTCGCTGCTTATCGAACCATTCCAGCAGCTCCTTCCCCAAACCAGCCGGTCTGACCGGTCTAGTGCGTGGCCCAACCGTATATATCGAACCGTTCACAACCCGGCCCGAAAACTACTCATTCCTCAGTGCAGCGAGCGTCTCCGCCTGCAAATCCTCCCGCACATTCAACAAAATTCCATCTCCTGTCAGGATCTCCCCAGCCTGCTGCACGTGCTTGCGGTACGATAGACCGGTCCACAATCGGGTCCACCACGTCCTCTAGTCGGACCGGCTTGCAACCTGGGATTTTGAGCGGTTCGATCCACGTACTCTTCCTGCACTCCCTTGTCCAGCGTCGGCGAGCGTAACAACAACGCAAGAAACCATGCATTGGAAGGGACGAAGACGTACTTGGGGATCCCCAACTCGTGACCAATGCACAGATACTCCTACCCAAACAAATCCACGATGAGGACATCCGGCCGGGCCTCCATCGCTGCGAGCACAGACCTGAACACTGGCCTTGTCTCGCGCATCATGACCACCAGCCTCATGGCCACGGCAGACTCGATGATCTCGACCTCAGCACGGGAGGCCTGCGAGGGGAGGATGAAGACAGTCACCTCGAAGCCGTGGTCAGCGCCAAGGAGCTTATCGAGCTCGATGACGAGGATGAGGTGGCCCAGCCGGGGCTCGAGAGAAGAGCCAAATGGAGCTTTTTCGGCTTCTCCATCAATAAATTGGAGGAAAAGAGGTCGCAATCCATGGAATGAAGTGAAGCTGAGAGTGTATATGAAGAGGATGTTTTGCCGACAACACATGTTTGGTGAGAGGGGCTTTAAGTAGTGAGAAGTATCCAACTTCGGGTGGATGAAATCAAGCCATTGGGGTCCGCTCAACAATTATCTGAGAACGACGTACGTGGTTTATGGTCAAGCTCCGACTCGTCACACTCAACTCGATAGGCTGGTAAGCTTAATTGAGCTTCTATGAATTTTTTTTAGAGCAAATAATATCGCAAGAGTAAACGAAGAATACATAAGATTCAAACATTAGATGTAGGAAAAAAATATTCAAGCTCATTAAGATCGAGTCCGAGCTTGAATTCCATGTTCATTTCCTAATTCAATCATAATCGAATCAGGTCAAACTGAGCTAAAATAACACCACGTGCATGTGAGTTTCAATGAATGCACAAGTATTCACTTTGAGTCGAGTGCACTTCTCGAATCATTCGCAAGAAAAGTGACAAAAAGAGAGGGAAAAAAAAAAAGACAAGCAGGCGATTTGGTGGCGCCCTTAGTCAATTCCATGACGTTGCTCCAGAAAGGGCAGGATCATAGATTAAGGCTAATCAATGCGCTTTGGGAACTATCTAAACCAACCGATGTTTCAGAGAAACGTGGGAGAATGTCGAAACCGATGATCGTGGCGGGCTGCTTTCTGTATGCTTTCGGTTGACAGGGGGAAGAGCCACGGGTGATTTCCAGGAGGCTATCGTGTCATTGAAGAAGCGGTGTACCAAGATGTCAACAAGGTCAACCTTAATTATTGCGATTCTTTTCTTTTCTATTATTGTTATCGATCCAACGGCGAGTCCTTCAACTGCTGTTCCAAGTCACTTTAAGCCGTGCAGCACCGAAGATTCCGGCATTGCAACATGGACCATTCAGATTTGGAAACCACTTTTCCAAAGGGCTTTAAGGTAAAAAATATGAGGTGGTGGGCAAATTCTTTTCCAAACCCTTTTGGACAAATATTGGCCTCGGTAAAGTTGAAAGCCCTGCTTATCTTGGGCTTTCAGCATTTGTGAAAGGTTATTCTTAGAGTGAAATAATTTTTCCTTCAAAACTACCATCACCAATTGTTGACACCTAAATTTTGATTGATCATTCGTAGTTTAATGCACAAAAATTTAGGGATTAATTTTAACCCCTAAACAAAAAATATTAGAATTAAATTGCATAGCATATAGTTTTAGGAGCATTTATTATTATTGCATTTGCAATGGACCGATGGTAGATGGGCTCCAATTGATAAATCCAAACTTTAATTTAACAAGTTGGACTAAGCCCACGGTGAAAGAGAATTTGGCTAAGCCCATTAAGGGCGACGAGTCGGAATATGACAATATTCCAGAGAATATTCGCATTATTCTTTCAATATTCAGGGAATGTGTCGAATGAAATATTGAAAAAATATTGCACGTGGGATACAAGAGCTAAATAGGCAACGTGCAAATTTATCATATTTCCTTAAATAACATAGTCCCCTCACCTATATTGCACGTGTTAATTATAGCGGAATTCTCTACCGGATGTAACACTAATTTAAGGATGAACCGAAATAAATCTTATATCTCAATTTCTCTTTCTCGCCTTACCCTCTATTTCATTGTGTTTGCGTGTCAAATCCTAACAAAAGCTCTAACAAGAAAAGTTATAGAAGAGGGAATAAAACAAGCATTAGATGTGGAAAGGCTTGGTCGATTCCATGATATTGCTCAAGAAAAAATAGGACCACTAATGTCATAGTCATGTTTTGCTCCATTTGTGGCGCCCTTAATCACTAGGCACTTTTCATGCTTAATATATTAAAGTTAAACATTTCCCTCATGAAACTATCTAAACAGATATTTGGCAATGTGTTTTTTGTTTAAACTTATCGAGATATCCATACCTTTTTAAGATAAAGATTCTTAATCAGTGAAATGCAAAGACTATCAAAATTTATCATGAGACTACTTCTATGCAATCTGCTCATAATATATGGAAAAGTAAATTCAGGATTTTGTGGTCCCCGGAAATATCACGCTTCCATAATAATTCGTTGTTGGATTGAAATACAATGGATTTTAACCTAAAATAATGTAATTTCTTTTTTGCTTCAAGGTTCAACGATAAAAAGTTTAAGGAGCACGTGCTCCCGGGAACAAAGACTCGCCTAAAGAGTTAGAGGCGATTCTATAGTCTTCAAATGAAATCTTCACCATATAAATTCCACCATAAAATTGAAATATAATAAATCTCGGTCATTCAATAAATTTCAATTTAAACAGTTGTGAAACTTCTATTTTGATCAAACGGTGAAAAGCCCAAGAGACACAGTATCTCTCAAGGACCATAACTCATCCAAAGAGCAAGGGGCGATTCTCTGGTCCTAGGGGAGCATTGTGCTCTTATGACCTTTCACTGTTAAATTAAATGCAGCATATCGCAACCGTGCAATAGAACTTAACCTGACGGTTGCGCTGTGGACCTAACGAGACGAAGTTTGCACCAGCGAATAATTGGTGCTGGGTACAAAAAATGGTTAGGAGGCAGGGTTTTTTGTGCTGGATATATGTGAATATGCGACAAATGTTTGGGGGAGAGTAATGATACCAATGACTTCTTAATACTGGATACATGAACGGGTAGGAGCACTACATCATTAATGCACTTCAACCAAATCTTTGCCAATTCAAGCCTTGTGCTATCCATCTGCACTATCATTTCCATTCTACTGATGTAATGCATATACGCAACAACTTAGTGAGCTTTCTTAATCTGGTGGATCCTCATTTTGCAATCCTCCTTCATTTTACTTAGGGACTCGTAGGAAGTACCCCCTTTGGTCAAGGCCTTTTCCGCTTTGCTCTTGAGCTCTTTGACTCTAGCTCTTATCATGTGCCCTTCTTTCTCCACCATTATCGTCCTCACCAACTTCTCTATCTCCTCTCTCCCCACAATTTTCTTCGACGGCAGCTCCTTTGGCCGAACCGCCACCCCAATCTCTTCCGTGAGAAGTGTTGCATTTAGCCTTTGCTCGGCGTACAATGGCCAGGCAACCATAGGCACTCCATTCACTATACTCTCTAGGGTCGAGTTCCATCCACAGTGAGATAGGAAGCCACCCACAGATGGATGGTTCAAGATATCTATTTGTGGGGCCCATGATGGGATTATGAATCCGATGTTATGGGTACGTTCCATGAATCCACCTGGCAAAAAGCTCAAAACCTCATCGCCAACACCACCCTTTCCCACGTCGAAGAAGGATCCATCAAGAGATTTAACAGTTGGTTTCCGGAGTACCCATACAAACCTATTGAAAATATACATTTGTGAGAGGAAGGAATTCATTTGGTATATAACAAAACAACACTAATACAAAGCTTAGTTTCTTGGATTATTATAAGGTCTTTCCCCAAAAAGAAAAATTACACGTTCAACATTGGATTGAATGGCATATGTGCAACAAGTTAATTTGGTATGGGTAATCTTCCATATCTCAATCATTGGTAAACAACGCGCAACGTATTCTTTATACTGACAATGAACCTAATAAAAATATTCTTATTATAACGTGTAGCATTTATCTGGCTACTGATTTTTACAATGCACGCAAACTTCCTCAATATTCTAAGCTAATGTTGGCTAATGGATTTTGATTTGATTCGAAAAAGACTATATTCTCTTTCATTCTTAATTAGAGATTGGTTAGAGGAAAAAGAACATTTTCTAAAACCGGGCCAATTAATAATAAGACTTTGTTCATTTCACGGAAAATGTGACATTTTCTAAAAATAATTTCCGGAAGCCATTTTTTAGGAAAATATGATTATTTTTGGTATTCGAATGAAACCTGAAAATGAAATGGAAAATATTTTCCGTTGTTTGGCAAGAAAAATATTTTCCTCTATAAACTCTTTTTCAATAATTTTATTATTATTATATTTTTAAAATCGATTATTTATTATTTATTATTTTTTTTAAAAGTTGATTATTTTTATGTTTTATTTTTTAAAAATCTATTATTAAATTAGTTTTTCCTCTCTCTTTTTTTTTTTTTTTTCTTTGTTTCCTCTTCTCCCCTTTTTTTTTTTAGTCTTCTCCCTTGGTCGGTCACAAGCCACACCAATGGCCAACGACTAGCCATAGGCAAGCCTCAAGCTCGCTAGCAAGGTGAGCTCCAGGCTCGTTCACCTCTGGTGAGCTCAAACTCGCCGCTCGCCAAATCGACGAACCCAAGCCTCAAGCTTAAGGCCGATGAGCTTGAACGTGTGAGCTCACCGATCTAGTGAGCCTCGAGCTCATTGGCCTTCGGCCTCACCAGATCGGCGAGCCGAATGCTCGTGCTCGCCAATCTGGCGGGCAGCAAGTCTAAGCTCAGGCTCACCTATGACTTGTCACCAAGAATCGCCATGGCCAATGACCGGCCAAGGAAGGAGAGGAAACAAAGGAAATGAAGAAAAAAAAAGAAAAACAAAGAAAAAAGAGAAAAAGAAAAATAAAGTAGTAATAATTTGAATTTCTTAGAAAATAAAATATTAAAAAAAGAAAAAAGTGAGGACTATTAAGGGTGTGAGATGAAAAAGAGTGAATGTGGAATATGTTTTTCCTAACTTAAAAAGTAGAAAACGTTCTCTCTTCCTAGAAGATTTTTTCCCTTTATGAAAAATGTTTTCCCAATGAATTCATTTTCCGTGAAATAAACGTAGGAAAATCTAAAAACATTTTTCCAGAAGTTAATTTCTGTGAAATGAATGGAGCCTAAATTACAATAGGAATTTCATGTTAATGGTTTTTAAAAACATATACCATACCATGAACATAGTAACCTGGAAAAATTATTATTCTAGAGATATACAAATTTTAAACCGTACCTTTGTTGGCTCAGCTCCAATCCCCATGCCAGCTCGACCAGCTGCTCAGCCGACATAGTCCCTCCACTTCCAAACGAGACGAACAACACAGACTCGCTCGGCTGCTTATTCAGCCATTCGAGCAGCTCCTTCCCCAAACCGGACGGTCTGACCGGTCTAGTGAGCGGCCCCACCGTATATACCGGACCATTCACAACCCGGCCCAAAAACTCCTCGTTCCTCAGTGCAGCGAGCGTCTCGGCCTGCAAATCCTCCCACACATTCAACAAGATTCCATCTCCCATCGAGATCTCGCCAGCCCGCCTCACGTACTCGCGGTACTGCTGGTCAGACCGGCCCAGCATCGGGTCCACCACGTCCTCTGGTCGGACTGGCTTGCAACCTGGGATCTCGAGCGGTTCGGTCCGGTCCACGTACTCTCCCTTCACTTCCTTGTCCAGCGTAGGCGAGTAAATGAACAACGCAAGATACCATGCATTGGAAGTGACGTACACGTACTTGGGGATCCCCAACTCGTCGCCAATGCACAGATGCTCGGTCCCGAACAAGTCCACGATGAGGACATCGGGCTTGGCCTCCATCGCCGTGAGTGCCGACCTGAATGCTGGCCGAGCCTCGCGCATCATGACCACGAGCCTTGTTAGCACGGCAGCATCCGGGCCGAGGCCTGCTGCCGAGAGGTCCGGGGGTGGGAGCTCCACGATGTTGAGGAGCTTGGGGGTCATGGCGGACTCGATGATCTCGGCCTCAGCGTGGGAGGCCCGCGAGGGGAGGACGAACACAGTCGCCTTGAAGCCGTGGTCGGCGACGAGGCACTTACCAAGCTCGATGACAGGAACGAGGTGGCCCATGCCGGGGCTCGAGAGGAGCGCCGCACGGAACCTTTTCGGCTTCTCCATCGATGGATTGGAGTAAAAGAGGTCGTCGAAATCTATGGAATCACAGAATCACGCGGAACTCTTCCCTCTGTCGTAACCTAGGTACACAGAAGCAGCCCAATGATCGGTTTCAAAACACGGCGCACCATCTATCTAGATAAAGAAAAGCGACGCATGGGGTGATAAGTTCGAGAAAAAAAGTTTGATATAAAACAATACTTTAGAGAGGTCCGTAAGCGAAATGATTAGCCTTAATTGATATATTTATTAAAGCATTGCATCTCACCACCTATCTAGATAAAGAAAAGGGACGCATGGGGTGATAAGTTCGAGAAAAAAAGTTTGATTTAAAACAATGGTTTGAAGCGAAATGATTAGCCTTAATT
Organism: Corymbia calophylla; assembly: GCA_014182845.1. Lineage (NCBI taxonomy): Eukaryota > Viridiplantae > Streptophyta > Magnoliopsida > Myrtales > Myrtaceae > Corymbia > Corymbia calophylla. The sequence goes on from CM024700.1 coordinate 13,540,971, forward strand.
GATATATATTAAAGCATTGGATCTCACCATCTATCTAGATAAAGAAAAGCGACGCATGGGGTGATAAGTTCGAGATAAAAAATTTAATTTAAAACAATGATTTAGAGAGGTCGTAAGCGAAATTAGCCTTAATTGATATATATTAAAGCATTGGATCTAAGTAAGTCCTAAAATTACTTTGTCTGGACTCTGAAATATAACATATTCTCATCTATTAGAGAAAAAAATATATAACTTAAAATATGAGGTACGAGAAATGCAGACACCAACACGTTAAAATAATGAACGCAATTGAACTAAATGCCTTCACTGGAGGGAATACCAGTAGCAGCCCTTGTAGGTGTCAATACACCTGAAGGAGGATAGGCCAGTAAAGTCGTTTTCAATATCACTTCACTATAAATCTATGATCTTTCGAATAGGTCTCGAGGGATAAGTTTGAGGAAAAAGTAAATTTAAAACATCGATTTAGATAGTTCCGTAAACTAAATGATTAGCCTTAACCGATATATATTAAAGCATGAACGGTGCCCGGCGACCACATGGCGCCACCATATGGAAGCAAAAACAAGGTTATCAATGTTCCCGTCTTTTCTCTTGCTGGAATCTTTCGAGTGTACCAACGAATGACGTGGGAAGTGAACTCAGCTCAAAGTGAATTGCGTTTAGTGGAATCCACGCACACACGATGTCATTTTGTAGTTTTGTAGCTCAGCTAGGCTCGCAGCCTTCAGGGATCGAACATCAATTGACTCGATTCAATTAACGACCAAATTATAAATTAATATCGAATTTAAGCTCAATGGGATAGAAGCTGGAAAGAGAGCTTTCGAAGATCTTATTTCGTCAACTCAAATGGGTCCAATGCTTGTGGCGAAGGTAAATTTCATCAAGCCATTTCTCACCTCAAACCCTAAAAATGTGAAGGGGTACTTTACAGATGGGGGAAATTACTTCATACCGGCTGTCATAGACCTCTCAACACCTTCAACTTTGCAACTAGGAAGGTGCTTGAAGCCCCAATTAGGAACGTGTTAGTGGTTTATCATTGAATCAATGGAATCCCTATTTTTATGTTGCTCCAGCTCATAGGGCATGCCTGGGTCTCATGTTTGGAACTCTTCACAAAAACCAATCGGTTGGCTGTACGGGACGTCTTATAGGCTTGCAAGAAAGTTATTATGGCTAAAGAAAAGCTTGTAACTTGGCAAATTCTTACCATCTGGACGTGAAAGAGAAATTCTATTTGAAGAGATAGATTCATATGGAGTCTACCCACTATTTTAAGTCCCAAGACTAATGATTCAATTCCTCTGCACAAGTCAATTATTGTATTGATTCAAATGATTCTCAATACCTACGTGAAATAGGAAGTCTTCTTATCTTCTATTCTTACTTACTTTTATACCTTGTCCCACTATTTTGCTTTATTTCTTTATGTGTGAATTCATCATAACTTTATTAGTGGCATAAGTACAACTGGAGTGCCAAAACTTGGCACGGATGGACACTTAAGTGCCAAAAGTTACAAACGGTACACTTAAGTGCCACTTTTCAAAAAAAAAAAATGGATCACTTCAGTGCTAAACCGTTGGAACCTTACCGGAAATCCTATGTGAAAATTTTTTATTAATTTTCTTGCCTACGTGGCTCGCCGAAACTAAGTCGGCAAAAAATCCTACGTGGCAATATATAAAAATATATATTATTATAAAATCGATTTTATTTTTTAAAAAAAAAAGAGAGAGAAGAAGGGGATCGGCGAGGGTTGTGCAGCCCTCGCCGTCGTCGCCATCGCCACCACACCCTCGTCGGGAAGGGCTGGCGACGGTGGGCGAGGGTCGGCTAGGTCGCCAGGCCCCGGCCAGTGGCAAGCAACCCCGGCCGACTTGTGGTGAGGGTCGCGACCCTCCCCCAAATCTGGCGAGGGTCGCCGCCCTCGCCCGGCCGAGCCAAGGGTCATTGGCCACCTGCACCGACACCGGGTTTGGGCGGCCGAGGGCGGCCAACGACCCTCACTGGATCTGGGGGAGGGTCGTGACCCTCGCCCTAGATCTAGGCGAGGGCCCGCAAGCCCTCGCCGCAGGCCGGCCACTGGCCAAGGCCCGGCAACCCCGACTGACCCTCACCCACCATCGCCAACCCTTCTCGGCGAGGGTGGGGCGATGACGGCGGCAGCGACGAGGGCTGCACAGCCCTCACCGATCCCCTTCTTCTCTCTTTTTTTTTTTTAATAAAATCGATTTTAATTTTTTAAAAATCTAACGTGGACAATTTTTTAAAAAAAATTACCACGTGGATTTTTTATTTTGAAAAAAAATACTCCATCAGCAAATGAAGTTGCCAGAAAATGGACACATGGCAGTTTGGCCGGAATTTTTCGCCGTTGGCACTTAATTGATCCATTTTGCTCCGAATTTGGCACTTAAGTGTCCCCCCGTACCAAGTTTTGGCATTCCAGGGGTCCGTACCTCCTTTATTAGTAGTCCATGATAATTTCCAAGTTCCAAAGGCATCTTCATTTATCTCAATTTAGGTTTTCTGCACTATTTTCTTCTTCATCTCAACCAACCGCAACTTGCGAGTCCATGTTCAAACTTGATCGGAGAGAGATAAAGTAAAAATATGGGGCAAGTCCATTTTGTTCGACCATAAAAAATCAAAACCATATTTGTAAGGATATGTGACGATTAATTACTCCATTTTTAAAAAAAAATTCTTTTGTAAATTCCAAAGGAAGAGGTGGGAAAGGTGAAGAAAGTTACTGTCTCAATGTGGAAAGAAGGCGACTACCATCGATTGGTTCATCCATCGGCAAAATTATCTAAAAAGTCCTAAATCTATTATACTTTTGGCAGTTTAGTCATAAACTTTTTAATTTTACCAATTGAGTCACAAACCATTTCACATTTTGTCAATTAATTCCATCCGCCCAATTTTAGTTAGAATTTGCTGACATATACATCGGCCATGCCACGTAGAACGGTCGACACTGAAGTGGATAATTTTTAATAATATATTATTTTTTTAATTTTTATTGGTTTTTCTCTTTTTTTATTTTCTTTGCATTTTTTTTTTGGTTTTTGGAGTTAGGGCTGTCAACCTTTACCAGCCATAGGTGAGGGCGTTGCATCCCTCACTAGGCTAATGAGGGTTGGCCAACCACCCCCAATCCTCGCCAGCCCTAACTCTAAAACCCAAAAAAGAAAAAAAAATTCATAATATAATTATAATATTATAAAAAAATGTCTATGTAAGCGGCGGTCATACTACATAGGACAATTAACATCCGTGTCAGAGAATTCTAGTCTAAATTGGCCAAATGGATTTAATTGGCAAAAGGTGAAAAGGTTTATGACTCAATTGCAAAATCGAAAATTTTAAGACTTGATTAGCAAATTGCAATAAGTTTAGGATTTTTTGGACAATTTTCCGTCCATCCAACCAAACCTACTAAATTAGGATTCAGCTGCCTTTATTGGACAACTAACCAAGCTGGCATTTCTACTCAAAGGAAACTTGGGCATTTATTACTTGGAAAGAGCAAACTTATTTGTTTAATCTCTTAATTTAACCATTTGGGTTTGCCCTAGAAGCCACATTTCCCAAATGAGAAGGGGAAGGTGGAGGGTTCAAATCTCCACATTCCCAAAATGAGTTGGGGTGGGGACAATTTAACTTCAGGTGTAGGTTTCGACTTCCACGTCATGCTCTTGCAAGACAAAAGTCTAAGAGTAAGAGTTCGGGTAGGACTGACAAAAAAATAAACATCTTAATTTACGTTCAATTTGTCCCACTTATTATCAATGAATCAGGAAAAGTTCAGTAGAAATTTATCAAAGTATTGATTCGTAGGAACTATGAACTTTTGCCACAGCCTTTTGCATGCTACTCTTGAGATCTTTGACTCGTTCTCTTAACATGTGCCATTCTTTCTCTACCATTACCGTCCTCACCAACTTCTCTATCTCATCCCTCCCCACAATCTTCATCGATGGCAGCACCTTTGGCCAGGCCACCAACCCTATCTCCTCAATGGGGAGTGTCGTGTTTAGCCTTTGCTTGACGTACAATGGCCAGGCAATCACGGGCACTCCATTCGCTATGCTCTCTAGGGTCGAGTTCCATCTGCGGTGAGATAAGAAGCTATCCACGGATGGATGGCTTAAGATTTCCACCTGCGAGACCCATGATGGGAGTATGAATCCAATGTCGCTGGTACGTGCCGTGAGTCCACTTGGCAAAAAGTTCAAAATCTCATCACCAGCACCACCCTTTCCCACATCAAAAAACGATCCATCAAGAGATTTGACAATTAGTTGCCGGATTACCCATATAACCCTATCGAAATTATACATTTGTTAGATGAAGAAATTTATTGAGTATATAACAAAATAATATTAACACAGCTGATTCTATAATTGCAAATTTTTCCTTTTGGATTATTATGAGGTCTTTCGTGAAAAAATTCCGCGTCCAACAATGGATTGAATGACATTTGTTCATCGATTTAATTTTGTACACATAATCTTCCATATGTCAATCAATCATTAACAATGTGTAATGCATTCTTTATACTAACAATGATCCTAATAAAAATATTATTATTATAACGTGTAGCATTTATTTTGCTCCTGATTTCTACATATGCACGCAAACTACCTCAACATTCTAAGCTAACGTTGGCTAATGGATTTTTTTTTTTATTCAGAAAAAGACTTTCTATTTCATCCTTAATCAGAGATTGGTTAGAGGAAAGATAAAATTTCCTACAACCGAACCCTTTTACAATAAATTACAAACAGTAACATCATGTCGATGTTTTTCAAAACCTATACCATACCATGAACATAGGACTTGGAAAAATTATTATTCTAGAGATATACACCATACCTTTGTTGGCTCAGCTCCAAGCCCCGTGCCAGCTCGACCAGCTGCTCAGCCGACGAAGTCCCTGCACCTCCAAACGAGACGAACATCACCGATTCGCTTCGCTGTTTATCCAGCCATTCCAGCAGCTCCTTCCCCAAACCGGCCAGTCTGACCGGTCTAGTGCGTGGCCCAACCGTATATATCGAACCGTTCACAACCTGGTCCAAAAACTCCTCATTCCTCAGTGCAGCGAGCGTCTCCGCCTGCAAATCCTCTCACACATTCAACAAGATTCCATCTCCTATCGGGATCTCGCCAGCCTGCTGCACGTACTTGCGGTATGATAGACCGGTCCAGAATTGGGTCCACCACGTCCTCTAGTCGGACCGGCTTGCAACCTGGGATTTTGAGCGGTTCGGCCACGTACTCTTCCTTCACTCCCTTGTCCGGCGTCGGCGAGCGTAACAACAACGCAAGAAACCATGCATTGGAAGGGACGAGGACGTACTTGGGGATCCCCAACTCGTGACCAATGCACAGATACTCCTACCAGGACATCCGGCCAGGCCTCCATCGCCACGAACACAGACCTGAACACTGGCCTTGTCTCGCGCATCATGACCACCAGCCTCATGGCCACGGCAGACTCGATGATCTCGACCTCAGCACGGGAGGCCTGCGAGGGGAGGATGAAGACAGTCACCTCGAAGCCGTGGTCGGCGCCAAGGAGCTTATCGAGCTCGATGACGAGTATGAGGTGGCCCAGCCGGAGCTCGAGAGGAGAGCCAAATGGAGCTTTTTTCGGCTTCTTTATCGATAAATTGGAGGAAAAGTGGTCGAAATCCATGGAATGAAGTGAAGCTGAGAGTGTATATGAAGAGGATGTTTTGCCGACAACACATGCTTGGTGGGAGGGGCTTTAAGTAGTGAGAAGTATCCAACTTCGGGTGGATGAAATCAAGCCATTGGGGTCCGCTCAACAATTATCTGAGAACGACGTACGTGGTTTATGGTCAAGCTCCGACTCGTCACACTCAACTCGATTGAACTTCTATGAATTTTTTTTAGAGCATATAATATCGCAAAAGTAAACGAAGAATACATAAGATTCAAACATTAGATGTAGGAAAAAATATTCAAGCTCATTAAGATTGAGTCCGAGCTTGTATTGCATGTTCATTTCCTAATTCAATCATATAATCGAATCGAGTCAAACTGAGCTAAAATAACACTGTGTGTGTGAGTTTCAATAAACGCACAAGTATTCACTTTGAGTCGAGTGCACTTCTCGAATCATTCGCAAGAAGTGACAAAAAGAGAGGGAAAAAGAAAAGACAAGCACGCGATTTGGTGGCGCCCTTAGTCAATTCCATGACGTTGCTCCAGAAAAGACAGGATCATAGATTAAGGCTAATCAATGCGCTTTCGGAACTATCTAAACCAACCGATGTTTGATAGAAACGTGGGAGAATGTCGAAACCGATGATCATGGCTGGCTGCTCTCTGTATGCTTTCGGTTGACAGGGGGAAGAGCCACGGGTGATTTCCAGGAGGCTATCGTGTCATTGAAGAAGTGGTGTACCAAGATGTCAACAAGGTCAACCTTAATTATTGCGATTCTTTTCTTTTCTATTTTTGTTATCGAGCCAACGGCGAGTCCTTCAACTGCTGTTCCAAGTCACTTTAAGCCGTGCAGCACCGAAGATTCCGGCATTGCAACGTGGACTATTCAGATTTGGAAACCACTTTTCCAAAGGGCTTTAAGGTAAAAAATATGAGGTGGTGGGCAAATTCTTTTCCAAACCCTTTTGGACAAATATTAGCCTTGATAAAGTTGAAAGTCCTCCCTATCTTGGGCTTTCAACATTTGTGAAAGGTCATTCTTAGAGTGAAATAATTTTTCTTTCAAAACTACCATCACCAATTTTTTTTAATTTTTAATTTTGCCTTTGTTATAACTATTCATCTTCTCTTGGTGAGGGCGGCCGGTAGGGCCAGATCTAGATGGGAGGGGCCAATGAGGTCGTGCAACCTAGTCAACTATCGCCTAGGTTGGCACGACCTCAAGATATGCTACTCGGAGTAACGACACCCAAAAATCCAACCAAACAAAGCCAAACTCATAAACATAGAGTACCTAAATTATGTGCGCTATTCACTATGCATAGACACTTGCTCTTAGTAGATTTCACTTCCCATGTCATGTGTTCTGAACCCTAAAAATTGTTAGAGTGTGGTTCATACTATCCATTAACAAGAAGGCACGGGGGTCGTAGGGGCAAGGCACCTAAGCCATTAGAGAGCTTTTATAGATTAGGCCGTCTTTTATTGGTAGTTTGGATTTGAGTCCATGAATCTTTACTGACTTGTGCCGCCTATATATAATATTTTTCTTTTATAATTGAGAGTTATAACAAAAATGTGAAGGTGCTAATTATAGTGGAATCCTCTACTGGATGTAACACTAATTTAAGGATGAACCGAAATAAATCTTATATCTCGATTTCTCTTTCTCGCCTTACTCTCTATTTCATTGTGTTTGCATGCCAAATCCTAACAAAAGCTCTGACAAGAAAAGTTACAGAAGAGGGAATAAAACAAGCATTAGATGTGGAAAGGCTTGGTTGATTCCATGATATTGCTCAAGAAAAAATAGGACCACTAATGTCATAGTCATGTTTTGCTCCATTTGTGGCGCCCTTAATCACTAGGCACTTTTCATGCTTAATATATTAAAATTAAACATTTCCCTCGCGAAACTATCTAAACAGATATTTGACAATGTGTTTTTTGTTTAAACTTATCAAGATATCCATACCTTTTTAAGATAAAGATTCTTAATCAGTGAAATGCGAAGACTAACAGAATTTATCATGAGACTACTTCTATGCAATCTACTCATAATATATGAAAAGTAAATTCAGGATTTTGTGGTCCCCGGAAATATCACGCTTCAATAATCTTTCGTTGTTGGACTGAAATACAATGAATTTTAACCTAAAATAATGTAATTTCTTTTTTGCTTCAAGGTTCAACGATAAAAGGTTTAAGAAGCACGTGCCTCCCGGGAACAAAGACTCACCTAAAGAGTTAGAGGCGATTCTATAGTCTTCAAAAGACATCTTCACCATATAAATTTCACCGTAAAATTGAAATATAATAAATCTCGGTCATTCAATAAATTGCAATTTAAACAGTTGTGAAATTTCTATTTTGATCAAACGGTGAAAAGCCCAAGAGACATAGTATCTCTCAGGGACCATGACTCATCCAAAGAGCAAGGGGCGATTCTCTGGTCTAGGGGAGCATTGTGCTCTTATGACCTTTCACTGTTAAATTAAATGCAGCATATCGCAACCGTGCAATAGAACTTAACCTGACAGTTGCGCTATGGACCTAACGAGACGAAGTTTGCACCAGCTTATAATTGGTGCTGGGTACAAAAAATGGTTAGGAGGCGGGGTTTTTTGTGTTGGATATATGTGAATATGCGACAAATGTTTGGGGGAGAGTAATGATACCAATGACTTCTTAATACTGGATACATGAACGGGTAGAAGCACTACATCATTAATGCACTTCAACCAAATCTTTGCCAATTCAAGCCTTGTGCTATCCATCTGCACTATCATTTCCATTCTACTGATGTAATGCATATATGCAACAACTTAGTGAGCTTTCTTAATATGGTGGATCCTCATTTTGCAATCCTCCTTCATTTTACTTAGGGACTCGTAGGAAGTACCCCCTATGGTCAAGGCCTTTTCCGCTTTGCTCTTGAGCTCTTTGACTCTTGCTCTTATCATGTGCCCTTCTTTCTCCACCATTATCGTCCTCACCAACTTCTCTATCTCCTCTCTCCCCACAATTTTCTTCGACGGCAGCTCCTTTGGCCGAACCGCCACCCCAATCTCTTCCGTGAGAAGTGTTGCATTTAGCCTTTGCTCGGCGTACAATGGCCAGGCAACCATAGGCACTCCATTCACTATACTCTCTAGGGTCGAGTTCCATCCACAGTGAGATAGGAAGCCACCCACAGACGGATGGTTCAAGATATCCATTTGTGGGGCCCATGATGGGATTATGAATCCGATGTTATGGGTACGTTCCATGAATCCACCTGGCAAAAAACTCAAAACCTCATCGCCAACACCACCCTTTCCCACGTCAAAGAAGGATCCATCAAGAGATTTAACAGTTGGTTTCCGGAGTACCCATACAAACCTATTGAAATTATACATTTGTGAGAGGAAGGAATTCATTTGGTATATAACAAAATTACACTAATACAAAGCTTAGCTTCTTGAATTATTATAAGGTCTTTCCCCAAAAAGAAAAATTACACGTTCAACATTGGATTGAATGGCATGTGTGCAACAAGTTAATTTGGTACGGGTAATCTTCCATATGTCAATCATTGGTAACAACGCGTAACGTATTCTTTATACTGACAATGAACTTGATAAAAATATTCTATTATAACGTGTAGCATTTATCTGGCTACTGATTTTTACAATGCACGCAAACTTCCTCAATATTCTAAGCTAATGTTGGCTAATGGATTTTGATTTGTTTCGGAAAAAGACTATATTCTCTTTCATCCTTAATTAGAGATTGGTTAGAGGAAAAAGAAAATTTTCTAAAACCGGGCCAATTAATAATAAGGCTATGTTCGTTTCACGGAAAATGTGACATTTTCTGAAAATATTTTCCAGGAAGCCATTTTTTAGGAAAATATGATTATTTTTGGTATTCGAATGAAACCTAAAAATGAAATGAAAAATATTTTCCGTTGTTTGGCAAGAAAAATATTTTCCTCTATAAACTCTTTTTTCAATAATTTTATTATTATTATATTTTTAAATCGATTATTTAATTATTTATTATTTTTTAAAAAAATTTGATTATTTTTATTTTTATTTTTTAAAAATCGATTATTAAATTAGTTTTTCCTCTCTTTTTATTTTTTTTTCTTTGTTTCCTCTTCTCCCCTTTTTTTTGGTCTTCTCCCTTGGTCGGTCACAAGCCACGGCGACGGCCAACGACCAGCCATAGGCAAGTCTTGAGCTCGCCAGCAAGGTGAGCTCCAGGCTCATTCACCTCTGGTGAGCTCAAACTCGCCACTCGCCAAATCGACGAACCCAAGCCTCAAGCTCAAGGCCAATGAGCTTGAACGTGTGAGCTCACCGATCTAGTGAGCCTCGAGCTCATTGGCCTCCGGCCTCACCAAATTGGCGAGCCGGAAGCTCGCGCTCGCCAATTTGGCGAGCGGCAACTCTAAGCTTAGGCTCACCTATGACCTCTCACCAATAGTCGCCATGGCCAATGACCGGCCAAGGAAGGAGAGGAAACAAAGGAAAGGAAGAAAACAAAGAAAAAAGAGAAAAATAAAAATAAAGTAGTAATAATTTGAATTTCTTAGAAAATTAAAAATTAAAAGAGAAAGAAGTGAGGACTAATAAGGGTGTGAGATAAAAAAGAGTGAATGTGGAAAATGTTTTTCCCAACTTAAAAAATAGAAAACATTTTCTCTCATCCTAGAAGATTTTTTTCCCTTTATGAAAAATGTTTTCCCAATGAATTTATTTTCCGTGAAATAAACGCCGAAAAATCTGAAAAACATTTTTCCAAAAGTTAATTTCTATGAAATGAATGGGGCCTGAATTACAATAGGAATTTCATGTTAATGGTTTTTAAAACATATACCATACCATGAACATAGTAACCTGGAAAAATTATTATTCTAGAGATATACAAATTTCAAACCTTACCTTTGTTGGCTCAGCTCCAACCCCCATGCCAGCTCGACCAGCTGCTCAGCCGACATAGTCCCTCCACTTCCAAACGAGACGAACAACACAGACTCGCTCGGCTGCTTATTCAGCCATTCGAGCAGCTCCTTCCCCAAACCGGACGGCCTGACCGGTCTAATGAGCGGCCCGACCGTATATACCGGGACACTCACAAGCCGGCCCAAAAACTCCTCGTTCCTCAGTGCAGCGAGCGTCTCGGCCTGCAAATCCTCCCACACATTCAACAAGATTCCATCTCCCATCGAGATCTCGCCAGCCCGCCGCACGTACTCGCGGTACTGCTGGTCAGACCGGTCCAGCATCGGGTCCACCACGTCCTCTGGTCGGACTGGCTTGCAACCTGGGATCTCGAGCGGTTCGGTCCGGTCCACGTACTCTCCCTTCACTTCCTTGTCCAGCGCAGGCGAGTAAATGAACAACGCAAGATACCATGCATTGGAAGTGACGTACACGTACTTGGGGATCCCCAACTCGTCACCAATGCACAGATGCTCGGTCCCGAACAAGTCCACGATGAGGACATCGGGCTTGGCCTCCATCGCCGCGAGCGCTGACCTGAATGCCGGCCGAGCCTCGCGCATCATGACCACGAGCCTTGTTCCCACGGCGGCATCCGGGCCGAGGCCCGCAGCCGAGAGGTCCGGGGGTGGGAGCTCCACGATGTTGAGGAGCTTGGGGGTCATGGCGGACTCGATGATCTCGGCCTCAGCGTGGGAGGCCCGCGAGGGGAGGACGAAGACAGTCGCCTCGAAGCCGTGGTCGGCAACAAGGCGCTTACCGAGCTCGATGACAGGAACGAGGTGGCCCATGCCGGGGCTCGAGAGGAGCGCCGCACGGAGCCTTTTCGTCTTCTCCATCGATGGATCGGAGGAAAAGAGGTCGTCGAAATCTATGGAACGGTAGAATCACGCGGAACTCTTCCCTCTGTCGTAACCTAGGCACACAGAAGCAGCCCTATGATCGGTTTCGACACATGGGGTGGTAAGTTCGAGAAAAGAGTTGATTTAAAACATCGGTTTAGGTAGTTCCGTAGGAGAAACGATTAGACTTAATCTATGATATCGAAGCATGAAAGGTAGCTGGTGAAAAACGAGGTCTCGATATTAATGTTCCGGACTTTTCTGGAGCAACCTTGTAGAATTGACCAAGGCTTCCACATGGCCTGTCAGGCCCTTTTTTATGTCTCTCTTCGTCTCTTTTCTTGCCGGAATCTTTCAGAGTGTACGAATGAATGGCGTGGGAAGTGGAGATCCACGCGCACACTGCAAAGTTTAGTAGCTTGACTAGGCTCGCATCTTTTAGGGATGGAAATCGACTTGATTCGATTATGATCAAATTAAAAATGAAAATTGAATTCAAGCTCGTGCTCGGTCTGAACGAGCTTGAATATTTTACCCTATATTATATATTTAAATCTTATGAATTTTTTGTTTATCCTTTTGATATTATATGCTTTGAAAAAAGTCATAGAAGCTCAATTAAACTCGCAAGCGTTTTGAGTTGAGTATAACAAGGTAGAACTTAACCGTAAATCACGTACATCTGTCTCAAATAATTGTCAAGTGGACCCAAATTACTCACCATCTAATGGCTTGATTTCAACTGACGAAGTTGGATAATTAACTACTTGAAAGTTAAAACCCCTTCCATGAACAATGCTAAGATTTGAAATCTTGTTAGGAAAGCTGTCATGGGATAGAAGCTGGAAAGGGAGCTTTTGAAGGTCTTCTTTCGTCTACTCAAATGGGTCCAATGCATGGCAAAGGGAAGGTTCATCAAGCCATTTCTCACCTCAACCCCTAAAATTGTGAAGGAGCACTTTACAAGTAGGGGAAATTACTCCACACCGATTGTCATAGGCCTGTCAATACCTTCAACTTTGCAACTAGTGGCTGATTTCCCATCGATAGAGCGGTTTCTTTTCCTAGCACTCGAAGCCCTAATTAGGAAGGTGTTAGCGGTTTATCATTGTGTCAATCTAATCCCTCTTTTTGTGTTACTCCTACTCCTAGGGCATGCCTGGGTCTCATGCTTTGAACCCTTCACACAAACTAATTGGTTGGTTGCATGGGGACATCTTATAGGCTTGCGAGAAAATTATTAAAGCTACAGAAACACTAGTATTATGGCAAATTCTTACTATTTGGACATGAAAGAGAAATTCAATTTAGAGAGATAGATTCATATGGAGAGTACCCATTGCTTTAAGTCCCAGGGCTAATGATTCAATTACTCAACACAAGTCAATTATTGTAATGACTCAAATGATTCTTGATAGCCTATGTGAAATAGGAAGTTTTCTTATCTTCTATTCTTACTTACCATTAGAAAGTCTGGTTGGACTTTCTAACACTTACTTTCATACAACGTCCCCTTATTTTGCTTTTTTTATCTATTTGTCTACGTTCCTCGTAACTGTATTAGTAGTCCATGATAATAGGAGTCTTTTCCAAGTTGTAGATGCATCTTCATTTATCTCAATTTAGGTTTTTCCACACCATATTTTGATCAGCTTCTTCTTCATCTCAACCAACCGCTGCTTGTGAGCCCATATTCAAATTGATCAGAGAGAGAGATAAAGTAAAAAGGGCGGGGGGCAAGTCCGGTTCGTTCGCCCATAAAAAATCAAAAGCATTTTTCTAAAGATATGTCACAATTAATTACTATTTTTTTAATTTTTTTGCAAATTTCGAAGGAACAGGTGGGACAGGTGAAGAAATTTACTACCATTGATTGGTCCCCAACCAAACCTATGAATCAGGATTCAACTGCCTTTATTGGACCGCTAATCAAGTTGGCATTTCTACTCAAAGGAAACTTGGGCATTTATTGATTGGAAATAGCTAACTTATTTGTTTAACCTCTTAATTTAGGTTCAGTTGGTCCCAGTTATTATCAATGGGATCGGGGAGAAGTTTAGTAAGAAATTTACCGAAGCATCGGTTCTGGGCTATCTAAAAATTAAAGTTTATCAGAAGCTTGATCTATAATTTCTGAAAAATTAGCTTAAGGATATGCCTTCTTATTCAAATAATTTCCTTGTCTAAATAGAGATAAGCATTTCCTGTTGGTAGTCACACTTATCAGAGTTTTATTATTTGAATATTCTAGCAAATTTCGAGGGACGAGCAGAACCTATTACATTTTTTCGTCCAACATGGACCATGTCTCCCTCTTGGATTAGAGGTGGCATCCGGTGTGGAGCCCGTCTCTATTCAATGCTCTATCCCCACTAATTATAACTCCCTCCTTCGATCCCCACTTTTTCCATTCTTGTTTTAAAGAGCTTCGTCTCTTTATCTATGCAAACAACACATTATCCAGATCAAATCACAAGATATTGTTAGTTTTCGTGGGCAATGAGTTCGTCAACCCCGCTCGCTCACAAAATCTCCATCGAAGTCCATGAAACAAACTTGAAATACGATGAGTCCTCCCCTCTATCCCCAACATATCTTAGGTACAACGTACAATAATTCACGTACCAAGATAAAAATATTTGCCAATTCAAGTATTGTACTATAAAACTACATTATTATCTCCATTATACTAACTTCACGCATATAAGCAACCACTTAATGAGCCTGCTTAATCCAACGGATCCTCATTTGGCAGTCGTCCTTCATCTTACATAGAGACTCGTAGGAACTACCACCTCTCACCATAGCCTTTTGTGCGCTACTCTTGAGATCTCTTGGCTCTAGCTCTTAACGCGTGTCCTTCTTTCTCCACCATTACCGTCCTCACCAACTTCTCTATCTCCTCCCTCCCCACGATCTTCTTCGACGGCAGCACCTTTGGCCGGACCGCCACCCCTATCTCCTCACTAAGGAGCGTCGCGTTTAGCCTTTGCTCGGCGTACAATGGCCACGCGATCATAGGCACTCCATTTGCTATGCTCTCTAGGGTTGAGTTCCATCCGCAGTGAGATAGGAAGCCACCCACAGATGGATGGCTCAAGATTTCCACCTGTGAGGCCCATGATGGGAGTATGAATCCAATGTCACGCGTACGTGTTGTGAATCCACTTGGCAAAAAGCTCAAAGCCTCATCATCGACAACACCCTTTCCCACATCAAAAAACGATCCATCAAGAGATTTGACAGCTGGTCGCCGAAGTACCCATATAAACCTATTGAAATTATAAATTTGTTAGATTAAGGAATTTATTGAGTACATAACAAAATAACATTAACACACAGCTGAATCTATAATTGTAAATTTGTCCTTCTTGGATTATTATTAGGTCTTTTGTGAAAAAATTACACGTTCAACGTTGGATTGAATGATATTTGTACAACGAGTCAATTTCGTACGCATAATCTTCTATATGTCAATCAATAATAAACAATATGTAATGCATTTTTATTCTGACAATGATCCTAATAAAAATATTCTTATAATAACAAGTAGCATTTATTTGGCTCCTACTTTCTGCAAATGTACGCAAACTACCTCAATATTCTAAGCCAATGATGGCTGATGGATTTTGATTTGATTCGGAAAAAGATTATATTCTCTTTCAGCCTTAGTCAGAGATTGGTTAGTGGAAAGAGAAAATTTCCTACAACTGGGCCTTTTCCTAATAAATTACAAACAGGAACATCATGTTAATGTTTTTTAAAAACATATACCATACCATGAACAAAGTAACCTGGAAAAATTATTATTCTAGAGATATACAAATTTCAAACCTTACCTTTGTTGGCTCAGCTCCAACCCCCATGCCAGCTCGGCCAGCTGCTCAGCCGACATAGTCCCTCCACTTCCAAACGAGACGAACATCACCGATTCGCTCGGCTGCTTATCAAGCCAATCCAGCAGCTCCTTCCCCAAAATGGCCGGTCTGACCGGTCTAGTGAGCGGCCCAACTGTATATATCGGACCATTCAAGACCCGGCCCAAAAACTCCTCATTCCTCAGTGCCGCTAGCGTCTCGACCTGCAAATCCTCCCACACATTCAACAAGATTCCATCTCCCGTCGGGATCTCGCCGGCCTGCTGCACATACTCGCGGTACTGCTGCTCGGACCGGTCCAGCATCGGGTCTATCACGTCCTCTGGTCGGACCGGCTTGCAACCCGGGATCTTGAGCGGTTCGGTTTGGTCCACGTATTCTCCCTTCACTTCCTTGTCCAGCGTCGGCGAGTGTAACAACAACGCAAGAAACCATGCATTAGAAGGGACGAAGACGTACTTGGGGATCCCCAACTCGTCGCCAATGCACAGATACTCCGCCCCAAACAAGTCCACGATGAGGACATCAGGCTGGGCCTCCATCGCCGCGAGCGCGGACCTGAACGCCGGCCGGGCCTCACGCATCATGACCACGAGCCTCATGCCCATGGCAGCATCCGGGCCGAGGCCTGCAGCCGAGAGGTCAGGGGGTGGGAGCTCCACAACGTCGAGGAGCTTGGGGGCCATGGCAGACTCGATGATCTCGGCCTCAGCACGGGAGGCCTGCAAGGGGAGGACGAAGACAGTCACCTCGAAGCTGTGGTCGGCGACGAGGCGCTTGCCAAGCTCAATGACGGGAATGAGATGGCCCAGGCCAGGGCTCGATAATAGCGCTGCATGGAGCTTTTTCGGCTTCTCCATCGATGAACTGGAGGAAAAGAGATCGAAATCCATGGAATGGGGTGAAGCTGAGGGAGTGTATGAAGAGGATGTTTTGCCGACAACGCATGTTTGGTGGGAGGGGTTTTAAGTAATGAGAAGAAACCAACTTTGTGCGGTTGAAATCAAGGCATTGGGGTCCGCTCAATAATTTTCTGGCAACAACGTCCGTGAATTATTGTCAAGCTCCGTCACACTTAACTCGATAGGCGGGCCAGCTTAATTGACCTTTTACGATTTTTTTTCCAAAGCATATAATATCACAAGAGTAAACAAAGAATTCATAAGCTTCAAACATAAGATGTAGGAAAAGTATTCAAGTTCGTTAAGATCGAGTCCGAGCTCGAATTCCATGTTCATTTCCTAATTCAATCGGAATCAAATCGAGTCAAATTGAGCTAAAATGGCATTATGTGCGTGTGAATTTCAGTAAACGCACAAAGTATTTATTCCAAGTTAAAAGTTCACTTCTAAAGTTATTCTCAAGAAAAGTGACAAAAAGGGAGGGCAAGAAAAAAAAAAAAGACAAGCAGGCGATTTAGTGGCGCCCTTAGTCGTTTCCATGACGCTGCTCCAGAAAAGACAGGATCGTGCATAATCATAACCTCCATTTTGGTTCCATTTGGTGGCGCCCTTAGACACCAGGCATCTTTCATGCTCTAGTATACATAGATTAGGCTAATCATTTCTCTTTCGGAACTATCTAAACCAACCGATGTTTGATAGAAAAGAGGGAGGATGTCGAAACCGATCATCGTGGCTGGCTGCTTTCTGTATACTTTTGGTTTCGACAGGGGGAAGAGTCACGGCCGATTTCCAGGAGGCTATCGTGTTCGCTTTCGTCGTTGAAGCAGCGATAGACAAAGATGTCAACCTGAATTATTGCTTTCTTTTCTATTATTGTTATCGATCCAACGGTGAGTCCTTCAACTGCTGTTCAGCATAAGTACAGCGAAAGTACCAAAACTTGGCATGGAGAGACACTTAAGTGCCAAAACTTACAAATGGTACACTTAAGTTCCACTTTTCAAAAAAATATCATCACTTCAAGTCTTGAAGTCGTCGAACCCTACCTAAATCCTACGTGGCAATTTTTTATTAATTTTTTTGCCTATGTGGCTTATCGGAAATTGAATCGACGAAAATCAATGCAAAACGATGTGACGTGGATTTTAAAAATTATTAATTAAATAATATTAAAAAAATTAAAATATATTATTGTAAAATTGATTAATTGTATTAAAAAAAAGGAGGGAAAGGGGAATCGGCAAGGGTTGTGCAGCCCTCGCCCTCGCCGCCGTCACTGCCCCACCATCGTTGAGAAGGGCCGGCGACAGTGGGCGAGGGTCGGCCGAGGTCAGCCGAGCCCGGTCAGTGGCCGGCGATCCCGGCCGACTTGCGCAGCCTCACCGGATCTAGGGGAGGGTTGCGACCCTCGCCCCACCCCCCCCGATCCGGCGAGGGTCGCCGGCCCTCGCCCGCCCGAGCCAAAGGCTACGCCATCCGCCTGACCCCGGTGAGGGGCCCGTAGGCCCTCGCCGCAAGTCGGCCGAGGTCGCCGGGCACTAGCCAGGCCCCAATGACCCCAGCCGACTCTCGCCCACTGTCACCGACCCTTCCCGGCGATGGTGGGGTGGCGAGGGCTGCACAGCCCTCACCGATTCCCCCTTCCTCCTTTTTTTTTAAATCAATTTTAAAATTTTTGTTAATCTGACGTGGCAAAAAAAATTGCCACATGTATTTTTTATTTTGAAAAAAATGCTCCGTCAGCAAATAAACTCGCCGGAAAATAGACACGTGGCAATTTGACCGGATTTTCTCACCGTTGGCACTTAAGTGATCCATTTTGCTCCGATTTTGGCACTTAAGTGTACCGTTTGTAAGTTTTGGCACTTAAGTGTCTCTCCGTGCCAAGTTGTAGCACTCTTGGGGTCCGTACGTCCTGCTGTTCCAAGTCACTTTAAGCCGTGCAGCACCAAAGATTTCGGCATTGCAACATGAACTGCTTCGATTTGGGAACCACTTTCCCAAAGGACTTTAAGGTAAAAATTATGAGGTGGTGGGCAAATTCTTTTCCAATCCTTTTGGCCAAATGCTGGCCTTTGGCAAAATTGACCCCCCTTTCTTGGGCTTTCAGAATTTACAGAAAGTCATTTTTAGAACTAAATAATTTGTTTTCCGATTTTGCTCTCATCACAACTATTCATCTTCTCTTGACCAGGGCAGCCAGCAGGGCCAGATCTGGATGGGAGGGGCCGGTGAGGTTGTGCAACCCAAGCAACTGTCGCCTAAGTTGGCACAATCTCAAGCTATGCTACTTGGAGTCGCAACACCCAAAAATCCAACCAAACAAAGCCAAACTCATGAACATGGAGTACCACCATTCCGTGCGCTATTCACTATGCACAACTACTCGCTCTTAGTAGATTTCACTTCCCATGCCATGTGTTCATAAACCCTAAAAACCGTTGGGGTGTGGTTCATACTACCCATTAACACAAAGGCATGGGGGTCGTAGAGACAGCACACCCAAGCCATCAAAGAGTTTTTATAGTTTAAGCCATATTTTATTAGTAATTTGGACTCGAGTCCATGAATAGCTAATGACTTGTGCCATTTGTATATAATATTTTTCTTATATAATTAAGAGTTGTAACAGAAAGGTGAGGGTGCTAATTATAGTGGAATTCTTTACTGGATATAATCCTAGTTTAAGGGTGAATTGAGATAAATCTCATATTTCAATTTCTCTTTCTTGCTTTATTCTCTATTTCATTGTGTTTGCATGCCTATTACTAACAAATGCTCTGACAAGGTAAATTACAGAAGAGGGAATAAAACAAGCATGAGATGTGGAAAGGCTTAGTCGATTCCATGACATGGCTCAAGAAAAAGATAGGACCACTTATGAATGTCATAATCATGTTTTGCTCCATTTGTTAATATATTAAAGTTAAACATTTCCTTCACGGAACTATCTAAACAGATGTTTGACAATGCGTTTTTTGTTTAAACTTATCAAGATATCCAAACCTTTTTAAGATAAAAATTCTTAATCAATGAAATGCAAAAATGTCAAAACTTATCATGGAACTTCTTCAATGCAATCTGCTCATAATATATGGAACAATGCCTGATTTTATGGTCCTTGGAAATATCACGCTTCTATAATATTTCTCTGTTGGATTGAAATACAATAAATCTTTGCTTTAAGGTAACACTAAAAAGTTTAAGAAGAATGTGCCTCCTAGGACCATAGACTCACCTAAAGATTGAATTGTAATATATCTTGGTCGTTCAATAGATTTCAATCTAAACAATTGTGAAAAAAAAAATTGAATCTAACAGTGAAAAGCCCAAGAGACACGGTATCCCTTGGGGACCATAACTCACCCGAAGAGTAAGGGGCAATTCTATGATCCTAAGGAAGCATTGTGCTCTTATGATCTTTCACCGTTAAATTAAAATGCAGCATATCGCAAGCATGCAATAGATCTCAATCTGACGGTTGCACTATGGTCCTAACGGGACGAAGTTTGCACAGGTGAATAGTTGGTGCTGGGTACAAAAAATGGTTAGGAGGCAGGGTTGTATGTGTTGAATATATGTGAATATGCGACAAGTGTTTTTGGGAGAGTAATGATACCAATGACTCCTCGATACTAAATACATGAACGGGTAAGGAGTCCTACATCATTAATGCACTTCAACCAAATCTTTGCCAAGTCAAGCCTTGTACTATCCATCTTCATTATCATTTCCATTCTACTCATGTTATGCATAAATGCAACAACTTAATGAGCTTTCTTAATCTGGTGAATCCTCATTTTGCAATCCTCCTTCATTTTACTAAGAGACTCGTAGGAAGTACCCCCTTTGGTCACGGCTTTTTCTGCACTGCTCTTGAGCTCTTTGACTCTAGCTCTTATAGTGTGCCCTTCTTTCTCCACCATTACTGTCCTCACCAACTTCTCTATCTCCTCCCTCCCCACAATCTTCTTTGACGGCAGCTCCTTTGGCCGGATCGCCACCCCAATCTCCTCCACGAGGAGTGTCGCATTTAGACTTTGCTCGGCGTATAGTGGCCAAGCGATCATGGGCACTCCGTTCACTATGCTCTCTAGGGCCGAGTTCCATCCGCAGTGAGATAGGAAGCCACCCACGGACGGATGGCTTAGGATGTCCACCTGTGTGGCCCATGATGGGAGTATTATTCCAATGTCACGGGTACGGACTGCGAATCCATCCGGTAGAAAGCTCAAAAGCTCATTGCCACCACCTACCTTCCCCACATCAAAGAACAACCCATCAAGAGATTTGGCAGTTGGTTTCCGGAGTACCCATATAAACCTACAGAATTATACATTTGTAAAACAAAGGAATTTATCGAGTACATAATCAAAGAAAACTAAAACGAAGCTTAATTTACACATACCACACTTTTTATTCATCCTTTCTGGATTATTATTATTAGGTCTTTCATGAGCATGGAAAAAATTATGCGTCCATCATAGGATTGAATTATATATCTACCACGAGTTAAAAAAATTTCCCACAGTATCCCAAGCAAAAGATCTTAAAAGGAGGAAACAGAAAATCAGAAGATGATCAGGAAGATAGGGCTTAAACTAAATGGATCATTCAAAAATGGCTTATGGATGGAATCTACGAAAAGAATGGCCCTTGTTTTTCCTTCTTTTTTTTTTAAAAAAAGGTCGAATAAAGTTCGACCTTCACAAATCATATTGCTATATTTCTTATAAAAGCAAGGCCGGTATCACCAGCCCCGCCAGGTGCTCCACTCCACCTAATGCCTCGTGGAGCACTTTTGCATGTAAAGTTTGTTCCTTCCGGGCGGGGTCCGTGAACCGTACCTTTGTCCGCTCAGCTCCAATCCCCAAGCCAGCTCGACCAGCTGCTCAGCCGACAAAGTCCCTCCACTCCCAAACGAGACGAACAACACCGACTCGCTCGGCTGCTTATCCAGCCATTCCAGCAGCTCCTTCCCCAAACCGGCCGGTCTGGCCGGTCTAACGAGCGGCCCAACTGTATATACCGGACCGTTCAATACCCGGCCTAAAAATTCCTCATCCCTCAATTCGGCGAGCGTCTCGGCCTGCAAATCCTCCCACACATTCAACAAGATTCCATCTCCCATCGGGATCTCGCCAGCCTGCCGTACGTAGTCACGGTAGCGCTGGTCGGACCGATCCAGCATTGGTTCCACCACATCCTCTGGTCGGACCGGCTTGCAACCTGGGATCTCGAGCGGTTCGGCCCGGTCCACGTACTCTCCCTTCACTTCCTTGTCCAGCGTTGGCGAGTATATGAACAATGCAAGAAACCATGCATTGGAAGTGACATAGACGTATTTGGGAATCCCCAGCTCATCGCCAATGCACAGATGCTCCGTCCCAAACAAGTCCACGATGAGGACATCAGGCCGGGCCTCCATCGCCGTCAGCGCCGACATAAATGCTGGCCGGGCCTCACGCATCATGGCCACAAGCCTCACGCCCGCAGCGGCATCCGGGCCAAGGCTTGCAGCCGAGAGGTCAGGGGGCGGGAGCTCCACAAAGTCGAGGAGCTTGTGGGTCATGGCAGACTCGATGATCTCGGCCTCAGCACGGGAGGACCGCGAGGGTAGGACGAAGACAGTCGCCTCGAAGCCGTGGTCGGCGACGAGGCGCTTACCGAGCTCGATGACGGGGATGAGGTGGCCCAGGCCGGGGCTCGAGAGTAGCGCCGCACGGAGCTTTTTCGGCTTCTCCATCGATGAATTGGAGGAAAAGAGGTCGAAATCTATGGAAAGAAGTGAAGCGGAGAGTGTATTAAGAAGATGTTCTACCGATGACACATGTTCGGGGGGAGGGGTTTTAAATAGCTAGGGTATCCAACTTCGTGCCGTTGAAATCGATGCACGTGATTTATGATCAAGCTCTGACTCGCCATACTCAGCTCTCTCGATAGGCTCGCAAACTTAATTGAGCTTCCATGAAATCTTTTGTTTTTTCTAAATCATATAATGTCACAAGAATAAATGAAGAATTCATCAGATTTAAACATATAATGTAGGAAGAAATATTCATTAAGAATCGGGTGAGTATCCCTGGACCGGCCCAATCCTATTGATTCTAGCCCAATTCCTAAAGAGATTGGGTCGGTCCTTGGTCTTGAAATCTCTGGACCAATACCGTGCGGATTGGTCCTCGGTCCTAAGAGTTTTGAGTTGGTCCAACCTAGACCAACACTAACCTTATATATTATATATATATTTATATTTTATATTTTATATATTATATATCTAATATTTTTTTATAAATTCTAAAGAGCAAACCCTAACTCAAAAATGGCATCATCCTCTTCCATTACTCTTGTTCTCTTCTTTCTTCTTTATCCTCTTAATATTCAATTTGCCAAGTAAAATCGAAAGAAACGACTTCACTCATAAATAGAGGTGTCAATATGAATCATAAACCCATTTAATAACTCACTTTTAGTTAAATTGGTCAAATATAGGTCAAGTGAAAATTAAATATGGGTCATAAATGGGTTTTAAAGAGTAAAGTTAAAAATTAAATGGGTTCAATGTGGGTTATGCAGAAACCCAAAGCCTCCCTCTATCCTCTCTCCTTCCATCCCCTTCCATTCCATGTCCCCTCTCTCTTTTCTTTCTAAACCAGCTCAACACCTCTGTTCTCTCTTCTTCCATCACCGTCATTTTTCTCATTTTCCTTTTCAAACCAGGCTATTGACTACCATAGGCAAGCTTTGCCTCGCTGGGATCGGGCGAATAGTGGCCTCAACGAAGCGAGCTCCGGAGCCCGCCTAGATCCGAACGGCAAGCCTCGAGCTCGCCGACCTCGAGCGAGCCACAAGCTCGCTGGCCTTGGCCGAGCTTGGGCTCGCATGGATCCGGCGAGATGCAAGCTAGGCCGGCTGCAGTAGAGCTCAGGCCGGTGAGCTCGAGCTCACCTGGGTCGATGAGTCACGTGGTAAGCTTGTGGCTTACTGGTCGCGACAAAGCTCGAGCTCGCCTGGATCGGCCGAGCATCGAGTTCACCGGCCTTGGCCAAGCTCGGGCTCGCCGGCCCGCACTTTGGGCGGTTGCCGCCGGCGGAGGAACAAGCAGGAAGAAGAAAGAAGACTAAGGAACAAAAAGGAAGAAAATAGAGAATAAGGGGGAAAAAACAAGAAAATAAACAATAATAAAAAATTCATTTTTTTACAAATAACTAAAAATTTGATTTCTTTTAAAATTATTTTTGAGAAGTATTTCAATTTAAAGATGTTCACATTTTTTATTTTATTAATAATTTGTTGTTATTTAATTTACATTTTAAATTTGATACAAATTTTTTATTCAAGTAACTTATACGTGAGGAGCTTAAAATGGATTAAATGGGAGTAGATTTTCCTAAATTGAGTTAACTATTATTGTGTTTCAGTAATATGGGTCGGGTCGGGTATAGGTCGAGTATGGGTTGGGTTGGGTATAGGTCATCAAATTTATATTATATGAAAATGGATCAAAATGAGTTAAATGAGTCAATATAGGTCAGACCATTTTTGACCCGACCCACCCATTTGACACCCATTTGACACCCCTACTTGTGAACAATCTTGCCCCGCTTGCCGCTTGACACTCACCCCGCTCACCTCTAACCGCTCACCACTCGACACTCGCCCCACTTGCCATGCTCACCCCACTTATCGCTTGATGCTTGTGCCGCTCACCTCTCTTCCGCTAACCTCGCTCGTCGCTAAGTAAATTAGATGGAAACAAAGCCCTAATTAGAGATCATCTTCACTCTTGAGCAACACTCGCCCTGCGGCTCTATGAGCAACTTTAATCATTTTTATGGTTTCTTGCTTTTAGCAAATGTGAAATTTTTATTGTTGCTTTATCTTAAATCTGTTGAATATGTAATGGTATTTATAGTTTAGTTGCTCAACACCACATTATCGATGAATATGTAATTTGAAATAGTGGGTTTGCCTTTTTAAGAATACAAAAAATGAAAAAAATTATCGGTTAATCCCAAGTTAACCTTGGAACCAGACCAACCCATTAAGTCGGTCTAGTCCTCAATCCCAAGTTCTCAATAGGGTTGATCCTCGACCCCAAGAATTAAGAACCAACACTGTACGGGTTGATCCTAGGGTTTGGGGGTGGGCCGGCCCAACCCGGACCATGTTCACTCCTAATTAAGATCGAGTCCAAGCCTCAATTCCAGATTCATTTTATAATTTCTTCGATTATTATTATCGACCCAATGGTGAGTCCTTCAACTGCAGCTCCAAGTCATTTCAAGTCGCTCAGCACCGAACGTTCTTACATTGGCGACATGGGCTTTCAGATTTGGAGCTTTTGAGAAGTGTACAGACACTCCGTTTGGGAACCACTTATCTAATGAGCTTTTAGCATTTGCGGAAGGCAAATCCTAGGATTAAATAATCTTTTTTCTTTCGAAACTATCCTCATCAATTTTTTTCACTTTCTGGTTATGCCCTCGTTATGAACCATTCATCTTCTCTTCACAAGGGCAACCAGCAATCTTCTCTTCACAAGGGCAACTAGCAAGGCCTGATCTAGATGCGAGGTGCCAGCAAGGTCGTGCGGACCAGCAACTGTGGCCTAGGTTCACACAACCTCAAGCTATGCTACTTGGGGTCACACAACCCCAGATCGTATCACCCGGTATTAGATTTTGATGAGATTATTATTAACTATTTTAAAAGTTTAAGATGTTAAATTAAGCTATGGTTTATTATTTAAATATTCTAATATTCCCAATCACGCTTAGTCTAGTCTTTTTGTCTAGTACTTAGTGTGGAAATAATAAATTGGGAAGACAATTAAGTCTAAAAAGATTTGAATTTAGATCTCTAATTCTAATACCATCTTAAATTTTGATGTGACCACTATCAATTATTTTAAAATTTAAACTTTTAAATAAATGTGTAATTTATTATTTAAATATTCTAACACATTGGTGAGAAGCCGCCTAGAGTCACACAACCCAAAAATCTAGCCTAATGTGATCAAACTCATGAAAATGAGTACCTACATCTCGTGTGCTATTAACAATGTCTCCAATGTATCACAAGATTAGTCAGAACTATTGTTTGCTAATGCAAGATGTCATTTAAGTTCCACATCAAAGAAAAATATAAATAATATATATGCGTATTTTTAAAGCTTGATTTTGAACACTCATTGAGCCTCGGAACGAGTTGCTATGTCGCCCACCTTCACCGACGGACTCTTCCTCTAAACTGAACTATGATGATTCTCGCTCAAGGAAGCACGATAGTCCAAGAAACATTGGCACGGGATTGTCACTACAAAAGGAACAACTTTTGCCACCACTTATCCAAGTGCTTTGCCAGCATTTGTCAATGCCAGTGGAATTCTTGCCGGTGAAAGGGGAAAAATAACGATGAAAGCGGTGTCGAGAAAAGTCGCGCCGGCAATTATCACGAATGCGGTAAAGACATCCAAAAACTTGCCGACAAGAGTTCTTTCTTCAACGGCATTTGTGAGTAAAATTGGCAAATGCGGGGTCTATTTTACTCATAGCAACAGTCGTAAGCGCTGGCAGAGGTCATTACAATTGCCTTTTAGGGAACCATAAGAACTTGATGGTTCGTGAGAAATATGCTGACCGAGTTAGGGATACGACACAAGCTAGAACTGCAGCACCATACTTGTATTCTAGCATCAGAGCCCAGCCAATCATACAAGCCACTATCAGATTTCGATCTAGCATTCTTAACTCACAGTTGACTCACAAGAATTTTAAAGAGAAAAACTCTAGAGAGAAGCTATGGATTTTCACTTGTGAATGAAATGATATAATGGGGGAAGGAGACCCCTATATATATAAATATAAGGTAAACTGTATCCGTAAATCTCTCCTCGATATAACAATGAAGATTACATCTTCCCACCTACCAACTATCCCACATTTATTATATACTTATACATTTACCATATCACCCACCTTCGGAGTATTTTAGAACACTCAAAATCTTAGGATTTAGGGATACCAATTGAGCGTCACTCATTCCAAGAATCAATCATGGCCTTTGTCCAAAACCCTCTTGGATCGTTCACTTCTTTGGGCCGTGACCCTAAGCTATCAAGCAAAAAGCCACGTTGCAATGGTGGGCTGAAGGCATAAAGCATGACAGATTCCTCAAGAAAGATGTCAAATCCTGTACATGCATGGCCTCTACACCAAAAAGACGAGTCGGATGTGGGTGTGATCCAAGTTTTCTTAAAGGTTTTCACAGTAAGAGCTATTTGTCACATGATGAAGTTACAGGAGTCGAGTGACACGATGAACTAACCATTAGATATTTTAGTAGTTTTGAAATATGTAATAGAAGTTATGATCACCGTGAAAAGCATAATTTTGTAATGATTTTGCAACGGCAGTGTAACGGCTTTCTAACGTTTAATTTATTTCTTTATAAACTCTTCATTATTTTATAACAATCATATTCTTCTTTAATTACTAGTTGATTTGTAACGGTTTCCGGCTCCATACCAATAAATAGTTGCTTTGAACATAAATGGAAAGATATCAATAAATCAAAACTAGAATATCCATATTTCTCTTTTCCTATCTCGTTATGTATTTTTTTCTTTATTTTGGTGGGCTATATACATAACATTATTCTTGTTTCCTTCTAATATCCAATGCGGAATATAAAAAAATGTATGTTGTATCTCAAGAGGATAGCTGTTAGAGCTTTTCGCATTGAGTTTCGTACTCTAAGGGCAGAATTACCCTTAAAAACAAATGCTTACACACCTCAGACAATTAATATTATGTTTCTGATTTTTTCAATATATTTCCAACAATTGTTAATATTTTCATGTTAACTATCATTTTTCCAACACTAACATTCTCCATAAGCTGTGTGTTAGTCTCAGATTACTTGCACGAGATAGCTCGAGATTATAACAATTGTTAATTTGATAAATTGGCCACCTTTAAGCTCCATTTTCATTACCATGCCGTGTTGGGGAGAGACGACAACAATTCTTAAACCTGTCCAAGGTCAATATCTCTGCCAAAACCCAACTGACTAATATCCCTCAGCAGCAGCCAATTACAATATTCCAACAATATCAACACCGAACTTGGAAAATTAAAGACAAAGCAGCAAAACAACACCCATAATTTTTACGTGAAAAATTCAATGCGATTAAAATCACAAGATTCAAAATTTTCACTAATCACCAAAAATAGCATGATACATAATAATTCATTTTTAATCACATTACTAAAGGCTCAACATATCAGAATATATCATCACCACAAAAGTGGATTAACAAAAGAGCAAGAAAACTTTGACCACAACTGGAGAATTGAGAGACAACTTAGAAAAAGATTTCAACAAACAAAACCAATCAACCTGCAGATCTTATTCTCACGAGCAATATATTAAAGTTTCAACTGATTCCGACAAGATATGACCATCAAATTAAAAGCGTCTCCTCTCTTCTAAAGTGCTGTCTCTCCCCCTCTTTTCTTTTTCTTTCTGTGCCAAAGCACCTTTTTTCTCTCTTCACCATCAGGACCGTTCAGCCTTTTTTTTTCCTCTTATATTTTCTTCTTCTTTTTTTAAAGATGTGTTGGCCCCATGAGGCGGACCCAGCCGATCATGCTCGTCAAAAGAAAGAAAACATTCTCATTGAAACCAAACCAGATTTTATAAGTGTTCCCGCCAATAAGATAAACAGAGAAGTTCTAATTAGACAAAAGATCATGATATGATATACTTGTTGGGAGCACACAGCAAAGTTTGACACCTGAGCAATTACCGAGAGAGAGGCCATTAAATTCTACATTCACTTAAAATTTTAAGTTAAGAAACTATAAACCAACACAGGGAATTTCTTCTCATTAACAAGCTCAAACATACACCTTAACATTCATGATGGGAAACCCTCTTAATTGCTCGATTTTCAGCAATCATCGAGATTATTATTATTATTATTATTATTTCGTTGTGCAAAAGAGAAGTATATTGAAAGCATATAAAGTCATTGGTGAATCATTCTGAAAATGAGGAGGTAATCTGGTTCACTTGCATAAATGTAACTACGGATTTCATGTCTCTTAGAATCATTCATGTATATTTTATTCCATGGATCATTTGTCTCCAATCTATCATTACCATATTCTTTGTTACAGCCTACGTCATACACTGCACGTTCAAATATTAGGGTCTTCTCAAAGTTTGTTAGAGGCCTTGGTTGTTCGAATGGGACTTAAATTGACAAAAGAGCAAGAATGGAGTTTTTTTTTTTTCCTGACTAATTCTGCTAGCTCTACTAATATGTCGAACCGATTCTTAGGGACATCAGAGATCCAAGTGATTGTTTCAAAGGAATTTGCTTTAGGAAGATTAGTGTGATCGCAGATGAATTGGCGAAGAAGATGGCAAAGATTACTAAAAAAGTTATAAACCTATTGTATGGATGCTAATTCAATCTTAAATTTTTCAGTTTTGCAATTTAATTCTAAATTTTTTGATGATTTTCTAGTGTAATCCTTCCAACTAACTTTGACCAAAAATTACTAATGTGGGTACCAACCATCCTACTTGATATGACCAGTGCTAACAATGACAATTTTTTAATTTTTCTGTATTTTTATTTTATTTTATTTTGAATTTTTTTTCCTTTTTTTTGTCCCTCTCCCTTGGCTGTTCGCTAGGCCTTAGCGATGGTCAACGACGGTTGAACTCAACCGAGGCTTAACCTTGCTAGATATGGTAAGGTCGATCCTCACCAGCCATCGCCAAGGCTTATTGGCGAAGGAAGAAGAGGGAAAAAATTCACAAAAAATCACAAAAAAATTATGAAAATAGTATATAAATTTATTTACATCAACGCCGGCCGTGTCACATAATGATTGGCATCCACATTTGCAATTTACGATCAAAATTGGTCAGAATGACTTTGTTGGCTAATGATCAAAAGGTTAAGAATTAAATTAGTCAAATTTAAAGGTTTAGAACTTAATTGGTATTTATACAATAAATTTAGAACTTTTTAGTAATTATCCCGAAGAACATTTGTCCAATGGATTGGGTGACGTTGCCTCAATCTTCTTTGTAGGTGCAGCTTAATAGGGACATTAAATTTTGGTGTCTTAAATATATTTTTCTGTTTGAAGAACTTGAAGACACTGTGTAATCAATTTCTAATTTCCAAATCCCACCGATTACGTTCAAACTATTTTATATTAGGTCACTTATATAATTCAAAGACATGAACTTAACTGGTTCACGAAACTTGCAAGATATTCCATAGACCTCTAGATAATTGGGTTTCAGCATTCATCCCCATAATCAATCAGTTAAGAAATCTTATGAGCACATAAATCTTGAATCATCCCAAAGATGAGAAGACAATTTGATCTTGTTACTTACTTTGTCAGATAATTTTTTCCTTGTCTCTTTATACTTTTCCCTAACCTATAACAAAAGAAAGGAGTGCTACAATATCCACCTACACTTATATCGCTTATATATAATGTGTGTTTCCCCACCTCAGTATCATTAAGTTGTAGCAAATATGCGATTGGATCTTTAAGGACATCGCAATAGGGTTCCCATACACGTTAATTATATTCAAATCAATCACCAAAAAGAAGCAAAACCATACCGTTTAATTAGAAACTATCTTTTATCATATTATTACTCTATGATGAGCCATTACCGTACGAGTGTCTTAATCCCACCAGATCATAGTCGTCTTTTCATCCTACCTCAATCGGGCAAGAGTCGATTCTGTATAAGTAACCCATCATCAGCAACGCATCGTTTAAAGTTGGAGCATCTCAAAATTTGGGTGGTGCAGCTTCTTTAGAGTGTTGTGAGTTTCCACATCTAAGGTGCTACCGTGTCTTCTGAGAATTTATCAAACATTTCCTAAAAGCTAAAGTGACTTTTTCTACATTTGTAACATATTAGAAAAACCCAAACGTCATATATCTGATGATTGGGATGGGAGATCTTCTCAAGGAAAAGCTGTATTCTCCAGGATTCGACTTGTAGTTCCGTTTCTACATTTGTAACATATTAGAAAAACCCAAACGTCATATATCAATGTACGGATGACGCTCAGGCCACAGTGATCCCAGCTTCATTCATGGTTGAGCCATGGAGGGGTTACGACGACAAGTTCATCCTTCTGTCAATAGTTATTGACTCAAATAAGACATTTCCTAGGGTGTGCGAAACTCTTATGATTAACATGATTGCCAATGCTTATCGTCTCTTTCCACCCTTTTACTGATGAAAGAGAAGATAAAGAGAAGAGGTGGCGTTAGATTTGGTGTCGCGGCTTGTCACGACCAATGAGGCCCAAACTTTGTTGACAGCCATGACATGGTAAGAAAAAGATGTTTCTTCAAGCCCACCAACTTGGAACAAGAATTGGTAGACACCACTCCTAAATTCCTAGTCCATAGAGTCAAAGACATTCATGGACTTTGACTCCAGTGTCTCAGATTCATGCTCTTTCCTGTGGGTAATGGAATTGCCATCAGTCCATGATAACCCCTTTGAAAATGAAGGGCGTTCAATCTTTCTAGAAAGGAAAATGAAGATCACTAATTTAAACAGAACCAGCCAAAGATCTTAATCTAATGTTTATCCTTGTAATTATCTGCTTAAAATAATTGAATCGCTCACAAAAATCATTTGGCTGGTTCTATTAGATAGTAAAGATTTTTTTTGGCCGTCTTACGTGTATGCACTTCGACTTTTTCTTAATCTGAAACACGGTGGAGCTGTTACGATATACAAAATTTGACATGTAGAGTTCGATATAATCATTTCACAATCATCTGAGATTAGATTGATTTTTATATTGTGACGGGGAAGCAAAAAATTAGATTTTCAGTTTTTAACAAAGCGTGAACAAACAGGTCCGAAGAAAACCATCATAGAGGACACCATCACTAAATTTTGTGCTCTGAAAGTAATCTCTTAGAAAGGCCTCAAACGTTGAAATGAAAGTTAATTATAAAACATAAAATATCTGGGAAATAAATGTACGTCATTTATAAAAACCAATAAGACAAAAATCTGATGTTCAGGATTGAATGCAGAAAAAAAAAAAAGATGGCCCAACATCATGCCAAAAAGTACATTTTCGAGGTTAAAAACAACAGCCTCATACACAGTCCCCATCTCATCTGACTCGACATGGGCTTCCTAAATTGTACTAAAATGCCCAGATTAAGCAATTTCATTTTTATAATTTCCTAACCGTAAAGTAAGGGCTTCCTAAATTGATATGTACAAATCATAATTTCAGGATAAAAAAGGGCAATGTTCAGGGTACGTTTGTCTCGCACCCAAAATTAATAATTTGTATAAAATTTTCCGAAAATTGATCGCTTATATCCCTTATAAAAACGAATGAACGAAGAACGCCATCATATCCCAAAAAATGATTTATCATAAATTGTAGCCAATATTGAAAACGTTTTTTATTGACTGATTATTTCAATCGATACAAGCAGTTATTTTATGAAAAATATTCTTCAAATCATTCATGGTCCGCAAAACAAACGGAACCTTGGAGTTCGACCCGATCGACTCCAGTCTAGACCGATCTCTTATCAGTTAGGGCCAAGCCTCAAGATGGACCAAAGAAATCCCTCTAGGCCCATCTCCATCCCTAGCACTCTAATGGGGGTGGTGACTAGTTTGTGTAATCTTGAAAGCCTCCCTTATCCAAAACCACCAAGGGATGTGTCCCAACAGAAAGCAAGTGCTCCCTCCCATCAATCAACCCCTTTCTGATAAAAGACCCTGTGGCTCTCCAACTTGATCATGTCACATGCATAACTCAAGGTCGTCCACTTCTTTCCATTTGTCCATCACTACCCCTCCCATGAACTTGTCGCGATAGCATATACTTCCACCGTAATTTCTATACAAATCATTAATCGCGAATGTCGCAATACATAACCACTTCAAAAGAAATTCGTAATGAAAGGCCGTAATTGACTCTTAAGAAACAACGCAAATTAGAGGGAGAACGTCAGATTTCAACCCTCATCCAATCTTAGCGAGAACAAGAGCTCGATCACGGCATCAAACCCAAAGTATGGAGACTCTTAGCAATTAAGTTGGTCGATGCCGAGACACATCACGACATTAAAACCTGGCATGGTCCCATGTATAACCCCCCAGGATCAGGCAGACCACATGTGGAAGAGACCCACCCGCGGGACCATTCGGAAGATGGAACCCCATTTTGACCCACCCAAAGGGAAAAGAGGAGCTGCAGGACAACTCAGGATTGACAAACGCGAGCAAGAAACCAAACTTTCAGGCACACACAAAGCCAAATGTCCCTACCACGGAGAAAAAAGAGAAAGACGACCGGCTCGAAATCGTTTTCGGACGCGCATTGAAACTTTCCCCTGACCTTTCGAGCTGAGGTTTTTTGTCGTGGTTTCAGCCCTCACGCGTGCTAGCGAAAGGGAAAGCTTGAGGAATGGGTCCGAGCCGAGCTAGCGACAATAAAAGGGGAAGAAAACAGATAATGAGGGCCTCCCCATGTCCAACCAACTCAATAATTCCCAGAAAGTTTGTCCGGGCATTGTTGGGTCGTGTAGACTAGCGCGGCGGATGCACGCGAAGCTAAAGATTTAGATCACATGAATTTCAACCAGACAGACAGGAGTGAAACCTAACACAAAAGAAGAGCAGAAGTGGTTCTGGCTCAACATCAAAAAAGGGTAAGCTCTGTTTCCTCACAAAGTCGAGGACAAACTGCAGTTCCTTACTCTAACAGGACATTTTCTATAATTTCAAGCTCAAAGAGATGCATGATAAGTAAAGAATAGATTTTACTGTAAAATAAGCATAGAAAAAGAATGTAACCTTCGAACCGAGCTTCTGCATAATCTTGCCATCACTTGAATGACTGTAAATAGAGGTCCCTGTGAGGAGGCAGATCGAGCATTTGCTCTCTCATAATTGAATTGGAAAGGACCTTTCAGAGCGAATGCTCCAACTGAAAAAATTTAACTATACATAATCTTTTTAAGGAAAAGGGTTCAGGACACATGAGATCGAGCTAGAGTTTCCCCCTTCAAAACGGCACCTCGCAACATAGTTTCCAGGGACATAGTAAGCGGCCGGAATGCCTAGAGTCCCCGAATCAGATGAGCCACATCATCAAGATTGTTGTTGGGCAAGAGTCTGTGAAATGCTTAAGCACGAGCCTTGGTGCTCCCTAGCGTGAGCTCCAGATCATCCACCCCAATCTCGTGAATCCTCTCACCTTCCCAAGGCTTAACTCTCCCATTCTCAAACTCAAATTCAGAGCCCCAACCCCTGTCAGATGATGCTCCCCACGCTAAACCGCCATTTTGTTCAACTCCATCATTGAGAGGACCCTGCTGACTCACAGATTTGACCAGATTAAACGTAGGCGAAGGTGGAGCAGCCGCAGCCGCCGGCATGTTTTGGTGGAAGCTCACCCATCGGCCAGAGTCCACTGTGGAGGCATCCGACTCGTCACACTCTGGGATTGTTGGTGGCGTCATGTTTTGGCGGCGAGTGGGACTGGAGGGGGCAGAGACCGCAAACAGAGGGTGGCGGAAGGAGGACTTATGTAGGGAGCCATTGGAGAGGGATTCCCAGTCAGGTTTCCGCTTCGAGTTCCGAGAAGTCGGGGAAGAGAGAGGAGGCGTCACAGGGGCACTGCTGGAAATTCTCAAGGGAGGGAGATTTGTCGGGATGGAAGCGATGTTACGGAGAAATGGAAGGAGGTATGAGGACGGATTGGCATCGAACCGGGTAGGGCTAGGAAAGGACGACGACGTGGGGCTGGCATGGTAGGACGGGACAGGACTCGGAAATGCAGAGGATTGCGGACTTGGCTGATATGAGGAGCATGCGCTCATGTTCGCTGAAGTGCCCATGATTTCGCCCGGAGGTGGCTTGGTTCCCTGGATGAGTAGTATCATTAACAAAATGAGACAGGACACACAAACCACTCTAATCCAAAAGCAGAATATTGCAAATTATCATGGTCCTTGCCCAACATATTCTTTTGGGGGAAATGGCAAATATGGCTCGGTCTCAGAAAGAGCAAAAATGAGAACCCAGTACTCAAATCTCTTCAACCAAAGTACAAGACATCAGTAATTCTACAAAAAGAAGAGTAATTACGAGGTCAACCGCGAAACTAAGATGTTCAACAAGAGAATCAATTGCAGAGATCGCTTGACGAGGATAGGACTTAAAGCATTAAATTTGGGAGGACAAAGGGGCAGAGCTCAAGCTGAACAGCTCAACTCCCCCGGTATACCCAGTTCATAACAGCAAGATAAAGCTCACAGCTCTGGTCCATAATAAATTCCACAAGCTGATTCTGTCCTTAAAAACCAAATCTTCAGATTTCACCATCCACCGTGAGAAATCTGAAACTTCCTATACATGATAAACAAGCTTAGCTGCACATCGGGCAGAAATCGACTCGAACGGCATAAAAAGAACCGACCCATCACCAGATCCGACGCCTAAACAAGAAAGGCGAATCGGACAAGAACCTCAACCCATCTCCAGATTGAAAATCACCAAGCCAACCATCCACTAAAAGAGAAAATCCGAAAAATGGAGGACGGGGACAAGAGGGTTTCCATGGATCTTGAAAAGAAACGATTGGAATACAACAGGGAGATCATGCAAGAAAGGGAAAGAAAAGGAAGAGGGAAAAGGGACTACCTTTCGATAAGTAGTACCGTCTTCTTCGACGACCCAACCGGCTTCAGAGCAGAGAGCCTTCAAGACCTCATTGTTGTCGCAGTGCTTAGGGAGCTTGTAGTTGCCCTGAGCCCTGAGGCCCGTGTATATCTTCGCGGCTATGGCCCTCCTCCTCCTCTCCCTCCTCTTGTTGTTCTCTCTCTCCTTCCATGTCGGAAGCCTCCCTGAGGCCCCTCCGGCCATTCTCTACTCCCTCTCTCTCTCTCTCTCTGCGCAAACCCACCTCTCTGCTTCTCCGTTTCTCTCTCTACCAAGCCCTTCTCTCTCTAAAAAGTCTCTGTGTGCTTGAGGGGGTGGGGAGGGGTCTTCTTTCTCGGCCTTCTCTCTCTCTCTTCTCTCTGTGCTGGTGCTGTTCCTCTTTCACGAGGTCGAGGCTTTCTTTGTTTATTTATTCGACGGGTTTTCTACTTTCTTTAATCTTTCATGCGGGGCAGCGGAAGGGTGCTGAGATTCTTCTCTCTCCCTGCCCCCTGTTCACACTTTATAGACTTTCTTTCAGTGCCCCCCAATGAGTCCCAGCCTTGTGAATTGAACTAACAGTCCTTAAACAATTAAAATAATTCTGACTACTTACTTAAATTGGACGGTAAAAAAATAGTTTTTTTTACTGACGTGGCGGGTGTTTATACACGATAATTCCGGTTAAATAGTTCTTTTTTAAGTCTATCGCATCGCTTAATGGACTAGTCTGTAATCACAAAGATGACTGATCTAATGATGGAGGATCATTTGTCTTTCGCAAGATCACGCTCGATACAAGTCGGAAGTATCTTTTGAAATGGCTCTCGCGGCGACACTTAGCTAATACATATCTCGCGTGATGGGACCGGCCGCTCACCTCTTTAATGGGTTGAGACGTGTAGACCGACCATAAATAGACACCTGATTTTTGAAATGTCGAATCCTATTTGGGAATCTCCATGTCACGAGTTGATCTTATTTAATCACGCTATTACTATCGAATCTCCCTTTGCAAAGTTCTACATCATCAGATTCGAAGATGTTCAACACTTATGCAAATTCTAAATATGATCGAGCAAAACCCTGAAGTCAATTGGATACCAAATCAGTGATTAAAATTCTATTTCTCGAAAGAAAGGGGCCTCTAGGTCGATCCCATTAGTACGACTTTCAAAAGATCCAATCATGAATAATCCATTATGATCCACTTAATTAGACCTATCAAAATGGGTTATGAACCCATTTCTTAAGCCACATGTCCGTTGAATGAGTAAGTTATATTAAGTAAATGGGTTTAAACATAATATGAATGCTACATGGGTCATAAATGAGTTTACAACTTATTAAACCCAATCCATCTATGACTCTCTCTTCAGTCGCTCTCACCCTCACTCATCTCATGCCCACTTATCTCACATCCTCACTTTAGTTTGGCTATGAGTTTTCGTGAATTTGGTTATATATTGAAGTGTTTTAACAATATGACTCGGATGCTATGAGTCACTAGATCTACATCGCGTGGAAATTGAATCAAATCGAGTTAAATTGGTTCATTTGGATCGGATCATTTATAACCAAATCCAAACCCGACACCTGTTCAACAGGTCTATCCTAATATTTGCTTGAGTGGTCCGCATTCGACCGCGCCGAAGAAGCGAGATCACTAAGGTTACACGAAAATTTCCACATGCAGTGAGACATGTCATAAATAGAAATTCAAAGAGAAAAATATGGGGTTGTTGAAGTACGGCGGGGTATTCAAGCGCATGGTATGGAGGGGATCTGAGTGCCACGCGAAGCGTTCGGACCGGTCAACAAAAGCAAGAGAGCCCTTCCAAACGAACGTGGCTGCCCTTGCACGTATGGGGGACCTCCCCAGCCAAGGCATGGGCGCCCTCCATTATTGACCAAAATAAAATAAAATTGGATGATTCGAAAGCGCGAGAGGATAAAAAAAAAGAGGACTAAAATGAAAATTTGAGGATTTCATCTCATGAATTGGAGAGGGTCTTTGCTAAATTTCTATATCCACACCTCATGTTATTTATATTATCGATTTATTTACAGGTCGATGCTTATAGTTGCATTTGTATCGTAACTGTGAATCGCTTGACCGTGAATCAAGTGATATGCGTGTTTGAAGTCTGTAACGCTTTAAAGCCATGAGGGTGGCTTTGGAGACTCGCGGCTTTGGAGGTTCCGCAATTTTAGCCGTTAAATGTTTGCCAAGCACCCGATTAAAAAAGAAACTAAAGCGCTCTCTTTCAGAGTCGAAACCGTCACGACGAAAAGTCATGCCAGACAAAATCTCGAACGCGATGATTTATTCGATCCGTGCACCTGTGGAGAAATCGGGTGCTCGGTTCGTATAAGAAATCCAAACATAGGAAATTTCCCGGTTAATTTCGAGCCCGGCGGAGCAGATTCATCTCGGGTTGGGGTTGCCACATGTCCGGCACCGAACATGGATCCCACGTGGGACCCACAAGATCCTCACGAGATCAGCCCCATGCTAGCCCTTTCCCCTAAGGTAAACGTCAAAAAAAAAAAAAAGTCTCGTTTCTTCGCTCTCTCGTGTAGAGAGAGGTCAGGAAACACGATCGCAGCCCTCGATCGCGTGGGCGCCCACCGGAGAATCGGACGGTCGAGAGACGGGGGGGACCACGCGCCTCCACCGCATCCGCGACGCACCCACGCGATTCCCAACCAGCCCGATGCCTGCTGCTTTTTCGCGAGAAAGAAAAGAAAAGATGCTCTGCCTGCCTGCCTGCCTGCCTGCCCGCCCGCCCCGGTAATTGGGGGTTTCTCCGCTCGGTCTGACGTGATGTTCAGTTTGAACGGTCAGGATACGTCCAAAACGGAAGGGCGGGCCCCACCCCCGACCTCGCATGTCCCTGTCGTCTCCACACGTGCGACCGTTCTTTTTTCCCCCAGAAAAGACATTATCCAAATTATTTATTTATTTTTTCCACTTTCTCGACCATTATCCATTATTTCCTAATTCAATTTCCTATTAAACCGTAGGAAATTATTGCTATTCGATAAATCAACTCGCCACAGTCGACAATCACCGGCTACGAAAAATACAAGGGCTAAATGACGAAGCGCATCGGACCGTGCCCGCCTGGGAATTCGAGTAAACAAAATCTTTTTAGCAAAAAGTTGCCTACTCTCAACTTTTTCTTTTTCGGGTAATACAAATAATATAAATCGCATTTCGAGGTAAATATAATTTATGATTTTCCAGCGACGTAGATTAGATCTTCGAACTAATTCCTTGGACGTGTCGAGAAACCGGGACACAGCACGTGAATGCGGTCCCCACCACCCCCCCTCCCCTCTCGCTTTGCTGGCTGCGCCTCTGAGTAGGAAATTGCACGGCATCCGCTCGCTCGGTGCGCGGTCTCTTCTCGCTTCTTTTTCTGACGGAACGGCATTACTGTTGGATTTTATTTTATTACGTAAAATATCTCTTATGATTTCACGGCCTGACATTGGAAATATTATCGAATTTTTATTTTTCATGACGAGTCACGTGACTAAGAAATAAAAATCAATCGAGGCCGATTTGGAACCATTTCATATCCGTGCATCGTAAGATTAGATTAGCTAACTTTAACAAGTAAATTTTATTGCTGGTTCGGATCGACACTTTTGAAATGTTGAAAAATTAAAATATATTGAAGAGTTACTAAATACTAATTGTGAATACACATGTACATACTTCGTAGGTTAGATATGGAAAATTGCGGACCAATATAAGAAGTTACTTGCTAGGAGAGGGAGTTACCAGCCGTTGATTATTTGATTGGTTGCATAAGGCTGAGCTCATAATGTCAAGCCTAGGTCCGCCTATAATGATATTGCTCGCTTTAGTTCAAGCCTACACAATTTTGTTCTTTTGGGCTTTGTCCATAAAATGTTTTGTTACAAATTAGGACAAATGTTATATTATATATGGTATTCACACGAGACAATGTGTGATTTAGTTCATTTCCACCTCATTCGCCGCACTTTGTCCGGACTCAAGAGTCCGACGATCACTCTCACCCTCGATGGATAAGCTCATTACAAGCCCCCAAACCACATCCTTTCAATTGGGTTATTGACTCTGACACCATAATGTTAAGCTCATGTTCGTTTGTAACGATATTGTCGGCGTTGGGCCGGAGCCCACAAGGTTTCGTTCTTCTAGGCTTTGTCCAAAAAAGGTCTTATCGCAAGTGAGAGCAGGTGTCATCCTATACAAGGCACTTCACCTCATCATATTTAAACGATGTGAGATTCAGTTCATTCATATCCTCTTTCGCCATTCTCAAGTAAAAGCCGCACTTTGACAAAGCTCTTAGAGCCCCCATAGAGCCCTGACAATTACTCTCGCTCTCGACAAACTAGGTCGTCACACATAATTCGTATGAAAACAAGCCCCATTTGGTAGAGGTCGAGCCCTCATCTTCCGAGCTGCGACCTCCAGTGAGAGCGAGGAGAGAGTGGGGGTCCTCGCCGGCGAGGGGCATCGGTGTCGATGCCAAAGATTGGAGAGAGAGAGAGAGATTGAGATTAGGCCGCTCTACTGAACATCGGTGAAGGAGGGTGGGGGAAGAGAGAGAAGGGAGATGGTGTAGGGTTTCGGGCGTGGACGAGATGCTTACTACAAACGAAGCGGAAAGAGTTTTCTAGTACTCCCGTTCTTCATATCGATACAACTGTACGAAAAATCGCAGACTACGTGTCATTGTATAAAAAGAGATCATCACCGGAGGACCGGAAGTCTCTTACCCTCTCGGGGAACTTACGAATCGCGTTATGAAAACACTATTTATTAATGGGTGCGTTCTTGGTCATCGTGTGAAAATGAAAAGGTAAGGAGTTCCTCTGCCGAACTTCTGCTAGGGATTCCATTGGCAAGTCAATACGCGGCGACCCATATTGAAAATCCTCACCTAACTTGGTTGAAAGTGATTAATTCTCACTTCCATCCCAATTGCATAGACCAGTTTCATCTAGGGATGATTTGCTTAAGACTCCAAAGTACACAAGAATGTCCCAACGATGTAGTGAAATTGTCCATTTAGTCTTAATTCTATTTTTATGAAATGCAATTCACTCATAAAATTTTCAACTGTTAAGTTAATGTCTCACTCACAATAATATTATTCGCTTTGTGCTCGAGCCCACACGATTTTATTTTTCTGTGCTCTTCTCAGAAAAAGGCCTCATTGCAAGTTTGGATAAAATACCATCACATATAAAACACTTCACATCACCACACCTTGCTGATGTGAGATTCAATTCAGCCTTCTTTGGCATCCTTGAGTCGGAGCCGCACTTTATCCAAGCTCTGGAGCCCCTCTAAAGCCCTAGCAATCACTCCCACTCTCGACAGACCCAATTGTCACATCAATATTGTTCTAAATCTTTACCCAAAATTTCAATATAGTAATCCTAGCCAATTATTGTTGAAAATTGTCGACGCATCAATGTGCCACATAGAATAATCGATGATGATTAGACCATAACATTAATAATTTTCGGTGAAAATTAATCAGGATGACTACGTTTGAACTTCACTAAAAGTTTCAAAATTAAAATAACAAAAATTGAAAAACTTTACGATTGAATGGATAGATTTCCCCATCAACATACCCTAGGCTTCACTCCGTCTCTCTCTCTCTTCCTTTCTATTCTCCCGTGATTACTGTCGGTACCTCGATCTCATCGTATGAGCTCTAGCGAGCCGCTCGACCACGTGCTGTCCAATCTCCAGCCTCCCTATTCGCCGAACGCATCGCGCTTCTTCCGAAACACGATCATGGTGTTGGATCCTCCCGCCCCCTGTTGCCGTTTTAATCATGAGGAAGACAGCGATTTTAGCGAGAGAGATTAGCTGGGGGGGGGCGTGTTGGGAGGAGGGGCAAACAACGAAAAGACAGCGCATGTGCGGATGCGGAACGCCACCACCCGTCCCTTCCCTTCCCTTCCTTCTCGGTTCATTGCGAAATGGCCCCCATGATCGGGCTCGTCGACGCACGCACGCCATGCTTCCAGCTAAGATGGATAGGGACGCGAACGACGCTTTAAAGAGCCCGACCACAGCGGCCAACGCCGAGGCCCCATTAGCAGAATTTTAATGAGTAAATAATTGTTCATGCGCTGCTGCGACCACGTGTGTGGAAAGAAGATTTGCACCGACCGACCGTGTCGAAATGGACCGCGCACGGCGATCGGATGGGGGTGAATTGTTTCGTTTTTAGCAAGCTCGAATGCCTTTTTCCGAGAGCATGCGTTGGACGGCGTGTGGAAGGTGCATCGGCGTCGTGGATGCATGTGTGTCGGTGCGGATTCACCGTCTTTTAGTAAATATAAAACAAATACATATTCATCTAATAATTTAAACTTTTAAAATAATCGAAATAGTCTCATAAATTTCACACGGTATCAGCACTGTAAGTCCTAAGTTCAAATCTATTCAGATCCCATTTATCTCCCTAATTAAATTTTCACATTTATTGCTTAGTAAATAAGACCAGATTGGCGTGA
Source organism: Corymbia calophylla (assembly GCA_014182845.1). Taxonomy (NCBI): domain Eukaryota; kingdom Viridiplantae; phylum Streptophyta; class Magnoliopsida; order Myrtales; family Myrtaceae; genus Corymbia; species Corymbia calophylla. Next base: position 13,582,592 of record CM024700.1, read on the forward strand.
GGAGATGTGTCTGTCTGTAGACTCAAGCACCTTCTGTCATGCTCTATCGATCTTTTCTCATGTTATAAATGTTCGAAATAGCTGCTAGAAGCTTTTGCCCAGTCAATAAGTCATTACTCCGACCTTTTTTGACCATGAAAACGTCCTTCCAAAATAGAACACCCTGCTTCTGCGTTCTGCATGTCATCTCTTACGCTTATAAAAAAATGAAAAAAACGAGTTTGATTTAGTCCGGGCTGCTTTTAGGGGATTTCAACTCTTAAAACGAATGTAAAACATCAATAGGAGTCCAATTCAAATTGATCAAGAGCATAGAGTCTCGTATGCAACATAATTCATCTTTAGATTATCCACCTTCTACTGATCCACCCAAGTCTTAACGATCCATTGTTCTACGGTTTATTCTCAGTCCACAAAGATCCTTCCAAACTTAGATGTAATTCCCATTCAATAGCTTGTTTTTTATAGAACCAAAGCCTTCCCACACTCTTTGACATCCCATTGTTACTCTATGCATATCATTTGTTTAAAAAATCATACAAAATCCAGAAATTTGTTCGATAAGTTTAAAATGTATTGTATGGTGGCAATTTAGTCTTAAATCTTTTAATTTTTGCAATTCAATTCTAAATATTTCAATCGTACCATTTTAATTTTAAACATTTTAACAATTTACCAAATTAGTCATAAATCTTTTAATGAATTGTCAATTTTAATCATTTTAGCTAATTTTAACTAGATATCTATGACATGACGATCTAGTCTATGCCAGCTGTCCTACGTGGTGTTGGTGGTGCTAAAGTAAAGAAACTTTAATTTTTTTTAAAAATTTCCAAAAATTTTATTGATTTTTATTTTCTTTGTTTCATCTTTTTTACCAAAAAAATACATAGGCCCTCACTGTGTTTTTATGATGAAAAGATGAAAAATGAAAAAAAAAAAATAATAAAAAAATTTATCCATATTAGTATCAGCAGTGTCGCTTAAGATGGTGGGCACATTGGCAATGTTCACTAAAATTAACCGGAATGATAGAATCACCAATTCGTTAAAAAATTGAGGACTAACTCGGCAAATAACTAAAAATGTTTTGTACTAGTGTAGTAAATCGTTAAAAAGTTTAAGATTAAATTGGTATAATTAAAAAATTTATGATCGAATTAATGAAATTAAAAGGTCTAGGATAGAACTCGTTGTCATACAATAAATTCAAGACTTTTTGGACAATTTTATGTTCAAGGCTTTTTGGACAATTTTATGTTCAAAACCTTTTTCGTTCTCTCTTAAGACTTGTCACGTACTGTGCGCACGTGCGCACGAGAGAAGGGGAGGGGGGAGATAGAGAGAGGTGGTATCATTTTCTAGTTTAGGGACCACGGTTAGGCCCAGCTCGATGGACACGCCGATGAACACATCTTCAACATTTATTATTATTGGGGATCGATTTCGTGGGTAGGAGGGTGCACGTGGGGGCTTCATGCCGAGTCCTCGGATTAATCCCGGACAATTACGTTGACGATCCTAAAAATCCATTATATTTAAAAAGACCCGACTAAATAACCTAATCTGAATTGATCGCTCGCTACCTGAATCCCATCCGATAGACGAGCCTTGATATTCCGAACACTACTCAATTATTCATTTCTCCATCCATCCTTTTCCCTTGCCCCAAATGGTCCCCGACGTCTTATTCTCAAGCCTCGCTCTGTATTCATTGCACCAGCAAACGCATCAATTCATCGAGCGGGACGGCAACAAATAGATGAACGAGACCCAAAAAGCCATCTCTCTCTCTCTCTCATGACTCAGGCTCGAAGCATATTTAATTTCAACAGGCGGGGCTCACATTTCGCGAATCACACGTTAGATATCCCCCCGAGAGCGCTCGCCTACCAAGCGCTTCCCAATTTTCCTCTCTATTATTCTATCCCAAATTCTCTAGAAGAAAATGGACCAACTCGGTCACTCTCCCCCTTTTCATTTCTCCATTCCCTTCTCAGATCCGACCGTCTCCTAATATTTTAATCGCCCAAGTCGGGAATTGATTAGCTTGTGAACCACTCAAGAAGACCGATGGCAAAATCCTGAAAAGAAAATTGACCAATTCGTACGATCCTGTGGTCCTATCGTCGTGCTTTAGGAACCCGCAGCAATCTTTCCCGAGTGGGGGATGGTGCGTCCACATTGAAGAAAAAGAAAGAGGGGGAGGGGGGCCAGGTCATCCATGGATCGGACGTTGCTTTCCTCGCAAGCCATCGCGTGCCAATCCGACAAGGACCGGTCGCCCTGCGCCTCACGTGGGTACGACTTTATACGAACGGCGACGGGGAGGAAGATCCTATTCGAGGTCCGAATGACATATCCAGTGACGATTTCGCTGGATTATTAAAAAAAATTCATTTTCTTTTTTGGCGCTCGTGTGCCCTTTTCTTTTTTTAATCGTGATTTTTTTTTTTATATTTGATGTTTCGGGTTTTACTGCTTTCGATGCGTGTTGAGGAAAAGTCACGTGTGTGCACAGTCATACTCAGGTCTCGTGATTATTGTTGGGTTCATAGATGATGAGGCATCTCGAGGTTCGCATGGGTTTGAAGATGCTATATTAAGTGATTTATAAATCGATGTCCACTCTTAAATAGTCACCGCTTTATGGTCTTTTTAAAGTATTCCATTTGGAGGTTTAGCTAGCAAGACGACCTCTAGTTTGTATGTGATTCATGGATTGACTGGTCCATACTCGATCCAAAGAGGGCATAGATTGATTTTCAGGGTAAGATAGCTCGGACAAGGTGTGACTCTTAGCATGCTTCTAAGATGGGGGAGGAGCCGGGAGCAAACTGTACCACATGCGAATAGAGTTGGCCAATGCGGACCGACACAGACAAGGATGTCGGTTCTTTAAGCGAGGAAATTTGTAATGTCTTAAGTCTCACGTCTGTTTGGGAGAGACCTACTCGAGTGATCCATAAATCCATCCGCCCCCAAATGATCACCATGCTGTGCAATTATCCAAATTATAGGTGGAACGTATTGGGTGAGTCGGTCCAAATGGTGCCCTAATTATAAATGCGACATTAATTGGTTTGCAATTCCTCAAACTTTCAAATTACCTGGTATATTCTTAATCTATTCGCTCATCAGCCACATGTTCTTGTGCTAGATCCAAATCTTCTACTAATTTTTCGTTCGATTTTACATCATATCTAATACTAAAAGAAAGTTATCAACCAGCATCTAAAGGGACATGATCTAATTCCGTAGCTACTTTCATGGCACTCGCCAGAAAGTGGGCTTGGGCCAACAGTAACAGGCCCATTACATTGAGCCCACATCGTGGCCCAAGATCATCTTCCACTAATTTCCTTTCTTTATTTTTTTACACGTGCTTAGCTAAAAAATTGTTTTATGTCCTCGAGAAACCCCATTTGTCCCATCCCTTGTTCTATTTTTTTTTTTTGAAATTTCTTTTAAAATTTAGCTTTATTTTTAAATCCGAGATTCTGTCGCCTGACAAAATTTAGCAAGTGGGAGTTTAGTTATCGACTTAAATATGCAATTAGTCCTTGTGCGGACAAAAGCTAACGTGAGAAACCACACTTACCCACGTTCATAAACAGTGTGTCTTTCTTTTTTTAAAATTTTATATTGTTTCTCCCCAGAATAATTCAGCCAGCTCTGCTAATAAGCCGGCCTGCACGGGAAAATTATTATTTTTCTATGCATTAATTTATTAATTAAAAGATACTACGAAGATCTGTGACGAAGTAGTGAAAAATATCTTAGATCTTTTCAGCATTTTTAAAATCCTATCACGCATGCACTCCTCCGCTAGAAGGATAGCACAAAAATTCAACTTGACTCAAATGTCAAGATTGGCTTTACTAGTCACCCACGCTATCTTATCATCATACTCATCCACGTTGACTAAAACCAACGATATTGTCCTTTTTCTCCCTTGTAGCTAGTTAGCCCTCGATGGACCGTTCCGGGAGATGTAAATTGGATAAGTCGCGCATTAAATTTAGTTGGGTTCAATCGTTTTGAACTGATTCTCTTTAAAAATATAGCTTACAAATTCAATTAATCGACAGTGTTGATGGCGTTCTTCCTTAGAATCCTATACTTAATCAACAGCTCATTGAGAGTTTTGCCCAATTTACTATTGCTCGCTATATGAAACCTATTGTTTTATTTATTTGTTTTTGGACCATAGAGATGGACAAGCAAGCGGAATAAAAATTATAGCCCAAGATGTCCATGTTCATCTTGGTCAGTTTCTCGAGGACAGCTCATATCAATGCTTTGTTGCTGCGACACTCCACAATTATTTTTTACTACGTTAAACTCATCACGTTCCACCGTTTTCCTTCTTCTTTTTTTATGCCTCATTCTCCTTTAGATGTTTTTGTTTTAATATTGCCTATCCTCAAGCTATTTGACCTGGAGGCCCTTTATATCAACGTTTCATCTTCGCCATAAGTTTGTGATTCGAGATATTTTTAGGGTTTTCGGGTATTGATATAGATTCTCGAGCTACCCTGAGTTCAGAGATCCAAAATCCTTAAAATAAAGAGTGTGAACCAAAGTTCGCAATATTTCCAATTTCATACCTAGAATAAAATTTACTTTAAAACGTCAGGATCCTTTGTGTAATTAGGATTAGGAGTCGCATGCCCGCAAGATTTTGGCATTTGAAAATTTAAGCAAAACGTTTTGTTACGAAATATTTAAATTATTTAATAATGGAAAGGAATTATTGATAACAATACAAAATAACAGAGAAATGGAAATAATATATATGGGAAAAAGCAAAACATTTTAATATTCGAATTTTTTTTTGAGATGGTTTTTGAAGGATAGTAGAACATATCTAAATTCAATACCAAAGCACGTAATTAAGCATACTTGAGAAGAGAAGAAACGATTGACATCCCTGAAAATATAAAAGGCCATTTTTACTTTAAAATGATATGTCATGCTGAGCACTATTCGATTTTTTCTTTTTAGCATTTTTGCTTAATCTAAGTTTTGTAATCCACGCACTTCAATTTTTTTTTTTTATCCGGAACTCCCGAAACTTTCGTAGTATTTAAATAGTGACCTGTACGTTTATGTATAATCGCTTCACAATTTTCTAAAAATATGAGTGATATTTTAAACTTAAAAGGGAAAAGGGAAAAAAAAATACTTTTTGTTCTTATCTAAGGCCAAACCAACATATCCTAAATTCCATGTACCTCGGAGATTCGAAAAGAGCCCCCAGGAAACGGACTTTTCCTAAGTACCTCCTGGCCATTGAGAAAAATTGAAGAGTAGCTACGATTTGTCCTAATCCCAACAATCCTTGGCGGCCAACCTCTACTTGACCCATCTTCATCATCTCCACAAGTTTTCTTGATTTTGTCACCTTCTGATTCCAGGTCAACCCACGAATGATACCTCCTCTTGAAAAATTCATCCTGGTCGATGATATCCATTTCGAGAGTCCCATGACGATCGACGAAGAAGGAGCTGGCGACTTCCTCGGGTGCTTGAGAGGTTCCAGGATTTGGGTTCTTTGATGGGACGAGGGAATCGCAGGTCCCGCTCTGATCAGAGATCCAGACAGCTCTTGCCTAGATTCTTGCAAGATATGAAGTAAGCCTCTCCTGACTTTTCTCTCTTTTCCTTTCTTTTTTCTTGAAAAAGTTTCTGCTACGATTCGGTTCTTTCGTTCTTTTCTGCATAGTAGTACTGTTTCATTCGGCGTAGATGATTGGCAAATGAAAATCCCATCTTGCCTCGGTCAACTTCCAGACCTTAATAATTCTGGGTTCAAGTTTATGTTCAAGTGATTAGACGAATTGAAGAGAGATGGCCATGGAGGTTGACTTGACCAGAAGGACCTCGGGAGTTCTGGTTGAGGTTCTGCACTTCTGCTCTTAATGAGAGTGTGTTGGTTTGCATTTTTAGCTCAGTGTGATGTGTTAGTGTTAGGAGAATCCGCAGCTGAAAAAAAGTGATAAAATTAACAAGGAATGCCCGGTGAAAGTGTGCCCCCGGAAGCCCACGGGTTCTTACCCCATTACTCTTTCAACAGACACTTTCCAAGTGAAGTAGCAGGGCACTTTATTACAAGAAGATTGCCAATATCTTGTCTTATTTAATTGGATCCTGCTTCGGGGAATATGATCTTAGGTCCAGTGTAAGTCACTGTTTTTCGCTGTTGAGAGAACGTTTGGTTACTGGTAGCCCCAGGGGCATCTGTCTGATCAGAAAACGACATGGATCAAGTTGATTACATACTACACAGTCTACCGTTGTGCCAGGAACCACCTAGCAGGAGTGTGGAATGCGCAGTTCCTTTCTGTAATGCGTAACTTGCAATGGAAGGCAGATCAGAAGCTAATGCAAACTTCCCACATTAAGAAATAGCTACACTCAATAGAATGACTTTAGCCACGTGTGCGTGAAATTATCATTCGAGGGTGGAATGTAGTTCCTCTACATAATCGATCAAGGGCTACTTCTTCACTGGTGTCTGGCTGTCATTATGGAATGTTAAAGGTCGATGGTTGGTCGTTAATGCAGATTTTTCTAATGATTCATTCATTTAGGTTGAGCGAAACTCTGCTGCTTTGCTAATTATGCTGAACGATCATATCAACCTGGTGATTCCTCTTTTTGGCATTCCTGAGTTCAACTTCACAGCTTAAATGTCTCAGTTTTTTTTTACAGTTACGCTGGTTCAGTTAGTTTGAGAAGCCCTACAAAGTACAATGTCTACATAGTGATCAGCTAAAATTGTTTTAGAAGCAATAGCCTATTTACAATTATTACAGGACTCTGTTTCATATATCCTTACACGATATGAACCATAACCATCATGCTAATTCCATGCTTGGCAAACTATTTCCCATGTTATTTACTCGAATTTTCCCATTAATTCAACATCTTCCTCTAATATTAATCTACAATCTTGCTTGTCTTACAATCCCTGTGGAACAGGACAAAAAGGATCCTTGGCTTCTCCATTTCCCTCATTCTCATCAACATGGCTTCAATAATGGAACGTGCCGACGAAAATCTGCTCCCATCAGTCTACAAAGAAGTCAGTGAAGCCTTCAACATTGGGCCAGCTGATCTCGGTTACCTCACATTCATAAGGAACTTCGTGCAAGGGATAGCTTCGCCTTTGGCGGGTATTCTGGCAATCAACTATGACCGGCCCACGGTTCTAACAATTGGGACTCTTTGTTGGGCACTATCGACTGCCGCAGTAGGTCTGAGTGAGCATTTCACGCAAGTTGCATTCTGGAGGGCGGTTAACGGGCTTGGGCTAGCAATAGTGATACCAGCTCTCCAATCTTTTATAGCAGATAGCTATACTGATGGTGTGAGAGGCGCAGGTTTCGGATTCCTGAGTCTTATTGGTTCATTTGGCGGTATTGGAGGCGGAGTTCTGGCAACACTAATGGCTGGTCAGGATTATTGGGGCATACCAGGATGGAGATGTGCCTTTATTTTGATGGCGACCCTTAGTTCACTTATCGGGCTTCTTGTTTTCTTGTTCGTTGAAGATCCAAAAAAAGTGAACAGCTTCGCCCCCATTCTAGCAAGAGCCTAAATGGGTACTATTTTGTTCTGTAGTATCTCTTATGAGTTCATTCCTGGGATTACAGGCCATATTTACACTATTCAACATTGATTGTCGATGGTAATATCTTCTTGTTTATCAGCATTATGTTTTCTCTGCAGAGGTGACTTAACAGGGAAGGGCTCAGATGTGAAATCGGTTTGGATGGAGTCCTGGGCTGCCATGAAATCTGTAATAAAAGTACGGACATTTCAGATAATTGTATTGCAGGGAGTCGTTGGGATGCTACCATGGACGGCAATGGTTTTCTTCACCATGTGGTTCGAACTGATTGGTAAGTTCTTGATTTGGCATTTTCATTGTGCCTTTTTTAGAATCAAGAATTGAAGCCTTTCTTCAGGTGGAGAGTCTCATCTGTGAGGAAATCAGTGCTTAGTGAAATGAAAAATAATTTTCGCTTAGCTCAATGTGGCTTGAGTCGTGCCATCTTTAGTGAGACCTGCAAAAAATTAGCCTTGCTAGTAAATCTATGTAGCAGAAGTTCAGGACAATAGTGAAGCGGACAGACTTTGATTCGCATGTCCTCTGCAGTATGATCTAGTTGTTTTCTGCATACACTTAATCAACTGAGTATTTTCCATCTATGTTATATGTTTGTTCTCAGATCTTACGTGGGGTGTCCTTCAATAGTTCAGTCATTTTACTTTGCAGGTTTCAATCACCATAGCACAGCAGCGCTGCTCAGTCTATTTGCTGTGGGGTGTGCCATCGGGTCACTACTTGGTGGTGTCATAGCTGATCGGCTATCATTAGTATTCCCTAATTCCGGTCGAGTCATGTGCGCACAGTTCAGTTCCTTCATGGGAATCCCCTTCTCCTTGTTCCTGCTCAGAGTGATTCCTCAAAATACCACCAGCTGGTTCAGCTACGGTGTCACCTTACTCCTGATGGGTTTAACCATCAGCTGGTGTCTCACGGCAGCCAATGCCCCCATGTTTGCGGAGGTGGTTCCCGCCAAACACCGAACTATGATCTATGCATTCGACCGCGCCTTTGAAGTTTCCTTCTCCTCCTTCGCTGCCCCGCTGGTTGGGATTATGTCAGAGAAGATATATGGCTATGATGCAAAGTCCATTGATCCATTCGGGGGTTCCACGAGGGAGGCTTTTGCCTTGTCCAAGGGTCTCCTGTCGATGATGGCAGTGCCGTTCGGTCTCTGTTGCTTGCTCTACACTCCCTTACATGTGGCCTTTGGGCGTGATCGCGACAATGCCAGGATCGCCAGTTCGAAAGAGGAAGAGATGATGTGAAACACAGCCAAGAAATTAGCATGGCATGATCGTCGGTACAATCGGTTCAGGTGAGGCTCTCAGGTGATCACATTGGTAGCCTGGAACTCATAGCAACGGAGCAATAGCACGGAAGAAGATTCACCATTGGTTTCGGCCATTCGGGAGGAATACACCATGTCTGTGGTCTGAATATCTAGCACATTGCAAATTTTGTACCGGAAAACTACGCTTTGATGCTTTCACTGCAGAGAAACACAGGAGAAAAAGGGCTTTGGTACATGATAGTTCCGAAAAGTCCCTTGAATCTTCTTTTTTGCGGTCTCAGAATGACCATTCTTTAAAGGTTTTGAGCTTGTAAATCAGTTGCCTGAAATGCTCCTCATTAGTTTCCAGAACTTACAGCTTGTGATCAAATCAAGCTATCAGGCAGCCCATCAAAAATGAAGGATGAAGATGCATGAACTGAATGTGTTTTCTTGACTGCTTCTGAGTGAAGCCTCGTCCTGCACCGAACATCATCTGAACTTTTGGGGTACTCCGTTTCCTACATCCATGTAACTTTCGAGTAACTCAGAGCAAATGTCAGAAGACAATAGACTTTTGTTAGAAATGATTTGCCTCTTTTTTCCCTTTTTCATTTTTTTGTTCATATGACGATCTCCGGAGAAAAAACAAAACATGAGTATTACTGCAGCCGCACTGGGACAGGTCAACAGCTCATACAGGTCCTCCTAGCATGCTTGCGGTTTACGCCGGCAGAGAGGCAATAATGTCCGGCTCAATAGAAGTGCTAGTTATGCATTTGGACGTCGGCGAATTGACTAGAAAGTACATTTGTTCATACGATGTTAGGATGCTTGTAAACCTGCTGATTTCAAGTAAAATCGCAACAGGACAGCACATTCTCAAATGAAGACATCCGGTCCTAAATGCAGAGGACATGCCAAGTACGTTTCACGCTAAGAAACACAGGCACAGAGAGAGAGAGAGAGAGAGAGAGAGAGAGAAAGAGGTTCAACATTTTCCTTACAGCATAATGCATACTGTTTATGTGCATCATTCCAAGAGCATGACTGATATTCCGACCAAGGGTCACACAAGCTACAGAAATTTAACCTCCAAGATTCACTTGTTTGTTCGGAGAAATCTCTGGCCCAATTCTTCACAGCAAGGTGGATTCACATATGATTTACATGGCAAGACAGGCATTCAGACTCTGATACAATAGTTGCACAGTTAACGCCGGTGAATATCCGACACAAGCTATATACACCTGGGGAAAAAAGTTTGACACACGTAGCCACCCGCCATAGCTCTCCTCACATTAGTCTCAAAAGCCTCGGGTTGTCCCTCAACACGGCAGCAGCATCATGATTGAGGGGATCTTCACAATTTGGTTCCTACATTTAATGAAGAAAAACAGAAACAGTGAAAAAACAAAAACATCAAGTATCTCGAGGGAGGAACCCAGACTCCCATGCTCACGAAAAGAATTAATACCGTGAAAAGGTGATACAATCCATAGATGACGGTGTTTATATTCAGCACGGGCTTCCAGTCTTCCCGCAAGATGTTGAGGCAAACATTTCCTTCCAAGTCAATATTTGGATGGTAGACCTAAAAGTTATATTTGCAAGATGGTTCAACTGGGTTAATAAAATATCATATACAAACATTGTAAACAAATTGTGTGAAATAACACATCAAGCTGCACTACCTTGGTTTTACACTTCACTTTTGGTGCCTCATGGGGGTAGATTGGAGAAACTTGAAAGGTGAACACAAAGTTGCCACTTCTGTACAAACCAAATAGAAGAAAGTTAGAAAACAGTTTACAGTTCTTCATTAAAAGATGCTCAAAATGCAATTGCAGAAACCAGCGAAGAGAATGTCCTCATGAGAAAAATCCTGCACTTGTTTTGTGAGCATAAGACCAAGAAAAATGCGTGGTCATCTTACGCATAATATCCTTCATCGGGCCGAATTGAGACCTCAAAGTTCATCAAGTCATCCTTTCCATTTGGAAATGTTATTGCACATGATTTTGGTAAGTTCAGCTCAGTAATATCTGCAAGAACGAATCATAATTAAACGAGATACTTCTGGAGCAGATAAAAGGAAATGAAAGCTCAATGTATCATATGATATCAATCAATGAGCTTATCAGTAAAATGCCAATAAACTGAGAAATCAAAGAAAATCATATGAAAGAAAGAACTGTCACTAAAAGTTCCATAAGAAGCACTACTCCTAGATCTATCTACGCCAATTATTCTTTTCTAAATAGATACTTGAAACAAGCTTTTTTTTATACTAGTTGTACTAAGAGCTTCCAATCTTTGTTCACTGTTTAGTATGCACAATTAGGAACTAGTTCTGCATGGACCAAGGTTCATTTTCGCCCAAAGAAAAACAAAATAGCAGATGCATTGGTTATGCCAATCAGATATTCAACCTATTGGTCAAACATGTTCCCTGTGCACAATTAGGAACTCATTTGGCCATGGAACAAGGTCCACTTTCGCCCAAAGAAAAACAAAAATAATAGATGTCTTGGCAGCTTCAATAAGATATCAAACCCATTGGTCAAACAACAGCTCATGTAGTAATGATAAGATACTCTCTGTAATGTGTTCATCTTACACAGCATAATCCATGCACTTATAGGAATTTCAGATGCTCATCACCAAATGACAGCTTCTTTCAACGTATGCTATCCAATCCATATCCAACCCTCAACACACACAGAGAGAAAGAAAAGGGGGGGGGATGAAAGCCAGTGGCATTTAAAGGATCACAGAAAACCTAAGCTAGCCTTTTTCTATTTTAAGTTACAGCAGAGCATTATGTGCCAATACATTAGCAGGTTCCTTTTCCTGAGATGTTGCAACAGAAAGGAAAATTTCAACTTTGGGCCATCATGAGTTACACATGGATAAAAGAAGACGCTTTAATCAGAGAGAAATCACACAACACAGATGCAATCTATAGGGAAGACACAAAACTTAAGAAGAAGGAAATAAAGTAGCGAAGCACAACAATTTACTGTTCATCCTCCATGAAAATATATCCTCTTTAAGTATCATCCCCAATGTTAAGTCACAGAAAATCACAGAAACTCCACATACACTAATTTCATGGTAAGCTTCTGAGGGAAATCCTACCTCCAAAACCATGGTATCCATTATTTGCATATCGGTGCGACAGTGATAAAGTAAAAAACCCATGAATGTTATTTCCACTTAGCATAGTGCTCAAATAACTTCTACCATAAGCTAAATGAAATGCTGTTATGCAAGTTAAAACATTCCATTGATGCTGCGTAAAGGAGGAGAGAGGCTGTGTATAATAGGACAACTATATTGAACCTTGGGCCAAATCTATAGTTTTACCAGCCATGCAATTTCACAGTATTCTTGAGCACCTACATAATTTTTAAATCCAGAGTACAAAGGAAATTTGCATCTAGTTTATGTCCTTCCCACTTCATAACTTTTGCATCGTATCGACTCTGGCGTGCCCATAAAAAGTTTCTCCTAAAACCAATTTCAGCAAAAATAATTTGATTCAACTTAGTAAACTTCGATGAAACCTTTGTGAAGGCGCAACTCCCCAGCAGTTTGCCTCTTTACAGGTCCCCTTCCATTTGCATTTTCGGCATTTTCTCTCTGCTTTTCCTTTACTTTGAAGAGCTTAATCATTATCCCTAATATATAAAAAGCCACCAACGTTAATCACTGTATCTTATAAAATATATCGAGTACGGCATTAAAACTAGGACATACAAACAATCATGATGTTGCCAGTATGTTTGCAAGTTTGCAATTAAAACATCAGAGACATGTTTCTGGTTCCACTGGTCACAGCTTTAGCCCTCTTATTATCAAACTGCTATCCTATCAATTTTATGAGTAAATTGACTTGATAAGAGTTCATATGCCCTGATTCTGACTCACACCATCTTGATTGAGAAACAGTAAGGATAGTCCCAACTCCCTAATATACTGTCAGTAATTTTAGATTTTGCTCTATCGTCTCTCAACATATTCAGCAAGCATTTAATGGCCAAAATTGGAGATCATCTCATGATGACAGGCTTCATATAAAAGTAAGTATCCTTAAAGAAAACCCATATATAATTACAAAGAGGCATTGCAGTAGTCCATTGATGAGTTGATATCACAGAAGTAAGCCCATGGAGGCCTCCACGTACATAAAAATCAAAATTATTCCAGAATTTTTGAGCTTTCGCATGATCAGAGTTGTATAATGGTAAACCAAAGAAAGCACCAAGGTCTCAGTGCTATCTACAACTTCAAGAAACTTCCCCAGAACTGTCTCCCTCCTTAGCAGTAGAAATGATCGAAATTGACCTATATTTCTGATGATAATGAGAACACCAATGTGCATGAAAACAAACAAAATAACATGCATCAACAAAAGTGAATACAGGCCGTAACTTTAACACTCGATCAGCAACGTGCGAAGTAACATACTCAACCAAGCACGACAATTGACCAAAACCCATTTTTTTTCAGAGTCAGATAAAGGAAGCAACAAACAACCACCCGATGAAGCAACCGTTTCGGTCGATTCCAGCAAGAAACCTCGAAACCTCACGACCCAAGATCATATCCGCAAAAATCAATCACACCCAATATCCAGAACTTGCATAAACACACGTCAAGCCTCAAAGCGCCCGATGATCACGAGAGCCGGAGAATAAACCCAACAGGGAAAGCTCGATTAACTCGAAAGCACGAAGGAACAAAATCAAGAAGCGTAATGGGCACAGAAATGGCCCGAACCTGCTCGAGAATACAGAGCTGCGGAGAGACTGACCGATGGAGAAAATAAAAAATGAAATCTTTCAAATCCACAAAAGGCAGGCACAGCTTTCAAGCCGAAGCCGATCAGCTTTATGCGAGGATAAACAACCTTTAGGAGGCGAGAAAGGTTAGGCAGACGCACACGGGTTTTATACACTACGTGAAAGCCCAAAAAACACAAACGAAAACCCGCTTCGGATGATGGATTCCTCGATAAATGACTGTCTTTTTCTCTTCTCTCTGGTTTCTTTTGGTTCCGGTTTTGGACAGAAGTGATCCTGTCATGACCATACGCGACTGCTAGCTTTCTCTTTACGCTGATTACCGGTACGTCATAAGTGCCAAAACTTAACGCAAATCAACATTAAAGCTGCACATGATAACTATTTTATTTTTATTTCTGGAATAGATTTCTATTCCAAACCTATTTCTGAAATAGAGATCCGTTTGGTAAAAAAAAATTTCATTTTATTTCTGGAACAAATTTCTATTCCAGAAATAGGTTTGGAACAGAAATCAGAAATTATTTCTCTCTTTCTTACTTCTCACCCTGAAGAAGTGGCCGGAGACGATGGCGGCCGGACAGCGACCAGTGACCGGCAACGGTGGATGGTGACCAGCGACGGCGACGGACGGGCGGGCGGTGGCGTGGGCGACGGCCGTGGCGGCGGCGGCCGGCGGCGACGAGCGGGCGGCGGCGGCATGCGACCAACAGACGGCGATGGCCGGCGACCGACAAATGGTGACTGCGATGGCGGCGGCGAAGCGAGCGGCGGCCGGATGACGGCGGATGGCGATCGGTGGACGGCGATCGATCACGGCGCCCCCCATCCGCCGGCCGCCCGTTCGCCACCCACCATCCACCGCCGCCGGCCGCCACTCCTCCCATTATCGCCGCCACTTAGAAAAGTATTATCAAATGAATTTCTATTCCAAGAATATAAATTTTTTGTCGTTATCAAAATCGTTTTTTGGCTCAAAAACTCATCCAAAAATAAAAATAGAAAAATCTATTTATGTTCCAGAAATGATGTTATCATTCGCACCCTAAGTGTCAAAATTTTCAAAAATATATTTAAGTATTAAATTCAGAAAAGAATGAAATACTTAAGTATCAATGGCAAAAAATTTTAGCCAAATTTTTGATGCGGCATTTTTCCGATGAGATAAGTGCAAAATAACGTTGTTTTTTGCACTTACGTGTCTAGATAAATGTAGCCCAAAGAAACGTCGATGTGCTTCCAAATTTGAATCTTAATATAAATATTAATTAAAAAAATTAAAAAGAAGGAGCAAGTTTGGCGAGGGCAGTGCAGGCCCTTGCCATTGCCGTCCGTCGCCCAACCATTGTCAACAAGGGTGGGCAACAATGGGGAAGGTTCAGCTGGGGTCACTAGCCCCTGCCAATGAGGGCCTGTAATCTCTTGCCAAACGTTGCTCCTTCTCTCATCCCTTTTTTAAACTTAAGTTTTTTTAAAATTATTTTAATTAATATTTATATTAAAATTCAAATTTAAAGGCAAAACAACGTGTTTTGTACCTTTGTCACTAAGTCAGCTTTTCGGCATGCCACATAGACCACTTATATCATTAAAAATAAGCCATATCAAATTTTCGGTTATCTTCACCGAACTTAATATATAAATGTCTTAATTTAAAAAAAAAACAGGCACTTAAGTGTACATTTTAGAAATCTTAACATTTAAGTATTCATTTGTGCCAAGTTTTGATACTTGCATTGTACTTAAGCCCTGATTATGTGTGTAGTCATTGAGGATGCATACGAGATTGGTGGAATCTATAATTTTAATTGCATGTGCTCCTTTCGATCCTCAATTTTTTTAGAGGTGGCAAGGTGGGTTCTATCGATATTAATTGATCAAACACATTTGTATTACCATTTCCATTTTGAAAAATCACTATCTTTTGAAAATGGCGTGTCGGGTCAGTAATGTTTAAATACTTTAGGAGCATCCTTTCCAATCCATAACATTTTTTTTAATCTATCTAAAAAGTATAGTAGAAAGTCACAAGGTGTATTGGATTAACGTGAGGTTAAAATGACCCAACACTTGATTTAAGTGGATTTCACGTGGGATCCGCGTGATTTTAACGGTTGATGTACATGACCTCATTCGGTGCACCCAATAATAGCTTTGTAAAAGGTCATCCGCAAACATTTTGTACTTCAACATTAGTTGGATGGGCTGATCAAACTAGGATAATTCCTTGTCATACTCCATACGATCAAGTTCCACTAGCTATGTGTCCTTTACGTGGATTTCGAGCAAAAGAAATGCTTGGTGGCGGAGAAATTGTATCACGTACATTCATACCAGCAAAATGCATCAATCGGTAGTCAAATTTGTACATTAAACTAACAGTCAAATTCATAAGGAAAAGCATATGATGCATTTGTTACATGCCCGGCGTGATGTAATTGACCATTCGTGGCGTGCATGTGATATGCATTTCCTCCGACTTTTGCATTCGGATTTTCGAACGTTTTTCTCATTGAATTGCTGCTTCTTTTTCTTCATGTCATCATCACATTGTATCTGATAAATGGGCCTATAATAAACCTAAATCGGTAGCCCACTAAGCTACAAGGGCCTAAGCGACTAGAGGGACAAATTGGCCCATGAAACGTGAATAGCACCAGCCCACATGGATGCTACAATGAGGAGTTCAAGTGGATGAGTGAGTTTGCATAAGCACACCAAGCTTAGATGTGCAGTATCGTTTATGGTGCAGCTATGAATGATTGCTGCTGCTAACACGCAATACGATTTTCAAACCTTAAGCATCCCGTCCTACTGCACTCTAGCACGAACTTGCGATTTTTCCTATTTGCATAACTAGAGAGATTATGTATATAGACACTGCTCATCTCTATATGATTGCATTAGTCTTCAACCGGAAGAGAGCATTGTCTAATTATCATTTCTATGGAGAAACCCTTCTGTGATGTTTTTAATGCTTTCACAAACTTTTGAAACTCTTGTTATGACTATAGAGATCAGGTAATATAAAGTCCTTCAATGTATAATAACTAGAAAAGTTTTCAACCAGACAGTTGAGATTTACTTACTTAGAACTTAAACCGCAAAGAGAACAACCGATGGAGAAACGAGCCTCCTTCATCACCCTAAAGCCGCTGGATCAACCCATGATCGTGGCACCTCTGCATTGACAAGATCTGAAGTCGAAATAGATTAGTTCATGCGCTCGTCAAGCAATGATTGATCATTTCCCAAGCATACTATTGGCCTTAAAAAGCACCATAGATGTCCATTATCTCAATACCTTACCCAACTCGCAATTTTATTGGTGTCATTTAAGGGTGTGTAACGGGAATTGCTCAAATTGGGAATCGCCCGGATCAGACTAGACCAACCGGTTTTGAACAGTTCTCATGGGTGGCGATTCAATTCTTGATTCCTATTTTTGGAACCAGTGATCGGTCAGTTTGATTTCTAGTTCTAGGGTAAGAATCGGACCAAATAGACAATATACATATTTTTTTAATTTCTTAAATAAATTCTAACTTTCTCAATTTCCCTCTATTTGTCTTCCTCGAATAGAAACTATAGGATCATAGCCTTTCTTCATCTCCACACATTTTATTATAGTAAGACAACTTCTTTTCTTCTTTTGGAAAGATTGATTGGGTGGAATTTTAAGTAATTTGGACAATTCTATTGGACTGGACCGGACCGGTTAATCGGTCCAATTCCAAGTTCCCGGACTAGCCAGTCCAATCCCCAATCCTAGAAATTGAGAACTGGTCTTTCTGGTTTAATTCCTGATTCTACCTTAAAATTGAAATGGATTGGGAACTGATCATGTCTAGTGTCTTCTCGTGATTGGCTTGGCTTGTACGTCCGGTGGCTCTCTCTCTCTCTCTCTGCCCATGCAGCCAGACCTCCTTTGTCCAGTGAGCTTCGCTCCATTTCATTTTGCTTGGAATTTCCAAAGGAACCAGGCACCCTTTTGTAGTTTGGTTCGAGTGACTGAACAAGGATTTGTCCCGAAATGTCGCGAGAACGCTCGCTGGTTCCTGTTTCGGTCACTTTTCGCCATCAATGGAGGAGAGAAGAAAAGGGGAATTGCACCGTCTACCAGTTGCGAAATCCTCCTGAATCTTGGTCGCTCGTTTCTTTCTTTACACTTTGTTTACCATTTCTGTCGCTACTATTGGAAATGGACGAGACCAGCTCCGAGGTTAGGCTCCCTCGAGAGCTTCCTCGTCCGCGCCGCACGCTTTTCTCTATACTCTCTGCTACTAAAACGAAAGGCATTTCATCAGGCAAGGTAAAAGGCCTTTCCGTTTTCCCAATACACTCACGAAAGAGTAGTTCTTCAGACAAGCAGGAGAGGGATGAAGCTCTGACTTGAGATTAAGCTGACCAGTCTTGTGATGAATGCTGGGTCGGTATCTTGAAAGGCTAATTTCTCCTTTTTACCTGGAGGCTGGAATTCTCGCGTTGATTCTCTCATTTCATTTCCTTTCCTCCAGCGTTGATTGGTTCTGTTGGTTGATTGAATTTGAGGGACTTTCAATGACTGAATCCTCCATAAACCTTGACTTCGATAACCTAGTAACCAAAGCGTCAGGACAACGGCCAACGGTGATCCCTCTCAAGATTCAAGACTGAAGACTCAACACCCAAGATTAGATTCTTTGTTCTTTAGCATCGGAAACATGAACCACGTCAATTTGACCACCATCTGTTCGATCTTCGGCCAAGCAAGCAGATCCAATTTGCTTCATCCCTTGAAAAATCCGGCCTTTCCCCTGATTTCTCCAAGACCCACCGAACCCATTTCTTATTCCTCTCGCAACCTGCGCTTCTCTGTCTCTACAATCCTCACCAAGGAAGAAGAGGCCACCACGACGGATAAAGAAGAGAGACCCCCTTTCAATTTCAAGGCCTACATGCTTGAGAAGGTGAATCGTGTGAACACAGCGCTCGACGCCTCGGTCTTGCTCCGGCCACCACTGAAGATTCATGAGGCCATGAGGTATTCGTTGCTCTATGGCGGAAAGCGAGTCTGCCCGATTATGTGCCTAGCGGCATGCGAGCTTGTGGGAGGGCAGGAATCAATGGCCATGCCCTCGGCTTGCGCTGTCGAGATGATCCACGCCATGTCTTTGATTCATGATGACCTTCCTTGTATGGACAATGACGACTTGCGCCGAGGGAGGCCCACCAACCACAAGGTTGTATGGCTAATATTCTCGCTTGTTTGTAATGATGATGCTAGGTAGGATTTTTTTTTTTTTTGGGGGGTCGAAGAGCTAGGGAGGATGTTAATTGTGCTAATATTTGGCGAAATTGAAGTGGAGATTTGCTTCGTTATTGCAAAGTATTGTCCCAGGAGGTAGGGCTTAACTATTTTCATCTATGTTGGCTGCTTTTCTGCAACTTTTAGTTAAAAGTATATGTCAAGATATGTAACGTAATCATTGGTATCTTGATAATTGATTCGTGTAGAAGTGATAGTCATTGGATACGTGCATTCTGTATAGTACAGCAGCTAACAAAGTAAGTTTCATAGGAGAAATTAGAATGGTGAAAATAAGAGAGATTGATGAACTGGCCCTGTTGAATTTCTGCCAGTTGGCTAATCTGAAATTCTTCTAAACTTATTCTGCTTTATCAGGACTAACATGCAAGTTTTATGACACTTTGAAGCTTACTTTCGTGTAGCTTAATCTTTCAGGTTTTTGGTGAGGATGTTGCTATTTTGGCTGGGGACGCCCTACTGGTGTATGCATTTGAGCACATTGCAGTAGAAACAAAGGGGGTTCCACCTAAAAGGATAGTTAGAGCGATCTTTGAATTGGCGAGGTCAATTGGACCAGAAGGTGTAGTCGCTGGCCAGGTGGTGGATATAACTTCTGAAGGAATGGCTGACGTAGGATTGGAGCAGCTTGAGTTTATTCACCTCCATAAAACTGCTGCCTTGCTTGAAGCATCTGCTGTTCTTGGGGCAATAATGGGAGGCGGGTCGAACGAAGAAGTTGAAAAGTTGCGGAATTTCGCAAGGTGTATTGGGTTGTTATTTCAGGTGGTGGATGATATTCTGGATGTGACCAAGTCTTCTCAAGAACTGGGTAAAACAGCCGGAAAGGATTTGCTGACTGACAAACTTACCTACCCAAAGCTTATGGGTATTGAAAAATCTAGGGAGTTTGCCAAGAAACTGAACAAAGATGCTCGAGAACAGCTATACAGATTTGATATAGCAAAGGCAGCTCCATTGATAGCTTTGGCAGATTACATTGCTAAAAGGCAGAAGTAATTGTTCGATAAAGGTGGAATTAAATGTTCAAGGATGTTTACCGAAGATCTCATTGGGAACTCATGAATTAGAGGACATGAAGATATTGGGTGGTAAGTTCGTCTCAAGGGTCTAGTAAATGTTTCTCAATGTCACCTGTGGGCTCATTGCTAATCTTTCACAGACCAAAACCCTTGATTTTTTTTTTTTTGGAGAAAGTGATACACAGTAAACTCTTAACACCATCGATGTTGTATCTCGTAAATCCTCTTCTACAGCTGCTTATTTACTAGGTGACTTTGGACCTACCATGATTACAATGTTAAGTAGAACATATTGTTTCTGATAGCATGTTAGAAGGGCTTACTTCTCAGAACGATTGGAATATGGATATTACCAATTTAGGTTATGGCTACAAAACTATTTGATCAAATAAGAGAACTGCCGTTGATGGTCGGAGTCGTGTACTGAGTTATTTGTGGGGAATCTCTTGAGGAGAGCACATTCTTACTTTGTCATGTAACGTCAGAAGTGCCAATTTCATGTTTGAATTAATAAAACCAGAATACAGCAGTTTGTTCATGTACTTTTCTGGCATGCTGATCCTTGTCAAAAGCTTGTAGTTTCCATACCTGGAATTTATGTGATATGAAGCTTCAGTTGACCTTGTTTAGCAATGTCTTTTTATGGCTATGTCAAGACTTTCTGGTTACATAGCTCTTGTTTTCATTGCCTAGGAATCAGTTTCTTATGTATACCCTGTGCAGTGACAAAAAATTACAGCAAACAATTCTGTGATTTTGCGAGGTGTAATATATCTCCCAAACTCTTAATCTCATGTTTTTGGTGTCTAGAGCTTCATCCTTTCGGTTCTTTTCTCTGGCTTTTACAATTCTGTTCAATCTTGTTTACTAATGCAGTTAATGTTCAAAATAACTCTCATGCTTTCCTCTTAGCACGATGGGAAACTTGTAAACTGTTGTGGCATAATTACTCTTTGGTTATATCTGGCATCATTGTTCTTCATGAAATTTTCTACCAAACTTTGCTGGACTAACTGATAGTATAATATTTGGAGCTTTGTTCTCTTTGTTGAGCTCGTCATGTATCAAACCAAGGGTTCTAGCTAAGACTATTGTTGTGTATTTTATTAATGACATTATGGACATGACCCAGTTTTCATCTATAGTAGCTTCCGTCATCGGGAATGTAGCAAATTGATGGATCCATTTATCATGGTGGAGTATACAATCTAGGATGAGGATGAGGGAGGGAATATAGAGGTCATGATGCGTCTTCTCATGGAAGGGGCCATGGCCGACCGCCAAGTCCATTTCGTTGGGATAGTCGTAAACCTAATTGTGGCCCTGTTGCTGTTCCAAATTCCAGAGATGATCCCCGAGAAAGTCCCACATATGACTATGTGTGGACCCTGGAGTGCCAAAACTTAATACGAAGGGACACTTAAGTGTTAAAAGTTTGAAAATGTACACTTAAGTGTCAAGATTGGAGCAAAAAAATCAGTTAAATACCAACGGTGAGAAATCTGGCCAAAATGCTGATATGACACTTTTTCGACGAGTTGAGGTCGAAACGGCGTCATTTTGGGCACTAACATAGCCAAATAAGCCAAAAACAACGTTGTTTTGAGTGATGACGTGGCTAGATCGGCCCAAAACGACGATGTTTTGACCTTAATTAGATTTTTATATAAATATTAATTAAATGATATAAAAAATGAAATAAATAAAAAAAGGCAAAGGAAAGGGGCTCCCTCGCCTGTGGCCGCTGCCTCATCACCGATGAGGAGGCGGCATTGGCTGTGAGGGTCGCCAATGCCTGGGCAAGAGTTGATGACCCTCGTCGATCGGAGGCGAGGGCTGGCCGGGAGAGGACGGCGACCCTCTCCCAAATTTGGGCGAGGGTTGCCCACCCTCGCCCCAGCCTGGGTGAGGGTTGCTGTGACATCGAGGTGAAATGTGAGAGAAGTAGCAATGTTGATACACTTGAGTTGTGAGAGTAGGGTCGAGGTGCTTATGTTAGGAATTAGAGTATATGAGATACTTATTATATTGGAGGATTTTTGGAGATGAGCTTGGGCTCTCATGCACAAACTGTTTGGGCATTGATACTAAAATCAATTGTTGAATTAAAGTGATTCGTATGTCGCATTTGAGGGACTAGTTGCCTGAGTTAAATTAGGTATAATACGACCGGTTATGAAGATACAATCTACCATACTGTCTTTGAGAACGACCAATATATAGTGGCTAGCTTGGTGTTTTGACTCAACACAAGTTTGCCATTGGTTAGGAAAGTCTCGACCGTGACACTCGCGCAATAGAGTTCTTGTTTTTCATTTTTTAAAGAAAAAATTTCTTTAAATTTTTTGAGTTGCGAAAGGTTTGAGGAGTACTTTCCCTAGGCCCGATGTCAAACCTGGCTCAGGTGTTTGATACATAGACATGAATAGAATAGCATGATAAAAGCAAGAGGTTACGGGTAGTGTAGATGAAAATTAACTTTGGTTTAAATGGAAACATTATACAAAGGCAATTAGATCGGTCCCGAAAGAAAAGTCTTCCGTTTTCTGAATACCCTACATGCTCGATGCCGATGCCGCATATTCAACAACATGTCTCAGACTGAGTAGTCACTATTGCTCTGATACCGTTTGATTGTCCTAATCTCAACTCAGCCTAACTAGTGACAGGTGCTTTAGCCTCCGCTTCTCGGCCTACTTTCTAGTATACGTACTTGTACTTTCGCCTCTTATGACAAGAGTAGGGCGGCACTATTTTCACTCCAATTTTTTCTTCGACACTCCTTATTACAGTGATTTTACCGTACCACCCTTTTGTCCCGCCCGTTTCCTTCTTTTTCGTCTGTCTGTTTCTTCTTTCTTCATTCCCTTTTCTTTCGGGTCCCACGCCTCCTCATTCTTCCTTCCCCCTTTTTCTCTTTTCCCAGAATCTTGGACACAAAAAGCAACGCAGCCCTCAACTTCTGCCACACCGAGGTCGCCGGCGGCACGTTTCCGGAGTCCGTTGTGCTGATGAACCAGCACTTCTGTGCATCTCAACATGCCTCAGCGAGCGCCTTGCCGACCGACGCATTCCTGATTCCCAACTGCAGCCCCTCGAGAGCAGTTGAAATAAGTGTAATTAAGTTCAATGTAAGCAATGAAAAGATTTGATTGGACCAAAATAATATTTTTAGAATTTAATTACATTATTTGAAAGTTTTAGAATTCAATTATTTTTCGTAATAAGTTTTATAGAACTTTGAATGCAATTTATTCTAAAAAAAAAGAAAAGGAAAAGGGGTAGTATGGTAAATTAATTATAGTACGAGTGTCTGAGGCAAAATTTGAGGCGGAGAAAGAGATAGCGTTGCCCTGAGAGCTGAGTAATGCTACAAAAAGCCAAGTCTCCTCTTCTGACCTTACTCCTGGCCTCACGTCATGAACCCCTCAAGAAAAGAAGCTTCTCTTAAAAAAAAAATGAAAATAAGAAAAAAAGAAATCAAATTTAAAAGATAAGGCTTGGAATACAAAAATTCACCCAAGCAAAAGAGGAAAAGCTACCGGGAGAAGGAAAAATACCATTCACTCCATTTTGTTGACTTGTTCATGGAGATAAAAAAACACTGAAACTACCTTAACATTTTTTTTCTACTCACTTGAATCCCCCATTTATTAAAAATCAATTATTCATTTTAGTGTCATTGGCAATTTATCCGGTTGAGAAATGCAACGTGGTTGGCAAGACTAAGTCAACAAATGAGAAGGTAAACTGCGTCATTTACTGATTTGATTGAAGAACCCTAATCCAATCTAATGAAATTGGTAAAGATTCAATTTGGTTCACAAAGAGCCCTAGCCCTAATTCTTTAGATTGGGGCAAATCACCTTATCAAATTTGCAAAAGAGAGCATATTGGATAGTCAAAGTGGCCATGAAAGCTCACTCTCCAAAGGCGCCAACAATGAAGGAGAAAGAAGTATTTAGAAAGAGAAAGAGAAAGTTGACAACGTTTTTGTTACTATTGACGTGTTGGACGAAGAATTTCCACATTGATCTTCAATTGGTTTTTAAAAAGCCACATCAAAAGAAAAAAAACTTAGTTAAAATGCCACATAAGATAAATTGCCGGAATAAATACTCAATTAAATATTTTTACATCGATATTGCACTCAAGTGAGTAAAAAAACAAAAGATATTTAAATGAATGTTGTATAAAAGTTATGATACTTCCGTTATATTTATCACCTCGATAATTATTGTGTTGCCTTAGTGAATAATCCTTTGCAAAATCAATGAAAATGTCCAGTAGCTATAAATACTGAATTTACTCTATTTTTTTCTATACGGGAAATATAAAATCACCGATGGTGGAAGAAACCCATTTGACATCACCAACTTCGCTCTCCAGAATGCAACACTGAGACCACCTAACTTGGGCATGCAATGACAAGTCACTTTCCTTCTTGCAATTTGTACAATAACAAGTCACTTTCCCTTGCCTAACCTAAAGCGGGCGCTAATATCCTCAGGCAATCTCCACGTTTTAATGCCTAGAAACCGAACAATGGATTCTGCCACAACTCAAGGGTAGAGTAGACCGGAAAACTCCATCATACTTAATTTGCCAAGTGGTTGAAATATTGAGAGAATGCGACAGCTGATTGGACATCAAATCTCACTCGAGAGTGTACCGCAACTTCTATCAAGTTGGACTCATGTAATTAACTCCATCTTTTCCCACTCGAATCGAACCCTGATTAGGGCATCATGTACCGAAATAAATCTGGAAACGAACGATCGGAAGTCCAAAGAATTAGAAACTTGATTGGATTTTGCGTTCTAAGGTGATCGTGCCGCATCGTAATTTGTCCCCCAACGAAGAAATGATTCGAAAAGACTCTTTGATTAAGAGAGGACATGTGCCTGTAGCAATCAAATTCTAGCAAGACCCTGTCCTGCTCGCCAGTCGCCAGGCCTAGGCCCTCGTTCATCACGCCGCCCTCGATGGATGAATCCAAGATCGTGCAACATGTGTTCTGACAAGGATGTTACACCGAACACATCGAGTCTGTCATCGTACGTTCATTCGAGGCATTTAATTTTTTTTTTTTTTTCGCAAAGCATTTAATTCGTCCTTGAAAACGTGTCCCTTTTCTTCCCCCTTATAAAACTCAACCGGCCTTAAAAAGGCACCGAGGATTTCCCGTTATCTGAATGCCTGCCCAGATCTCGTAGTCTTATCCGTGTCGTCTGGTGGTTGGTTGGTTGGTCCCAAAAGCGGCCACGGACACTCTATCCGTCCTCCACCCCCATCGCCGGACCTTCCCTTTGCCGGTCAGCCTCTCTTCCCATTTCGTTTCGCTTGCAATTTCCAAGAAAACGGGCACATCCCGGTAGTTTGTCCGAGCAAATCTTGCGATAAAGGTCGCTTCTTTGCTGTCTCGGGTCACTGTTCTCCGTCAATGGTGGACGTGAGGAGAAAGTGGAATTGCCCAAAACTCTCTTAGTGGAGCTCGTGGTGGGTTGTCCCCTTTAAGCACCATCTGCCACATCAAAATCGCGGAAATCATCCTAAATCTTGCTCACCAATCTCTTTCTTTTCGCTCTCCGGGTACCAAGATCGGATTCATCGTTCTCCAGCATCGAGAAACATGAGCTGCGTCAATTTGAGCACCACCTGTTCGATCTTTAACCAAGCGAGCAGATCTAATTTGCTTCATCCCTTGAAAGGTCCGACTTTTCCTCTGATTTGTCCGAGACCCACCAGACCCATTTCTTGTTCCTCTACCAGGTTGCGTTTCTCTGTCTCTGCGATCCTCACCAAGGAAGAAGAGGCCGCCACCGAGGATAAAGAAGGGAGACCCCCTTTCAATTTCAAGGAGTACATGCTGGAGAAGGCGAACTCCGTGAACGCGGCGCTCGAATCATCAGTCTTGCTCCGGCCGCCGCTGAAGATTCATGAGGCCATGAGGTATTCGTTGCTCGCTGGCGGGAAGAGGGTCCGCCCGGTTCTGTGCATAGCAGCGTGCGAGCTTGTGGGAGGGCAGGAGTCGATGGCCATGCCGTCGGCTTGTGCTGTCGAGATGATCCACACCATGTCTTTGATTCATGATGACCTTCCCTGCATGGACAATGACGACTTGCGCCGCGGAAAGCCCACCAACCACAAGGTCTTATGCCTAGTTTTCTCGCTTGTTTATAATGATACGATGCTAGATAGGATGTTAATTGTGCTTACAATTGGTGAAATGGAAGTGGATCTTTTCTTCGTTGTTGCAAAGTATTGTCCCTGGAGGTAGGGGTTTATGTTGGCTGCTTTTCTGCAACTTGGTGTATGTTAAGATTAGTAACGCGGTCATTGTTTTCTCGATAGTTGATTTTTGTAGAAGTGATAGCCATCAGATTAAAGCTCACGAAGTTGGTTTCACCAGCGAAATTAGAATTACGAATATAAGTGAAATTGGAGAATAAGTCCCGTTGAATTTCTGCTTGTAGACTTACTATGCCTTATTAGGAGAAACATGCAAGTTTTGTGAAAACTTACACTTCAAAGCTTACTCGTGTAACTTCATCTTGCAGGTTTTTGGTGAGGATGTTGCTGTTTTGGCCGGAGATGCTCTACTGGCATATGCATTTGAGCACATTGCAGTTGAAACCAAGGGTGTTTCACCCACAAGGATAGTCAGAGCAATCTTTGAATTGGCAAGGTCGATTGGAGCAGAAGGCCTAGTCGCTGGCCAAGTGGTGGATATAAGTTCTGAAGGAATTGCTGGCGTAGGATTGGAGCAGCTTGAGTTCATTCACCTCCACAAAACTGCAGCGCTGCTTGAAGCATCTGTTGTTCTTGGGGCAATTATGGGAGGCGGGTCTAACGAAGAAGTTGAGAAGTTGCGGAGTTTTGCAAGGTATATTGGGTTGTTATTTCAGGTGGTGGATGATATTCTGGACTTGACCAAGTCTTCTCAAGAACTGGGTAAAACTGCCGGCAAGGATTTGGTGGCTGACAAAGTTACATATCCAAAGCTAATGGGCATTGAAAAATCTAGGGAGTTGGCCAACAAACTGAACAAAGATGCTCGAGAACAGCTATTTGGATTTGATATAGCAAAGGCAGCTCCATTGATTGCTTTGGCAGATTACATTGCTAACAGGCAGAACTAATCGTTCCATAAAAGGTAGAATTAATTGTTCAGGAAGGTTTTGTGTTATCATTTACAGTAAAATTTGCTGGTAACTAATGAATTAGAGGACATGAAGATACTGGGTGGAAGATTCTTGTTTAAGTGTCCAGCAAACAGTTCGCAGTGTCGCTTGAGGGGTTGTCACTGGTCTTCCCAAACCAAAGCCCCTGATTTTTTTTTTTTTCTGGAGAAAGTGATACAAAGTAAACTTTAATGCTGTCAATGTTGTACCTTGTAATTTGATCTCAGGAATGTGGCATGTTCCCGCACGGTTGTTTTTAGTACTGTCAATGTTGCATATCGTAAATTGATTTTTTCTTATTTACCATCCTTCTAAAGCTCGTAGTTTCCACACTCAAGATTAATGTGATGCGAAGCTTCAGATGACCTTGTTTTGCATTTTCATATTCGGCCCTGTGAGGACTTTCTGGGTTACAGAGTTCTTGCTTCCATTGCCAAGTAGCCATTTGCTTTTGTTATACCCGGTGCAGTGACCGAGAATTACATCAACCAATCCCACGATTTTGCAATGCGCGATCTCTCTGGCTAACCCCTGAACTCATGTTTTTGGCGTCTAGAGCATCGTCCTTTTGGTTCTTCTCTCAGGCTTTAACAAGTCTTGAGACATTCCAGATGTGAAATTATGCGCGATCTAGATTGTTGATGTGATTAATGTTATAATTATCATGCTACCGTATTGGCAAGATGGAGAACTTGTGTACTGTTGCAACTGAGGAATTGTTTGGCTCTCAGGCATAGTAATTCTTTATGAAGCTTCTAATTATTGATCTCCCAGATACTCATCATCGTATCTTTGGAGCGATAACGCAATTCGCTGAGAGCTTTTTTATGTTGAACCGACTAAACCTGGACGGTGTTATGAATTGGCGATTTCTTATTTGTTGAGTTCCAAGTAAATGTGTCCTTGTGGATCCTCTATGCATACTGCACAAGGAGGATCTTTCTATATGCATCGCCAGTTGAGACGGAGTACAAAATCCTCCAATATGTTCGGGTGTTCTTCTGATGCGTGCGACTTCGCTCAATATACCAATTTTTCAAATCGTATCTCGACATATCTAGCATTATTCCCGAAAGTTTCATATAATTTCTGTTTCATCAAAGAGGAGTCAGTCATTTTCCGATTGATCTGGGCACACCATCTCACTTTTGTGAGAGCGTGAGTAACATGATCCCTGTCCGTGCAGACGTATTTCCAGCAAGAGATTGAGTCACTCAGCATTTAATGGATACCCAACACCATTTACCTGCCAGTTACTCGAGCTTGCTTCCCAAATTATTCGAGATCAGCACGATCTCCAAGTTCGAGCAGCTCGAGTACTTAATCAGGTCGAGCTACGGCTTGAGTTCGAGCTCAAACTTGGAAAGCACATTCGAGTAGCAAACTGGGTTGTGACAACTCGATGCTAATGCACCGGTACTTTAGCGTATGACATCAAATGCAGGTCAAGTTTCAAACTCTAGAAAAACAGGAAAAAAAGAAGCACAAAGTAAAGTAAAAGTCAACTCTAAACACAAATTAAAGAACTCATGCACCACTCCGCCAAGATATAATTTGCTTTGTATGTCCACCAGTAGTTGCACTGATCCACACCAGATTTTAATATGTATTGTGCCTGAGCTGAGATGAGGAGCGAAAGGGTTATTCAAATGTTAGTGATCTGAGTTATCAAGATCTGGAAGGTGTGCTGTCCAAATGGAAATCAAAAGGCAATGGAGTGAAAGAAACCAAAGCAAACAAAGAAACTTGAAAACGAAAGAGTGAAAGAGACGCGGTTGCCGGGGATCGAACCCCAGGTTCACCACTCAACAGCGACGTCCATGCCCGTTTTCAAGAAACTTTCGATGAAAACCCGTCAACGTTCGAAGTCTAGTTTTGTGTCTTGTCTTATGCTTAATTTGATTGGAGCGGCATGAGAAGAAATGATGGATTTTGAAAGGATAATGAAACTAGTGACTTCTAATTATGGCCAAAAATATTGATTTGAAATTCCATCACGGTTATGTATTGAAGGAGGGGAGAGAATAATAATTAGTTTGCATACATATTTAAACTTGACAAGTATGGGTAAATAGTTCGAGGGTTGAGTTGGGAATATTAGACCTATTCATACAAGGTCTATTACTAAATTTTGAAACCCAGAATTGAATTTTTAAAATCCAAAACTTCTAATAATTCAATTTGGTTCTACAACCAGTCCAAGAGAGCTAGCCAAATTTTTTTTTTTTTTTTTATTTCATAGTTATTTATTTCTTGAAAGGACAAATTTACTTTTTAAAATTACATATCCATTAATGCACAATATTTAGAACCAGGATATTTAGCAACGAAACGTGGCAAAATAAAAAACACCAGTAAAATTCAAACATAAATCCAAAACAACAAGAAATTATGTAACTCATCCTTTAAGCAAAATGAAAGCTAAAGCAACAACATAAATCTCTAATTGACAGAGCAACAACCTATGAAAGATGAATGCATAAAATAATATGTAACATAAAACGTGAATTATAGAACTCCAATCCTCATTCATCTATAAAAAAATTTGCTCCAAATTCTAACCATTTGAAAATAAAACAAATAGTAAAAATAGTTAAAATGGGTTCAATTTAGGGTCAATACGCCAGTCCGATTCAGCACTCTTACCTTGGGACCGAATTGCACAGTACTAATTCCTAGTTTTCTACTTTGGATCGGTGCTCAACCTTACTACCAAGACATTAGGTTTTTATTTTTTGATAGTGTGATAAACTAGCACGAAACTCTAAACATCAAAAGTCGACTAACAAATTTTTTATTTGTAGCTTTTAGTCGACCAATTTTGGCTCAAAAATTTTCTATTTTCCAAAAAGATATATTGAGTGATTTTATATGAAATAATCAATTTTTTTTATATTTTTGCAATACTAAAACTATAACTAGTTATAGCCAATTGTAAATTATATTTAGATCATAAACATGAAAGATTGCAAGTTTGTAGCTAAGGGTATATTTGTTTTTATGAAAATTATTTCATGAAATTATTTCTCAAACTTTCATGTATTTGGTTTGTTGAAAGTGGATTTTTGACTGAAAAGACTTCACGGTTAAAGAAAACAACCGTAGTAAGAGATGAAGAAAATGACTTCGCCATCCTAAAAATAAAAAAAATAAAAAGAAATTGTTTTCTTTAGCTCCTTCTCCAAACACATTCCACACAAAATAGAAAACCATTCTGAGGTGAAGTTTTATGATCACTAAGAAATTAAGTTCATTATTTATTGCATATTTTTTTACATTTTTTTTTGGGTCGCTTTATTTTGATAAGTAATATCTTAGATAAGGATTTTGACGTCATCTTAATATCTTACATTAAGGAACAAAATATAATTACATGCATGGGCGTGAAACTACCTTCAAAGGCAAAAAATTGGGCTCAACTTCAATCCTTTGCTGGGTAATACTTAAATGTGGATGGGGAATGTATACTTCGAGATGAAGGATATGGGTGAAGCTAGCTATATGCTTGATGTTAAGATTCTCAGAGAAAGATTTAATAAACACCGGTGAAATTGAATTCTCCGTGAAGATGTGAAGGACCAATGGCTAGTCTATTAAAGGCATATTAAATACCTTTTATAAGAGACGACTTAAGATACTACAAAATTCGGAAATTCTTGACAACCACTTTAGTTTCGGATGTTAGAGCAATGGCCATAATGCAGAGAATAATCTTTGAAAGTAACATCCAAACATCAAAAAACATTCTCCATCTCACTTTCAAGTACACTAACAAACAATTGACAATTAGTCATCCCTTAAAATGATTTTCATTAAAAAAATATTTTCCTCAATCACCAAATTTATCATGAAACAAACAGATCTTAGAATCACCTGTGCACTTTGCTGTCATTACTTGTATTTGGGTAATCGTCAGAAAATGACTTGTTACTATCAAACATCTCAAATTTTAGAAAACACGTCACCATCATCTTTTAAATTATGTTGAGTTTTATAGGAAAAAGAAAGTCATTAGGGCTTTAATGCTTAAAAATTTAATTTAATTCTTTAATATGATGACAATTCGAAACACATTTTAATTTTTCTGTGCAGGCCTTTTCCCCGGCTTTCTCCCAAATCCGGCTTGTTATAGATGTATGTTTGTCTATGCTCATCAAAAGCGAAATAAACTCAACTTTTTACTTTCTCATGGAGCTTGAAATATTATCTAGATTTCTATAATTTATGCAAATATTAACATAAATATATGTGTCAACATTTGTTTATTATGAAGAATTCTGGTTAAGAAATAATTTAGGACTTATTTAAATCAATTGAAAGATTTAAAACTTGTTTATAATTCATAAATAAGATTTATGACTTTCAAAACACTTATCAAAAAAATGAAATCATCTAGAATTTTAATGTTTAAAAACTTAATTTGTGGACAGTTTGAAAGCACAATTCAACACAAGATTTAACATAGCCTAAACTTCAGCATTTGTCACCAATGGGCCTCGGTCGGTCATCCATCATTCTTGTCCAATCAATAGATAAAAAAGAAGCCTGGTATCTTGAAGTTCCTACTTTTTTTCAACAGTAGACTTGGCCCAATTAGCTCAACTTCGAGAACATGCCAAGATGATCGCTGGACAGGAAACTATGAACTGAGAAGCGGAGCTTTGTGGCAAGCGGAGCATTGTGGCATGTACATGTCCTAGCTCCATTGATTGCTCAGGGCGGTTTTGGGTTATCGTTTACAGTAGATCTAGCTGGGAACTCATGTTTGGAGGACAAGAAAATTCTGGATGGTAAGTTCGTCTCAAATGTCCAGCAAACATCTCGTGATGTCGCTTGCTGGCTTAATACTAGTCTTTCCCAAACCTAACCCCTTGATTTTCACGGTGGTAAACTTTCGAAACTGTGAATGTTGGTATCTCGTAAATCGTCGCGACGTCAGTGATTACAGTGAAAAACATAGCGTACTGCTTCTGGCGGCCTGTTACCAGGGCCACAACTTCTTTGGCTGACTGTTGGAGCATCAACTTTGTTGACTTCGGTTACAGGCATAAAACTAATTTGTTCTAAAAAGAGAGACGTGGGTTTTGGCAGCAGAATCATGTCCCCATGACTTTGTGGAGGAGAGCTCATTGTAGCTGTTGCATCGGGTCGGAAATGCTAATGTCCTCTCTGTATTAATGAAACCAGAATACTATAGTTTGTTATTGTACTTCTTCTGGTCTTGTCGGAAGCTCGTAGTTTCCATACTTGAGATTCATGTGATGTGAAGTTTTGGATGACCTCGTTTGGAACGTTCTTAACCGGCTCTGTGAAGACTTTCCAGGCATACTTCTCGTTTCCACGGCCTAGAAATCAGTTTCTCCTGTACACTGCGTGCGTGGCATCGAACATTACCTGAAGTCTTGAACTCATGTTTTCGGCTTTTTTGGTTCTTCCCTCAGGCTTTAACAAGTCTGGTGATGGGGCGGGTGGGCAGTGGAATTATGGCCCATGCACTTTGTGAATGCAATTAATGTTCGCAGATAAGCTCTCAGGCCACCTCTTAAGCAGGATCGGGAACTTGTGAACTGTTACAGCAGAAGAGCTGCTCGGTTGTATCAGGCACAACAGTTCTTCACGAAATTGTCTCCGTAACTTTGCAGGATGAACCGATGATAGAATATCTGGAAGGCCATCGCAGTTTGCAGGGAGATTTAGTAATGCTAATCGACTAAACTGAGATGGGCCTACAGATGATCGATTTCTCTTTGGTTCGTTTACAAGTAAATGTGTCGTTGTGGATCCTTCATGTATACTGAACAGGGAGATCATGTTATCTATGGAGCTAGATGATGATCCTCTGAATGAAATCTGCAAATGGGTCCGGATGTCCTCCGAGGTGCGCCTGACTTCACTTTTTGTGTATCAATTTTTGTAAATCCGTCTTAGTATAAATAACATTATTCCAAAACTTTAGGCTCAGTTCCCGAGATTTTCTTATGATTTATGTTTCATCAGAGCATATAGTTATTTTCCGCTTGATCTGGGCCATGCACAACACGCGACTTTCGCGACAGCATGACCCCTGTCTCTGCAAACATTTCTCCAGCAAGAACAATGACCATAGGTATCCGTTCGACATACAACATCAAATTTCTCGCTAGTCATTCGAACTCTGCTCAATCATCTTTGAGTTCGAGTAACTTGAACACTCAAATCAGTTGAGCTCAGAGCTTAGGGGCGTCCGACTCAAGTTGCTAACTAGCATATTCGACTAATTGCACCATGAGCCCAGTCGAGCTCGAGTAACAAATTGGCTCGACCGGATTCTCCTGCATATGTTTAAACAAATCATGCCCCTTTCTGCCAAGAAAAGAGGCAAAAAATAGCTTAATATCATTGCGCCTTCAGTAGGAAAAGGATCTGGTGTCACTGACCAGTAGAAAACAATACACATCAGATTAGAAAATGAAGAGCGGCCGAGTTGAGAACAGAACGAAAAAGTCCCCAAATGTCAATTATCTCAGATATCGAGATCTGGGAGTTCAGAAAAAGGCAAAGGAATAAAGCCAAAGAAAGAGAAGGACAAAAGGAAAAGCGCCGTTGCCGGGGATCGAACCCGGGTCTCCCGCGTGACAGGCGGGGATACTCACCACTATACTACAACGACCCTGATGCTTACCTTTCAAGCATTAGCATAAAATCAACAGTCTAATTGACCACAAAGCTCCTCCCTTTGTTCATGTTTAATTTAGTGGAAGGGATTTGAAATCCCTTTATAGTTACATCTTCAAGGAGGGAAGAGAATGACAACGAGGGAGAACTTCTCTTGGAAAGGATTTTGAGTCCTTTGGGCGGAAATAGGGTTTGCATTGAAGCAATTATGTTTTACTTTCTTTTAGCAGTTTGTATTCATAACTAGACATGGCGCTTTTAAATTGATGAGCATTAGTTTTTCTTTTTTTCCTTTTCTTATAAGGTAGCAAACTAGGCGCGAAACCGATAACATCAGTGGTACTAAGATCACATGCTTGAGGGACGAATGTGACTTCTATATAGAGGCCTGAGGTGCGTAAAGTTTTGCCTTCCACAAAACCGTGTCTATACGCCAATTATATGCATTCAAACAACGTGGGCCCCCTAAACTTAGTTATTATAAGGGCAAGTCACTGAAAATTTTCCTCAAAAGTAGTAGCCAGCTGTCAAACAAAATTGAATGAATCTATAGATTTGAATGACGAGAAATTTACTACATTTTTGTGTCGTTTTATGTAAAATAACAAAACATACTATCTAATTTTCTCTATGACATTGTACAAATATCCAATCACTTCTTTTATCAAGTTTATGGAGAAATTACCCAAAAAGTCATAAGCATATTTTATTTGTGTTAATTTAATTCCAAACCTTCAAGTTTGGCCAATTCAGTAGTAAACATTTTGACAATTTTCCAATTGAGTCATTCGGGCTAATTTTGGTAGAAATTGCCAATGTAGGTGATGGTTGTTTTTACGTTGCACAATCAACGCATTGACGTTAACTATTTTTGTAATTTTTAAACAATTTGATCTTTTTATTTTGTTAATTTTTAGTTTTAAATTTTTCTTTTCTTTTTTATCTTTGCCTTTTTTATTTATTGTGCTAGCAAGGGTCACCAGTGACCTTTGCCAACTACAACCTCGCTAGCTGCGAGCAGGGTGCAAGGCCCTCGCCCAAATTTAGGCACCCACTAGCCACAAAGAAAAAAAAATTCAAAAATTCAAAAAATAACCCATGTTAGCACTATCGTGCCATTAGGACAACCAATGTTTATGTCGGCGATTTCTAGTTTAAATTAGCTGGAATGACTTGATTGGCAAATTTCCAAAAGATTTAGAGCTAAGGGTGTGTTCTTTTGGATGATGCCTTTGGGGAAGTAAAAATACCTTTAAAGTATAGAGGTTTATTGAAATGTAAAAACGTTGTAGTAAAATTGAAATATTTAGAATTAAATAGCATTGGTGCATTAAATTTATGACTTTTTTGAAAATTTTCTCTCCACTTTACTTAATGGCCTGTTATGTTGTTTTGTTAATTTAACATCCATATGTCTTTCAAGTCTAAAATTTCAGACAAAAAAATAGTGCCAAAATACCAGGAGAAATAAGAGTAATATATAATTTTTCACTTGTATCTTAAGTAACTCCGATTCCTTTCGCTGCAGAGTTGACAATATAAGCGCTTTCGCAGTTGATCTCG
Organism: Corymbia calophylla; assembly: GCA_014182845.1. NCBI lineage: Eukaryota > Viridiplantae > Streptophyta > Magnoliopsida > Myrtales > Myrtaceae > Corymbia > Corymbia calophylla. Next base: position 13,618,022 of record CM024700.1, read on the forward strand.
AATCGAAGCAAATGAGGGAAGAACTCGAATCTTCAAAGTCTCCAGGACTCCAGGGATCGATCCGACAGAAACTTGATGAACGTCGACGGAAGACGACGGGGTTTTGATGTAAAGGAAGCTGTTCACTTGCTGAGGAGTGCTTGTATGTCTGATCATCCTTTGGCGACCGCCATTCTTGACTACCTTTCATGAGAGTGAACCTATGTACAGTAGCAAAGCAGATGTAATGGAGTACGTTTCTCTCTATCTCCCTCTTTTTTCTTCTTTTTTTGGGTTTAAACATTTCCCTCTATCTCGTCTTATCAAAAACTACGAAACAAAACTTTTCCCAAGAGTGATGTTTTTTCTTTTGCTTTTTTGGATTCCAAAAGCAATATTGAATGTTACTTTTCATGAATTATTTGGAGGCAAATATTTTTGTTGCAAATTATCTTATGTTATGAAACCAATATATAAAATGTATGATTCACATTGCTTCTGTGAAGAAGTGAGTCGATACTAATTTGATCCGCATTGATAACACTCAAAGTTCTTTTATTTTGCTGAAAATTTAATGGTAGAAAAATTTTTCTCATTTGCTAGCATTTGAATCTCTTAAAAAAAGAATTTATGGAAAATCTATACTTAAATTTAGGAAAAAAATTTTCTTTTTTTTTTAAAAAATCAGAACTCATTTCTCAAAGTACAACTAGATCTCGATACTCAAATCCAAAATCTCAGCATCTAGGCCGGGGTCCCTCGGCGTTCATCAAGGGACCTTGATGGGCCCGACACGGCTCTCATGCTTGAGCAGGCTCACTCCTTGCTATTTTGAAGCCTAATTTGAGTTCTCAATGACTGGGACAAAGTCCCCCTAGGTCAAGATCAAAACCCAAGCACATGTGCCCGGGTTCTCGACAGTTGGGCTTGGGACCCCAATTGCTTGGCCCAAGTCCCTCACGACCACATTCGAGACTCTAGAGCTCAAGCCTGGGTCCTTGGTGTCAGAACTCGAGACTTAGGATTGTTTTTGAGAGTTTTTTTTTTCCCCACCAACAGATTGGCTATCACCGTCCAGGGCATTAACAAATGATAACCACTTCCATTTTAATTATAACATAATCATCAGCAGCCCTCTAAATGATAATGACGAAAAAAAATCGCATGTAAATACATTATAAAAATATAATTATATCACTTCATATTTCATAAAATCCAATTCCGATAAAGAAAAAGAAAAAATCTGGCATCCGAAAGGGACACCGCTATTATTGTGGTCATTCATTGGTTGGATTGATGTGTGAAAACAACAGAAAACAAAGACTAGGGAAACAGATAAATAAAAATGGGGAAAATTCCAATAAAAAGATCCGAAGTAGTAACATTTTCTCAAATAAATATCCGAAGTGGAGTTTTTTCAAATAATGGTATAAAATGATTTGGTTATATCAAATAAGGAATTAAAGTGAATTTTATTTCAAATAAGAACTTGAAGTAACTATTTAAATAAGTGCATCCCTTTCCGACAATTAATGATATTTTCGTCATTTATTATTTTGCTTTTTTTTCTTCCTTTTTTTCCTTCTTCTTACCCTTTTACTGGTCTATCTTCTTCCTTTGGGCTGGTGGCCAGCTGGCCATAGAGCGATGGGCGAGGCAAGGGCGACCCTCGCCCTAGGGGAGGCCACCTCAAATGGCCATGATGGTGGCGAGGTCGAGCCCGCCCCGCACCTCATAGATGGTCGTGGGCTTGGAGGCCCTTGTTGGCCATTACTAGCGGCCAGCGAGATCGCCAACCCCTTGCAAGATGGGGTGAGGGCGACCCTCACCCAGCCTTCTATGGGTAGGGCTGGTGGCCAACGGTAGGAAAAGAAGATGGACCAACAGAAAAAAAAGAAAAAGAAAAGAAAAGAAAAGAAAATTTGGACAAAAATGTCTTGATCAGTCGAAAAATTTAGCCAGCCGGCGAGGTCAGGCCGTTATTTGAAATAACATGGCCACTTCATGTCTTTATTTGAAACAAAGTCTACTTTGGGCCCTTATTTAAAAAAATGAAGAGACTTGGGAATCTCTCATAAAAATGAGAGAGAGAGAGTCTGCCAACCTCCTTGGTGGGAAAGACAAGATTGCTTTCAAGGTTGCCGTCAATTAACAGTGTGCAAAACGAACTGCTCAAATCTAAAACCATCTAGATTGATCAATTCTATCCAATTCTTAAGAGTGTTGGTCCGGTTCCTAATTCTTAAAACTAGAATTGATGTCTGCATAGTTTGATCCAATTCCTTATTCGGTTCCCAGTTCCAAGAGGGAATCGGATTGGACCGACTACATATACATTTTTTTTTTATTTCTTCAAAAAAATTAGTAAAATGTAAACTAAATACTATCTCATCCAATGGTATTACAAGTTACGCCACAATAATTTTTCGCTCATTGTTATTTCCGTTAATATCTTAAAATTTGTCTCTCTCTCATTGTACATGGTCACCTTTTTAGTGGAAAAGTCCGGTTCTGCTCAAACTGTTCCGTCTCAAGTTCCCGGTTCCTGATTCCACCTTAGAACCGATTGGAATCGGACCGGATTGGGAATCCATCACCTTTACTGTCGACCTGTATTGCTCTGCCACATGTTTCCTGTAACTTTTCTTCCTTCCCAAGCTCCCCTGGCAGCCTGGAATCCTCAGGTCAAGCCACCTCGAGATCAGCCTTCGAAGCACTCCCAACTTCTCGGTTCCTTTCATGATTCCAACTCCCCCTTTTCCTTGTTTTTCTTGAAGTTGATCTCAGTTTCTGCAGTTGACTCTTGGTGTCTGCACGGGTGATCGAGCTTGGTTTGGTCCCTTTGGAGGAGTTGGAGTGAGAACCAGATCGTCTTTTCTTTGCAATATCGGCTGAAACCGAGGTAAGCTCACAAAAAGGAGCAAAAACAAGGAGGGGGTGTAGTTTGTGAGTCCTGCATTTTTTCTGGTAAATCTAAGCACAGATATTTTGGGCAATTTTCGACTGGAGCCCACCATTCATAGAGATAATTCGAGCACCGGGCTTGCTTAGTCTCGAAGAAGGGTTTGTTTTTGGAGGTTTTTTGGCAATCCCCATTTCTCACATTTTTGGACCCAATCAATAGGTGGGAAATCAAATAAGAACAAGGGAGCACAATCTTTATCAATGGAAGACAGCAATCCTAGATACCAGTCTGACCTGACCTCTTATGAAGCTGACCGTAGAGTCGACCTGAGCTGGCAAGATTTTGACACGACCTTACACGACCGAGCTGATAGAGTAGTTAGGACATTAACATTTGGTGCTGAAGCTCAATCCCTAACATTAAACTCTGCTGGAGATGTGACCACTGGACATCTTGAGATGAACTATGAAGTAGCTAAGATCATTCTTGAATCCAAAAAAGACATATGGAATGACAGAGAGCTGCTCCATTTAGTGGAGTATTACTTCAAGCATACCCTACAGATATTAGATTTCTACACTTCCCTCAAGAAATTCCTGATGTGTGCCCGTGATAACCACTCGAGGATACAGCTTGCACTCATGCACTTTGAGGAAGAGAGAGGAGAGAATGTGGGAGGGGAGAAGTACGTCAAGACATTGCAGGACCTCCAGAAATTCAAAGAAGCAGGTGACCCATTCACGGACGAGTTCTCCAGGCGCTTTCACTCAGTGTATAAGCAGCAGGCAGAGATGTTTCAGAAGTTGCAGGCTTATAAGAAGGAGCTTGACAAAATCTTAAATCTGCACAAACTTGGAGAAGGGTGACCAATGACATATTCATTATCACCTTAGCGTCCGCTTTGATCTTGTCAGTCGTCACAGTCTGGATCCATTGGCCGGCTGTTGTGGCTGCTTCAGCCACTGCTCTGGCAGCTCTAATAGGGACAGTCGACAAGAAGTGCGATTCTTTCTGGAAAAACTACCAAAGGAAACTAAAAGGGAAGAAGGAGTTGATAGACCTAATGAACGCAGGAACTAAGATCTCAATCAATGACTTGCAGACGATTCGGTTGCTTGTGAATAAGCTGGAAACGGAGATTGAGTCGATCTTGCGAAATGCCAACTTCGCTCTTGCAGAAGAAGAGGAAGAAGTGGTGAAGCTTGAAATGCTGGAGATCAAGAAAAGGGTGGAAGTTTTCATGAAAACTATTGAAGATCTCAGTATACAAGCTGGTAAGAGTAGCCGTGAGATACGGATGGCGAGGACAGTGATATCAAAGAGGATAATTGGATGATCCAGTCGTTAGTTCTTTTCTTATGCTTAGAAAATGAACGGTTAATGCAGCTCACCGTCTTACATTAACTTTATTGCAAAGATCATATGGCTTTGCTCCTTTCAGTTTAAGTTGATTTGGCTAATGTAGCTTCGACCAGTTCAAACAAATATTAGAAGAATAGAGATTATGAAGCAGTTCTACATTGGTGTGCATCAAAATGCAGTTGCCATTCTCCGGGAGAACTTTTACCCGTTTGGCTTCATCCTGTTAATCTAGCTAATGCGATTGCTGATTTGTTTGCTTGATCCACTGAAAGAGACAAAATTGATTGAAGCGTTACACTAACGTGGTTGTCCAATTCATTCTAAATTCGACATGTTAACCAAATTCTGTCATTTGCCAGTAATAATATATATGGTGGTTAACCATAAACTTCGGAGTCTCAGGCCACAGTCTGCTCATGAAGTGTCAAGTAATCATTGAATGCCGAAATAGTGGGGTTGCTGAGATGCATACATCGGCAAGTTAAATTCATTGTGGAAAACCATCCACGAAGCAAAACTAGCATATCCTACAAGGACAGGAATAGGAATGGTATTATATACAACTTGTACGACTGTTGTAAAATATCTTGGCTCTTTATCTATACTTTAATTTAGAATAATGATTTTCTTTTTTAAAAAACAGGACTCATCTTTCAAAGTACAAGTAAATACCAATGTTGGGACCCGAAATCCTAAAATTTAGACCAAGGTCTCTCAGGGGGACGTGGCTCTGTGCCTAGGTTGCCAACAGCGGCCCCCAGCTCTTCCGAGGCCTAGTCTGGGTCCTTGACGGTTGGGGCAAATTCCCCTATGCTAGGATTGGGACCCAAGTGCATGTGCTCGGGTTCCCAACAATTGGGCTTGGGACCCCAGCAGTCAGGCTCGAGTCCCTCAAGGCTGCCTCTAAGATCTCAAAGTTCAAGTTTGGGTCCTTGGCGCTGGAACTCGAGACTTAGGATGGTTGTTGAGATGTTTTCTCAAATGTGGGTTTCATATTTTTTATGTAACAAATGTCGATAAACATCTTCCATTTATCATTTGTAAAATACGGTGAATTATAGAGAAAACGAAATCCTTTTCGTTAGAAGTTAATTTTTTTCAAAATTATTTTCCAGCGGGTTCATTTTCTTTCTTTAATACAAACGAAGCCGATATACCCTTTGGCGTTGCCAAGCCAACGTCCACCTATCGCCATTTCCCCCCACCAACAGATTGGCCATCACTGTCGAAGCCATTAAAAAATGATAACAATTAACCAACTCCATTTTTTAATTATAACATAATCATCGGCAGCCCTCTAAATGATAATTTGACGAAAAAAAAACCGCATTTAAATACATAATAACATTATAATCACATCACTTCATATTTCATAAAACCCAACTCCGAGATAGAAACGAAGAAAAATCTGGTATCCGAAAGGGGCACCTCCATTATTGTGGTCATTCATTGGTTGGAATGGCGTGTGAAACGAATGAAAACAAAGACTAAGGACAGAGGATGAATATAAATGAGAGAAAAGTCAGTCAACCTCCTCGGTTGGAAGACTGTCCTTGAGGTCACTGCCGACCGCATTGCTCAGCCTCCCATTTCCTGGACCTTTCCTCCTTCCCAAGCCCCCCTGGCATCCTTCAATCCTCAGATCAAGCCGCCTCCAAGATCAGCCTTTGAAGCTCTCCCACCTCCTCGGTTCCTTTCGTGTTCCCAAGTCCCCCTCCTTTTCTTGTTTTTCTTGAAGTAGATCTCAGTTTTCTGCAGTTTTCTTGATTGAGCTGGGTTTGGTACCTTCGGAGGAGTTGGAGTGAAGACGATCGCCTTTGCTTTGCGGTATCAGCTGAAACTGAGGTAAGCCCACAAAAAGAAGAGCAAAACAGAGGAGGGGATTTAGCCGATCTGTGAGTAGTCTGTGAGTCCTGCACTTTTCTCTTGTAAATCTGAGCACAGATCATTTGGGCAATTTTCAACTGTAGCCCAACATTCATAGGTATAATTCAAGCACCGTGCTTGTTTAGCAAAACTTGAAGAAGGGTTTGGTTTTGGAGTTTTTGTGGTGATCCCCATTTCTCACATTTTTGACCCAATCAATGGGTGGGAAATTTAGTAAGAACAAGGAAGTAAACACTTCATCAATGGAAGACAGCAATCCTAGATACCAGTCTCACCTGAACTCTTATGAAGCCGCCTGTCGAGCCGACCCGAGCTTGCGAGATTTTGACAAGACCTTGCATGACCAAGCTGATAGAGTAATTAGGACACTAGCAGGTGGTGCTGAGGCTCAATCCCTAGCATTGAACTCTCTAGGAGTGGTGACCAATGGCCTTCTTGAGATGAACCATGAATTAGCTAAGATCATTCTTGCATCCAAAGAAGACATATGGAATGACAAAGAGCTGTCCCGTTTAGTGGAGTATTACTTCAAGCATGGCCTGGAAATATTAGATTTCTACACTTCCCTCGAGAATTGCCTGAGGCGGGCCCGTGATAGCCAGTTGAGGATTCAGCTTGCACTTATGCACTTTGAGGAAGAGAGAGGAGAGAATGTGGGAGGGGAGAAGTATGTCAAGACATTGCAGGACCTCCAGAAATTCAAAGAAGCAGGCGACCCATTCACGGATGAGTTCTCCAAGCTCTTTCACTCGGTGAATCAGCACCAGAGAGAGATGTTGAAGGAGTTGCAGGCTCGTAAGAACAAGTTTGACAAGAATGTTAAATCTGCACAAACTTGGAGAAGGGTGACCAATGCCATATTTGTTACTGCCTTCGTGTCCACTTTGATCTTCTCAGTTGTGGCAGTTGCGATCGCTGCGCCGCCTGTCGTAACTGCTCTAGCTGCTGCTATGGCAGCTCCAATAGGGACAGGTGGCAAATGGTGCGATACTTGGTGGAAAAACTACCGAAAGCAACTAAAAGTGAAAAAAGAGTTGACAGACCTAATGTACGCAGGAACTAGGATCTCGATCTATGACTTGGAGACGATTCGGTCGCTTGTGAGTAAGCTGGAAATTGAGATTCAGTCGATCTTGCAAAATGCCAACTTCGCTCTTGGAGAAGAAGAGGAAGAAGCAGTGAAGCTTGGAATGTTGGAGATCAAGAAAAGGGTGGAAGTTTTCATGAAAACTATGGAGGATCTCAGTGTACAAGCTGATAAGAGCAGCCGCGAGATACGAATGGCAAGGACAGTGATATTGCAGAGGATAATTGGACAATCCAGTCGTTAGTTCTTTTCTTATGCTTAAACAATTAACAGTTAATGCAGTTCATTGTCATAGATGAACTTTATGTTGCAAAGATCATCTCGCTTTGCTCCTTTCGGTTGAAGTTGATTTAGCTAATGTGGCTTCAACCAGTTCATACAAATATTAGAAGCATAGAGATTATGAAGCCGTTCTACAGTGGTGTGCTTCAAAATGCAGATGCCTTTCTCTGGGAGAACTTCTACTGGTTTGGCTTCATCCTGTTAATCTAGCTAATGCTATTGCTGATCTGTTTGCTTGATTCACTGATAGAGAAAATTGATTCAAGCGTTACACTAATGTGGTTTTCCATTTCATTCTAAATGGGACATATTAACAAAATTATGTCATTCGCCAGTAAATAATATTATGAAGGGTAACCATGAAATTCGAAGTCTCAGGCTACATGCTGCTCATGAAGTGTCGAGGAATCTGAGAATGCCGATGTGTTGGCTTTGCTGAGATGCGAATCTTGGCAGTTAATTGTGGAAAACCATCCATGAAGCAAAACTAGCATATTCTACAATGAGGGGATTAGGAATGGTATTGTATATAAGTTGTACGGCTGTTGTAAAATCTCTCGACTCTTTTTGGGCTTAGTTCTTCATGTGTTTAACTATCGAGTTGCGCAACCGCTGCACAAAAGACCTTGTACTTAAATTATTCCCACTGGTTTATGGTATATGCCAGTGTACTGTGTTTTGACGAAGGAAAATGAAGTGGTCTCAAAGTCTCTGCATAGCTTGAAAGGTACTCTAGTGTCACCTCTCAATGAAGTTACCAAAGTGTAGTTCTTTAGATTCGAATGTTTTCAGTACAAAAAGATGTCAGAAATGCATGGACTGATCGTTCCTCTCATCACGCGCTAAACCATGTCCATGAACTACAAAATTGCGGGGACTGGATGAAGTCAGTTGCATACGCTATATTCATTCAGAATTTCCTACAATTTCACGGATTAAAATGGAAAGAACTCTTGCACCACTGAGTTCGGTAACAAAATTCGATGTCATTCTAAGCTCAGCAGCATCACTCACGAAACACTGCTGGAGAGCGACGCATTGGTAACACTTGACAGGTCTAGAATTTCTTCCTTTGGGCGTTGCATTGAACACGATCGACACCAGCTGTTAACTATCATCTACTAGATAGGTTATGCGGTTGAAACTGCTCTCTGGTTGGATTGGCTATACATACCAAACGAGAACTGAAGAGAAGACAAAAGTGGCATCGAAACAAGAAATGCCAAACTTCGGAAGCTCTGATAATCAGATGAAGATCTTGAGATTGACCCATTCATGAGAAACAAATCCAATATGCAGTCATACTATAGTCTCTCGCATTTCTGTATTATGTTATCAGTAAAAGTTTGGTACTTCAAACCAATCTCTGACGAAAGAAACCTGCAAAAAGGAACTAAAACCTTCATTCTGCAGCTACTTTCGACAGGTAGATGGCAGAAGCACATAAAATGAAGCACGTTTTGCATTTGAGAGATACTAAACACGAGTATGAGCATCTGCTAACTCTGAAGCAGGACCTGAATACCCAATAAATCAACGAAATCCACGAACCCAGACACAATGATTTGCTCTTTATTCTTCTTTCCTTTCCTCTTGGTCCACCTCATATTCATCATCGTCATCCTCATCATCATCTACATCTTTATTCGCATCCACATCATCAAATATAGAGCTACGAGGAAATCTGCTCAGCTCACTCTTCTCATCTTCTTCAGTAAGAAATTCCAGCCCATATTTTGTGTCTCGGTGCTTCACAAGAAGCCAGCGCAATAATCTATCTTCCCTATTCAAGTAATGCAGCTCTTTGTTCATCACTGGTGTAGCCATCATGGTCAACTGCATCATCTGACCCTGCATGACACGCAAGAGAAACATAAAAGCTATACAAATGTCTAGTTAAAAAAAACCCAACATGAGAGAAATAGCAAGAGACCTACAATCATCTTTCCTTCAAAAGGTAGAAGGGCAACCAACCAAATATCATCTCACTGCTTCATCAGGAAGAGTAGCAGATAGAGAGCCCATCCAAACAGTACATATTAGAGCCAGAACAAGGGTAAATTACACTCGACATCACTCAACTTTTAACTTTCAATATATCACTCAACTTTCAGTTTCAGCATATAGATCACTCAACTTTGGTTTTGTTCTCTGTAAGGTCACTCTGCTGACCAACCGTTCAAAATCTCATTAGAAATTTGACCTGGCCTCCCAGTAATATTGACACAGAAGGCATATCTGTCTTCATTAGACTTTCATTTTAAGTCACTCCACTGTAGATAATTTTGCATTTCAACTCACTCAACTTTAGATAAATTTCATTTTGGTCACTCGACTTTCCTTTAGTTTTATAAAAATATCATTGAACTCATACTGCCATATCAAATTAATATTAAAATCAGATTAAAATTATACAAACTAGCTGCCGAATCAGGTTTCCAGTCAGTTTTTCACTGGTCAATCACCAAAGTTATTTGATTGAAAGCAAAACCAAAGTGAATGAAAAATTGAAAATGAATAGCCAGTTCGAAAGTAAACAGTAGAGTGATAGTGTGATTTTCCTGCCAGACCAACATCATAAAATTAAATCTTCCATCAATTGCTACAGTAGTCTTTGATTAACTAAGATTCAAAAGAGACTCTAGTAAGTATTAACAGCAATAAGCTAGGAAGGTAACAGCATCTGTGCAAAACCAAACATACATCTCAAATCCAGTATGGGATTTTCTCATAAGCTAGTTAATATTTGTTCCAACATATCTGCCTGTATAATTACCATCTGCTATGGCTTCCACTTCTAATATAAGGCAAAGAGCCAGCCAATGACGTTATTACATTATGAGATTTTCTCATAAGCTAGGATAATTTTGCTCAACATACGGGCAAACATAATCAATTTCTCCTGTAGCTTACTACTTCGAACACAATGCAAAGAGCCAGCCAAATACGTGCTCGCATTAAACATTCCAGTTATGAAACCTAATAGATTCAGCATTTCTGCATCATCTTCTGTCATATTCTATTACATTATCCTGTTCTAGAGAGTACTGTCCGTTCATTCAGCCAAACCAGATTGCCACTTTGTAGCTTACAAGTTACATAAACCCAGGACTTTTAACAAAGCAGATGAATAGAGTCTAACTGCACATCACAAGCACAACACAAATTGACAAGCCAACAGGAGAATTATCTGTCCATGGAAAGATCAGAACAAGCAAGCAAAAGGGCTCAAATTCCAACAGAAGAATCACCTGAAAGAATCTCCCATCAAGCTTCTTGATGCCATAACCCAACTGGACCGTCCCGAATGATTTTACCTCGGTAAGGACCCCGTTCTTCTTATAGACGTCCCTTCCTATCCGAGCCACCAAATCCATCAAAGCTTCCTTCTTTACATGGGGCTTCAGCAGAAGCACGCAGTCGTACAGAGGCATATTTTCCTCTCTCCCCAAAAACCCTCTTCAGCTGAACTTATCTTCCGGACCGTAAGACTGTCAAGAACAGTTATTTCATCAAATCAAACGAGTGGATGACCCGCATGTCGCCATGGAGCTGCAAGTACTGCTAAATCTGTAGCTATCACTACTAGAACATGAAAGAATAAGAAATCAGACATGCTAGAGATCAGGTACCGAGAGAAGCCGGAGCTGGGTTCCTGCGGCCTGGGCTACGGCGGGCGTGAGCGGACGCCGGAGACCGGGAGAGGTCGGACGATGGCGGCGAGGGTTGCGGCGGCGAGGGAGTGCGACTGTGCCGTGCGAAAGAGAGGAAAGAAGAGAGGCCGCGAAGCAGAAAGCGAGGCCCACTTAGGTTTTAGCAAATGCTATTTTTTTTTCTTTTTTAAATATTTAAGTTTCATAGAAAATTTTCAAAATGTTTTTAGTTATACTGAAGTTCCGTAAAATTTGACAAAAAAAAAATGTTCCACAAATTGGATTGTTATGATTATCGTTAGCATAACTCTCGGAACAAGTATGAAAAAAAACACGGACGCTTAAAAATAGTGAAAACTTTCTATGAAACTTAAATATTTAAAAAAAAAAGCATTATGAGTGTCAAAAATGACTCTCGAATCAAGATTCAACTAAGATAAAAATATTAAGACCATATAGGTGTCAAAAATGAAACGTAGAATGTCTTAATCTCAAGTCTTTCGTATTAGGCAAGGAGCAATAGAATCAATTTTAGCTATTAAGTGAGATAAAAGACTTGGCCGATACGATCTTTCGGACTTATTATATGACATATTGCATTGTGTTGACATAGAAACTCGAACTCATGGAAGATTCAATGCATTGTGTTTATCGTGGTTATGAAGAATTAGAAGCTATATCCATGTTGTTAATAAAAATTACTACAAGAAAAATTAATTTAAAAGATTTTGATTAGCTTGATTCAATAAAGAATGCATTATATTCGGAATGTCTTAAAACCTTACCTCTTAAGATGTTTGGAAACAATAGTTGAACTAGATAAACCCAAGATATTAAATCTAAATAGGAATCGTCACTAGCCTCTTGGGACCTATTAGGAGCCAAGTAAGACATAAGAAGATATCTCACTTTTTATTTATGCAACTAGAGATCTAGTAATGAACGGGAACTTAATTTCATTAATCATCTAACTAGTCCCCTTTCAATATCCCAACTTGATTGGTTTGTTACCTAAATGATTTATGTAATCTTTGACTATTTTATTATACCATGCCACTAGTCCATGCATGAGTGAGCAATCAAGAAAAAATAGACAATCACAATTAATGCGACAAAAATATAGTATAGGAAAGTAAACTCAATAAAGTACCAAGTATAAAATATACATGACTTTATTATCGAGTCCCAAAAAACAATCCCATGAGCAAAATTCAAATTGAGTCTAATTTCTTATTCAAAAAATCAATCTACCTAAACCTAAGCTAAATCAAAGATACTCACTAAAATCTATAAACTAAAGATTATGCTATTCAATCGAAATTGAGCTAAACTTATTATTAAGATGAGTTAATACCGCAAAAAAGCCATTATTAAGATGAGTTAATACCGCAAAAAACCCCGAAACTAGTACACTAGTAATAAATTTACCCTAAATGACCACGAAAAATCCCAAACTAATACGTTTGTGACAAATTTACCTCTAAAATAATTTTTTGATTGCCAAAAACTTTAAACTGATACATTTGTGATAAAATGTATCATCTGTTAAATTGGATTAATACCATAAAATTGGTACAACTGTGACAAATGGAGAATAAAATCTCAAATTGGTACACTAGTCAATTGTTACGTGTCATCCACCTCAATAACTTTAAATAGTAAAATTTTCATTAAAGCATAAATTTGTCAAATTGTCAATAGCGTACTAGTTTTGGATTTTTTGTGGTCAAAAAATTAAGTTTAAGTAAATTTATCACATATGTGTCAATTTGGGGTTTTTTACGGTATTATCCCTATTAAGATTTAACGACTAGCTTCTAAGCTATTTTCCAAATTTCTTTAATTTTTTTATAATCACGAAAATGGGGACGGGCTGGGCCCTTGGGCCAAGTCCAAATACAGGTCTCACCTAGCTCGGGGCTTTATGTCCGGGGCCCCCTTCACAACAAGACCGAACCAAGCCCAATTTTCCAAATCGAATAAAACCCAAAACTCACTAAATCGGATTATGACCCAAATTCGGCCCATTGGTTCATTTTTTTATTCAGTAAAATGATGCCATTCATCGCCTTCTTCATAACACGCAGAACAACCAAAACACCATGAAAGATCCATCTTCCAAATCATCCCCACTAATCCACCTATACCCATTATCAAACCCTTCACCATCGAGCAGAGCAAATGCTTTCAAATTCAAGTTCAATGACGATGAAATATAACCAGAATTGAGTGCACTGAGGAAAGGATTAGTTAACTAGATTATTTATTTTCTACGAAATAAACGAATTGTGCATTTGTTTTACTGAAAACTTCATGATAAAATAAAATAGTTTTCATGAAACTTATTTAGTCATTTTTAAGGAAAATCGTTAGTTTTTGTTTGTTTGGTAGTTAAAAAAAAATGAGTTTCTTCTTACTAGAAGGGAAAATTGTTTTCCTTCAATATGAATTTGTTGTTTTTAGTTCATGGAAAACATTTTTCGTACATTGACTAGTTTTCGAAAGTCAAGAAACGATTTTTCAGAAACAATTTTCCCTTAAAAAAAGGCCCTAAAGTTAAGAAGAAAATTAAAAAGCTAAAATACAAATCTGTCTATAAGCTATCCAAGATAAAGAAATATCAAATCCGAATTGAGAAGGTATGAGAGACCTAAAGAACCAAACTATTGCAAGTTACTATTTTGTCCCTTGCTTACTAAGGTGGGATTCTAATTAATCTTGAGATAAATTTGAGCTTTCATGAAATTGTTCGAGAAAGGGATTTTGGTTAGCATCCCCATGTCGCTCTTTCGGTAACACATTTCTCGATTAAATCCTTTTTGCGTCGTGAAAAATGTCGTTGTTCGTGCTCAAGTGAGAGCATTTCCACGCGAAGAATGAGGATTGCACTCCATCGTGCAACGTGCGTTAGCATACTTTTGAAATGATGCAATGGCATGAATGAAGAAACCGACATATGACCTAGTGATGTGAAATAAAGATGAGCGGTTGCGTTCTGATAATGTACAAACAGTAAATTTTATGACACGGCATAGGGCCAGAGGCATGATTAGCAAATGAAACGACATGAGCTCAAGCACAAAATGACAAAACAAATCAAATGACATGATATGATAAGGAAGCGCAACGTAACAAATCAAATGAATATCAATGAATGACATAATTGACAAGTAAACATGACGCGAACTTCACATGCTTAACCCAACATGGCATAAGAATACATGACATGTGTTGACATCTAAAATTACTCATGTTGTCACGTATTGGCCACGAGGAAAATGATAAGAGCAATACACCCTTTTTTGTGAAGGACAGTCAGCATTTTCAAAGGTATTTGAATTAGGTGTTGACAGTACTAAGGTGGAATTCTAATTAATCTTGAGATAAATTTGAGCTTTTGTGGAATTGTTCAAGAAAGGGATTTTGGTTAGCATCCCCATGTCGCTCTTTCGGTAACACATTTCTCGATTAAATCCTTTTGCGTCGTCAAAAATGTCGTTGTTGGTGCTCAAGTGAGAGCATTTCCATGCGAAGGATGAGGATTGCACTCCATCGTGCAACATGCCTTAGTGTACTTTTGAAATGATGCAATGGCATGAATAAAGAAACCAACATATGACCTTGTGACGTGAAATAAAGATGAGCGGTTGCGTTGCAATGATGCAGGAACAGTAAATTTGATGAGATGACATAGTGCCGGAGACATGATTAGCAAATGAAATGGCATGAGCTAAAGCACAAAATGACGAAACCAATTAGGTGACACCGCATGACAAATATCAATGAATGACATGATTATTGATTAACAAGTAAACACATCGCGACCTTGACATGCTTAATTCGACATGGAATGAAAATGCGTGACATGATAAACAAGCACTCGACATGACATAAAGAACCCCGGGCCGCCATAGCTGAACCTTTCCCTAGACGATGATGCCCGCGCGATCCATGCTTTGTATCAATCAGCACGAGTGCACAGTAACGGTATAGATACGATTATCAGACGACCTTGTCTAGCATAGTATGGGCGAGTTCTTCCGACAGCAAACAAGCGTTGCTCATCCCCAGTTCCCGACGCGGGTAAAGGAGAAGTCAAAAGCCGGACGTGAAGAGGTTTCTTTTGACTTTGTTAAACTGAGGACAACGAGGTTGAATCTCTCCCAATCTACTATGCAGGATCGGGACTTGAACTATCTCTCAGAAACCGAAACTCATCGCCCGCGTGTAGTTCTTGACAGAAATACAGTTAGTGCTAGGGTTTTGAACTTTCTTGGACATCCACCAATTATCATTTATTAAATCTTGGAATCTGGAACTTACCATGTCACCGTTTCTAGGATCAATTTCCGGATCTACCTAGATTTCACTTGTACTATTAATCGAACAATTGTAGTGAGTTATCATTTTTAATGATCCTATTTGTTG
This sequence comes from Corymbia calophylla, assembly GCA_014182845.1. NCBI lineage: Eukaryota > Viridiplantae > Streptophyta > Magnoliopsida > Myrtales > Myrtaceae > Corymbia > Corymbia calophylla. The sequence goes on from CM024700.1 coordinate 13,633,605, forward strand.
TTACAATTCACTAATCATAACTTATATATAGACATATGGAAAACATGAAATATTAATTAAGTAATAGTCTTAGTCATAAAATGAAAGTTCAGACTAGTGATTTCGGATTCTATACTCATTATCGAATACCATAGAATACCGTAGGATCGCGTGAAGACATAGATCAAGAAAAAAAATAAAAACTTGTTCCATACCTAAAACTTACCCAATGAAACAGTTTCCTCGATTTTCAATTGGAGCCGACATGTTTCCACCGATCAGATTCTCGGATTTCAGGTTTTACCTTCGAATTATGCTCACCTCTATCATTGCCGCATGCCTCGCAAACGCATGCAACAGTCAACCTCGATATATCCGATGCCCATGCCTAGGTTGAGAGCTTGTTTTCCCCGAGGAATATTCGTTCATCCCATCTCGAGAGATCCCCAATGAAAGGCTGATAAGCTCTCTTCCTTAGACCAGACAGACGGAGAAGAAAAGTTGACTGATGGTAACAAATACCTACCCACTGTTCTTGTCTCCATGCACGTTTTCAATCGAGCGAGCGGTCCGGTAGCATCTGTGTTTCCATGTCCTGGCGGGTTGGAATTATTCCACATTCGATTCGAGACGGGTCAATTTTGGTCGACAGTCGATTCCATCTTCAATTTAATTAACCGGGGGGTCTTTTTCATCGAATGCAACGATCGAGTAGCTTTCCCCCACTTCTTTATGTTGGTGCGAATTGACCTCGATGGGGCACTACATACCTCTTTAATATTTCGCAATCTCTGAATTCTCTTGCCGAAGATTTTTAATTGAGAAATTAACTTGTGCCCGGTACTCTACCGACTTAAACTTTTAGGACGGCCGTGCTCATGGAAAAGTCGACATTGACCCGGCAAAATTCTGTGAAATTCTCTTGAATACAAATGAAGCGACAATATTGACAGAATCGCTTATTCCTCTAATTAATACACTAGGATTATGCAACATTGGAAAATCTTTTGAACAATTTTATTGTGGTACATATAAGTATGTCAATTTCTACAAAAAAAAAAAAGAAGAAAGAGAGAAAAAGCGGGTTCACCGGCAATCTTTTTGCTCCCCACAAAGTTCACGAGCTGCAAGAAAAGTCACCACCACCAGCCACCACCATCAATCACCCACCATTCAATCCCTATAACTCCTTCTCTTTGACGATCCTCTCCTCCTTCGCCTCTTTAATTACATCAAACCCACGGCACGAGGTAGAAGACGGTTCGCAAGCCCGATCGCAAGCGTCGCTTGCGCCGCCGCCGACGGCGGCGACTGCCCTCTTCTTGCCCAGATGCATCTTCACGTAGAAGTTCAAGAAGAGCATCAGGACCGCGCCGTTCAGCACCGAGTTGAACACCCACGCGCCGATCCCATTGCACCCGCCCTTGACCAGGTGCAGCGTCAGCACGCCGACGTGGCACACCAGGTTGCACCCGAGGAGGGCGACCTGGCAGTGCGCGACGAAGGGGAAGCAGGCGACGGGCAGCCCGATGGCGGTCCAGAAGCGGTACCCATACACGGCGGCGTAGACGAGGGTGGCGGAGAGGATGGCGAGGACCTGGAACGACTGGGAGAACTCGAGCCAGAGGAAGGCGACGCAGGTGAGGGCGGCGTTGTTGAAGAGCTGCGCGAAGGAGAGGCGGCGGCGGCGGAGGATGGTGAGGAAGGTGCGGAGCATGTGGAGGAAGCGGGAGAGGTAGAAGACGTAGGACCAGAAGAAGACGCGGCCGGAGGGGCGGGTGCCGAGCGGGAAGCAGAGGAACCACTGGAACGGCGTCGTCCGGGAGCGGCGCCACAGCCACCGGGTGTCGCGGATCTCGGCTGCCGAGGAGAGGAGGGCCCCGGCGAAGATGGTGGCGGAGAGGAGGGCCATGAGGAGGCTGTGGAGGGCCGGGGCGGGGCCGACCGGGACGGGGCGGCGGCGGAGGCGGCGGGGGAGGAGGAGGAGGAGGTGGAGGAGGAGGGAGAGGGCGAGGTAGAGCGAGACGGAGGAGGCGAGGAAGGACCAGGTGGAGCCCCACGAATGGGTGTGGCTCCACCGGAAGTTGACGATCGCCGGATGCTCGGCGAGGTGGTACGTCAGCCAGTCCGCCGCCGTCATCGCCATCGCCATCGCCGCCGCCACCACCGACGTCGCCCCGCGTCGCCTATCGCGGTCGTCTCATCAAACGCATTCGATTCCAATAGGGAAGAAAAACCACGGCAAACAAAGAGGCCCGATGTGGTCCGGCTCGGCCTGCAACAACGTTGAATTCTCAGATTCTTCCGGAGAGATGTTCCAAATTTGGGTTCTTGATTGTAGAGAGAGAGAGAGAGAGAGAGAAAGGGAAGGGTTTTGAAGGGCTTAAATTTAGGGGATGCCTTGCTTCGATGGGAGGGGTGGGGTTGCTGGGGACGTGAAGGACTGGTCGACATGAAGTGTTGGTAAAATGTTTGGAGAACGACACGTGTGGCGATCCCAGTGGAGTCGTGCGTCCCCGCATTTACTGCCCCTCCGGTCGCACGTGCGGGCCTGCCTTAGGTCAGATATTATGGTGGGATATTTTTTTTTTCTGAGTGGGGGAAGGATGCAATCATAGGGGAATTGGTGGAAGTTGGCAGGACGATGGGGGGAGTAATCTAGATGGTCCCATTTTGAGTAATGGATGCATATGGTAGTCTTCCAATGGGGTGAAATTACACTTCTTTTTTCTTTTTCTTTTTCAATGATCAAGTCCCGAAACTTTTAATTTGTACAATCAAATTCTCGAACCCATGTAACTTTTTTAATTAGGTCTTTCGAATTTTGAATCTGACTAGTTGGGGTTGATAAGAATTTTAAACTTGGAAAAAACTTTAATATAACATTTCCGTTGAGAAACCTCATCACTCAAGGTCTGTCGGTGATCTTCACCACCAAATTAATTTAGGAACGCGCATTCAGATTGTACTCCATCATGACAAAAAGCCTTTTACATCGCCAGACTGTTGTCGGCACCGACTAATATATCATGTCCAATTACTAGAATCTAGAGTAGATGTGGACATGAAACTAATGTGAGTTGACATATGATGGAATCCTGTTCTCATCGGAAACCATTTTAGCAATATCATGAACAAAAACCCAATTTTGAGACTAACCTTATTACGTAGGATCATGCTTTACACTTAAAATCTTCTGTTAAATTAGCATTTTAAACCCACATTTGGAAAACTTGACACGACTTCTCTTGTGCATCCTATATATGTCTAGGCAAGAAAAGCAAGGAACATGTGCTCCACGAAACATTTATGCAAACATGTTATAGAATTCATGAAGTCCAAATGATCTCAGCATTAAACTCGTCACTAATCGTTTTCATTGCCTTTATTTTTCGAAAACTGAGTAAAGAAAAGAGAGAAGAACACGCGACCGGCCGTCCTAGACCGACCACTTGCCGACCTTGTCGTTTTATAAGATGCACGTTTTGTGGGAGGCTCTCGCATCGCGTTCTTGAAATAGACGACACCATAGGAAATGTGAGGAGGCAAATCGATGGCCTGCTTTAGAATAATGCACAGTCCGTGATCACTAATTGGCCATCGATTGAGTGGACTCCAGGAGGAAGAAGGAGCTTTCTTAGGTGACATTAGCATATTAATTTAATGAGTTAAGTGAAAGTGACAACTTCCCCTTGAATCCAATCTGAAAGATCATTTAGTGGCGATGAATACAGGTGCTAAAAGTAATCGAACTGGGCCTGAATCGATCCGAACAGGCCCAGAAATTTCAGATTTTTCGAGTCGTGTCTCTTATCGGTTCAAGTGATAGGTATATAGGTGGGCATCGAGACGGCTTTGGTTAGGTTCGTATACTTGATTGAATCAAACTAAAATGCATCAAATCGCATGTTCTCTCACTCTTAGAGATTGTGAATCCCTTTGAGATTGTCTCCTTCCCCTTCGTCATCTGCACCTCTATCATCAAGACTGCAACTTTCGATTTGGGAAAAATTATTAAAAAAATGCTAAACTTATTATAATCGTATCAATTCAATATTAATTTTTTTTTTTGTCAATTAAGTTTTAAACCTATTTTTGCGGTTGTGTCAATTCAATTCATTCAACTAATTTTGATTGGCCGACGCGATGTGAATGTTCACAATTTTTAACAACATTTTTATTTTTATTTTTATTTTGAATTTTGAATTTTTCTCTTCTTCCTAGCCACTAGGTGAGGGCTGCAAAGCCCTCACCGGCCATTGTGGGGGAAAAAGAATTAGAAAGAAGAAAAGAAAGAGAAAGAGAAGGAAAATAAAAAAGCATAAAAAATCGAAAAAATAAAAAGTTATTAAAAATTGTCAACATCAGCATCGGTTGACTAAAATTAGTTTAATGGGTTGAATTGACATAATTACAAAATATTTAAAACTGAATTGGTAAAAAAAAGGATTGAGGAGAATAAATTGGTACAATTATAATAAGTTTATGACTATTTTAGTAATTCTCCCTTCAAATTTATCCTTGTTAGTAGTCCAATCACAATGAGGGCGTGGGACAACAACGTCTCGACTGAAGCATGGCAACGGGACAAGGCTTGCCGTCCTTTGTGAAGAAAAAGCAAAGGAAGGAGGCCAGTTTGAAAAATCCAAATTTTTTTTGTTTGGTTTCAACGAGTGCATACCATAAAGAATGGGAGGAGAGAATAAAGGAGTTACAGAGAGTGAGTTTTATGCAGTTCGGGTCGCAATAAACATAGAACAATCATGTTGGGGTCAGGCTGGGAACCAAAAAATCTTGAACCGTTCACCCTTAGTGATAATGATGATAAAACGCGACTCAACTTAAAGCCCTGTGAAATATATTGGTCCAATTAGTACTTCCTTTTTTTTTTTTTTTTTGGTCGAAACACAATTTGCATTAATTTATCCCAAAGGATTAAGGCCCGATAACTGGGCATCCGTACAAAGTAGTTGCCAGAGCAAAGTTGGGGGGGATTTGACCCAATCCGAGGGTAAATACTTTTTGCGATGGGTTTTTGCCACCCAATCAGCACTAGTGTTGGCCTCCCGGTTACAAAAGACGACCTGAGTATTGGGCAAATACGACAGAAAATTCCTGCACTGTTGGACAAGATATTGAGCCTCCCACGTGATAAGCTGGCTGTGGGCCATCGCAGCAGATAAAATTTGGCAGTCTGTTTCTATTAAAACGTCGTCGCTCAGAAAAGGGGATGACAAACCCTCAGCTGAACTCGATTCTGGTCTTTTGCTCAGAAACGTTAGGGCATCAAGGAGTGCAGAGGCTTCGACGAGGAGAGGGGACATCGCCGGGACCGATCTAGCCTCGCCGTGCAAAGAACCGTCCGGTCGAATCGCGGCACAGCCAGACCGCCGAGCCCTCTGTTTCGCCTGGGAGGTAAGCCCCGTCGAGATTAATTTTGAACGCGTGCGTCGTAGGAGGAATCCACGCTCTGTTCTGGCTTCTGTTGATTCTGGGCTGACCCTCTGCGATTGACCAGGCATGGAAGTTTTGAAGGTTTGCAGCTGCTTTGTCGACAATTTCTTCTGCTCTCGGGGCTCTGCGTTGGAACACAGCCTCGTTTCTAGCCTTCCAGAGCTCCCACAGCGCAGATGCCAGCAGTTCAAGGCTCGGTAAGCCTGCCTTTTGTCCTGTTTCCAGCAGCCAATCTTCTATTCTGTTGAAAGTTGGTTGTGGGACTTGGAAACGCAGGTTCATACCCGTCCAAGCAGGGTTCGTCCGGGGGCAGCAGAAACATAAATGCTCGATGGTCTCGGGGCTTTCTCGGCATAGCGGGCACAGAGGGTCAGGTACGATATTTCGCCTAAACAGGTTGTCTTTCGTTGGAATAGCGGAGTTGCATAGATTCCATAGGAAGAATTTGATCTTGGGGGGAACGTGTAGGCGCCATAGTATTTTCCAGAGTTTGCTAGGCGGGATGGCTGATGTTGTGGCTGAGTTGCATGTTTTTCCTTCTGCTGTCGATTGAATGATCATGTACCCGCTTTGGACCGTATAGTCTCCTGTATGCGTACCTGTCCAAATTAGCTTGTCCTGTCCAAGGTAAGGGCTTAGGGGGGTCGCCATAATTTGCTGAACTGTGCCTTCGTCAAAGTATTCCTGGATGAGGGGGAGATTCCAGGTGCCCTCTAGCTGTAAGACAAACCCCGAAAGTAGTGGGGGCTCTTGTTGGTTTGCTGGGCCATGAAGGACACCGATAGGGAGCCACCTATCCTCCCTAGGTTTAATATTTTTTCCAGTCCCAACCATCCATCTCGTCGCTGGATAAATGGCGTTTCGCCCTGCAAGCAGGCTGAGCCATCCCCAAGAGGATCTTTGTCGTTTTCCCGCATGCCAAATATCAGTCTGTGGGTAGTAAACTCCTTTACATAGGCGCCCCCATAAGGAGTTTGGGTTTGTGCTTAGCCTCCATGCTTGTTTAGCCAACAAGGCTTTATTAAAGCTGATCATGTCTCTGAACCCCAATCCTCCCTCGATCTTCCTACGCTTTATGTCCTCCCAGCGCTTCCAGTGAATTCCCGCTCTGTGCTCGCTATTTTTCCACCAATATTGCGCTATTTTCCTCTCAATCGCCTTACAAATAGAGGTAGGAATCTTGAACACTGACATAGCATATTGCGGTAGGGCTTGTACCACTGATTTCAGGAGGATTTCTTTGCCAGCGCGAGAGATCAGCTTTTCCTTCCAACCGTCCAGCTTCGAGTTGACTCGCCCCATGAGCCAAGCGAAGGTGTGTTTTTTTTATTCCCCCCAATCTGAGGGTATGCCTAGGTATTTCCCAGTTTGTGCTGCAATAGGAATCCTTAATGCTTGCGCCATGTTTCTCATTAGAGGGTGGGGACAGCCGCGGCTGAAGTGTATCCCTGATTTGTTCAAGTTGATTTGTTGCCCCGATGCCATGCAATATTGATTTAAAATGGAAGCCAGACTTTGACATTCCCGAACTGTCCCATCGAGGAAGAAAATCGAATCGTCAGCAAATAGGAGATGGGAGAGGGTTGGACACCATCTGTTTAGCTTGATCCCCTTCAGGCTACGGTCCTCCATTGCTTTCCCAAGTAGTTTAGATAGTACATTGGCCACCAAAATGAAAAGGTAAGGGGACAGGGGGTCCCCTTGCCTAATCCCTCGGGACGGTCGGAAGTAGGGTAGGGGCTCGCCATTTACCTTCACGCTGAGGGTGACAGTAGTTACGCATTGCATTACCCACCCTACCCATTTTGCGTCAAAGCCCATCTTCAATAGACATGCCTCTAGAAAATCCCATTCTACACGGTCATAGGCTTTTTTCATGTCTAGTTTCAGTACCGCCTGGAATTTTCTTCTCCTCTTTCTGGTGCGTATGTGATGTAAAACCTCTTGGACCGTGTAGATGTTGTCTTGGATACATCTTCCTCCAACAAAAGCGCTTTGTTCTTCTGCAATGATTTGGGGTAGCATGGGTTTGAGCCTATTAGCTAAAACTTTTGCTATGATTTTGTACCCGAAATTGCAAAGGCTTATGGGGCGGAATTGGTCCAATGATTCGGGGTTTTGGGTTTTTGGGATGAGCACTATGCTGGTTCTATTCAGTTCAGGGTGCAAGAGGCTGTTCCTGAAAAATTCTTGAACTTCCAGCACTATGTCCGTCTTCAGGCAGTCCCAATTGCGCTGGTAGAATAAGCCATTTAGACCATCTGGACCCGGTGCCTTTTCAGCCCCCATCTGAAAGGTGGCTGTTTTTATTTCTTCTTCGGTCACCTCTTTCACTAGCAGCCTATTCATGTCACCTGTTAGCACTTGCGCGCATTGATCAAGAACCGGCAAAAAATTCCTCTGACCTTCCGATTGAAATAGGTATTGATAGTATTCAGAGACGGACTTTTTGATTTGATCAGGCGTGGAGATCCAGCTACCATCCTCCTTCTTGATTCTTGAGATTCTGTTCCTTTGTCTACGTTGTATGGTAGTGGCATGGAAGAACCGGGTGTTTCTGTCTCCCCACTTGAGCCATTGAATTCTTGATCTCAGCCCCCAGTATTGCTCTTCTTGTCTCCATAGGCCTTCTATTTCTGCTTTGATTTCCTTGGCTCTAACTCTCTCTTCTGAGTAGCTTTCACTGTTTATCAGGTTTTGTAACTCCAGCTTTAGTTGGGCTATCCATCGCTGCCCGTTAGGAAAAGAATTTTTACTCCATTTAGAGAGTGCTTCAGTCACAGCCTGAATTTTCATTGGAAGTGTCCGATCTTGCTGTTGTACCGAGTCCCATGCATTCTTGATGACCTCTTTACATTCATCCTTCTCCGTCCAGAACGATTCAAATTTGAACTCTTTCTTTCTCCTCACTCTTTCAGTTGTAGCGAGAGGAGAATAGGGCTGTGGTCAGAGCCTATTGCTGGTAAGGCAAAAGCTTCAGCTTCTGGGTACAAGAGTCGCCACTCCACAGTACACAAAACCCTGTCTAAACGTTCCTTAATGTTTTCTCTGCCCTTCCTATTGTTTGACCAGGTGTAAGCACAGCCTTTGCTCTCCATATCCATAAGGGAGCAATCATTCAGCAGTTGCCGGAAGGATGCCATGCGCGATTGATCAGCCATTCGAGCTCCTCTCTTCTCCCAGTGGAATAGCACTTCGTTAAAATCTCCCAAACATATCCATGGCATCCTAGTTGAGGAACTAATTTGGCGAAGTTTATCCCAAACAACAAGTCTTTGATTTAGATTGTAGGGGGCATGAAGAAAAGTTATTTGCATAGATTTACCAGCGTCTCGATCATTGCATCTGATATTCAAAAGGTTCTCCGATTGCTCCTCTACTTGTACCTCCGCCCCGTTATCCCAAAATAAAGCCAACCCACCAGCGATACCCCTCGGGTTAACGATTTCACTATGGGCAAATTTAAGTCTCCTTTTGACTCTCTGAATGTGGGTTTCTTGATTTTTTGTTTCCATCAAGAACACCATAGTGGGCCGATGCATAGCCACAAGGGCTTGCAATTCGTGAACTGTCAAGGGTGTACCCAGCCCTTGACAGTTCCAACATAGAATCTTCATTTATCCCCCTGTGGCTGTTTAGGGCCAGCCACCACAACCCGATGAGAATCGCCATCACTGAGTCCAATAGGTGTATCTGTAAGTTTCGACTCATCTAACCAATCCAGACTGATACTTTTGGGACTATACGGGCTAAACCGTCGCTTTTTCTTGTGAGAGACCGTTTTTGTGCCTTTAACATCATTCTTCTTGAGTAGTCCCACTTGGGCCTGCTTTGGAGGGGGGGCTAGGAGCATGGGGATGTCTGTACCCGTCAGTTGAAGCAGGCCTGCAGTGGAGTCCTCCCCTTTGGCCTCTTTTTGGGCCTGTTTCGAGCTGGTTCCTGCCCTATTTGGATCTGTTGTGTCTACATCTGTGATCAGTAGCATGGGGGAAAGCATTTCTTGTGTGTCTGGGACCATTTCTGCTGTGTTGCCACTGTCTTCAGTTGCTTTTTCCTCATAGAAAACATCCCAAAATGGACTATGGTCCTGAACTTCTGCCCTCAACCAATTGCCATAGATGCTATTCATTTTGTTGTTAAAACTTGCTTCTACATATGGGATGGTTTTACATGAGCTTGCGTAGTGGCCCATCTTTCCGCAAGAGTAGCAATAGAAGGGGAGCCGCTCGTATTTAAAGTCCACCCATATTTTCTTCCCGCCATGGGTTGTTGATTGCCCAACAAATAATTCAGTGTTGACATTAATCTCAACTTTTGCTTTCCCCACTCGCTGTCCAACCGGGCCTTTATCCTCTATTCTCACTTCTAGGACTTTCCCAATCTTGCCGGCAATTTTCTTCACAATCCCTTCGGATTTCCATTCAACGGGGAGTCCCATTAATCGCACCCAGAATGCACATGTTGTAAACTTGTAGCAGTGAGGGGGTGTATCCGGTTCCCACGCTTTTAGCAATAGCAGGTGGTTAGAAAAACACCAAGGTCCCCCGTTAAGCACCTTTTGCTTATCCTCCTCACTATTAAATTTAAAGCAAAAGACGCCATTTTCCATGGGTGTCATTTGGACTGTATCTGTTCTCCAAGCCTTCTTCATGGCTGTGATAAGGGCTTGGTGATTAATGCTGGGGTTTTGGTATATTTGGCCCATGAGGGAGAATCGGCAGTCCCCTAGAGTTGCTGCAGAGAGATCTTCATCCCTAATTTCTAGTTCTTGGGTGTGCAGGAGTTTACCCAGTTTGTTGCAAAGGGATTCCAATCTTTTGAGGGCATGGTGCTCTGCTGCCATTTTGGATGATGACAGGTTGCTGCGCTCTTGCTGGTTGGACCTCTTGGGGCACGTCGGTGATATTTCTGCAAAGCGATTAGGTTGCGAAGCTGGGAGACAATCGATCAAGAGAGGGGCCACGTGATACTCCTTTATTAAGAATGATGTGGTTTTTTTCTGTGAGAATGCTGTGTTCCTCCCACTGATAGGGAGATATGGGTTCACCGTATGTAGATTAGGGCAAGGCCGAAATGGGGATTTTCCTAAGCCACGCAGCAGATGAGGAGGTGTGTGGATGAGGACACGTCCTCACTGATGGGGGCCACGCGGTGCTTCCATTTCACCGAGAAAGTTTAGATGCGTACCCCTGAGTGGTTAGCAGGGATTTACCTTGAGAAATTTCTGGCAAGGCAGCTGCAGGTTGCCTTCCGCACGCAGCAGAGGAGGGGTATCTAGAAGGGGGCACCACTTCGCTCTTGGAAGCCACGCGTTGCTTCTTCATCTGGGTGGAGATCAGAGGACTCCATGGTTAGGGCTAAAGCACGAGCTGCACAGCAAGCAGAGAGAAGCTACACAGATGGCAGAGTGGAAGAGAGAATTAGTACTTCCTTGGCATGATAGGAAAATGTAGCCCATGTATCTATCTATTTGGTAATCATATTGAAATATTAAATCATGTTTTCCGCTAACAATAATCGAGAATAATCTCATAAGATTTTTCATGGTATCAAAATAAAAGGTCTTGAATTTACATCATTCATGACTTAATAAGACGAAACCTAACTGAGAGGGAAGCGTTACAACATTTAAATGGGTTTAGTTGACAAGTGCTCCTGAACCACCTGCTAATCATATTATTAGTAAGGGAGCATTGCATTTTAAAAACAATTAGTTGTGCATATAACGAGGACAATCAATATATTGAAGAACACAATAACTTTTATTTGATTGCTTAACAAGTCGTTGGGGGCATTTTCTATAAAAATTCTACTTAAATAGTAATCTATCAACTTATCTAATTACTTAGTCTTTTAGAACATCTGTCAATAGCTTCGCAAAAATCTCATACAATCTATCTCTTTCTATCTTCATATATCTATTTTTTCAAAGCAATGTTAAAGCAAGTTTCAACTTTATTGAGCAGCATTAAGAATTTCAATCTATTCATCTTCAATATGCAATGACAGCCTCAACTCTTCTTAAAATAACTAAATCGCATTTTTACTTTCTTCATTGATTTTTTCCTATTCTAACAGCATTTGTAATTTTGCATAGTATGTACCTTTTTCAGCAATCTATACTTTTATAAAACAAAGAGGATTTCCCATTAACAAGGGATTACCATCATTTTTCTCCTTTTCTTTTCCCCTAAACGAGGAGCTGTTGAAGGTTCCTTCTAGACTCCTCTGGATTAGTTTTAATGACTTTCAATACTTGATTAGTCGAAAATAGCGACAGCAATATTATTCAAATAAGAAGGAGAAATTCGGAAAATCCCGACATATTCAAAACGTCAACAAGATGAATAAACAATTAGCAGTCATACTCATAAGTCAAGCAACTAGCATGAAGAAGTAAGAATATCCGAAAGCGTGAAATTAAAAACCAACTTTTCGCAGCATGGCTTGGCGGACCGACGACTCTGAAATCATCAATTACATCAATTCATGTCTCTTTTGAACGATTGCAGTCAATAACCCATCCTTCCTAATTGCACATGGCCTCTGTCGAGGTTTTTGTGGGTGCGCATGGGGAGGAATGGTCGACTATGGAATTGACTATAAGTTGACCCTATGTGGGTCTCCGATTGCCGTCTCCAAACTTGACTTGGAATTGCCAACAAAAGATAATTCCTTTTTTCAGGGAAAAGCATGATGATGTTTCATGCAGGCCGCTAAGCACGCGAAGGGAATATAAATTTTGTTTCTTCCAATAAATAAGTAAATATCAACTCTCACAGCTGACGCGATTGGTTAGAGCATCGGGAGATTTTCAATTGGGTAATTGGAAGTCGTCTGTTTGAATGTGTGAACTGCTCTGAATTTGGGGCGTGTTCTATAGACCTCTAAATAGTACAAGGCAACATAGATGAATCATACATCTCAATTCACGAGAGGAGAATTGACTAAATTTATCCCCATTGAATCATCAAAAGATTTGAGGGATGATCTTATTAAAGGGCTAAAGCGGTTCAATCGGCCATCTCAATTTGTGCTTTTGTTTCTTTTTGACCATAATCCTATTTAAGAAAAAAGGAACAAAAAGTGAAAGAAAGAAGGAAGTCCCTATTCATCTTGCAAGTTTCTCCAGCACCACTCCTTCAATTATTATCCGTGTTCCTTATCATCGCTGCCTCGCCCGATCTTTTGAGCACCTTTATGTCTGCTAGATGTTGGATCTATAGTTGCCTTTCGTCTTCACTTACTTTATTTGGTATAAAATCACATTCTTCGGATGCCACAGCATATTCTCAAATTTTGATGGGACACCTTCACTAATTGAAGATGGATACACTTTTTTTTAATCTTCACTAATTGAAGATGGGACATGATTATCTTCCTTTCTTTGTTTGTATATGCATATTGGCAAGATGAGACATTCAACTGAGCAAAGGCAAAAGAAACCCTAGGAACGTCTATTCTCTCCATCATTTTCAATACTTATGAGCGGAATAAATATTATTTATGGACCACTGAAGCACACTCTAAATTTCAACGATCGTAAAAGTATAGACTTTGGACTTGTGCATACAATTGGTGGGATATGGCCCAATGGTATCTAATTCCTGAGTCAAAATCCCTATTAACACCCCAAATCAATCGTATCAACCTTTGTCCATGAAGTAAACATCTAAACCTGCTCCTTTACTTGATATCTTTTACATCTTTACAAGTGATATCCACCATTACATGAATAATACTCTTATTTTGACCAAAGATGATTGTTCAGAATCTATCCTTGGAAAGAAAAAGAAACCTGGTTTTATTCGTGAAAATTTGTTATTTTCAATTTCCGATAAAATGAAAAGAGTGCTCTGGTATTCTTGAAAATGTGTTGGGTTCATGAATAGAAGAAATCTTCAACGTGAATAAAAGTTAAGACCTGAGTTTGGTCATGTCTCAAGGTTAAGAAACACCTTTTCGTCTATTGCCTGCTTGTAATTCTTGTTGTTATGGGAAGTAAAGGAACTCTTCTTCATCAATTGGAAACGTATTTCAGCATGTGATTCAAGTTTTCATTTCAAACCAATGTTCTTACGCTAAAGAAATTCCTTTCGAAGCAAGGTGGTCCTTCATTCCAGCCCATGGGCCACATCCTCAGCCCATGATGAACCTACTCATCAGTTCATCCTGCATATTGGGTGAAGCCCAAGATGAAGAACTAGCCTCCAATCTCAGACCCCAAGCGTTGAACAAGGAGAAAATAAAGCTGGAAAAAAAACAGTTTCAGTGTCATTTTCTTGTTTTCATTTCATTGCCCATTGAATAAGAGAAGCATTTTCACAAGATACAGTAGATTATCAATCTTTCTCTCCCCTCTCAAGTCCAAATTGATTAGTGTAAAGGAAATGTTTAGTCTCGATTGAATTTTTGTGCCAGGAGTTAAGGAGATTAATGAATGAATAGAGGTTTTGAACTCGATTGTGTTTCATACACAAGGTTTAAGTAATTTTCTGATTAATTTTCGTAAAAATGCCATGCTTTATCATAGTTCATGAGAGTAGATGTGTCCTGTAATACGTACAAGGTTCAATCCTCGGTGACAATCTGTACTAGATGGGACTTTTAACATCTTAGGCCTTGTTCGGTTTGCTGCGGAGTTGGATTACTTAACAAATGAAATTAAATTTCCTGGACTTTTGTTGTTTGGAAAGAAACCGAATTTTGGATTTGGATTACTCATGAAACAGTATAGCCTCTTTTTCAACAACAGCAAAGGAGGCCAGATTAGTCGACGAGAGAGAGAGATGGACGGCAGATTAGTCGACTCATAATTTTTTTTTTTTTTCAACGGTAGCAAAGGAGGCCAGATTAGTCTACTAGGTGAGAAGGTTGGTGTTCCGTCGGTAAATGGAGGCACGGGGATGAGGGCTCGTGGCAGCAATGGTTGGGCAGCGTCAGTGACTTGTGCAAAAGCTTTTCTTCCTTCGCACTTTCTTGAAATGAGAATCTGCTCACAAGTTCTTTCACGGAGGAAGCAAAGGAGGCTTTTTAGGGTTTTCTACGTTCAGGTTGGGATCGAGTCCTCAAATTCTAAAAACGAAGTCACTTCGAATCCATTAACTAGATCACTAGCAAACCTCAAATCACGTACGTCATGCGGTGCCTCTGATCGAAAACGCATGGGGATACGCAACGCCCTGCGGTAAACACCAGATGATGAGTGCATGCAGCTATGTCGAGGACCTGACATTGGATAGCAGCGATCGCGTGGAAGCGAAGAAGCTGGACATGACCGTGGGTTTTCTGATGAACGACGCAGCAGCATTCATCGGTTGCATCGACCAATGACTTCCACCGACTTCTTGGTAAACGGACAAACTGATGCTCAGCATCAGCTGCTGAAGTTTGACGATCGCCTTGCATGTGCATGCAAGCGAGTTGTCTTGGGAAAACGACAAGGTTTTAGGCAATCATTTCGTTAACGAGATTCCGACTTTTCTCGACCTCCCTCGACCCCACTTCATCTGTCGGCAACGTACAAGATTTGAGATATTATAATACCAGGGCATTTCAATGGTAATATTCCATGACAATTATGGAGAAATCGAGGGATCCCAGCATATTCTTGGCTACGTACGATGATGGATGGCAATGACAAATGCATCGTTTTGTATTAAGGAAAATGACATAAATAATTTCTAAATTTTAATTCAATATATAATATAGTCCTTAAAATTTTAATTTATTTAATATAATCTATAAATTTTAGCCTAATATATAATGTGATCTCTGAACTTTTAATTTGTTCAATGAAATCTTTAAACTTTTGGTATATATTCAATATTGTTCTTGAAGTGTATGAAAATATTCAATGTAATCTATAACTTTGAATTAATGAAAGATTACATTGAATATTTTCAATTCATGGACTTTATTGCATATATATCAAAATTTCATAAGACTATATTGAACAAATTAAAAATTTCGGGATCGTATTGTACATTGGGTTGAAGTTTATGGATCGCATTGAGTAAATTAAAAATTCATGGATTAAATTACATATTAAGCTAAAATTCAAAGATTGTTTATGTCATTATGCTTTCATATTAACAAGAGTATGTATCACTAATAATGTAAACTTTTTTATTCATAAGGTCACGCAGCATCATTTACGTTGTCAGGGAACTCAAACGCGCTTACTAAATTAGTGAAATTTCTGTAAAGTTTACCATCAACGCGTTCCCTAATCATTAGTTAAAACTTGGGTCAACGGGAGCTCAACGGGAGCCATTAGATTTTCAGCCAAAGTTAAATGAGTTGTCAGCTTAGCACGTGAATGGCCGACATAGAACCCGAGGAACATGTGAAACGAGAGGCCATTTCCCTCTGTTGCCGACACTATTCACTGGCCTCTTTCCCAATCTCTCCCTTCCTCTCAATGAAGTGTGAAGGGACAGATTGAAATTCTCTCAATTTGGCAGTCCGCAAGATCTAATTATTGCTGCGTTTGAGTTTTTGCACATGCAGCACATGGCGTCGGTCGATGCTGTAGCATTGAAAGTGGGAAGGCTAGGATTAGAAAATATTGAAATTTATGACATTGTGATTGAGGGTTGGACATGCCATCTAATGGTACTGTTGAGGCAATTAATTTTGACCCCCCCTTCCTCCTCTAGGAAATTAAAATTTTGATTGGAACCTTTATTTGGTCATCAAGCAACTTATGATAAGAATGAAGTACATCTATTAATAAAATGAGCATTTATTGCGTACCCTTGACAAGTTATTGTCAAATAGCAAAAGTATGGCAAATCATCAAGTCATTAAGATAGTGAATTATGCTCATAGTAACTGTCTGATCTAACAATTACAAACTTCTCTACGGACCGTCAATATGAGAAGGTGTTGTATGCAACATCGCATCATGCATTAAAGCAATAGAATCACATACTTTTCAACAATGCAATAAATTCGAAACCATCCCATCAATAGATCCTGTTAAAGTACATGCTTAATTTACATGGCAAGACTTTAGCCTCGGTGCTTCACTACCGCACATTACAATTGAACTTGGCTTGGCCATTTCTTTTCGTTTATAATCTTCGCAATATTCATCGCCTCCAAAAAATCACATTAAACACCCATGTGATTGGAGAATCCATCAAATCTTGCCGTGATTGCCGTGGGAGTAGGAACAAAAGCGAGGCTAGTCTAATCATGGCCATGAGGAACGGGACTTTAAGGTGTACGATCACACGGTCGAAAGGGATTCATGCGTTCGAGGGAAGCAGCTTCTGCTAGCTTCCGATTCCTGCAGTCTCTTTCGGCATTCATAAGTCCACCTAATATTTGTGGCCTTCTTTAATGACCAGAGATCAGGCCCCAATTGCATGTGTCCACCTCCTTTCTTTTTGCAAAGGGCATGCGTGGCGACCTTTTCCCTCTTTCAATTTTGTCCCCACCAACTCGATTCATGGGCGGTACTATACTTTCTTATTATGATAAATATATTAAAAGTTCTAAAACTTATCACGGAAGTGTAATTGAATCCTAAAATTTTTAAATAATACAATCAAGTCATAAAATTTATGAAATTGATCAAATCAAATCATTTTCACTAATAGTACATTTTGAAAGTTTTAGAATTCAATTGCACCTCTTGAAAGTTTTTAGATTTGATTATACTTTCGCGATAAATTTTATGACTTAATTGTATTTTTTGAAGGTTTAAGATTCAATTGCACCTTCATAACAAAATATAGGATTTCTAATATACTTATCTTTTTTTAATGATTTTGGCATATGGTATGTATAAATGTTCTATTCATACAAGTTGTCATGATTTCGTGTGATGCGTCTTATGAAGGTTATTTTCTTTTCGATGCATAGTCAATTTTTCTGGAAACGTACGGATGAGTACTCGACATGCATTTATAGGATGACCCGCAAGAATTGGATTTTTCCGGAGATTGTGCATACATCGAGATTCTAATGAATAGTGAAGTGTTGCCAGGCGAATCGGAGCGAAGCGACCGTGCACTGTTGTGACAAGCGAAGTTTCCCTCCCATCCCCGCCAAAGACTTCTAGGACACATTCGAAATATCAATGGCATCTTTTACGCAAGGACGCCTTCTGATGTCATTTTTCCACCTTCAAAGTTGAGGACATGTTAATATTGTGTAATTTCAATCTAGGGCATCGAATAATTAATTAGAATTTATATATCCGTTTTTTGACCTAAGACGGCGAAGATAAAGTCAAATTTCTAAATTGGAAAGAGGCACAAAATATCTTGTCAATAAGTAAAGTTAGATTCATGGGATGAACTTTTTTTCTTCCCATAATTATTTGAGGTGTTTGATGTGTTTTCGTATCTGGTATTTTGTGAGGAATGTATCTTGACCCTAATTATAGTAGGAATTTCGCAAGTTGAGAGAATGAAAGTAAATAATGAATTAAAATAAGAATTGAGCGTGAGAGTTTGTTTTGGAATTAGAAGGTCAATTCGAGAAAGATTAAGGAAATAAAGTGTGCATATATATTGTCCGATATGCACAAATCATATAAAGAAATAACTTAACTTTTAGCACTTTTTTGTATTTGTCTGTAATCACTCAACAATCAATTCTATAGTTTGACTAGAACTAAATTAATTTTTTTACGAAAAATGCTGACATGGAGATTGGGATCATGTGAAATGACTTAGCATTTGAAAAATTGGACTACTATTCATCATGCCAGCAGTGCATTGGAAAACCAACAAGATTCTAGTCAAAGTGCATTGGTTACATAAAAACTTCAAATTTTAACATATCACGTGATTGAAATCATAGTTTGACCGCTCTAATAGAATGACTCGCCACACTCTCGAGTGACCACGATCACAATTTAGCCATAAACAACTAGGAATCAAGGGGCAAAATCAGCATTTCTATATCAAGAAATCCTTTTTCCACAATCAAAATTGGTAACAAAAAAAGGAAACCAAAATCAGCTAAGCAGCACAGACTTGCAAGAACGAGCACATCAAGCATTTATGGCCCAACTGCTGTAAATCGTTGATATCCCCTGGACCGCACAGGTCATGTCCCCTTGTGGAAAACCCTATTAGTAATTGACCTTTTTTATACTTTAATCCTCCTGTCCCCACCAGATCTTGCTCTTCCTATTTTGCCTTTCTCTTTCCTTACAAACAACATCAATACTCGAAAATCAAATCCAAGATTTCCATCTTAGCAATTCAGCACTCATCCCTCTTATGCCAGCTACCTTTCTTTATATCACTCGCTCAAAACTTGCTCTTCCTAATTATTATGCCAAGGAGAGATGTGAAGACGCGATGCCTAAGCTCACTGCTCCGCCCCTCCTCCTCCTCCTCCTCCTCTTCCTATTCCACGTCCTCTACATAGCGCCGACCGCCAATGCCGCCGCCCCCTTCCGGCGGTTCAAGGAGGCCCCCAAGTTCTACAACTCCCCCGGTTGCCCCTCTGTCCCTTCCACCGACATCTGCTCTGGAGGGAACGTACACGTCGCCATGACCCTCGACGCCGCCTACCTCCGCGGCTCCATGGCCGTGATCCTCTCCGCCCTCAAGCACTCCTCGTGCCCCGAGAACATCTGCTTCCACTTCGCCGTCGCCGGCTCGGTGGTTGCATCCACCCGCGACCACCTCCGCCGCACCGTCGCCGCGTCCTTTCCGTACCTCTGCTTCGGTCTCTACACGTTCGACGACGCCGCCGTCGCCGGCCTGATCTCCACCTCCATCCGCTCCGCCCTCGACCGCCCGCTCAACTACGCCCGCAACTACCTCGCCGACCTCCTCCCGCCGTGCGTGCGCAAGGTGGTCTACCTGGACTCCGACCTCGTCCTCGTGGACGACGTGGCGAAGCTCGCCGCCACCCCGCTCGACGGCGACGCCATCCTCGCCGCGCCGGAGTACTGCAACGCCAACTTCACCACCTACTTCACTCCCACCTTCTGGGCAAACCCTAGCCTGTCCCTCACGTTTGAAGGGAGGAGAGCTTGCTACTTCAACACCGGGGTCATGGTGATTGACCTGGAGAAATGGCGCGAAGGTGACTACACAACCAAGATCGTGGAGTGGATGGAGCTGCAGAAGAGGATGAGGATATACGAGCTGGGGTCGTTGCCGCCGTTCTTGCTCGTCTTCGCCGGTCACATTGCCCCGGTCGACCACCGGTGGAACCAACACGGGCTCGGCGGGGACAACTTCAGAGGGCTGTGCCGGGACTTGCACCCCGGCCCGGTGAGCCTCCTCCACTGGAGCGGGAAGGGCAAGCCGTGGGTCCGCCTCGACGCGAACCGGCCGTGCCCGCTGGACGTGTTGTGGGCTCCCTACGACCTGCTCGAGGCGCGGTTCGCGATCGAGTCTTAAAGAAAGGAAACGGTATACATAGAGAGTGAGTTACTCTTCTTTTCTATTTTCCTCTTCAATGGACTAACTAGTTTTCTTCCAATCTCTTATCTTCTCTGTCTGAATTTTGAATCTGTTTCTTTATTACTTCTGAGATTTTCCTCGTTTTCGCTCACAATTAGGAGAATCGAAGATCTGAAAGAGCAAGGCAGATCTTTTGCTTCTCTTAATTTGATGAGATTTGAGTTTGTATTGTACATCCTTAAACTCGATGACAACGACCCAATACGACATGTCACATGGTACTTAGGTTAAAAACTCAAGAAGAAGATCGTCTGTGCTTTCGCTTTGATAGCTGCCCACGATCTCAATTCCATATGTATATGTTAGTATCATAATCCCCGATCCGATGCGATATTCCCCATATATATAAGTGCTATCTTTTCCAGAGATTTATTTCCTCGTCCTCCTCGCCCTCCTCGTCCTCCTCCTATTCTAATTTTCGAAGGCTGGATTTGGATTCTTTACACTTCACTTTTCTGTCGGTCAAACGCACTGCCGTTTCTAGAACCGGAAATTGCTATATTCACAACTTACTTACTCCCCACCTTTCCAGTGAGATCTCGCCGTGATTCATGGCTCCCTGTCGAACACGTGTGAAGGGTCCGGAGTTTCCTCAATCGTGACGGAAGATTTTCCTCAAATTGTGATGCCTTTTTCGAACAAAAGGTATCGACTCGATGATTAACGTGCAAAAAGGTTAATTAGATGTCGAGATAATCGGGTCTGTATTAAAGCATAGGCAGCCATAACATCTAACAATACTAAAATTGCACATAGTACAATGATACGACGGACGAGCTTTTTAAAGATTCTAATTGAAATGCTCATGATGCATGCAAAATTATTATTTTATTTTTTTGCCGTTTTCATAAAAGGGGCAAAATTTTGCTATAAATTAAAGGAAAAGTGTGTAAATACACCGCACTTGTTACGCCTTTGAAACTTGAAATACTGAGTTAGAAAAATAATGCCCAGAAGAAAGGATAGACTATAGGTCAAAGATAGAGATGCGATATATCATGGTAGCCCTAGGTATTATTGACTTGTTAGACCAATTTGAAATCTTTAGTCCCATTTTTAAGTAGCGAAAGTTCAGGACGTTCTGTCTTGTCAAATTGGCAGTTGATACACAAAAGTCAAGAGGCATGTTACTTAACTAACTAGCAAAATTCACCTTGAATAATAGTGTCTCGTCGAAGGATGTTGGGGCCACACGACAAACTACTAAGTTCGATGGGACTTGTTATCATCTCGGCAAGATTGATCAATCTCCTCCACTTAATTGACGGGATGTGACTTGAAATGCGAAATTCTAAAAGAGCAAGAAAGAAAAGAGCAAAAAAGGGAAAGGAAAAAAGACAAATGTAACCAAAGTTCGATGGTCTTGATGCACCAAAAACGAAAATGGGTATGCCATGATCCCTCTTGTTGATTTTTCCCTACGGTCAAGGAAAGCGGCGCGGCGAGATTAAAGGCTGACAAAATGATTCTGAGTTCAAAATAAAGTGATTTATCTACGTTTGGCACCTTCTCGCTAAAGCATAAAGAAGAAAGGATTGTATATCGATTTACCCGTGGATCAATCTTGGGTTTTCACATATGGTTGACAAATGATTCGCAAGACATCGCCGAAATTACGGTAATGAAGTCCATCTTCCTTTGCCAAAAAAAACGTAAGAAAATAAATGATTTTTTTTTAATGGTATATTAACTTAACTTAACTCGTTAGATTGGTATGACATAGAGCCACATACAAAGCCCACATACCTAGCCAGTGGTGATGTAGGGTTGAGAACATGACACAGGTCATTACATTTGTACTGAGCTGACGTATCATAATTTCTTTTAATGAAAATAAATTGACATATAATAAAATGATGAATTTTATTTAATCATTTTCTCGCAATGAGATTGCTGTCATGAGTAATGGTGTTGATATGACTGTTTATTTACCAAAATCAAGAATTGCAACTGATTGTTTTTTTACCCTCTTTGGATGCTGCCTTTAGCCGAAATTAGCTGGGTTAATTTGATTAGTGCCCATATTCACAATCGTAAGAAACATTTTCTTGCTTCCCAAGAACTAACCTATGGTATTAACGACTTGGATCCAGCTCCATGTAGACGAAACACTGTAAAGAATACTTACAACCATCATTAAGGTAAGTTTTAAACATAGTTAATACTAAATTACAAACTACTTTCACATTGTATGTAATTTGACATGTCAAAATGGATAATAAACTTATTTCTTAACCTATGTTTATTGGTTAAGTTGTTATATATATTAGTTATATTTAATAAATATGTCATAAATGAGTTAGAATAGTAAAACCAAAAATAATATAGATATTAAATGAGTTTGCCACTTATTCAGACTCAACCCACATCTATAACTCTTTCTCTTCATTTTCTCTTGTCTTCATTTAAATTTGTGCTCGTTTATTCCGTGATTCATCTCAATTTGGATACAAGTTTTACTAAATTTGATTATACATGAAAGTACTTTATTAATATAGGTTAAATTGAGTATGAATCACTAAATTTATATTATATAAAAATATGTCAAAATCACTTAATTAAAATTTAATTCGACCCACCTGCAATTTGTCAGAATGCAATTAGGGATACAGCTCACAAGAGATTTTTCTCAATCTTCTTTTATTTTTCTGGTACATCAGAGTCAGAGATTTGCAGGGATGGGAAGCTTCTAGTGCCTTGGAAATGGCAATAAACCTCTGATATGTTAATATTCACGCATGATAAGTCAATCTTGGAGAAATCCAAGGCTTTTAAGATCAAGTCAACCTCCCTCTTTTATTACGTCTGCAAGGTACCTCGTGCAACGTCAACTTCAGGTCGAAGCTGTCGATGGCACTTATTAGGAATATCTCATCTCAAAAAAAAAAAAAAAAAAAAACTTATTAGGGGCATCAACGTCCCTTTGGCACATTTATTATTTAGATTTTGTGGTATTTAATTTGATAGTCTGAAATAATTTCAGGTATTTAACTAGTTTGATAAGATATAAAAAACGGTCAATCATACATCATCAATATTTAATCGTACGGTCAAACCTTTTTCTCCGAATAATTCATTCGCAAAATTTTTACATATATTTCAACTCTGAATACTCTTACCATAGCTAGAGAAATCCCAAGCCTGTACCCAAATTACAAGAGTTAGATGAGAAAAAAATTCAGTTGATAACTTATCACATGGTTTTTATAAATATCTGTTAATTAACAATTGGTATCATGGTTTAATGGAGAATGGAATTTTTATGGTATGAAGTCGAGTAGATTTGAGCCTATCCGACTTCAATTATATTTTTCATTAAAAATATGTCATATGGTAGATTACGTAAGATAAATGAAGAAAAATGATTCTCTCGCTCGCTTCGATCCTCGACTCAGTCTTTATACTGCATCCACCACCACGATTGGGACCATCACGGTGATGTCATTGCCATCACTGGATCAATTTTCTCAGTTTCCTCATCCAGATCGAAGTTCGGATGCTACTCCAACTCCAAGCTTGAAAGTAGTCAAGTTAATTGTGAATAGTTTGGGCTCTACTTAATGATTACTCGAGAACAACTTGCCTGATATCGAGTTGAGTCTGATTGAGAGCTACTTTAGTATCTTATTGAGTTGAGCTGAAGCTCATCATTTGCATATCAAAAGGCTTGGGTGCCTCATCAAGTTTCTATTATTTTTTTTAAAAGATATAATTTGAGTCTAAGATCAAGTATCTCGAGTTTGTATTCGAGTTAGATTTTTTGAGTAGAATTTTGAATATTTGATTGAGTTCGAATCAAGTTTCATGCACTGAGCTCGACACTACACAGGCTCAATTCAACTCGATTGCATGCCTTCCTGCCACCGTCTTGCTTCTCGCTGTCTGCAAATCACTGTCACCACATTCATCTCCTTCGTTCATGGAGAAAACCAGCGGATCCAGTCTCCTCCTTAGATCTCAACGCTGCCCAGTCAAAGCTTGAGCTAGACCATTCAACGGTGGAGAGAGAGAGAGAGAGAGAGAGAGAGAAGTCCCTTGCCACCGGTTGCGGTGATGTTGGTGATGGTGACGGCGGCCGTTTTGTCGCCATCGATATATACAGAAACGGTGACATCGCCATCGAAAGAGATGGGAAGGAGTTGGAGAGGTGTGTGGGGCTTTCTAACGTGGAGAAATCAAAACGCAGTGGACGTCTTCTTCTCATGTTGTTGGAATTTGTCCTTCGAAATCCCCCGAGGACACTAGTTGGAATTTCCTCTTTACCAGTATCATTCCAAGTCCAGTCTTGTTAAAAGGCCTTCATTGATGGGCTTGCGAAGCTCAACTAAGTCCATAGAACAAAAGGACAGGACTAAAAAAGAAGTGATAGTTGTTACAAATTACAAATAAGCAGTATTCCCCGACTCGAACCCGAAGAGAGGGAGAGGGAGAGAGATTGATAGGGGTCGACTTGAGGGGCGACAATGACAAACTCGTGAAACGAGACGTGCTGGATGAGTTGCGAGTAGAAGGAGTTGTAGATAAGATAGCTTGGGTGGGTGTGTTTGGGTTGAAGCCTTTAATATGTTTGGGTGGAACAATGTTTCGATTCTAACTTGACCCAAAACATATATTCCATTTGTGTTTATAATTGTTACTCGAACAATATTAAGACCTGAAACATGTACCATACTTATTTCGTGTTCGGGTCGTGTTCGGGTTGGGTTGGATGAGTTTTTTGGACACCCTTACAACAAAGTGGAAATACTCTCGTATTTTATGTCCCAAAGTTCAGACGAAGCAATTTAAAGATTTACTCAAGTCTAACAATGGTGACTTGTCTATGAGTAGTTAATTGACTCAATCTATTCCTTGAGATTGCGAATCGCCATCAAAATAGACAAGAGGTTTTGCGACCTTTCTGAAGGTGAACTACCAAGGGAAGGCTAATGGATTATTAAGTCCGAAGACTTAGTGCGGACTCTCCTAAACCCTACAAATCGCAACTTGGTCAAAAATCTAACCCATTTAAACATGCAATTTTATTCAATTAGGAGCCGCCATTAATGATTAGAAACCCAAGTAAAGAATGGGAGAATACTTTACCTCTACAAACTAAGGGTTCAATAGGTTTAAGGGCATGGATACGCTAGGTTAAACTAGCGCCTTTTCAATATCCTTTCTCTTTATTTTCCAAAAAAGAAAAAACATTTTGCAAACAGTCTCGATTGATTTTAACCTAAGCCACTAACATGTATTTTGCAAACAGTCTTGATTGATTTTAACCTAAGCCACTAACATGTAAAGAGTGGTCATGCGGGTGCATAATCAATAACATCCAATAAACCCAAATGATAAATTGTAAGAGTTATGATCAACCTTAAAGCAAAACAAATTACAACTATATTATGGTTTTGATTTAAAAAATGCATACCCTAAACATGATTTCTAAATGAGATGACATCTAATTCTTTTTTGTAATTTTCTTATAAAATTCATTATGTGAAATTTTAATCTAAATAAATATGTATTTTAACTCTAATGCTATGATGCATATGCATGTTCTTTTTAAAACCTACATGTTTTCATTTTTATTTTTTGCACGTGCTACATGACGTTTTTTAATGCTATATGCATTTTTTTTTTTTACAGTTTTCATTAGAAATGATTTATCATAGCCTCATCTAAACTAAAGAATAACTAAAATCTATTCTGACTAATGAAATTTCTTAAGTTTCTACATTATCCTAAACGTGTGATTTTAACTGGAAAACTAATCTAACATGAAATGGAATATGACATATTATGTAATGCAATTTTTATATACAATTTTATAAATTCACTGAAAATTAACATAAGCAATGTGATCAACCATATAAAGCACATATTTGCCCTAACCCAAGATGGAATATCAAAATAATAAAAAATCAGATATGATATTTATATAAGTGAATGGATTATGAAATTACCTTAATGGTGTTTCTCCAATTTTCACGAACAATCGGCGATGGCTTTCTATTGCTAATGACTGCACAACAACATGGTTCGTCCAGCAACAATAGTGATGAAAAATGGTCAACGAAACCACGGATTTGACCCTAGATTGGACTGTAATCCTTGGAAGCAAGCACCCACGAGCAATCTTTGGACAACTATGATGACGAGTAACAACGGCGAAGCTCAATGAACGACTGCGAAGCAGCAACCACGAGCAGCGAGCACAGCGATGGTGAACAGCGATGAACAATAGCGATGCAGCAACAGTGAACAACGCCAAACAACAACGAACGATCGCGATGCAGCAACAGTAATGAACAAGAGCGAATGACCGCGACAAGGCAGAGAACAAGTACGTTGTTGCGCCGCTGTCACTAGGTACGAACACCGAAACAAGGAGGCACGGTGTCGGTGGGATAAAACCACGTGGCTACAGCAATGGGGTGCGCCGGCTAATGAAAAAGATCGCGTCTTCATGCCTCCTTCTCTCAAGGCCACTCCTTTTGCGAATTCTCCACCCTCAATGAAGACGAAATTCTTCTCTCTGTTCTTTTTCTCCTCTCTCCTCACTTTCACGAGACCTCTCTCTCTCACTTTTCCCCCAAAGTCCTCCTCTCTATTTTTTTTTTTTCACTCCTTTTTTCTCTCCTTTTTTCTCTCCTCTGCGAGTGTCGAACTCTTTTTTCTCTTTGCTTTTTCGCCCTCTCTCTCCTTCCATTAGTCTTTTTTTTTTTTACGAGTCCTCCCTTTGCCCTCTACTTATAGAGAATAAAAGTTTGTTTTTCCTGTGAAGATTTCTCATGATTATAGCATATATTTATTCAGCAAACGACGATCTTCGGAAATGAGGGAATACACTCAATTAAAATATGGCTTCATCATTCAAAATTTAAAATACAATCAATCATAAAATGGCCCTATCATTCAAAATTTAAAATCTTTTAAATCTCCCTCCACAATCGGATTATTTTCTAATTTTGATATTTTTATTCTTTTTTATTATCTTTTTAAAAAAAAATTAGAACAATTTTAAATCAGATAAGTTTTCTCCAAAATATTATTGTTACCTAAATGCGATGTTATGAAATGTTTAATGTAATTTTGACATATTTATGTAGGGTAGTCAAAATTTAGGTGTTAATAGAGGTCAATAGATAATTTGTAGATGATGCATTGTAATTTAGTTATGTTTATGCAAAAAAAATGACAAACTTTTAGTTATTATTGACATGGGATAGATAAGAGCTAAATTTGGATAATTGTGAATAGAATAGTCCACAATTTGAAGAAATCAACAAACAATGGAATCAACAACCTCAGATGCACCTATTAAAGAAGTAACCATCAAGGTTATGGAGTTGATGAGCTGTCAAGGTAAACGTCGATGTAACTATCTAGTAATGGAGTCAATGGAGTCAATGTAGTTGTCAATAGTGAAGTCTTAGGCTGCGCATGGTAATTATTCTATTTCTAATTCTGAAATAGATTTCTATTCTATACTTGTTTATCAAATAGAAATCCGTTTATTAAAATAATTTCATTTTTATATTTTTGGAACAGATTTATATTCTAGAAATAGGTTTGGAACAGAAATTGGAAAAAAAAATTTACTATTCAATTTCTGGAATAGAAATTAGAAATTGTTTATATTTTTCTTACTTCTCACCCGAAAGAGTTTCTTGCCGTCCGTCGCTCACCAACACCTTTGCTTGCCACTTGCCGGCTGCCGCCTACCGTCGGTTTCCGGTTGCCGTCGGTCATCGACATTTGTCAGTCATCGATCGCCATTCCTCCCATTATCGCCACCACTTGAGAAAGTGAAATTTTATTAATTATCAAACGAATTTCTATTTCAAGAATAAAAGTTTTGTATCGTTATCAAATGCATTTTTTGGCTCAAAAATTCATCCAAGAATAGAAATAGAAAAATATAAAAAAATTTTGTATATTATCATTTGTTATTAAAGTGGAGTCGTTTTTGGTCATGAAATAAACAAAATCCCAAAGTAAGGCAGCCCGTCATCCAAGAATAGAAATAGAAAAATATATTTTTTGTAGTGGGTTTTTGCTTTTGGCATTTGCCTCAAAAAAAAACGATCAATTTACGTGACAGAAAAATTCTGCTCTTCGGACTAAAGCCCATGCCTCCCACGTGAGATCTGGGGTGTGGCCCATTGCATCAAATAAGACTTTACAATCTGTTTCAAGAAGAACAGTGTCGTCTGGGAGAGAGTGAATCATGTGTCCTTTAGCTGTGGGCAAAATCAATCGGGAAGAGAGGAAAGTTAGGGCATCCAGCAGCGTCCATGCTTCGCCCCGCCAAACCCGTTAGTAACTTCGATCAAGTCTCGAAGCCGCTCCGTCCAAGATGTCGTCGATTTTTAGGGCTCGGTGCTGGAGTGGAGTCGTAATAACTGTTTTTAACCTTTGTCTATAACCTTTATTTATAACCATCAATTGTAGGCTTTAAATACCGCTTCCGTCTTGTATATATGCCCGCATGTGTACTGTCCAAATTAGACTATCTTGTTCCTGTGGGCTTAGGGGTTGGCTGTAATTTCTTGAACCGTGGCTTCATCGAAATGTTCCTATAGAAGTGGGAGGTCCCATGTGCGTTCTGAGTGTGAGATGAAACCTGACACGAATAGGGGCTCGTTTTGGTTTGGGGGGCCATGTATAATGCCTCTCGGGATCCATCTGTCCTCCCTGGTTTTGATTTGTGCACCATTACCAACCCTCCACCTCGTTGCAGGGGATATTGCATCCCGACCAGCAATCAAACTTCGCCACCCCCAAGAGGATCGCTGGTTTTTCTCGGCATGCCACACATCTGTTGAGGGAAAGTATATTCCCTTACATAGTCGGCCCCATAAGGAGGTAGGATTCTTGCTTAACCGCCATACCTGTTTTGCCAAAAGTGATTTGTTAAAATTTATCATATCACGAAACCCCAAGCCTCTCTCGTTCTTCCTTAACTTTAGGTCCTCCCACCGCTTCCAATGGATGCCCGCACTGTTCTCATTATTTCTCTACCAGAAATTTGCTATCCTCCTCTCAATGGCCTTACAAATGGAAGTAGGAATATTGAAAACTGACATAGCATATTGTGGTATGGCTTGAACCACAGATTTTAAAAGAATTTCTTTGCCCGCACGAGAAAACAGTTTTTCTTTCCAACCTTCTAATTTTGAGTTGACACGCCCCATAATCCAAGCAAATGTGTGTTTTTTTGATTCTCCCCAATCTAAAGGTATGCCTAGGTATTTCCCTATTTGTGCTGCAATGGGTACCCTTAAAGCTAGCGCCATATTACTCATTAGGGGCTATGGGCAGCCCCGGCTGAAGTGTATCCCTGATTTGTTGAGATTGATTTTCTATCCTGAGGCTATGCAATCTTGATGTAGAATTGAAGCTAGGTTTTGACATTCCAGAATCATCCCTTCTAGAAAAAATATCGAGTCATCAGCAAATAGGAGATGTGAGAGGGTAGGGCACCATCTATTCAGCTTGATTCCCCTAAGACTTCGATCCTCCATAGCTTACCCGAGTAGTGTAGATAGAACATTAGCCACCAAAATGAATAAGTAGGGGGACAGAGGGTCCCCTTGTCTAATACCACGGGTTGGGCGAAAATAAGGTAGGGGCTCGCCGTTCACCTTCACACTTAGGGAACTAGTCGTCACGCATTGTATTATCCACTTGATCCACCTTGCATGAAATCCCATTTTCAGTAAGTAAGCCTCTAGAAAGTCTCATTCAACACGGTCATAGGCTTTTTTCATGTCTAGCTTTAGAACAGCCCGGAATTTTCGTCTTCTCTTTCTTGTGCGAAGCTGATGTAAGACCTCTTGAATCAAAGACACTTTGCTCTTCCATGCGATTATCGTGGGTAGTATGGGTTTAAGCCTATTAGCAAGCACCTTTGCGATAATCTTATAACCGAAATTGCACAAACTTATAGGGTGGTACTGGTCCAGGGATTCCGGATTCTGGGTTTTTGGGATGAGGGCGAAGCTGGTTTTGTTAAGCTCAGGGAGCATGAGGTTGGTTCTGAAGAATTCCTTAACTTCCATCACGACGTCTTTCTTCAAACTTTCCCGCCGTTGGTAGAATAGGCCGTTTAGTCCATCGGGTCCGCGCCTTTTAGCCCCCATTTGGAAAGTTGCTGTCTTTATTTCTTCTTCGTACACATCCTCCACCAGCAGCCCGTTCATGTCATTAGTTATCACCTTTTTGCACTGATTTAGGATCGGCAGAAAGTCCCTAGGTCCTTGCGATTGGTAGAGGTTCTGGTAGAAGGCCAAGACAGTGTGTTTGATTTGGTCAAGCGTGAAAATCCATCTATCATCCACATTCTTAATCTGTGATATCCTGTTTCTTTGTCTGCATTGGATATTGGTGGCATGGAAGAACCGTGTATTCCTATCTCCCCCCTTGAGCCATTGGATCCGCGATCTCAGCCCCCGGTATTACTCCTCCTGTCGCCAGAGGGCTTCTATTTCTGTTTTAATGCCCTTGATTCTTGCACTTACCCCTGGATAGTAATTTCTGTTGGTTAGACTTTGTAGTTCCTGTTTGAATTGATTGATCCTTCGCTGCCCATTAGGAAACGTTCTTTGACTCCATTTTGTTAAGACTTCGGTCTCGGCACTGATCTTCTTAGGGAGCATCTGGTCCTGCAGATGACTTGGCCCCTACGCTTCCTTTATAACTTCCTTGCATTCAGCCTTTTCGAGCCAGAATGATTCAAATTTGAACTCTTTCTTTCTTCTCACTCTCTCAGCTTGTAAGGAGATAAGAATAGGACTGTGATCGGAGCCTATTGTTGGTAAGGCAAAAGATTCAGCCTCCGGGTACAACATCCTCCATTCTACAGTACAAAGAGCCCTGTCCAAACGTTCCTTGATGTTAGCTTGGCCCTCCCTATTGTTTGACCACGTGTAGGCACACCATTTGCTCTCCATATCCATAAGAGAGCAGTCGTTTAGCAAACCCCTAAAGGCTGCCATGCGTGACCTATCAGCCAAACATGCTCCTTTCTTCTCCCAGTGATAGAGCACTTCGTTAAAATCCCCATACAAATCCAAGGCAGCCTGTTTGAGGAGCTGATTTGGCGTATTTCGTCCCAAACAGCTAGTCTTTGATTTAGGTTATAAGGAGCATGAAGAAAGGTAATTTGCATGGTTTTACCATCTTCCCAATTTTTGCACGTGATATGCATAAGGTGCTCCGAGTGCGCCTCTATGTGTACATCCACTTGATTGTCCCACATTAGAGCCAGACCACCAGCCATACCCCTTGGGTTGACTATGTGGCAGTGGGTAAAGTTTAGTCTTCTCTTCAGTCTTTGAAGGTGGGATTCTTGATTTTTAGTTTCCATCA
This sequence comes from Corymbia calophylla, assembly GCA_014182845.1. Lineage (NCBI taxonomy): Eukaryota > Viridiplantae > Streptophyta > Magnoliopsida > Myrtales > Myrtaceae > Corymbia > Corymbia calophylla. The sequence continues at coordinate 13,664,840 of CM024700.1, forward strand.
AGAATACCAATGCGGGCCTATGCACAGCCACAAGGGCTTGCATTTCTCGAACTGTCAAGGGTGTACCCACCCCTTGACAGTTCCAGCATATGGTCTTCATCTATCCTTTTGTGGCTTTTTAGGGCTAGCCATCAGAGCCCGGTTAGAGTCTTCATTGATGATACCTATCGGGGTATCCAAAAGTTTCGATTCATCCAGCCAGTCCAAGCTGGTGTTTTTAGGATAGTAGGGGCTAAACTTTCGTTGTTTCTTGTTAGAAGTTGATTTTGGACCTTTGTTTGCTTTTTTCCTTGGTGGTCCTGGGTGGGCCTGATGGAGAGGAGGCGCTGGTAGCATCAGAATTTCTTTTCCCATTTGTGGAAGTTGGGCTTCAATGGGTTGTTTACCTCTGGGTTCTGTTTGGGCTTGGGCCGAGCTGATCTCTGTCTTGCAGGGGTCCGTCATGCCCACATCTTTCAGTAATAGCAAGGAGGGAGGCCTGTCTTGAGTATCCGGGACCATTTCTGACTCATTGTCCCTGTCATCAGCCTGTTTTGCCGTGTAAAAAACATCCCAAAAGGGGCTATGGTCTTGGGTTTCAGCACGTCGCCAATTCCCGTAGGTGTTGCCCATTTTGTTATTAAAGTTTGCCTCTACAAAAGGAATAGTTTTGCATGAACTTGCATAATGGCCAAACTTGCCACAAGAGTAGCAATAAAATGGGAGCTGTTCATAGCCACATTGTACTGTTTATAAACCCTCACGGCACAAACACACAAATATCATTACCTTTTAATTTCCTTTAATTACCATATCGTAGCTGTAGTTCTTAGATATCTTGTTGTGGATTAAATTCCAGTGAATATCTTAGTTGCAGCTGTACTTGTAACTCTCATATCATCATGTTGATTGAATTCCGGGATTGTATCTTTTATCTCGTTGTTCTTCATCATCAACTAAATTCTAGTAGAGTTTTGCGTTCTTTAACGTTGATTAAATTCCGTTAAAGAATACATTCATCGATTTCCTTGTGTTCCCGTAAGACTTCATGTCCAGAGTTGCCACTAGACTAGGTTGGTTTCAACCATTTCTCCGGTTGAATCGGATCCGAGGCACACCTCTATAATCAAGAGAAAATGCGATACAAAGATTCATATCATCTTGGAACCGATAATTACTGATATAAGTACTTAATGAATATCTCCCAGTAAGTCAGCGGTAGGTCGCGATCTTACCGTTGGTGGTGGGGTTGAGTTCCACATGTTGCCATTTCTTCATTTGAGGATTCCTACCTTCTTCTAGGTTCGTGGATGGAGGAGTTGCTTCATTATAGAGCAATCAAAGAAAAAGATGGAAAGCCTAAAAATGAAAAAGAGTTTCCACCAAAACAATGATCGGTGTTCAATCAACATAACAAGCGTAAGGAATACGCACTTTGCTTTGGCAGAGTAGTGGAGTTAGTGGAAAAGCGACTACGCGTTGGGCGAAAGGACTCCACCTCCACGCGAAAAGAACGCATAACGAACCCTATCATGGAAGAAGTTCGAGGCCCATTGCTCAAAAGCATCGATACTTTAATTCTGTGGTCATCTGATCGATGGATGGGGTTTGGTGCGGTGTCATTGACCAGATCCTTCAACGATTTGGTCGGAGGTGAACCCGTTCGCTGCCGTTCTCGAATGGAGAAAAAAGTTTTCGGGATGTCAAAGTGATGAGATTAGCTGATCTTCGACGACTTTTCTTATGTATTGAAAGAGGACGACTCTACATCAATCATCAATGGCCATTTAGCGGGAAATTGCAACTTGCCAATAGTCATCTTTCCATGCGAAGACTGCATTGATCACATCTGAAGAAGTCATATATTGCAACTTGGAAGGATGCAAAACTTGACTGATAAGAATATTAGAATCCCTATTTTAGAATATGCACACAAGTTATCAAACTTTTCACACGATGTTCGCAAGAGAGTTTCTAGAGGCTTTGTTGTATTCTAAGAATGTCTTGCTTTCCGTCTTTTTCCCACCATAGCAAGGGCGATAACACCTTTAGAAAAGTATTAGACACGCCTTGTGGCCTATCTCCATTTCCAGTTAAATGCAATTTTCTCAAAACAATTCAAAGATGTTATAGCATGCAGGCAGATTGAAGATCGACTTTGGGAAATTTTATGCGTGCTTGCCTCAAAATCACAATGAGTTGGGTTCTTTGTTGTTGAAAAAGTGCAATAAGTCATGCTCTAAGAGATAAATTCGTATGATACATAACAATGGAATCTGAATTTATGGCGGGATTGCCAAGAGTAAGCAAAACAACGTGTCCCAAAAAACTCCCTATAATGTTTAGAAGACTACAAGACATTCCAACTGGATTCAGACGTGCATTTAAGCGTGCGAATAAAATACCTTGTACATACGCAGTATCGAAAGCAGACGATGTTAACGACAGGACGCCTGTCATTGAAGAATTTCTTTGCTTTACAGAAGGAAAACAACCCATTGGTCGTGGAATCTGTCGATAACTGGACAGACCGTACAAATGATGAATGTCTAACAAGGAGCTGGTGAAATGATGAGCAAACTAGAGGGTCTGGCAAGTTGCACATGGGAGTAAATAATCTTTGACAGAAATGGAAATAGTAACAAGGCAAAATCATCAAAGCACGAGACGCTTGGACAGTTATGCAATAATTTAAGATCGAGTCTTCAGTGCACACGCAATAATTTAAGATCTGCGGAGGAAATTTCCGTGAAGTTTCTGCCAGGTCAACTTGATTGCTACTTGGGACAACATAATTCCGATCTACCATTCAACCACATTTTGAGATTAAGAATATTTCTAAGTAGAGCCATGTTGGCTTTCCGATTTTTTGCTTTTATATACTATGGATCGCCATCGAATTGATTAGAAAATTTCAATCAATCCAATTTTCACTATACTTTATAAAAAAAATCATGATAATTCAATCGCGACACGGAGGAATGACTATTTTTTTTCTCCATGTTTGGTTTCCCCAAACTAGCAATCTGTATGATTGGTTACAAACACGGCATCACTACATTCAAACTTAACTATAAAAAAAATGTGAGTGAGGTCTATTTATAATCCACTGATCAAAATGCTGATTGGGGAACTAAAGATGGAGGAAAATGTGGCTCAAAGAGAGTTAGAAAACACCAGGTACTTCGATCATTTCATTTACCATTAGTGATGGGGATTATGAACCCCGTGGGACCTGTAAGATGAAGAGGCAAAACGCCAATGGAATAGAAAGATAAAGAAGTAAGATTGATAAACCACTTACACCAAAATCATTATATTTAAAGGAACATGAATAAATTGAAGCTATACCAAATACCATGATAAGGAACTGACAAAAAGAAAAAGTTAAAACTAACATGTGTATTTTTTTTTTGGTCAACAACTATCATGTATTTGAGGTGTTTGTTTTTTTCTCACAGGTATATATATATAAAGCATTTGTCGTTTTTGAGATCCAGAACTTTCATATTAACTTGTCTTCTAGTTGTCAATTTTAAATTTAACCGGCACTCACTTATAGGAAGTGCAAATACATGGCATATGGCAGTATTTCGTGGGCTTTAGGACAGGAGCAAAACTCAAGTTGAACAGTGAAACTATGTCTCAAGTTTGAGATCACGAATTAAATCCAATCCAAGTAGAAATCCCATTTGGAGTTGAGTTGCAAATTTGAGTAGGTTTTCTATTTTGGATCCAATTCTTATTTATGTATAAGAAATCGGTCTTCTCCATGAATTGTATCCAAGAGGTGGGTTTTTTCGTGAAATACACTCTAAAGCAATCAAAGAGAAGGTTTTGCTCGTGAAAGTCAATTGTGTGGTGTGCTAGTGACTTGCATCCTAAGTTTGAAGCCAATTAATCTTGTGCAAAAATTTTGTATAATTCCTTTGTAAGATTGAAAGATTGTTTAATGAGTAATTGTGAGAGATAAATATTGTATGAGTTGTTAGATGTAATTGTGGGCTAAGAAACATTAAGAATGTTTGAGTGATTTGAGTGTGATTGTAATCCCATTAGTATCACTTAACCTATAGTAGAATCTTGTGCTCCTCTCCCCATGGAGTGAATCCCACCGACATAAGCATGTAAATTTAGTGTCCGATTTATTTCATTGTTCTATTTATTTTGTTACTCAACTGCTTGTTCTTTTACAACAATTGATATTAGAGCAAGGCTTGTTTGACTTGAAGCGAATCGATAACAACAGAAGAAGGAAAAGTGGAAAATCGACATACATGATAAAAAAGATATTTGTTTTTGGAAGATGCACATTGATGATTATCTTTATCAAATGAATCTTCACTTGCTCTTATTTAGGAAGAAATCGGAGTAAGTGAACCAATCTGATTGAGATTTGCTAGATAGACAAGCGTTGGGTTTTATTTTATTGATGTTGGCTCATAACATCACGTTCGATATCATGAAAGAGAAGACCACTACAAGAATGATATATGCCTAGTCAAGTATATATGAGAAGCCCTTTGCGATCAAGAGAGTCTACTTGATGCAACGTCTATTTCATTTAAAGATGGGTGAATCTAATAATGTCAATGAATGCAATGTTATTAATCAATTGAGTTCGATTGATATCAACTTTGATGATGAACCGATTTATTACTTATCAGTGCATGGATAGTGGTAAAATGCAATTCGGACTAACGAGGAGTGTGATGTTGTAAGTATTGGTGATGTTAAAATCAGAATGGATGACAGTATTGTAAAAATATTGACTGGAGTGAGACAAGTATTAGAATTGAAGAGGCACTTGGTTTTCATGAGTATCTTGGATTCAACTAGATGTTAATATTTTTCAAAATGTGGATTTCTAAAGGTTGTTCCAGATGCCCTATTGATAACAAGTGGAATTAAGCATAATGACCTATACAAGCTTCAAAAGGAGCAGCAACAGATTTCACTGCAAAGATGTTGGATGCTTCCTTTCAAGATTTCGAATTATGGTACGATACATTGGCCGGAGAAGTTTAAAGGTTTTGAGAGAAAGGTTATGTGGCTTAGTAGATGAATGTATATGTGTGCTATGACTTAGGCAAATGGTAGAAAGTATAATTCAAAACAATTATTAGAGAAACCCAAAAGATTACAAAATTGATTCACTTGGATGTTGGCAAGCCTCCACTATAGATGAGCAAAATGAAGTGTGGATTAGTTACAAGTCGGGTCAAGTGTGGTCGCTGAATTTATATTACATATAAATGGATCAAAAATGGTTAAATGGATTGAGGTGGGTCGGATCATTTTCACGTCGATGACAAGGGTTAAGTAGAGATGAAGATGGTTGGGAGATTGGCTTGACAAGGGGAGATGTCGAGCTCGAGCGCAGCAGCAGCAGCAAGTTCACAAGCGGCGACATCGACGATTGTTAATCATGGATTTAGCCAATTATAGGCTTTGCAAGTTCAAAGGGGGACGATTGTATGTGATTCATGGATTTAACTCTACAAAAGAAATTATCCAATGGATGAGACGACGAAAGAAGGTAGACCCATCTCGTTCCCAAAAGAAAAATAGCGCATGCGCCACCGCTATAACGAAAACTTCACGCCAGCGGTCTTACACCGATATTGATTTGAGGGTCAAAATTACCAACTTTAATGTCAAATTATGATGCATATGACCGCTTCATGAAACTTGTTTAATACCGACGGCGCACGCCTCAGCTCTATTAAATCTTTGTGGGATGTAATGGCTGGGGGAACAATCAACTATACCTAAAAAAAAGAAAAAGAAAAGAAAAGAGTGTACCTATCTTTGGGTCCCCGCGCTACGAAGGTTCCATGCAATTTCCGAGAGCCCGCTCTTTATCTTCACATGTCTCCCACTGCAACTTCACGGCAACTCCATCATTTCCAAAGCAGCCTCTCTCTCTCTCTCTCTCTCTCTCTACTGTACGACTCTTCTTTTTCCAAGGATGAAGAACAGTCTCCGGTTGGAACCCGGTACAGTCATGGCTAACGACGGATCGGCCTCGTCGCCAAAACCATTCAAGTGGCTCAACAAGAGCCTCAGGCTGACCTTCCCACGACGGAGTTCTCAATCCAAGTCGTCTCCCTCCAACTTGAGCACTCCGTCTTCTCCGACCTCCACCCTCCCCGCTCCGGACCTCAAACGCGCATCCTCCACCACCAACAGGGAGGACGAGCTCCGAGAAGTCTTCCGCCGCTTCGACACCGACGGGGACGGCAAAATCTCGGCCCTCGAGCTCCGGGCCTACTTCGCGTCCATCGGCGAGTACATGTCCACGAGGACGCCCAGGGCGTCATCGGGGAGCTCGACACCGACGGCGACGGCTTGATCGACTTCGGCGACTTCTTGAAGCTGATGAGGTCGGACGGCGACGACGACCTGAGGCGGGCCTTCGAGATGTTCGAGGACGAGAAGGGGTCCGGGAGCATCACCCCCAAAGGGCTACAGACGATGCTGCGGCGTCTAGGGGACGCCAAGTCGTACGAGGAGTGCGAGGACATGATAAGGGTCTACGACGTTGATGGGAATGGCGTTCTTGATTTTCAGGAGTTTCACCAGATGATGGCGTAGCTCCGGAGGGAAGTAAAATGATGAAGCGTGGTCTTGTCTTTGAAATGAAGCAGAAAGCAATAAATAAACAGAAGAGAGAGAGAGAGTAGGGAATGCACCTCCAAGGGGTCGAATGCATTGCTTGAATGGGGTCATGTGGGCGCTAATCTTTTAAATGGGTTCGCTTCAGTTCGTGTTAAAAGTCTAAATACTGCTTCCAAGTACCATGTAGCATGGGAGCTTGTAAGACAATATCTGTATCCATGTTTGGTTGTTTGGTTTCGAATTTGTCGCTTTCAAAGTTAATTTTTCGGTCGAACCATCTTGGACTATGAGGTCAACTGCTCAACCAATATTCCCTAACATCATTGATTCCTACTATGTTCGCTCTAATATTCGCCAATAAAACCAAAAGTTATATGGGCACTGGGACTAGATAATATATCTTGAGGCTAGCTAAGTATATATACTATCTATATTTGCACCAAAAGGTATAGATTTGATAAATTGATCTTAAATTAATTTTTTATTACCAAAAATTTCAAATCAATACACCTGTAACAAATTGATCCTAAACTAATTTGAAGTAATAATACCTCCTTCATTTTTTGTCAACTTTCCAGAGTATACTGGATGTTAAAATTTGTGTTGCCCATGATGTGCTAATTGAACCTAATATTTCGGAGACTTTGATCCCATTGCATTTTTCAAATAGCAAATATTGTCCTAATATATCTACAAAAGCCCAAGTTACAAAAATGATAATTCCACAAATGGATTTTAAATTTTGAAATAGTGTACAATGTAATCTATGAATTTTTAATTTATTTAATGTGATTCCTAAATTTTTTTTGTTTGTGTTCAATTTAGTCTCTAAATTATATGAAAATTTTTAATGTTATTCTCGAACTTGAATGAACGAGAAAGACAACATTGAATATTTTTATATATTACAAGGACTAAATCGAACATATACAAAAAGTTTATAAATCATATTGAATAAATTAAAGTTCAGGGATCACATTGCACGTTGAGCAAAAGTTAAGATATTACATTAAATAAATTAAAAGTTAAGAAATGATATTACATATTGGGCTAAATTTTAAGAACCACTTGTATTATTTTCCCTTAAAGTCCACAGTATAACCAATTTTACAATTTAGATTCTTAGATTGAAAAAAAAAAACAAATATTTAGGTTTTTAATCCATAAGCTCTGCTTTTTGTTTCATTATGCTCTCCAACTCATGTCAGTTTTGAATTTTGACCGGATCTTTTAGGTAATCTTTATATGGATAAATAGATCATACATCGCCAGTGTAAATGAAATTTTACATAAACGATTTTATCCACCCTTGATTTGATAATTATAATTAACCACTTTCTCAAATCAATGGTGTACAAGACGGTTTTTACAAAAGTTCTTTATTGCGTTGCTAGAGTACGCCATAATTATTGTTTTAATGTTCCCATCATCCATTTCTATTACATTTTTTCTTGTCAAAAGGCAAAATTTCATTTCACATGAAAGAGAAATAAATGATTACAAGAAAAAATTAATCCCAAAAAGTTGCAGTCTAGTGCAAATCTGAAAAATGAAAGAATTGAGTATAGCTCGCATAAACTCTCTTATTTCACAAAAATGGATCTCTCCTAACTCCAAAGCACAAATGACCGCAGATGAGCGAAACTCGCATCATCATCAATGATAAAGTGCATGTTGAGATTTTCTTTTATAGTACTTACGGCTTTGCCAAAAGGTAGTGCGCACCTAATTTCAGTGTCTCCAACACCATCACCATATATAGACAATAATGACATCAATAGGTTGTAGCACCTTGTAAATCCCAAATCTATAGATTGATTGGGATAGAAAAGCACACAAATCTATTTTTAACTTTAAATCAGGAGAAAAAAACACTGCAACGTAGATATTAGTTGATCATCAAATCACTTTTAGATAAGCCCACCAATTAATTCAGCATATGAGTTTTGGAGATGTGGAGAGTGCTCAACTATATGGAGCAAACACCTAAAGCTAAAGCATGCAAGCATATCCAGATAGAGTAGATTCTTCCAAGGTGGTCACACTTCGATCTCCAAAGCCGCCTATGGCGACAAACCTCGCCACGTTTGGGGAAGAAGTCAACAGCGTCGTCCACAAAATCAAAGAAGGGGAAGAGGTCTTGAAAAGTCTCGAAGGTGAAGAGATAATGAGATCGAGAGAGGAAGAGGAAGAAGAAGGGAGAGGGAGGAAACTTCAAGAGAGGGACCTCTCTAACGTTAGCTTTAGAAATATGGGTTGGCGGCTTTGGAAAAAGGAAACCCTGAAAGAGGGAGGGGAAGGGCCAACGTAAGAAATGGGATTGACCGACTCAAACAAGAACAAAAGACCAAAATCTAGTATGTGCATAAGTTATAACCTAAGAATGGAAAAAATACACAAAAAATCCTAAATTTATTATATTTATATCAATTTAATCTTCAATTTTTCAATATGAAATTTTTTTTGTCGGAATTTATATCAATTGAATTATAAACATTTTTATGTTTTACCAATTAAGTCTATCCAACCAATTTTAATTGAAAGTTGTTGATGTCGACATTAACCATTCTACGTGATATAATAATGCTTAACGTTGATATTTTAGATAATATTTTAATACTTTTTTGAATTTTTATGTTTGTGGTCATTTATGTTCTTTAATTATTATTATTTTAGGTCCTTGTTGGATGTGGGCATTACGACTCTTCACTGACCACTAAAGGTGTTAGATCGAATATTGAATTAAAATATAAATTAAATCGAAAATTCGTACGTTTTCGATTCAGTTCCATTTCGGTTCGGATACTAAATAAAGGAATTCGGTTCGGTTCGGATCGGATCGAATCGGATTCCGGTTCCCTTCCCTTTTTTCTTTTTTTTTTTTTGGTAAGGATCCCTTGCCCTTTTTATTCTCCCCTCACTCTCACTGCTCAGTGGACAGTTCACTCGTAGTCTCCTCTCACTTGCTTTTCTCTCTCTCTCTCTTTCTACTTTATTCTCTCTACTTCCACTGTCTTCGTACGCTCACTGTCCTCTCCTCTCCCTCACTTTCTCTCTCTTCCCCTTCTCAGCTTTATCCTCTCTCTTCCTGCAGACGTGACGCAACACAAATTTCATCTCTCGCTTCCTGCAAATTTCAAATTTCAACGGAGCTTCTCCATCCCCACCGAGTTTTCTTACCCAAAACCGAGCGCTCCATCAACAACCGCCCAAATCAAAGAGCCCTGAGAGCTGGTGATCTTGGTCACCGCCCTGGTGCCCTCTGACACGGCGTACTTGGCGAGCTCACCAGGGACACGACCCGGACCGCCATCTAGATTTCTTATAGGAGGTGACCGTCGGCTTATCGAAGATGTGGTGGAAGTTGGTCGTGATGCCCATGGCCTTGCTCGAGATCTTCTTGTCGCCGGCGCCTTCCTTCGGGAGCTTCTTCTCCGCCATCCGCTCCAGCTACACCGCCGCATCGGACTTCTCGGCCGCCACCGCCGCATCGTACTTGGGGAAGCTCGCGGCTGCGGTGGGGGCCGGAAGCGAGGTCTGCGACGACGTGGCCACCTCGCTGGGCCAGGTCGGGAAGGGGAGGGTGCGAAGGGAAGAAGAAGCGCAAAATAAAATAAAAAAGAAAAAAAAAGAGGAAAATCGAAAACGGTTCGGATTTCCTAAAAAATCGAATTGGACCAAATCGTTGACGCTTATGGGCCACAGTAATCCAAGTCCACTGGTCACCGTTTCGCCAAATGGACTTAAAAAATAAAATATGAGAATTTTATGATTTAATTAATAAAATTAAATTGAAAAGAATATTATTTAATTAGTATAAATATAATAAATTTAGGATTCTTTTTTTTTGCCCTTTTTCCGCCTGAGAACTCAATTTAAAGATGGGTTAGGAGATGAAAAATGGTTCAGCTTTCCTATTGAAAAGAAAGAGTTCTGAGCCCACCGTTAATGGCTCTAAGGCTATGGAAAGGTCGAAAGGAAGACGAAAAAAATTAAAAAAAATGGGTAAAAGGATAAGAGGAAAATAAATCAGAGCCATCTCACGATGCATGTGGTGAGCTGTCGATCACTTAAGGAGGATAAATTTAAGGTGCTAACCTGCTAACAATTAGATAGAGATAAATGCCATTAGCAGGCTTCGATAAGTGGGTGATGATATTTGATGTACTATACGAATAATAATCTATTCTAAATTATAAAAAAATTAAATAATAAATAATTTTAAAAAATCATAGTGAGATTTACTTTTCGAGAATTTTACAACTTATAACAAGCTATTTTTCTCACGAATAGCCTAAAAATTATCATGCCAATAAAATATTTTTACTTTTATTCTTTTGCCTTCTTGCTATTTCAATTTTGCCCTTCTCCACTTTTCTACTCTCTCTCTCTCTCTCTCTCTCTCTCTGCCATTTAAGAATTATTGCGATGACCTCTTCCATCGTCATTGCCATGCGGTGTGTTCTCTCGTCTAATTTTTTTCATGTACATAAGAAATTAGAGCGCAAATGATAACATTTTTTTGGCAGAAATGGATTTTTAGAATAGATATAGATTTTTCTATTTATATTCTTTGATGAGTTTTTGAGTAAAAATAAATGTTTAATCTCTTGAGTGGCAACGGCGAGGGAAGGGGCAGCTACAGCCGGTGACCAATGACAAGGGAGTGGGCAGCAATCAGCGGCGGGGGAAGACCAATGACAGTAGTGGGTAGTGGTGATCAGAGTGGGGCGGATGACTAAGGTTTAGGAAGAGACTCATTTAGATAAGAAGTAGAAAAGAAAAACAATTTCTAATTTCTATTCCAAAAATAGAAAAGTAAAAAAAAATTACTTTTTATTTATATTCCAAACTTATTTTGGAATATAATTCTATTCTAGAAATAGTAAAATGAAATTGTTTTATCAAACGGATTTTTGTTCCAAAAACAAGTTTAAAATAGAAAAATAGTTTTGAAGCAGAAATAGAATAGTTATTATGAACATCCTTAACCGATTGAGTTATTGGTCACCATTTGACATATTGCACAACATGATGAATCCCGGATCTTCCTCCCTTGGTAGCCCACTTTAGTGATCTTAATAATGTCCACCATATGGTAAAATTTTTCCAAGAACTTGTCACCCACGTAAACGGGCACCAAAGAGTTCTCAAAATCAATCTCGCAGCTGTTTTCTCTGGCCAAAACCATGATTTCACCCACAGATGTCGGGGATTTCTCTTTTTGAGCTTCTGCTTGGAAGCTTCTCCCCCTCTACTTGCCAAAAGGATAAAGAAAAAAATTCAGACAGTGGGTTCTTCCATCAAACAAAGTGAAGACATAACCGGAGGTATCAAGACGAATGGCACGCAGTATGCTGAAAAGAAACCGACCGAAATTGACGGCCATTGTCGAGGGGGCACTACGAGACCATAACGTAATCTTTGTGGATGTTCTAGATGTCCCCCACTAAACTCCATCTCTATACGTACGTACTCAATACGTGAGTATATATTTTTTCAATGGATTACCTTAACAAGCGCACGAAGGGCATTTGTTAAACGACCGATTAATAAAAATTTACAAGTTTCTCGGCACTCTTATTATCCGTATGTTGTGCATGATCCGTGCCTTTGAATGATTCCTAGTTAAAATACGCTTAACAAGTGTCTCAAGGTATTCGTTAATATTACCATTCAGTATTTAGATTATTAAAGTTTTGGTAAGACAGAAAAAAAAAGTGACTCTTTTATGTGCACATAAAAAAGATAACATAGCTCCTTACTAATAAGATTAATATCATAAAAAATCCTAAATTTGTATATTTATGACAAATTTACTTCAAACTAATTTTTTTATTATAAAAACTCAAGACTAGTACACTTATGACAAATTTATCCTAATGTTAATTTTATTACTCTAAAAAATCTTAAACTAGTATATTCATGATAAATTTACCCTTTATCAGTTGTCGACACCTAGATAACATATGGTGACGTGGCAAGTCCATGTGACAAGATATCACGAAAAGCCTTAAACCAATATACCTACGACAAATTTAATGGTGCTCCTCTTACATGACACTTGTGACAAATTTGAAATTTTTTTATGCCATTAACCCTATGGATCACCATAATATGTCACCTTGTGTCATCCACGTTAACAAATTTAATGGTAAAATTTGATAGAAGTTAATAGATAGTAAATTTATTACATGTGTATCAATTTAGGGTTTTTTGTGCTCAAAAAAATTAGTTCGAGGTATATTTGTTATGATTATATTAGTTTGGGATTTTTTATGATTAAAAAATTAATTTAAAATAAATTTGTTATAAATGTAGTAATTGTTGTAAAATATGGCGTTGCAAGTATATAATGGAGATAATAAAGAGAGAGATTAAGTAGAGAAAGCAAATAATACCAAAGATAGTAGAGAGAGTCAGAAGCGAAAAACTTTATTTCTCACTATTTGTGCTCCTATTTATAAGGAAATAAGGATGTACTTATCAATGTATCTAATAATACATGTATTGGATAGGGAGATGAACATTCATCGGATAAGGAGATGTACTTAGAACGTAGGATACAAATGTACCATAATAGGTACATGGATATTCATACATATATTGGATAGGGAGATGAACATTCATTGGATAGGGAGATGTACTTAGAATGTATGATACAAATGTACCATAATAAGTACATGAATATAATGAATATTCATACATGTATTTCATAACACTCCCCCTTGAATATTCATTGCATTATATTATGAATGTGCATTGAATGATACTGCTTCATTAAAAACCTTAAGTCGGAAAAACCCAGTGGGACAAAAAACCGGACAAAAGGGAAAAATAGTACAGAGCACAAATTTTATGATTTCTCCCTTTTATGGATGCATTAATTGCCTCGTTAAAAACTTTAAGCCGAAAAACCCTATGGGAAAAAACCGGACAAAAAGAAAAAAAAATGCAATGCATAGTTGATAATATCTCCCCCTTAATTGAGCCATATAACCACTACTGGGGCTAATCAATCTTGCATCTTGTGTACTCGCTGGATACATTAATTGCCTCGTTAAAAACTTTAAGCCGGAAAACCCTATGGGAAAAAAACCGGATAAAAAGAAAAAAGAGTGCAATGCATAGTTAATAATATCTCCCCCTCAATTGAGCCATATAGCCACTACTGGGGCTAATCAATCTTGCATTTGACGGCATTCAATAATAGATTGCGGCTCACAATCATCATCCATAATTTTATAAGCAACTGAGAATGCAAAAGCATCATCAATGATAATTTCATTATGATCCCAAATATGTAATGGAATTCTCAGTATTCCGAGGGTTTGTAATCTTTTTATGGGTTTGTGCCTCTTCAGGGGCAATAAGCTCTTTGATGTAAATTCTCCAGCATTATCCATCCTTATGCTTTTAATTGGATAATTAGGGAATTGTGCCCGAAGCTTTATAATATGCCCAAGTAAACATGCAAATGTGACATTGCGCGTAGATAATAGGCAAACATGGGACCATCTACAGGATGCATCCACTAGTATCATAAAATATCAAAATGGTCCACTTGGTGGTTGTATTGGTCCACATATATCACCTTGAATTCTATGTAGGAATAAAGGGGATTCAAGATTAACCTTCGTTATAGAAGGTTTGATAATGAGTTTTCCTTGTGAACAAGCTTCACAATTATAATATTTGGACAACAATACATTTGTATCCATTAAAAGGTGCCCTTTTGTATTATGAATTATTCTACGCATCATTGAAGCGCCAGGATGACCAAGGCGATCATGCCACAGTCCAAACTGATCGGGGTTTACCAATCTCCAGGACATAGTGGCATAGGTTTCAATAGCCTTAATCATGACACAATACAAACCCATAGAAGAAGCTTCTAGCTTCTCATGGATGGTTTTCAGGCCCATCTTATAAGAGGTTATGCCAATATATTCCTTATTTTGCTCATAAATAGTTTCAACATAGTACCCATCACAGCGTATATCTTTGAAACTGAGTAGATTCATTTTTGATATACTACTTAAAAATGCATCCTCAATGTGTAGGATGGTGCCATTTGGCAAAACAATTGTGGCATTCCCGAAACCATCAATAATTGGAACATGACCTGATATTGTATAGATATGTGCCTTATGCAACGTCATACTCGAGAAAAAGTGTTTGCTACGAAATATAGTATACGTTGATACACTATCAAGCAAACAAACTTCTCCCTTTTTCTCGATATTTTCCATTTGCATTTATGTTGACAACTTCATGTGCCAAGTATCATAAAAATTTGCATATTAATTATAGGGTCAAGTAAAATCTCAAGATAGTAGACAAAATGTTCATAAGTATTGCATAACCATATTATAGAATAACAAAAGGTAATACATTTAAAGAAAAGTAACTATAAAAGAAATTATTAGAATCATAAAATTCGAAGTCTAAGTTGTCATCCACCAGTCTGATGCCTCATCAAATAATCAAAGACCCTCAAAGAAATCAGAGACATCCAGGGATGCATTTGCTACTTCAGGAGCAAGAGGAGTCCCACCAATAGAGATATTGTTGGCTTCAACAGTAGTTATGGCAGTAGGATTAATTTCAATGGCATGAGACTCACCATGTTTGCCCGTATTTTTCAAATATGCTTGGTATAGATCAGCAAAGTGCTTTGGCGTACGACAAGTACGTGACCAGTGCCCACTCATACCACAGCGATGGCAAATACTTTCATTAGCCACCTTATTGTGCTTCTTTTCTTTATCATAATTCGGGCTAAAGTTAGATTTCTTAGGGCGGTTAAATTTCCTACCATCCCTTCGAAAATTATGTTCTTGCCTACGCTTATAGCCCTTAATATGGCCAGTATTTTTCTTAAAATTAGCATGTGCTTCAGGCAATGCTTTTGAGCCAGCAGGTCTAAGATCATGATTTTTGAGCAACAATTCATTAGTTTGCTCAG
The DNA here is from genome assembly GCA_014182845.1 of Corymbia calophylla. Lineage (NCBI taxonomy): Eukaryota > Viridiplantae > Streptophyta > Magnoliopsida > Myrtales > Myrtaceae > Corymbia > Corymbia calophylla. Next base: position 13,680,408 of record CM024700.1, read on the forward strand.
CGGTGGAAACACAGATATTAATTCAGAATATGTGGCAAATTGACGTTGCCGGTATTGCTGTTGCAATACAATATTCGAAGTATAGAAGGTGGAGAAAGTTTTCTCTAATAGCTCCGCATCAGTGAGCTTAATACCACATAACTCAAGTCGAGAAACGACATCAAATAAAGCGGAGTTATAGTCAGACACTGATTTAAAATATTATAGTCTGAGATTTTGCCAATTATATTGTGCTTGAGGGAGGATAACAGTCTTGGTATGATCATACCTATCCTTCAACCTCTTCCACAGGGTCTGAGGATCTCGAACGGATAAATATTGTGTCTGCAGACTCTCATGCAAATGACAACGAATAAAAATCAATGCATTTGCTTTATCCTTTGCATTTGAGGTTCCATCCTCTGCAATTGCGTTAGCAAGACCTTGTCCTTGGAGGTGCATTTCCATGTCCAAGCACTAAAATAGATAATTATTTCCACTCACTTCCAAGATGTGGAATTTGGGCTTTTCAATATTTGCCATAGTTCTTGCAAAACAAAAATCCTTAAATTAATTAGAAGGATTTCTAAATATCCACCGCTACTTCAGGAGCATAATGATACTTTTAGATTTGAAATTAATTTAAGGCTATGGGGAAAACAAATGAAGAATTGATAGGAGAAGATGAAATATAAGTTGAAAACAAAGGAAACACTTACCTTGCAAAATCACTTACTCAGTTGGTAGATCTTCGTGCTGATAACGTGTTATAAAATATGGCGTTGCAAGTATATAATGGAGAGAATAAAGAGAGAGATTAAGTAGAGAAAGCAGATAATACCAAAAATAGTAGAGAGAGTCAGAAGCGAAAAACTTTATTTCTCACTATTTGTGCTCCTATTTATAAGGAAATAAGGATGCACTTATCAATGTATCTAATAATACATGTATTGGATAGGGAGATGAATATTCATTGGATATGGAGATGTACTTAGAACGTAGGATACAAATGTACTATAATAGGTACATGGATATTCATACATATATTGGATAGGGAGATGTACTTAGAATGTATGATACAAATGTACCATAATAAGTACATGAATATAATGAATATTCATACATGTATTTCATAACAGTAATTTGGGCTTTTTGGTATTAACCCTTACTAATGTCCATGGACAAAAGTGCACCCACTTTGAAAACCCATCAACCCTCTCTCACATGCACTCAAGCATTTTGCACACGTTTTGTAAATTGCACTCTTCGTCACATAAGAAGTTTATTGTGATGTTCGAAGCCTCACATTAATGTCGTGTATTCAAAAGTGTGTATGTAAAGGAAAGGCCTTGTCGATGGACCCCATCGTAATCCAATAGTGCAGCAGTATTCATTCAGGAAGCTTTATAATCGTACTAGGAGTGTTTTAATTTTGGACATGCCACATAAGTTTCATTGGAATTGATTGTGTTGTACCATATACTAAAATCGTATGGTGATGATCCATGATCTTTTTTGTTTTTGTTTTTGGTAATCTATTTGCGTTGGAACAAGATCCTTTATGACGAAAATGTGAGATGGCAATCTATTTGGGTCGGCACAATTGGTTACAATGTTAGTGAATTTTCAACTTAATAACTAGAAGTCATTGCATACCAAAGTGCTCTAGGCTAGAGCCATCTAACCCCACTTGGACTCAACGGTTAAGAGGCTCGGGGTGTACCATAGCCTTGGATTAGTTGAATCTCGGCGCTGGTGCCCCCGAATCATCAATAAAGAAAAGTAGAAGGAGATGGAACGTGAGGTGGTCAGGTGAGCAATACAAGAGCATAAGACGATTCAGTCCGTATAATGTCCCACGCCTATGTCACTCACTCTTGATTTACCTGGGCTTTTGTTACTGTACTTGGAGTCTTGGACTTATTTAAAGCTCAGAACTCCAGAAGGCCTTGCCCAAATTCTTCCTTGTAAGAATATCTTGGAGATAGCTCGACCTAGCTCGACCATTGCATTAGGGTCCGGAGCTTTGCACCCCCAAAACGATCACTCGACTTTCACCATTTTTCAAGAATAGGTCACTCGGCTTTGCTTTAAGATTACTTTCCACCGGCTCTTTCCGGGGACATTGATGAAAGCTGACATGAAATTAATTGAGAGCTGAACTACAGTTTCTCCTCGACCATTAGTGAAAGATTTGACGTGAAAGCTAAGGCGATCACGAAACTGACTTTGAATGGACGTGAAAGTAAAAGCGAGTGATTTGACCCGATAATTTTTTTTTTGATTCAGGGATGGAAAAGTTTGGGGGCCCTCAAATTTGAAGAGGATGTGCACCGGAAGAGAGAGAGTTCAAGAGGGCTATTAAATTTTTACTGGACAATTTGATTCATTCGCGTACTGGTACTTGATTTGTTCAATATATAGATTTTGATTTCGAAGGGAAGCAGAAGCAAGAAAGTTACTTTGGGAGTCTGAGATCAAGAAGCATTTATGCGGACTTGTCGGTTAAATCTATAATAATAATATTACTTATTGCTTTTTCATGGTAAGGTGGTTTAATATCATCTACATGTAATTTTAACTAATAACATTTACGTGCAAAGAGAGAGAGTATTTAGATTTAGATTGGATTTCTTTATTTTTTCTATATCATTGTTGTTAATTGAATGTAAAAGATGTTAAAGTGTCTTGCCCACTAGAGACTTAGTTACCACTAGTAACTAAAAGGACGTGACAAAAAGAAATGCAATTGCTGGAGTTGGAGTTAGAGTTGAAAAGAAAATTTCTTACTTATTTCTTTCATTTAAAATCAGACAAATTGTACATGAGTCTTTCATCTCACATGGCTCCTAAGCAATGACCTATATAATGATGTGTTATATCGCATCATTAAGTTTGTCCATAAGATATTTTGCATATGATATCCGCGCAGCAGTATCCACAACACTTTTACAACTGCGCAGCAAAAAATAATATATTCTTTTAAAGATGGTTTCCATGGTATTGTACTAAGTTCTCAAGAGTTTGGGTCTTTAACAGGCCTTATGAGAGAGATCAATGGTTGATTTTTCTATAAGTTGCCATTCCCTTTTTTTGGGTCATTTTAGCTATTGACATGTGAAGTGGTGAAGATATTCTTATTATAGAATTAGATTCACAATTAAGAGAAATTTAAGTAAGACTTTTGAATTAAAATTATCTTCCTTAAACTTAGGGAAATTGTTCAAATTTATAAGGAAAAAAATAAAAAAAAATAATAAATCTGTAATATTTATGCTAATTCAATTAAAAACTTTTCAATTTGTCAATTTAGTCATTCAAGTCAATTTTTACTAAAAATCACCGATATAGATATTGATCATGCGACATAAGATGTTTATTGCTAACATGGACAATTTTTTTAACATTTTAAATATTTTTATTTTTTCTTTTCAATTTTCATCTTTACCTTACCAAGTTTGGTGAGGGCCATTGGCTGATACTCACCAACCATAAAGTAAGGGACCCTCGATCATTGACAGCAACTCTCACCCAATGGCTTGTGAGGTCACCGGGCTTAGAAGAAAAAGGAAAAGAAAAGGAAAAGAAAAAAATTATTAAAAAATCATAAAAAATGTTCACTTTAATGTTGGCTATAACGTCGGTGAAGCCACGTAAAATGGCTAAGGTCTACATCAATGATTTTGACCAAATTAGCCGAAATGACTAGATTGGAAAATCTTTCATAGGTTTATAGTTAAATTAGTTAAATTAAAAGGTTTAAGACTCAATTAACAAAATTGCAATAGATTTATAACTTTCTTCGTAATTTCCCATAAGCTCATTTGTCCCTACATGATGAACTATGACAATGTATAAGAAAGTGAGCACTATACATATAATTTAAGATTTAGGATTCAGAAATTTGCATGAACATTGTCAAATAAGAGGGTACGAGGTTCATAGCTAGGTGAATATCAATCTTTCCTAGTTACCACCGAGGTCCAACCACACGCACATGTCCATTTATCTAGATGCCCTTGATGCACGGATGCGTTCTTTCCGGCTACTAACACTCCTCGTCTGAGCACATGCCATGCCACGACTGAGAGGGTATCTAGATGCTCCCGATCGCCCGAAGTCAAGTCACGTAGAAATTATATGAAGATACAAGGCACAAGAGAAGTCGTCGTCGTCGTCGTCGTTATGTGGTAAAAAGTCATTTTCAGTGAGCGCTGAGCACGGTTATTTTCTCCATTAAAAGTGCTCGTGATTTGAGAGTGAATGACGGGTAATAATGATCGAGAGCTGGGACTCAAAGTCAAGCGATGTACGTTCGCCAGAAAAGCCACTTTGGCAGTGCTAGGCCTGTCCCATCGGAGGGAAATTTCCCGACTTTTGACCAGGTTCCGAACCCATTTTTGGGTCCGTGAAATGGCTTAGATGCATCGCGTGTAACTTTTCTTCGCTAGGAATTACTATAGACGAGAACGAAAATCGGACATGAGAGCCCCGTCGTGTGCGGTTTCTAGTTCTTCGTCCGTTCTTGGACTCTCTTTGTAGGTCTTGAGAGGCTTTATGGGATACAACGAGGGTACAGATGTGCGTACAGTATCCATTGCAACTTATAGATCGGATCATTTATATGAAGAGATGATGTAATTCATGAGCAGTTGGAAGGAATGGAGTGTAGAAAACGAAGAAGATTATCCAAAAGTTATAAACATATTATATATTTGTCAATTTAATCATAAATATTTTGTTTATGTTTCACAAATTAAGTCAATACGTCCGATTTTCAGTTGTCCTATTTGACATGATTGATGTTGATATGGATAATTTTTAATAATTTTTAAATTCTTTTTCCTTTTCTCTTCTATTCCTTTTTCTTTTTCCCTTTTCCTTTGCTGGGCCTTGTTGATGGTTAATGGAGGTCGTCAACCATAGACGAGGGCCCCCATCGATGGATCAAGTGAGGGACGCCCTTGCCAGACCCTGGTGAGGGTTGCTCTCGCTTGATCTAGCGAAGGGCCACCCTCACTCGCCTAGGCAAAAGCAACCCCCACTTGAGGATGGCCTCACTCGATTCGGCAAGGGCAGTCATTGCTTGAGGCAGGGGAGGAAAAAAGAAAAAAGAAAAAAGGAACATAAATTAGTCGAATGGACTCAATTGAAAAAATGTGATAAAATTTATGATTCGATTGATACAATTAAAATGTTTAAGGAGGAATTGACAAAAATACAATAAATTTATGATTTTTTGGATAATTTTTCTAAAAGAATCGCTTATGATTGCTTCTAGAGTTGAATATGCAAATGGTAAGTGTTCGTAAGTGGGATTGCTTCTTTCTGGTTCTTTGCCATGCACTCGACCGACATCGTGAGAAGAATCTTAGACAAGAGCTCATGGGGACACGTTCTTTCTCCCAAACTTTGGCGCCATGCATTTGCAGCCACTCCTTTTACCTTTCACGTACGAGAGAGATTAGGGTCCTGGGGACCAATTTAGATAGCCCGGGGAATGGATCATTGCTTTGAAAAGCTTTGTTGCTCTTCCGATGACCCCTCCAGCATTTCTGTTCGTGGAGGCGCTCAAGATTTACAGGTCTACGAAAAAGATTTCAATTTTGAAGTGACTTAAATAAAGTTAGTGACATTATTAAAGGTAATTGTGTTGGCTTTAAGTTACATAACACATGAAACACGTCAAAGGCCAAAACCACAAATAAATTGAATCGAACCACGTTTTCACACTTGTTTTGAGATGCCCTGTTCACTGTTAAATTTAACCGAAAAAGAAGGGATGATAGAGGACATATTCGTCGTTTTTGGTAGGGTGTAGTGGAAATGATAGGACTAAATCAATAAAGAAGAAGATCCCCCAAATGTGCCGTTGAAGAGTGAGCTAACGTTGTTTCGGATTAAGAAATCGACACGGAGACATGTATCCAACGGTCTAACGAACAGAGGATGATGGATGATACAAGGGATGGCGAGAACATGTCTCTCCCAAAGTGAGAATAAGAGAAAAATAGAGAGTAAAGAGAAATTCTTACTGTGGCTCCTAGTCTCCATCCGAAGAGAATTTGCAAATATCAAAAAATTGAGTGATGTTAAGACTTGGTCCGTCATGGAGTGATCTCAATAATCATAATAAGGTGATAATCATGTGTAAAGGGGTGTTGATTTATGAATGTCATCTGTAGCGTTGGCTTGTATCGCCCAATGATACTCCCCTATAGAATGTGTCGTTCAATTTATTCTTGCCTTATTTGAGGTCCTAAACTGTGCTAGAAGTTGCAGCTAGTTCGAATCCTCTCCCTCAACGATCACTCTCCTTCCCGTAAGATTGAGTATGGGTCTTAGACCATGTACTTATTAAAGGGGTTTTTGATACCATTTATAGCCTGTTTTACGTAGGCCAAACCTTTAAAAGAAGCATTTTAAATAATCACATAAAATGGTAATCATTTGAAAGTGAGTTAGCATTTCCTTCATCTTACATGAAACTTTCTAGATATAATTAGGAAGTTGGTCTACAAACTTTAACTAAAAAATACACCCAAATCGTTCTACCCTATGGCTCAGTCTCTCCGTTTCCATGGTAAACCCCCAAAATTTTTCAAGTGAGGATGTCCATGGAAATCTCATTGGCCGAGCTGAAAACCAAAGACTGAAAACACCCAATTTCATTTCGAGTCAACGTTCAACAAGCTCATCCATAGGCTATATACTAAAGTCACTACTAGAGCGACATCCCACAGCCACAAATTATATTCTCCTAGGACGAATTCAATGCACGATAATGATGGATCTGATGAATCAATCCATAAAAAAAGACACTAAATGGACTTCAAGTCAACCAAGCTGAGATCCTTGGCTTCTGAGCTGTGAGCCATTGCCCTTCCAAATGCATTATTTAAGCCCACAAACCCTAGCATGATAAGTATTGAACTCTTCTTCTCCTTCGCACGCCAACCGATATCCCCCCTAAGAAAGCATCAAAGCCAGACCTGAATTCATCTCAATATGGAGCTGAGCTTCCTCTCTATCTCCTTAGTAGTTGCTCTCGCCATCTTGGGTTTCTCATCTTTCGCCCACTCACAGCAACCTTACATCGGCAAGAACACCACTGTTTGTTCCAAGACCAACGACTCTTCCTCTCCTGCTCTGGGCTACACATGCAATGGCCTGCACAGGACTTGCCAAGCCTACCTCATTTACCGGTCCAATCCGCCCTATGACACCGTCCCGTCAATCGCCCGGCTCCTGGCCTCCGACCCGTCTCAGCTCTCCGCCATAAACTCGGTCGCTCCGAACGCGACGTTCCCGGCCAAGAAGAGGGTGATAGTCCCCGTGAATTGCTCCTGCTCTGGTCGGTACTACCAGGTAAACGCCACGTACTCGATTAAGCAGGGAGACAATTATTACTTGATTGTCAATAGCACTTACGAAGGCCTCACGACGTGCCGCGCCATCAAGAGTCAAAACGTCATCGAGACCGTGGAGTTATACAGCCAAGATCTTACCATTCCGATCCGTTGCGCTTGTCCTACCAAGAACCAAACTGACCTCGGCTTCAAGTATCTGTTGACCTATGTCGTTGCCGAGGGAAACTATGTTTCGACAATTAGCACGCGGTTCCGTGCTAGTGGTACTAGCGTCTTGAGGACGTTGGAAGCAAACGGTCTTTCCGAGCAATTCTCAACGATCTATGCCTTCACCACTCTGCTAGTTCCCCTTCGAAGCCCGCCTTTGAGTAATCAAACAATATTGCCTCCCCCGCCACCAGGCCAACCTACATCACCTCCGCCACAATCGCCGAGTCCACCTGCTTCGTCATCGAATAGTAGTTTGAGAAACAAATGGCCATTTGCAATTGCTGGTTTGCTCATCGGAGCTGCTTGTGCATTGGCAATCGGCAGTGGCATTATTTTCTGCACATCTTTTCGCCGCAAAAATGTGCAACATGCTGCGACTATTGTCCCTAAAGATTCCGAGACGAGTGAGAAACCGATCGTGGAGGGAGCGGAAGAGTCTCAAGGACTGATGCAGACCATACATGGCATAGCTCAGTCCATCAAAGTGTACAGTTTCGAAGAACTGCAACTGGCGACCGGTGACTTTAGTCCTAGCTGCTGGATTAAAGGGTCGGTCCACCGGGGGGAGATCGACGGTTGCTTTGTCGCTATCAAGAAAGTGAGTGGCGACGCGATCAAGGAAATCAACCTTTTCAAGAAGATCAACCACTTCAACATCGTTCGCCTTGCAGGGATTTGCTTCAACGACGGGGACTGGTACTTCGTCTATGACTTTGCTTCTCATGGACCCTTAAGTGACTGGATTTACAACCCACAAGGTGATAGTAGAACCGTCTTGAGTTGGACTCAAAGAGTTCAAATTGCACTTGATGTGGCCACCGGCCTGAACTATCTCCACAGCTTCACACACCCTCCTCAGATCCACAAGAACATCACGAGCGACAACGTCCTTCTCAACTGCGACTTCCGGGCCAAGATAACGAATTTGGGCATGGCGAGGTCGGCAGAAGGTGATGAGGGCCGGTTCGCCTTGACAAGCCACATCATCGGGACGAAAGGTTACATGGCCCCAGAGTACTTGGAGAACGGTCTGGTCTCCACTGCGCTTGACGTCTATGCCTTCGGGGTCCTCGTGATGGAAACGATCACGGGGAAAGAGGCGGAGTCGTTGACTAGGGAGGAGAGCTCGAGTCTGTACCAAGCCCTGGACGAGGTGGTCCCAGAGGACAGCATGACTGAAAGGTTGGCGGACTTGATTGATCCTTCCTTGGGAGGACGTTATCCTTCGAACCTCGCGGCTTTCATGATCGGGACCATCCGATGTTGCCTGAAGAAGAACGCGGCTGATCGTCCCGACATGAACGAGATCGTGCAGCATCTATCTGGGTTTTTGGCATCCAGCATCAATTGGGAATCTTCCAACAACGTGAATTGATAAAAACAAGTTTCTTATATCCGTGCATAGTCGTTCCACTTTCTTAATCTTCTCGATATGGTGATGATATCTATATTTCTAAGTTGAAACATAATCCTGTCTCAATTTCCCCAATTACCTTTCTTTTTGTTCTCTTATATCCACTCATATAATAAATAATCATCCACCTTCTCTCTCTCTCTCTCTCTCTCTTTCTCTCTTCTCGATTTTACACTTCTAATTTATGTTTGTCTCACTCTCATCTTCTTCCTCTATCTTGTTCTTGCAACACATATAAATAGATAAAGGTAATGATGTGTAAAGGGTAAGACATGTAACCACTCGGATTACCAATCTCCACGCTTAGTTCTCCTGAAATTCGGCCAAAATAAGGCGACTCTCTGTTGGAATGTTGGCATGTACGTGCAAGTTCCATTAGAAAAGTTTCACTAATAGAAGGCAGGTGAAGAATTAGAGCCTCGCTTGCTTTACACATTGCAAACCTTTTGCAGAGGTTTCTCCTTCAGCAAGGCAATTAAATAATCTCACGACATAAAACCTTGTATGCAAAGTTGATTGGGGTAAGAGGGGAAAATTACCAAAAAATTCATAAACTTATTATAATTATACCGATTCAGTCTTAAACTTATTTTTTTTATCCAATTGAGTGTTGAACCTTTTGCAATTATGCCAGTTCAATCCATTTGGCCAAATTTGGCCGGTCGACATGGATATGGCTGATAGTAATTTTAATACTATTATACTTTTTTGAATTATTTTATTAATTATATTATTATTATTTCTCTCTCCTCCTTCTTCCTTGGGCTCCAGCTATTGGCCAGAGGGGAGGGCTGGGCCAGCCGGTCGCCCAACTGTGGCTTTCAAATTCCAAGGGGTTGTTCGTACGTGGGATTTCTTCTTTCTAGTTCTTTTGCCATGCACTCGACCGACTTGGTGAGAAGAATCTTATCAAGAGCTCATGGGGACACATTCTTTCTCCCAAACTTTGGCGCCATGCATTTGCAGCCACTCCTTTTACCTTTCACGTACGAGAGAGATTAGGGTCTTGGGGACCAATTTAGATAGCCCGGGGAATGGATCATTGCTTTGAAAAGCTTTGTTGCTCTTCCGATGACCCCTCCAGCATTTCTGTTCATGGAGGCGCTCAAGATTTACAGGTCTACGAAAAAGATTTCAATTTTGAAGTGACTTAAAAAAAGTTAGTGACATTATTAAAGGTAATTGTGTTGGCTTTAAGTTACATAACACATGAAACACGTCAAAGGCCAAAAGCACAAATAAATTGAATCGAACCGCGTTTTCACACTTGCTTTGAGATACCCTGTTCACTGTTAAATTTAACCGAAAAAGAAGGGATGATAGAGGACATATTCGTCGTTTTTGGTAGAGTATAGTGGAAATGATAGGACTAAATCAATAAAGAAGAAGATCCCCCAAATGTGCCGTTGAAAATAGGGGTGTGCAAAGGGAACTGCCTAAACTGGACTGGACCGGCTGGTTTTGGGCGGTTCCCGAAGCTGGCGGTCCGATTCCCGGTTCCCATTCTTGGAACCGGTGGCTGATCTATCCAGTTCTCGATTCCAAGGTGGGAACCTGGACTCGGAGTAGTAGTTTTAATATATATATTTTAAAATTTCTTAAGAATTCGAAAAAAAAAAGAAGAGAAAATTTTTCAGAGTTTTAGGAAAATACAATTACATGTAGATTAAAAGGACAAATCGATAAAGCAGTGTATAAACGAAGTGAGTTGTCTTTGAAAACGTACTCTAACATTAACAATTTTTTTCCCGAAAAAGAAAATTACCGATTCCACTGGATCGGACCGGTCAGTCGGCCCAATTCCCGGTTCCAGGACCGGCCGATCCTATCCATAGTTCTAAAATTTGGGAACCGATCCTCCCAGTCCGGTTCCTAGTTTCACCTTGGAACCGGACCAAACCGGGAACCAATCACCCCTAATTGAAAAGGTCTTAGGACTATGACAAAAAAAAAAAAAAGGGTCTTACAATGGTGGGGAAACATATGAACCTTCCCAGATACAATAATTTAATCCTTTGACACACCCAAAACCAATTCAAGAATCAAATGGTTTTGGCCAACAGGTGTCCCAAATCGAAATAAGTCACATATTGGTCCTAATAAAGCATAATAATTTTCATATTGTAGCTTTCTAAGCATAAAATCTATCTTAAATCAACTGCACCCCGAATGAGAAAATGATTTCAAGCAAGCAAAAGCATCTTCATCAAAATCTTGGCGACCATGCGAATCGGTCAAAATATTGGGGTTCCTCTCACCTGTGCTTGTCCCACCATGGGTCAAAACGGCGTTGGTGCGAAGTACCTATTTACTTACACAGTCTTTAAAGGATATGACATTCTCAATAACGTCGAAATGTTTGCTCAATTTGGTGTGGATACTAGAATTACACAAGAAGCCAATGGAAGTACTGAACAAAACCCTGTGATTTATCCTTATAGTAGGGCACCAGTTTCGATGCAACAACCTCCCTCCGGCCCCCAAAATTTTATCACCTCCGGTACCTTCGCCACCACCTAAGTTCAGTTCAAAACATAATTGTGTTTCGATTCCTCTTGGGCTGATTGGCAGCCTGGCCGGTTTAGGGGCAATGATCAAGGTCACCGCGGCTTTTCAGTTTTGCCATACATGTAATATCATGTTCAACCCGAAGCCATGATCGGAGAAGCACCAATATTCAGATGGATGATTTGCACATTGGCTAGAATTGATTAGATCAATAATCTGTTCACTCCAATCTATTGTAGATCGAATATAATCAGATGTGCTTGGCATAAGTACAGCGGGAGTGCCAAAACTTGGCACGGAGGGACACTTAAGTGCCAAAAGTTACAAAATGTACACTTAAGTACTACTTTTAAAAAAAAATGGATCACTTAAGTGTTAAGTCATTTGACAACCCCGGAAATCCTACGTGGCAATTTTTTATTAATTTTTTTGCCTACGTGGCTCGCCGGAAATTGAAACGACGAAAATCAGCGCAAAAACGACGTCATTTTTGCGCGCGACGTGAATTTTAAAATTTATTAATTAAATAATTAAAAATATATATTATTATAAAATCGATTTTAATTTTTTAAAAATCTGACGTGGATAATTTTTTTTAAAAAATTGCCATGTGGATTTTTTGTTTTGAAAAATGCTCGTTAGCAAATAAAGTCGCCGGAAAATGGACACGTGGCAATTTGACCGGAATTTTCGCCGTTGGTACTTAACTGAACCCTTTTTGGTCCGATTTTGACAACAAATCGTAACTTTTGGCAACCCGAAGCCATGATATATCTCGAATAAATAGGTTTAGGGGTATTTTGTCCAAAGGCACCAATATTCTTCAAATGATGGATGATCTGCACATTGGCATTTCAAAAAGACTTTTGTCGGGCAGTTTGGATTGGTTTTAGAATTAACCACTAACATTAGGTCAATAATCTGTTAAATAAATCCCTAATTAAACTAAGGGGCAAACCATAATCATCGCATCATAAGATGCATTCAAGAATTATATCCAAGGATAATTTAATCAGATGTGCTAATTTTAGATCGATGATTTTCCGAAAATTTGTCTTTATTTTAGAGCTTTTTAGGAAACTCTAAAACAAACTTGGAGTTTTTGGGGTTTTTGAAATTTTTTTGGAATTTTCAATATTTTTATATTTCTTGAATTTTTTTTTAATTTTCTGTATTTTCGATTTTTTAATATTTTTAAAGGAAATGATTCGGACCGGGTTATGGACCCGACTCAGATGCCGCCGGTCCGGGTCGGGCTGAAGGAACCGGGCTGGCCTTAAGCCCACTAAAAACAACAAAAAAAAAAGGCCCCACAAGGATTTTTCTCAAAAAGCCGACAAATTCCACAAGTCATCTCCTTGCCCCCTATTGATTCTCGGCCTTTTCTTTGTCTTTTTCTGATTTTTCTATTTTTTATTTCTTTTTCCCCTTTTCCTTTTTTTATGTTTTCTTTTTTCTCTCTTTTTTATTGTTTTTTGTCCTTTTCTGCATGCACATTACTTCCCCCCATGCACGCCCGACACTCCCCCATCTTCCTTTTTATTCTTTTATTTTTATTTTTCTTTTTCTCTCTTTCCTTATTTTTTATCCTTTTTGGTCTCCCTCTTTCTTTTCCTGCATGCATGCCCGACGTTCCCCCGGACGTGCCTGCACCTCACCGAAGCTCCGCCGGGACTGCCTCCACGCACGACGAGCCTGCATCGGCTTCTGGGGGGTCTCTATTTCATCTTCCGGCGTCGGTCGTTCAGTCCGACAGGCGCCGAGCTCCCCCGGCCACTAGCTGGCCGGCATTCGGAAGTCGCCGGATTGACGCCGGCGAGGCCCACACGACTATACCGACACATCTGGCTCAAGATAAGCCACCTAAAAGCCAAGAAAAAGCCTAAAGCGGTGCACAACAACAGTATAACCCCTAATAACGCGAAAAAACCGAGAGCCGAGCTCCGGTCGAAGATTGAGTTCGAATTTTTCATTGAGGCATTTCGTCGAATAGTTAACGGGCGCTACCGAATTCAAAGGTTTGCGGCTCAACCGAGTCTCGTACGCGCTCTAGGGGTCTCCGGACGTGACCTACGAGGAATGTGGGAACAAAATGCAAGGGCTACGAGGGCCAGAGCTTGCGCGAACTGGTCGACCGCGAGCTCCGGCCCGGCATTCTCCAGAAACGGGATAACGGAGAGTCAGAGAGACCTACCTCGTTTGGGGACGGGTTGCGGCGGACGACGGCGGTGGACGGGCCTCCGGCGACGGTTGACCTCTCCCTCAAGCTTGCCTTCTCCCTTAGGTTCCCTTTCTCTCTTTGGTTCCCTTTCTCTCTTGTCTCCTGTCCGAGTTCTCTCTCCCCCGTCTCCCTCTCTGATTTTTCTCCTCTAGAGTTCTGACTTCTTTTCTGGTTTCAAGGCTCTCTCGGTTTCTCTCTGCTCTCTCTCGGTTTCAAGGCTCTCTCTTTCGGTCGTTCACCTCTCCCTCTCGGTTCTTCCCCTCCTGTCCGTCTCTGTCTCCGGTTCTCTTTTGATCTCCCTCTCTCTCTCGAGCCCTCCCGGTTTCTCTCCCCCGGGTCCCTTTTTCTCCTCTGACTTGCCGACCTAACCCCCTGCCGTGTGACCTTCTCCTGCTTTGCTTCCTGCTGACTTGCTGCTGTTGCTTTGCTTCCTCCTCACTTGCTGCTGCTTCTCTTTTTTTATTTTTCTTCTGCAGGTTCTTGCTTCGCGCGTGGAAGAAAAAGAAGGGAAGAGGGAGGAGACGGACGGGCCGGGCCGAAACCAAAGGAGAAGGGCCGGCCCAGGTACCAAAAAGAGAAGGGAAAAGAGGAAGGGGCCGGGCAGGCCTGGCCCTAGCCCGGACCCACATTTTTTTAAATTTTTTTTAATAATTAATTTTTTTTTTTTAAAAAATTTTCTTGATAAATTTTAAAACTAGTGATGCAAGTTTAATGTCTATATGCATGCGATTTTAATGAAAAAGATTTTTTGTTAAGGGGTTAGAAATTAATCCCTAATTTCCTAATGTTAATAAACACTTAAACAAATAAATAAAATTTAGGTGTCAACAATTCCCGATGTATCTGTTGAGGAGAGACCATGGGCCCAATGTCCAAATGCATCCACAAGTCTGGGGAAACTCTCATTTCGAGAGTCCTTTGGACTGTGCTATCCCTCTTCGTCCAAAGTTGCTGCCAAGTCATTCAAGACAGTTTGAAGGATTGTGATATGGACATTCCAGTTCTTCTTTGTGAAGAGCAATTTGTTTTAGAAGCTTTTACATGTGGGTGTCACATGCTAGTTGTCGGTGTTGAAGTAACAATTCCCGATGTATCTGTGAATAGAAATTTGATGGAAGGACTTACTTTGTCACTAGAGAATTATACGAGGATTAGAATTATAATCGGACAAAGTACGAGGATCAAAAATGAAACTTACCAAAATCACAGGACTCAAAACTGTAATATCCTCTTCTTTTAAAATGAGAAACCTGGATTCGTTCAATAATGCGGCCCGTGTGGCCTCAATATTAGCTTTGAGAATTTGTATAGATTGCTCTCGTGAAATGAAGCCCTAGCAACTCACGTGGTAATGGAATCTTTGGCACTATGGTGCATCTGTATCATAAAAAACTCAAGATTTGAAAATTATTTTTGAAAAAATAATTTTTGTATCACTTAAAAAAATACATGAATGAAATATTTTCTTCACCTATGGATATAGTATGACAAGAATATTTTCAATTGATTAATTTTTCTAATCAATATAACCAAATTCTTCAACAAATCTTTTTCCAATTTTAAATTTTCCATGAAACAAATGCACCTTAAGACTCTATTCGTTTCACGAAAATAACATTTTGGAAAATGTTTTCCGGATTTTCCGACATTCATTTCACGGAAAATGAATTAGTTGGGGAAAACATTTTCCATTGAAGGAAAAAAAAATTCTAAAATAGGGAAAAATACTTTCCATTTTTGAGAAAGAGGAAAACATTTTCCATATTTTCTTTCACCTCACTTTTTTTTACCAAACACTTTTTCCTTTTATTTTTTCCTTTTTCTTTTTTAAAATTCGATTTTTAAATATTTTCTTTTTATTTTCCCTTTTTTTCTTTTTCATTTTCTTCTTCATTGGTCGGTCGCCGGCCATGGCAGCGGCCGGCGATCATCCTCAAGTGTGTTGGAGCCACCATAGGCCGGCGAGGCTCGAGCTCGCCATATTTCGGCAAGGTCGAGCCTTGCTTGATCAGGTGACCTAGGTGAAGCTTGAGCTACGCCCGAGGTCGCTAGAGGTGCTAACCTCTGGCAACCTCAAGTGAGGTTTGAGGCCCACCCTAAGTTGCTGAATTTGGCAAGGCCTAAGCTCGGCCTCACCAACTTGTGGCCTCTAGCTCGCCTGCAGCCGTCGCCATGATCAGCAATCGGCCAATGAAGAAGAAGATAAAAAGAAAAAAAAAAAGAAAAGAGAAAGTAATTTAAAAAATGATTTTTCAAAAAAATTAAAATTTGATTTAAAAATAAAATATTAAAAAATAGTGTATGAAGGAAAATATTTTCCTTACCGGATAGCGACACTTCATTTTCAAGTTTCAACTGAATATGAAAAAATAACTACATTTTCTTAGAAAATGGCTTCTTGGAAAATATTTTCCAAAAACACTAGATTTTCCGTGAAATGAACGGAGTTTAAGACTTCATAGAAAAATGAATAATTTTTTTAAAATATTTCTAAAAAAAAATGATTGCTTGTATCGCAAATTTTCATCCTAGTGTTGCAAAGATCGTGATTTAAGCCATATCAATAATGATCCATTAGTTAAATCACAAAGGACATTTTGTGGACAACAAAATTTTCACAAAAGTAAGGAATGTGTGGATATAGTTTTTGTTATGAAATAAATAGAGATTATTTCTTATATATGTATGTGTTCCTTGGGAAAGAAATACCGCAATATTTTATTTAAAGCACAAAATGAATATTACATATTTTCTCAAGATATTTAACAAATTGCTTTTGTGATGTATTGACATAGATAATAAAAGTCCCATCCATTCTTGCCAAGATAAAGAGGTGACTGTCAAGACAAGGTGAGTCTGCATCAAGACGGAAACCATTGTGTTCTTGAAGCGCAAGGTGAGGATACCGCCCAATGGAAGGAAGCTGTCTTAAGGGGGCTTTCTTTAATAATCTGTTTGTTTTAATTTCATAGAGTTATGCGTCATTTACGTGATATAACATTGCATGCGTTCGTTTATAATTCGTGATCATGAATTTCAGACTATATGTCGCATCATGTGCTGTGTTTTCTTTCAATCAGGGTCGCGCTGGCTTCGGGTCAAACGATGAAGTCCTAGAGAAGCATCGGCAAATGAGCAAAATAGACAGATTGAGATCGATTTCAGGGCCCCCCTCCCCAAAGATGGAGACTTCCCGAATAGTTCGATGTCTATGAACCACGCTTTAGCCAAAGCAACCGCGCTCATAAGCATCTTTAATGATCCCAGTTTGTAATGAAGCGGCATATATCCGACAGATAAGCTTCGAAATGCATCGGATAAGCTTTTCGGCACATTCTTGAAATGGGCGGTCTGCCATGTTGCTGTTAACAGATCGCCTGACGACTAATTCAAACGGTCATATTTTGTTTGATAGTATTTTCAATTTGATCTCTTCTCAAAACGCAGAAAGAAAGAAACGGTCATCATCAAGCTGGACAAGATATCGACAGCCAATCCTTCATTCATGAAAAGGGCGTTACACATAAGATTTCATTGTAAAGACAAAGAAAAGCAAGCTAAAAGGATTCACAGAACATCTTCCTTAGGCTATGAAAAGAGCTATATGGACATTCACGAACTTATATAGTCCCATTAGTTTACGATCCCAAAGTCAACGAGCTTTGACTGGACTAATGATCTGAACAGCCTCTTCGGCTTCCAACCTAGGAGAAGCCCAAGACCCTTCCAAGTTCTTGGCATACGAGTGAGTAAGCACAGAGAGATTGAACACGATCTCGGCCATGCTCGGCCTCAAACATGGCGCCTCAAACTTTTCCATACCATTGTTGTGATTTAGATTAGGTGAGAGAGAGAGAGAGAGAGAGAGAGAGAGAGAGAGAGGATTTAGACTTAGATTTAGATTAGGTTTATTTTTTTTTCTATACCATTGTTGTTAATTGAATGTAAAAGACACTAAAAGAGACTAATTTAGTTACCACTAGTAACTAAAAGGATGTCACAGAAAGAAATGCAACAACTTGAGTGCAAGTGAGAGTTGAAAAGAAAATTCCTTACTTCTTTCTCTCATTTAAAATCGTACATAAGACTTAGTATTCACATCTCCTTTGGGAGCTCCGTAGCAAAAAATAATATATTCTTTTAAACATTGTTTCCATGGCACGGTACTAAGTTCTCTACAGTTTGGGGTTTTAACAAGCCTTTTGATAGAGATCAATTGTTGGTTTTCCTATGCGTTGCCATTCCTTCTTTCTTTTTTTTGTCATTTTAGTTATTGACATGTGAATTGGTGAAGATATTCATTATAGAATCAGATTCACAATTAAGAGAAATTTAAGTAAGACTTTTGAATTAGAGTTATCTTCCTTAAACTCAGGGAAATTGTTCAAGTTTATAAGGGAAAAATACCAAAAAAGTCCTAAATCCATTACATTTGTGCTTCAATTCAATCATAAATTTTTCAATTTGCCAATTTAATCATTCATGCCAATTTTTCTTGAAAATCACCGAGATAGACACTAACCATGTCCAGCAAAGGTCTTCAGCCAATACTCACCAACCACAAAGGAGGGGCTGGCACCCTCGCCCAATGACTCATGAGGTTGTCGGGCTTAGAAAAACAAAAAAGGAAAAGAAGAGGAAAATATCAAAGAAAAAAATAAAATTGGAAAATTATTAAAAAATTATAAGAATTGTTCACGCTATCGTGTCGGCCAAGCCACATAGGATTGCCAACGTCCACATTAACAATTTCCAATCAAATTAGCCAAAAGAATTAAATTGAAAAATATTCCATAGGTTTATAGTTAAATTAGTCAAATTAAAAGGTTTAGAATTCAATTTACATAATTGCAATAGATTTACAGTTTTCTTTGTAATTTCCTACAATCTCATATGTCCTTACATGATGAACTATAACAATGTACCAGAAAGTGAGCACTGTGCATATAATATAGGATTTAGGATTCAGAAATTTGTATAAGCATTGTCAAATAAGAGGGTATGAGGTACATAGGTAAATATCAATCTTTCCTTGTTGCCTCCGAGGTCCAACCACATGCACATATCTATTTATCTAGATGCGTGCGATGCACGGATGCGTTCTTTCCCGCTATCAATACTACTTGTCTGAGCACATGGCATGCCACGACTGAGAGGTATCTAGATGCTCGCGATCGCTTGGAGTCAAGTCACGTAAAAATTATATGAAAATACAGCGCCCAAGAGAAGTCGTCGTCGAAATGTGCCAGAAAGTCAATTTCAGTGAGCGCTAAGCCCAATCATTTTCTCCTTTAAAAAGTGCTTGTGATTCGAGAGCGATTGACGGGCAACGCTGCTCGAGACCTGGGAGTCAAAGTCAAGCGATGTACCTTTGCCAGAAAAGCCACTTTGGCAGGAGCAGTGTTAGGCCTGTCCCATTGGAGGGAAATTTCCCGACTTTTGACCAGCGTTCCGAACCCTGTTTTGGGTCCGTGAAATGGCTTAAGATGCATCGCCTGTGACTTTCATCACAAAGAACTCCAACAGACCAGAACAAAAATCTGATGTGAAAGCCTGTCGTGTAGGGTTTCTAGTTCTTCGTCCGTTCTCGGATTTTCTTTGTACGCGCTTGGGAGGATTTATGGGATCCAGCAAGGGTACAGATGTGCGTACGGTATCTATTGCAACCTATAGATCAGGTCGATTTTACGTAGAGATGGTCTAATTCAGCGGCAGTTGGGAAGAATGAAGCGTAGAAAATGAAAGGGGAGATCGTCCAAAAAAATCATAAGCTACACTTTTACTAATTTAATATTATGCTAATTGAGTAATAAATATTTTTATATTTTATTAATTAAATTCATCTAATTAATTTTAGTCAAAAATCGTCGACATGAATGTTGGACGCCTTACGTGACACAATAAGAGTTAAAATGGACAATTTTTTAATATTTTAATATTATTTTCGAATTATTTATTTATTTTTCTTTTCTTCTCTTTTCATTTTTTTCTTCCTTTTTTCCCCTTTTCTCTTCTCTTTTTATTTTTTATTTTTTTTTCTCCCTTTTCCCTTCATCTAGCCTTGGCAATGGTTGGCGGAGTTTGCTGGCCTCAAGCAAGCGTTGCCCTCGCCGGCCTCGAGTGAGGGTCACTCTCGTCAGCCCATGGTGAGGGTCGCCTTCGTTTGATCTGGTGAAGGGCTACCCTTGCCCGAGGCTAACCCTCACCCAAGAAAGGGCTACCCTTGCCCAAGTTGGGCGAGGGTGGCCATTGCTTGAGGTTGGTGGCCTCTGTCAGTTATTGACAAGGCTTGAAGATGTCTAGCGGAGGGAAAAAAGGGAAAAAAAAAAAGAAAGGGGGGAAAAAGAAAAAAAGCAAAAAGGCAAAAAGGAAAACAAAATAAAAGAAAAAATATTAAATATTAAATATAATTAAAAATTATCCACGTTAATACTAGCCGCATCATATAGGATGGTCGGTGTACGGTTTTTAGTTCTCCATCCATTTCAAGATTCTCTTTGTATGTGCTTGGGAGGCTTTATCGGAGACGGCGAGGGCACAGATGTGCACGCAGTGTCTATCGCAAACTATAGTTTAAGCCGGTTTCATGGAGAGACGACACAATTCAACTGTTGGATGGAACGAAGTGTACAAAAAAGAATCGCATAGGGCTGTTTCTACTGTCCCTACGATTGAGATAATGTTATCGTTCTGATTTTTCGCTTTTAAGTTATGACCATTGCATCACATGGATTGCAAAGAGATAGTGAGAAAATGGGGGGACAAAACATAAAGTGACAGAGACACAGTCTCTCTCTGGACGATTGTTCAATCTCCTTCACACTCTCTAAGAGATCCGTCTCTCCATTGCTAAAGCTCGGACAATCTCAGATTGAGTTCAATCAGAGGTGGCCTCTCCCTCATCTATCTTTCCCACCTGCATCGCGGCGTTGGTGGTCAAGGGCGCCGGAAGGGAATGTCGACCAGACGAAGAGGATGAAGACAGTCGACGGTGCTCGTCCCGACCACATCTGTTGTATTGTCGTGGCTGAAGGCAACCATGGTGGAGGAAACGATGGTTGTGCTTGGGTTGTGCTTGGAAGAGTCAAAAGAGTAGATAGAAAGCCACCGTGAGGAGTGAGTCAACATTGTCTCGGATTAAGAAATCGACACTGAGACGTAAAACGAACGGTATAATGAACAGAGGATGATGGATGATACAAGAGATGGTGAAAGCATGTCTCTCTCAAAGTGAGAATAAGAGAAAATAGAGAGTAAAAGAGAAATTCTTATTGTGGCTCCTAGTCTCCATCCGAAGAGATTTTGCAAATAACAAAAAAACGAGTGATGTTAAGACTTGGTCCGACAAGGAGTGATCTCAAAAATCATAATAAGTTGATAATCATGTGTGAATGAGTGTTGATTTATGAACGTCATCGGTAGCGATGGCTTGTACCGCCCCAATGATACTCCCCCTACTGAATGCATGGTCCAATTTATTCTTGCCTTATTTGTGGTCCTATGACCGTGCTAGGAGTTGCAACTTGTCCGAATCCTCTCCCTCAAGTATCACCCCCTATTCCCATCAGATTATGGGTCTTGGACCATGCACCTATTAAAAGCGCTTCTAATACTATTTGTAGCCTATTTCACGTGGGCCAAACCTTCAAAAGGAGTACTCTGAATAACCACACAATGTGGTGACCATTTAAAAGTAAGTGTTAACTAATGATCATTAAACAACAATCTCATCCATCTTATGCGAAATTTTCAAGATATAACTAGGAAGTCGATCTAAAAGCTTTAACTGAAAAAAAAAAAAAAAAACCCAAATCGTTCTTACCCTATGGTTCAATCTCTCCGCTTCCATGGTAAAGCTCCAAAAATTTTCAAGTGAGGGATGTCCATGGAAATTTCACGGGCCGATTCTGAAAACCAAAGACTTAAAACACCCTTTTAATTTCGAGTCAACGTTCGACCAGCTCATAGGCTATATGCTAAAGTCACCACTAGAGCCGCCTACCTAAGCAATAGCGACATCCCACAGCCACAGGTTGCATTCTCCTAGGACAAATTCAATGAACGACAATGATGTATCTGATGAATGAATCCATAAAAAAAAGACACCGAATGGACTTCAAGTCAACCAAGCAAACAAGGTAATCTTCCTGCTGAGATCCTTGCTTACCCTTGTGCTGTGACCTTCCGGGAAATTGCCCTTCCATACGCATTATTTAAACCCATAAACCCTAGCATGATAAGTATTAACCTCTTCTTCTCCTTCACACGCCAACCGATATTCCCACTAAGAAAGCATCAAAGCCAGACCTGAATTCATCTCGATATGGAGCTGAGCTTCCTCTCTCTCTCCTTAGTAGTTGCTCTCGCCATCTTGCGTTTCTCATCTTTCGCCCACTCACAGCAACCTTACGTCAGCAGGGTTTGTTCCAGCACCAACGACTCTTCCTCTCCTGCTCTGGGCTACACATGCAATGGCCTGAACAGGACTTGCCAAACCTATCTCATTTACCGATCCAATCCGCCCTATGACACCGTCCCGTCGATCGCCCGGCTCCTGGCCTCCGACCCATCTCAGCTCTCCGCCATAAACTCGGTTGCTCTGAATGCGACGTTCCCGGCCAACAAGATGGTGATAGTCCCCGTGAATTGCTCCTGTTCGGGTCGGCACTATCAGGCGAATGCCACGTACTCGGTTAGGCAGGGAGACACTTATTACTTGATTGCCAGTAGCACTTACGAAGGCCTCACGACGTGCAGCGCCATCAAGAGTCAGAACGACATTGAAACCGTGGAGTTATACAGCCAAGATCTCACCATTCCGATCCGTTGTGCTTGTCCTACCAAGAACCAAACTGACCGCGGCATTAAGTATCTGTTGAGCTATGTCATTGCCCAGGGAAACGCTGTTGGGACAATTAGCGGACGGTTCGGTGCTAACACCGCGAGGACGTTGGAAGCAAACGGTCTTACCGAGCAATTCTCAACGATCCAACCCTTCACCACTCTGCTAGTTCCCGTTCAAAGCCCGCCTTTGAGTAATCAAACAATAATACCTCCCTCGCCACCGGGCCAACCTACGTCGCCTCCGCCACAATCGCCGAATCCACCTCCTCCGTCACCGAATAGTAGTTTGAGAAACAAATGGCTATTTGCAAGTGCTGGTTTGCTCGTCGGAGCTGCTTGTGCATTGGCAATTGGCAGTGGCATTATTTTCTGCACCTTTTCTCGCCGCAAAAATGTGCAACATGCCGTGACTATTGTCCCTGAAGATTCCGAGACTAGTGCGAAACCGATTGCGGAGGGAGAGAAAGAGTCTCAAGGACTGATGCAGACCATACATGGCATAGCTCAGTCCATCAAAGTGTACAGTTTCGAAGAACTACAACTGGCGACCAGTGACTTTAGTCCTAGCTACTGGATTAAAGGGTCCGTCCACAGGGGGGAGATCGATGGTTGCTCCGTTGCTATCAAGAAAGTGAGTGGCGACGCGATCAAGGAAATCAACCTTTTCAAGAAGATCAGCCACTTCAACATCGTTCGCCTTGCAGGGATTTGCTTCAACGACGGGGACTGGTACTTCGTTTATGACTTTGCTTCTCATGGACCCTTAAGTGACTGGATTTACAATCCACAAAGTGAGGGTAGAACCGTCTTGAGTTGGACTCAAAGAGTTCAAATTGCCCTTGATGTGGCCACTGGCCTGAACTATCTCCACAGCTTCACACACCCTCCTCAGATCCACAAGAACGTCACGAGCGGCAACATCATTCTCGACTGCGACTTCCGGGCCAAGATAACGAATTTGGGCATGGCAAGGTCGGCAGAAGGCGATGAGGGCCGGTTCGCCTTGACAAGCCACATCATCGGGACGAAAGGTTACATGGCCCCAGAGTACTTGGAGAACGGTCTGGTCTCCACTGCGCTTGACGTCTATGCCTTCGGGGTCCTCGCGATGGAAATGATCACGGGGAAAGAGGCGGAGTCGTTGACTAGGGAGGAGAGCTCGAATCTGTACCAAGCCCTGGACGAGGTGGTCCCAGAGGACAGCATGACTGAAAGGTTGGCGGACTTGATTGATCCTTCCTTGGGAGGACGTTATCCTTCGAATCTGGCGGCTTTCATGATCGGGACCATCCGATGTTGCCTGAAGAAGAACGCCGCTGATCGTCCCGGCATGGACGAGATCGTGCAGTATCTTTCTGGGTTGTTGGCATCCAGCATCAATTGGGAATCTTCCAACAACGTGAATTGATAAAAAAGAAGTTTCCTGTATCCATGCACGGTCATTCCTATTAGAAATTAAACCATATTCATCGGTGCCGATACTTTGATACCGAGATTATCGAGTTCTTGATACTTCGATACCGAGATCCCAGACTTGATACCGACAACTGTTTGATACCTATATTGAAAAATAGTCTTGTTGCGTTGCTTTTAATGGGTCTAGTTGTAATTTTTATGCCGTTATTTTTAGGTAAGATATAATGAGATATGGTGAGATGTGGTATTGTTTTGTAAGTTTCTAGAGGTTTATCTTCTCTAGGACACTATAGCTATATTTATGGAGAAGAGCAAATGCATGTAACAAGTCTATAAACAAGGGAGTTTTGTAATTGATTTTATGAAAGGTGAAAAAAGGTGAATTAAATAGAAAAGTCTATCTATCTCATTCTCTTCTTTATGCGAGTGTCGAGTGTTTTGCCTTTAAATTATCCCATCAAGATATCATAGATGTGTCTCTGTCTTTTCAACAATTTCTCTTTCTTAATCTTGTCTTTATAATGATGGCAGCTATATTTCTAAGTTAAAACATAATCACATCTCATTTTTTAAATTTCCCGAATTACCTTTCTTTTAATTCTTTTATATCCACTCATATCATAATTAATCATCCACTTTTCTTTTTTCCTCTCCTCTCTCTTTTAGACTTCCTAATTTATGTTTGTCTCACTTTCATCTTCTTCCTCATCTTGTTCTTGCAACACATATAAACAGATAAAGGTAATGAGATGTAAAGGGTAAAACATGTAACCACTTGGATTAACCAATCTCCACGCTTAGGTCCCTTGAAATTCGGCCAAAATAAGGGGGCTCTCTGTTGGAATGTTGGAATGCATGTGCGAGTTCCGTTAGAAAAGTTTCACTAATAGAAGGAAGGTGAAGAATTAGAGCCTTGCTTGCTTTACACATTGCAAACCTTTTGCAGAGGTTTCTTCTTCAACAAGGCAATTAAATAATCTCACTACCTAAAACCTTGAATGCAAAGTTGATGGTGGTAAAAGTCCTAGGTAGACAAGGTTCATCGAGGTTAGTCATGGTCGACCCCTTTTTCATTTTTAATCTCAGAATCGAGTATGCGTTTCAAAGCTTCCAACCTCCATGGTCATAAACTCCCATCGCCCGCGGAGTAGCTTCGAATTTTATATTCAATTCGTCATCTAGTTAAACCCTTCTAATTAAAAAAAAGATGATGAGGGATAGTAAAATGTCCACAGGTTTAGTGGGGACATGTTTAGGTTATCTTTAGTACTCCATATGACGAGTGCACGTCCCTTTTGATGTTAAAGTCACCGGCAAGATAATTTATCATCTTGACTGGAAACTCCTGACTTAGCCAGCTTGTGCTCTACTGTGACGATCGGGCGACACTTTCTTGATGCTTTATTCCATTCTTAAAAAATAAAGTGGCCCATTGAATCTTGCTTTCTCATGAAGACTTCTAGTTCGGGTCTTTCCCATTGAATCTTGCTTTCTCATGAAGACTTCTAGTTCGGGTCTTTCTCAAGCTAGGATAAACCCTAGATGGCAATCTTCTCTTTCTTCTTCGTGAATACTCTATGCTTTGATAAAGAATGAAAGAAGATGAGAAGTATTGGTAATAGAAGATAGCGGGTGGCCGAATATGGAACAAAGGAAGAACCATGGAAGATTAATGGATTTCGTATTCCGAGGGTTTGGTCGTACATGGGATGCTTCTTTCTGGTTCTTTTGCCACGCACTCGACCGACATATTGAGAAGAATCTTATGCAAAAGCTCATGTGGACACGTTCTTTCTCCCAAACTTTGGCGCCATGCATTTACAGCCGCTCCTTTTACTTTTCACGTACGAGAAAGATTAGAGTCTTGGGGGCCAAAGCTTTAAAAAGCTTTGTTGTTCTTCCGATGACCCCTCCAGCATTCTTGTTCATGGAGACGCTCAAGATTCACAGGTCTACGAAAAAGATTTCAATTTTGAAGTGACTTAAAAAAAGTTAATGACATTGCTAAAGGTGATTGTGTTGATTTTAAGTTACAGAACACACGAAACACACGCATGTCTAAGGCCAAAAGCACAATCAAACCGAATCGAGCCAAACCGCGTTTTCACACTTGCTTTGAGATGCCTTGTTCACTATTAAATTTAAGCGAAAAAGAAGGGATGATGGAGGACATATTCGTCGTTTTTGGCAAGGTGTATTGGAAATGACGGGACTAAATCAAAGAAGAAGAAGATCCCCCAAATGTGCTGTTGAAAAGGTCTTAGGACTATGACCAAAAAAAAAACAAGGACTTAGGACAATTGAGAAACATATGAACCTTTCCAGGTACAATAATTTAATCCTTTGACACGCCCAAGACCAATTCAAGAATAAAATGGTTTTGGCCAACAGGTGTCCCAAATTGAAATAAGTCACATATTGGTCCTAATAGTATAATGTTCATATTGTAGTTTTCTAGCCATAAAATCTATCTTAAATCAACTGCACCCCCGAATGAGAAAATGGTTTCAAGCAAGCAAAAGTATTTTCATCAAAATTTTGTCAACCATGCGAATCGGTCAAAAAATTAGGGTTCCTCTCACCTGGGCTTGTCCCACCATGGGCCGAAACGACGCTGGGGTGAAGTACCTATTTACTTTCAGAGTCTTTAGAGGATTTGGCATTCTCAATATCGTCGAAATGTTTACTAAATTTGATGTGGATACTAGAACTACACAAGAAGTTAATGGAAGTATTGAACAAAACCGTACTAGTTCCAACGCAACAACCACCCTCAAGCCCCCAGACTTCATCACCTCCGGTACCATCGCCGCCACCTAAGTTCAGTTCAAAACATAATTGTGTTTAGATTCCTCTTGGGCCGATTGGCAGCCTCGCCTGTTTAGGGGCAATGATCAAGGTCGCCACGGCTTACCAGTTTTGCCATACATGGTAATAGCGTGTTCAACCCGAAGCCATGATCCGAGAAGCACCAATTTTCGGATGGATGATTTACACGTTGGTTGAAATGGATGAGGTCATTAATGTGTTCATTCCAATCAACTTTATAATTAGATGTGCTTCAAAGTCTTGAAGGAAAGACCACGAGCCCAATGCCCAAATCCATCCACAAGTCTGGGGAAACTCTCACCTCAAGAGCTCTTTGGAGTGTGCTATCCCTCTTCATCCAAAGTTGCTGCCAAGTCATTTAAGACAGTTTGAAGGATTGCGGTAGGGACATTCCGGTTCTTCTTCGTGAAGAGCAATTTGTCTTAGAAGCTTGTATATGTGTGTGTCACGTGTCGGTTGCCGGTGCTGACCTAACAATTTCTGACATATCCGTGAACAGAAATTTGACGGAAGGACTTAATACTATATGGGGATTAAAAACATAACCAGACAAAGTGTGAGGATCAAAAATGAAATTTACCAAAATCACAGGAGCCAAAACTGTAATTTCCTATTCTTTTAAATTGATCTACCTGGATTCGTTCGAAAATGCCGCCCATGGGGCCTCAATATTAGCATTGAGAGTTTGAATAGAATGCTCTCAAGAAATGAAGCCCTAGCAACTAACGCAGTAACGGAATCTTTGGCACCAAGGTTCTATTTATTTTATAAAAAATAAATGATTTGTAAAATATATTTATAAAATTAATCGTTTGCATCACCGCTACATATCTTAGTGTTGCGAAAATTAAATAATGATCAATTAGTTAAAATCGTGATGAGACATTTTGTGGAGGACAAAATTTTCACACTAGCAAGGAATTTGTGAATATATTTTTTGTTGTGAAAATAAGTAGAGATTTTTTTTTTTTTAAATACGTGCTCCTTGGGAGAGAAATATCGCAAAATTTTATTAAAAGCACAAAATGAATATTACATATTTTCTCAAGATATTCAACGATTCCTTTTGTGATGATGTATTGACATAGATAATAATATCCATCAAAATTCTTGCCAAGATAGAGAGGTGACTGTCAAGAAGAGGGAGAGTCTGGATCAAGACGGAAACTGAAATACGTGAAGTTGGAAGATCTGAAGAAACCACCTTTGCTAGAGAGAGATGGGCAAATGAGCCAAGGACAAGTTAAAGATGCGTGCGCAAACCATTGTGTTCTTGGAGCACAAGGTGAAGATTCCGCCCAATGGAAGGAAGCTGTCTTAAGGGTTTTTCTTTACTTGATCAGTTTAATTTAATTTCGTGGAGTTATGCGTCATTTACGTGATATAACATTGCATGCGTTCTTCTATAATCTGATGCTCGTGAATTTCATGCTCTATATGTTGCAGAGTGTGCTGTGTTTTCTTTCAATCGGGGAGAATATCAGCCGGTTGCCGAGTCGTGCTGGCTTCGGGTCATCGCAACCTGCACTGAGAGGGAAGATACGGCTGCATCAGTAGCAGAATCAAATGACGAAGTCCTAGAGAAGCACTAGTAAATGAGCGAAATAGAATGATTGAGGTTGATTTCGAGGTTGGCCCCCGAAGAAGAAGAAGAATTCCTGATTAGTTCGATATCCGTGAACCACGCTTTAGCCAAATCGACCGCGCTCAAAAGCATCATTAAAGATCCCAGTTAGTAATGAAGCAGCATGTATCTGGCAGATGATATCATTCAGAATGCAGCAGACAAGCTTTTCGGCGTGTTCTTGGAATGGGCGGGTCTGCGGTATAGCTGTTAACAGGAGCAAAACACTTGCCCAGTTCGAACTGTTATGTTTTGATCGACTGTATATTTATTTTGGTCTCTTCTCAAAACGCAGAAAGAAAGAACCGATCATCATCAAGCCGGATAAAGATCTGACAGCCAATCCTTGATTCATGAAAAGTGCGTTATACATAAGCTTTCATCGTATAAATAAAGAAGAGCAAGCTGAAAAGATTCACAGAACATCTGCTTTAGGCTATGAAAAGAGCTATATGTACATTCACGAACTTATATTGTCCCATCAGATTACGATCCCCATTTCAACGAGCCTTGACTGTACTAATGATCTGAACTGCCTCTTCGGCTTCCAACCTAGGAGAAGCCCAAGACCCTTCCAAGTTCTCGGCATACGAGTGAGAGAGCACAGAAAGATTGAACACAATCTCGGCCATGCTCGGCCTCGAACATGGCGCCTCCACCGTGCATGTCCTGGCCAAGCAAGCCAAGCTCAGAGCACCCTCCATGGGGAAAAACCCATCCATGTTCGGATCCATCCAGTTCCTGAGTCTCTCCTCCCTCTTCTCTCCATCACCATCATCACCCAAAACCTCCCTCATCTCTCTCCACAGCATCCCGATCTCACCGCTCTCCTTCATCCCCATCGCTTTCTTCCCCGATAGCAGCTCGAGCAGCAAGACCCCGAACGCGAAGATGTCCACCTTTAGCTCTGCCGGGCTTGTGGCCGGCTTTGCCATTGAGAAGTTTGATATTATGGCCTTGAACCTCGAGTCCAAGAGTATATTGCTCGTCCTGATGTCCCCATGGACGATGCTCGGCTGGGCGTGCTCGTGCAGGTATTGCAGGCCGTTTGCAACATCAAGGACGATCCGAAGCCGCTGGATCCACATGAGGACTACTGACCCTGATGAGGATGTGCATTCCTTGTGCAGCCACTTGTTGAGTGATCCATTATGGACATACTCATACACCAAGAAGCGAGGACCATCAATGTCAGATGCCACACCCAATAGTTTCACCAGATTGGCGTGATACAATCTCTGCAGAATTTTCATTTCTTCTGAAGATTCGTCCTTGATTTTTTTAATTGCTAGAGTTTCGCCATTAATGTTGGCCCGGAAGACCGATTTCCCGATCTTCCAATGTTCGCTGAGGTCCGCTGTTGCCTCCATAATTGCTCGTACGTCGTACATTATTGGCTTTCCCAAATAGCCTGAAACACCGGGCAGCAATTTATCCTGGATGGCCTTCAGCTCGAAGCTCTCAGACCTAGCAAACTCCTTCGCTGGAATCAGATCAGAGGTTTCTAGTGACGAACCATTTCGGTCCAAGGCCTTCTTGGGCTTGCTGTGCATATAGACTAGAGAGATCACCAAGAGGAGAACCAGAGCAGCGCAGACCGAACTGATCGCGATCACGAGGCGCCATCGATGGCTTGTACTGTGTTTGCTAGGGATGGAGCTGTAATTCTGTGTGAGAATTGGCAATTGCGAGACCGGGATCAAGACCGGATGGTCTATAACCGAGGTGAAATTGTTCTGGTTGTTCTCTGCTATGATATCAGCTGAAGTTGCATTGAACTTACTAGCCACGGTTGAGACTTGGTCATTAGTCTGCCACACATAAGTAATGAACAAATTGTGTCCTGCCTTCGATTGTGCCTTTGAAGGGCACCTGCAAAACAAAGGGAACACAGCTCGTGTCCCGACCTTAAGCATGGTCGGGATCAGGGACGGATTTGCGGCCTCCACGGTCTGCCAATTGGTCAGATTCTCAAACGTGTGGGTCGAAACCAAGTAGTAGCTATCGCCTTCCTTGATTTCATACGTGACATTGGAGAAGTAGCTAGTCCCGTTGCAGCTGCACTTGATTGGCACCAACAGGAGTTGTCCCTGGACCATCTCATTATGGTCCGACGCCAGGTTACTTGCTTGGATGATCGATCGACGGCTCACACTGAAAAGGTCCGAGATGTTCCCCACATCCATGAAATCCGGCGGCTGGGCAAAGTACCCGACATATGTGTCACACGACTGCGGCAAGTCTGAGGAACAAGAGAAATTCGCTCCTGTACCGGGCGACTGAGCTAGAATTTGAGCACAAGAGAAGAAGATGAAGAGAAGAAGAGGTTGGGTTTTGGAGGAGAAAGAAAGGTTGGCTGCCATCGTTAGGAGCGCTGAGAATCAAGCCCCCAAAAACTCTAATGTGCACTAATCAAGATTAAAGAAGCTCTGTTGACATCAAGAGCAACAATTATTGAGAGAAAAGCTTGACACTGTCGTTAGTGTGGAGCTCTCAGGAATACAACATAGTTGGTAACGCAATAGAACCTGAGTGTTCAATTTGTCTTTGGCTCTGATTTGATCTCCTGCTCCTGGTAAACAATATGACTAGCTGTCCAAAATATTCATATAATACAGTCCCAAAAAGGACTGGCTTCTCTAAATTAATGGAAAATGAAACAAAAACCATTTTCCTGGATGACGTCTTTCTGATGAAATTGTCTTTGGTGGGGACCAAAGGTAGTATTATAATGCAGGGAGTATAAAGTTGGGACGGCAAGGAGCCTGAGATAAAACAGAAAATTTAGGTGAAAAAGTCAGCGATCCAATGATCTCTATGTTTTTTCTTAATTTTATTGGAAAAGACAAAAAATAAAATTTTGAATTTGAATTTACAAAAAGAGAGCCGTCTGAAGTGACTGGAAAAATGGACTGATTCAATGTCGGTATTCTCTGTCTGTGGAGGAGGAGAATGTTCCTTTCAGTGGCAACATCTTCTTGTATTTTCCAATAAGTAGATTGATGTATTTTATTTATTTATTGAGGTAGATGTTTATCATACAGAATGGCTTGTAGCAATGGCCAATCAGCCTAATTTGGTTCTTTCTTCTCCAGACAAACTTGAGGGATTACAAAGTGAGATAATCTATACAATGACTCGGACCAATTGGAAGCGCATTCGGACGGCAACATGTCCAAACACCACATCACAAATCATGAGAAATATCAAGAAAGATGGAAAAGAAAAATGGAAAAAGATCCGGTACTAGTGATCCTCAAAGATTGACATCGTTTTGTCAAAGTATACCTAACACAGCAGGGAATTGAACCCATTGACGGGTCACATGACATTCCATTGCATCATTCATTTTGTTCCGAAACTATCAAAATTGAAGCGCGGACAATTCCCATGTAAAAGATTTTAAAAAATCCTCGTACCATGAAATGTGTAAATTAATAATTATTGGAAAGAAATTACCGAAGAAGTCGCACATACACACACATATATATATATATATGAAAAGAGAAAGATTGTTTAGCATTTGAAATTTTTTGTAAGGCTGTTCCTACAATAAAAAATATTAAATTTTAGATATAAAATGTGTGAGATTTAGAAAATTAAAATGCATTTATTCATGGATAGAATATTTACAAGTTAATTAACTGAGGATATAATGTAAAATAAAAATTGTGAACCCTTTTAAAACTAAAATATACTCTTTATTTTATGTAATAATGTAACTTTTTTTTTTGGTCAAAATAATGTAAACAATTCAACATAGATTATAGATTATGTTAGCTGTAATTCTTTTCCAAAGACTTGAACAGAAAGGCCTTTTGAAAAGCTTGGGCCAGACCTCTTATTGTTGTTTGCTCTAACACTGGCCCACCGTCACCCTGGACCTGCAATTATTCAAGTTCGCAAAGCCTAGATTTATTTTGCCCTTTTGGCGATTACAATCAAGTGATATCCAAATTAGCTTTTGTGTACCTCAACTGGTCCACCTCTTAGGGCGACTTAAGAGCTCACCCGCCACATCGATCTTGGTACATGTATGATTTTACTTCTTCGATGCTACTAGCAAGGCTTGAACACACAATCACAAGAAAAGCAAATTCTTTTACCAGTTGAGTCATCATGTTATTGATACATAGAGTTTAGGCGTTCCCAGTCAATAATCAAAATCTAGGTCCATTAGTGTCGTGGACCTTGATTTTGATAACGATACTGATAATCTTGGGTTCTTTAAGCACCCAATCAATCTTCATCGGATGTGACGAGCCTCTCATCCTATATACATAGGCTAATTATCAGAGAGGCACATATTTGTTCTTCTGGACTAGAATTGCCCCATGGGCAAGGAAGACAAGCTCAATCAGCGCTTAAGCAGGCCTGGTTTCGATCAAATTGAATTAATTTTTATCTTCCTTT
Organism: Corymbia calophylla; assembly: GCA_014182845.1. Classification (NCBI taxonomy): domain Eukaryota; kingdom Viridiplantae; phylum Streptophyta; class Magnoliopsida; order Myrtales; family Myrtaceae; genus Corymbia; species Corymbia calophylla. The sequence goes on from CM024700.1 coordinate 13,713,236, forward strand.
GTAAGTTGATCGTACAAAATCATTAAGGAGATCGGTCGAGGTTAACTACAAATTCAATGGGCCTTGAGCATGGGAATAGCACTCCAGTCAATTTTGTTTTGATTTCTAAGGATGTGTTCTACCTCGACAATTACGATCGGGAACAGATCCACTCATATAGTCTTGTTGCCTTACACTGCCATAAATACTTCTTTTTCCAAAAGGCACGATCAATAGTAAGGTTGATCGAACAAAATAAACCATGACTAATGCCTATCAGTAGTAAGGTTGTCAAATCTCATCTCTTTAGGTGTGATTTGCATGCATCGGTATGGTTCTGTATCCAATTCAACGAAATTTTGTTAGCTTGATCAAGTGTTCTCTAAAGGTCCCATTTATAAACGAGATTTACACATCATAAGTGTTTGTACATACGACTTATATTTTAAAAAAATATAGCTTGTGCTTAATTCTACAACATGACCTACAAATGAAAAGGGCATCTTTGGATGGTTTCTAGTCAAGCTTTGCATATTGAACTCTGAGCTGGCTTGATCAAGTTGACTAGGCTCGAATCCATCAAGGTGGTCTTGGCAAGAGTCAAAGGATCTATTTTCTAAGGGAAAAAATTGTCCAAAAGGTTCTAAATTGACTCTGATATATAATATTTTTTGGGTGTAGCAGCTCAAATGATAATTAGCCCACTTGTTTGTACTGGTCACAAAGTTTTAGTCTCTACCACTCGACTAACCCCTTAGGTATAAAACACGGTAGAAATAATATGTTTTTAAGGTTGAAGCTATCTAATGGCCAAAAAAGAGTTTGTTCAAAAGCTCGGGAAGAAAAAATGCCCCAATAATTTGCAATATGAGTGAACCTCACAACACCACAAACTGTCCGGATGGATTGAATATCTATTAGAAAACAGGCCTTGCCCTATAGCGCAGGTTTCCACACTAGTCTAACTCTTTTGCAATGTATTATAATGAAGCCCTGGCAAATAAGACCAAGTAGTGAATTTTTTTTATTTATTAAAAGTTTCAGGATAGTGTATCCTAAAGTCTCCTGGTCCCTACACTGAATTTCTTTTAGCTGGTTTGAAACGAATGCTAAAGACAAAGCGTGGATGCTTGCTTGAAACTTCACCAAACCCCATCAGTCAAAAGGATTTCCTAGTTGCCGCTCGAAACCAAGTCCAATGAAGAGATCAGGTTGGTGTTTAGCCAACTCTTTTCGCGCTTCTTCTTGGTCTGCTGCATCGAGAACCGAAAGTCATGCATGGTTTCTTGCGTAACTTGTAATTTAAGAATGATAACTCCGGTGTGAGGACAAGAATCGAGACATTATAATAGATGCACTCAACAGTGAAGCTGGAGGACGAGACAAGAGAAGAGGCGCAAGAGCCAAAGATTCTCCGAGACAGAACAAAAAGGAGACTTGGTTATGGGCGCTTTATGCAGAATGTCTGTCAGACTGTGACCTTTCTGAGGGATATCTTTTTAGGTCCTGTCACGTTGCTTTCTTTAGGGTTTCCTCTTCTTTGTTCAAATTTCAAAGAGAAGCAAGAGTATTACCACGAAATTTTCTCCAAGAACAAGATTTTTTTTTTTGTCAGACTCCAAGGACAAGATTATTACAATGATAGAGCAACAATTCTTATGCAAACCGGGAAAAATTAGGGTCAAAAGTTGTACCCTAAATGATATACATAATTAACATCAATAAAAATTATAAATCATAACACTTCCTTTAACTAATATTATTTTTTGAGTAGTGAGAAATCTTAAAATGATACATCCAATAACTTCTATCTATTATCTCGTTAATTTATTGACATAAAAATACATGTAATAAAAAACGTGAACGATTGGCGTGTGATGTAAATTCAATGTGAAAATGATCTCATAAACAAAGTTGTTTTGGAGAAGCCAAATCCACAAAGAAAGTATTGAGATTGTGAAATATGCTAATTTAGCTTGAAGAGCTCCCTTGCACTTTCAAAATCTACTAAAATCTCCAATTTTGTCTCTAATGTTTTGGCAAACTTGCCAAGGATGTATTAGTCAATGATTTTTTGTGATACAAAAATTAATTTAGGATAAATAAGGCACAAGTCAGCTCGTGACTTTGATGGTATTAACCCTTGTACATATTATGATCTTTTATTTTTTGGCCACATACATTGATGTTATTTCCTAATCAGGAAAAAATGTGGTTGGAACTTCAAGCAAATATATTTGTGTGTGCATGTGAATTCATGGGTATGAATTTAATTTATCCTTGTTTACATTCTATCATTAATTGGTAGGTGGCTTGCTCTCCTTATCACTATGGTTTCTCACACATATTCCAAATATGGTGATGAATATACACATCTCCTTAGAAACAATGTTACGGATGATTACATGATAAATAATGGCCAGCTGATCTAATATATAGACTCAATTTTCTTCATAAGGTACGCTAGTAAGTTCTAATTACTTGTTCTATTCTAGGTAGTAATAACTCTATCACTTCTCATATCAATAACACACAAGTAGACAAAACACATGTTAAATACCTAATAGATAAATCTAATCATTTTTTTTCTACATATTAAAGTTAATGTGAGGTTAAAGAAAAATAAATCATACGAAAATCATAAGAATATTTTCTCTTTTCTTTATTTTTTTTGTAATTTTTAAAATAACATTCCCTAATTTTCCTTAGTCCATATTTTTCTTCTAAATATAAAATATGGATTATCTTTATGCGTAATTATTAAGGATCAAGACTATTCAGTATTTATGGAAAGTATTTAATATGCAAAAACAAAATTAACGGCAATTTAATTCTCAATTGTTAGGGGCGAAATTTAGTCCCAATAAAAAAAACCGTTGATATAACACAAAAGAGGAAAGAAGAAGAAATCTTGGAGACAGGATAGGATCATTACAAAAGGAAATTTCCTGAAATCGCCGGACTGACTCCTGGAACGCCATATATATTTGCACACACTGCATCGCGCCCAGCTCAACGAAATCGAACATCAAGAACACTTCCTCTGTTACATTCCTGAGATTTGCCGAACCCGAAGCGAAGCCGAGAAGGGAGAGGAAAGCAGAGAAAGAGCGAAAGATCGAGCGACGAACCGAGGGAAACTCGAGTCGCCGGGTGTTCGGAGACGATGATGATGATGAACACGAACTGCATCGACTGCATAGACGTGCAGAACCCTGTGAAGATAAGCCAGGCCTTGGTCAAGTACCGCCAATGGGCCGAGTCCGACGCCGCGTACTTGAGGATGATCAGCGCGAGGAGCTCGAGGGACGGGGCTGGCGGCGGCGGCGGCGGCGGCCCCGTCGTCGACAGGTACGCGTGCCGGCAGAGGTTCCTGAGGAGCTACAAGTTCAGCCAGGAGGAGGAGACGGTGGCCCAGAGAACCAAGAAGTGGTTCAGGGCGAAGCGGAGCGGGACCGTCCAGTCGACGCCGAAGAAAGCGGGCAAGAACGAGAGCAGGGACCAGAAGAAGAAGAAGAAGAAGGGCAATGGCGACGGCTCTTGCTCGTTTCTTGAGGCTGTCTTCAACTTTCTGTTCCTGTGCGTCGCCAAAGTGGACGTCGACGATGTGGTTCTCCGGACTCGGCCGGCCAAGGCTTGAGAAGGGTCTCTCCTTTCTCAGGCGGAGATCGAAGCGTTTCTATGTTCTTTTTCCATTTTTCTTCTCAGACTGGGAGTATCAAGATGCATGTATTTGAAATAATGCTGCTGCTTCTGTGAACACTGTGACAAATCAAAGCGTTCTTGCTAGTTGGATCTTGTTGCTTCCCTTTCCTCATTATTCACAACAGAGAATTAACGTCCGTCTGTAATGCATTTGCTCATTCACTGGTTTTCTTCTACAATCGAATGCAATTTGATTTGGAGGGCGTCATTCTCTGGCATGATTCTGTTAGGAATATGATGAAGATGTGAAGTCCAGATTAAGTTCTTAATCGACTTATTACCCTTCAGTTCTTGCAATCGACAGCATTGGAGCATTTGATTACATGACAGTTACAATCAACAGGACTAAAATCGAATTTAATATTTCCCTTGCAAATATTATTAGATCCTCTAATATTATTAGGAAAATTTTGTGGCAATTATACTCTTGAACAAATTATAGACCCGAATTCTCACAAATTGCTTATTCCATTGTGATTGTCAACCCGATTTTGCAATATTTAAAGTCCTGATGGAAGTATCCAATCCTCAGTAGGAATGTCAAAATTGTACAGAGGGTGAGTACATCATGGTGAAAGGAAAGATCCGTTCTTATGGTTTCCACACGTACAATAACCCCTTTGCCAGTCAGATTGGTGACATTCTCTCGTTCTAGCCAAAACAGAGTTTCCTCTGTCTCTGCAACTTCCTGCAGCATGAACACCAAGGACAGCTTTCCCGTATGGAGTTCTTGCAGTTTAGTCCCTAATTTTAGGAGAAAAGGATGTGTAGCCAAAGCAAAACTGCCTACATAGCTATTTCAGAAGTCAGAATTAACCTTGTCAATTCAAATGCACAAGGGAGTTACACATTCTTGACAGTCTATGAAAATGAGACATTCTCATCAGTTACAGTCTACATTGAAAGAGTTCTTCCTAGAATCAGGTGTTACGTAGTACTCTACATGCAAACATTCACAAAGGTTTTCTTTTTTTTTTTGATGAAGAAATCCAGCTGAGGTATTGAGCAACATGTAGATCAGTTGATACAATTCTTCCTTCCAGGATGTAATCTCCCCATAGTATATTCATGTGGAGCCTGAAGGAGGTGGAGAAAACTGAATTCCTCTGCTAGTAAATTTCTGGGAACTTTCGTTTGCATTCCCCAGTTTCTGCTCATTTGACTCAATACTAAAGGTACAGCTATAATCTGTGAAAGTTTACGGCATCATTAGATGGATGTTTTGATGACATTCCTGCTTTGGTTCCATGACTCCTTTTGCATCATTTGAAAATCTGAAAGTATTTCCTCCGTGCGTCTGATCTTAACTCACTAAGTAGGAGGCAGGTCAAAATCTAATGTCAAATTTGGATGAAAACCATTACCTTGCTGATATGGAAGAGTGTGCCCAATCAATTTCTGATTTCGGTTTTAGCTTCAACTTTGCTTTTCATCTAACTACAACTTTGTTCATTCCTGCTTTCTCTAAAAATGCAAATGGCCGAAGTTGTTTCTATGTTCGGGAAGAAAACTCGAATACTTTATTCTTTAGGCATTGGTCTTTCCTTTTGCAGAATGATTAGCAAGCTTGTCCCTGTTCCATCTGAAAAAATTAGACCTCTCAATGTTGATTGGCGTTGGTCAAGTCATCATTAAAATGGTGATATTGACGAAAGAAAGCAAGCACTTTTAGTTGAACTGGAAAAGTTAACTTGGAAGCTGATGTACTTTCAACTTAAAATTTGAAGAATCTAAGTTCGGACAGAAAAGGAAGAGAGAAGTCGAAAGCTGGTTGACAAATGTGGACAAAAGGCAAAGTCTTATCTGTAGAGCGAGAAGTTTCCAAATGAAGATGAAAACTCACGTTTGAAACTGATGAAGAGCATGAAACAATCGACTAAAGAGGTGCAGGAACTCAGAAAGTGAGACAACTTTTCTGGCGAAGTGATGCTAATTGCCAAAGATACAGAAGAATAATAGCTGCCGACTGTGGACTTGTTAGGGGATGCTTCTTGGAAAAATCCGAGATATTCTCTCGCTTGAGGGATGACAAAGTGTTAAAGATCAAGGAAGGTAATGCAGCGTTCATAGTCTGTGAGATAAGATAAGGGAACGTCAAAGCCATATGCTGTCGAATGTTAACAATTATATTAAAAAGGCTGCAAAACTTTCACGTCTATTGAAGAGGCAAAGGCATGTCCTTTTACTGGATGATGGGTGGTCCTCCTATAATCTAGAGGAGGTGGGAATTCCCCTCGGTGTGAATGGCTGTAAGACAATCCTAATGATCAGTCACTGAATCTATGTGATCAAATGAAGTGCAATGAACTGAGGAAGCTAGAGCCCCTTCCCGAGGAATAAGCCTGGCGTTTGTCCATGAGGTATCTGGGGCATGATGTCATCTTCTCTCCTCAGGTAGATAGGGTTGCAAGATCTCTTGCAAACAAGTGCGTTGGTTTGCCCCTTGGGATCCTCATGTGTTCCGGAAGCATGAGAGCAACAGATGACATTGAATAGTGGAGAAATGCACTGACTGAACTAAGAGAAGCAAGGTTTAGTGCAGATCACACGGAAGAGGAGGTATTCAGAGTTTTGAAATTCTGTTACACTCAATCGAATGGGCCAGACCGTGCTATGGTGTTTCCAACAATGCGCACTGTGTCCAGAGGACTACAAATTTCAAGAGGGCACCTGATCGGTTATTTTCTCTGTTTAAATTCGATGATTTTGCTAGATTGGGGCAAACAGCTACGTAGTTTTTGTATTAGTCAATGCAGCTTCCTGTGACAGAGATGGTAACAGTAACTCATAGAGTCATTCCATTTCCAGGCGTAGTTCTGGAGAAGTAGGTGCTCCCTGTGTCACTTCATATAGTAATGCATAGCATGAATCTAAAAGATGTGACTATTTCACATCCTAGATGCAGTATAAAGATGCTAGATTACTTAGAAGATTACGTGGAGGATCAGAAGATTATCATCTAAAGACTAATTCTTTGGTATCAAATCGCGACCTTTTCCTGGATTTCCAATTAAAAGTCACCGACTGAGCGATCCGAACTTCGGAGCAGGAATGGTATGCAACTCCATAGATGCTACAAGCAAGAAACCCACCCATGCAACATGGAGTTTTCAAATGAAAGCTCCAAAAGCAGGTCATAAAACTCATGGAAGAGTCGGTATTTCCCATATAAATTGATCAACGACTGCAGTAGAAAAACATGCACAATCCACTGGCTCATGACAGAAGGTAAATGCTTCGGAAACATCAGTGTTTCAACAGATACTACCGAATAAAAAACAAAGCAAGAACTGCCGTGAAATTGCCACAAGTTCAAAACTGACAAGCTAGTCGCAACTGATCCACATCCTCGCTGATGATTTCCTTTACCTGAATTGTAGCAGCGAGGAAAGTCGGTTAAGATAACAAGATAAATATCGCATATAATCAATCAAGGACACGCTCTATAAGATATATGCATATATCCTGAGAGATAGGCGGAATCAACTAAATATCCTAACATTGGTCTCGGAGATTATCACTTTAACTCAGTCATCCCTGTCGATATGCCTGCATCATCTCGACAATGCGCACTCATCATCTCGGAAGCCTCCAAATACCCGATCAATTTCCGCGCCGAGGCAGAAGTGATATCCCCGACCATCGCACTCGCATCGAGCCTGAGATCCTCCGGGAGGCCTTCCATTAATTTCCTGACCACACCTTCCTCGCGCAGAGACCCGCCATAATATCTAATCCTACTCACCATCAACCTCAGCCTCGAGTAGTATTCCTGACAAGTCTCAAACACCTTCATCCTGATGCCGCGGTCGAACTCTTCCCGGTAAAACCGGAGCTTGGCAGCGCGCGCCCGTGGGTCCCCTTGGAACTCCACCTGCAAGATGTCCCACGCCTCCTTCGCGGTCGTCGCTTCGCAGATCCTCGGGAAGACTTCGTCGGTGAGGGCTTGCTGGATGGTGAAGAGGGCTCTCTCGTCTTGCAGATACGATGGTCCACGCCGGACGACGTTCCATAATTGTTGAGACTCGAAGTAGGTCTTCATCTTGATGCTCCAGAAGTGCTAGTTCTTGCCATTGAAAACCGGCAAAGGGAGTGCTTTATCCATCATGTTCTCCTTGGGCGAACTCATGAGGGGCCGAGGTTAAGAGCTCGTTTAGTTTCCGGGGGTTTATATAAGGATGGGATGCCCGGAGATTTCGGACGCCGCCCACGACTCCGTCCCTCGCTCTCCCATTCAACGCGTGAGGATATGTTTAGAATTGCATACTTATCCTGTAAAAAAGAAGAAGAAGAATTGCATACCTGTATAAAAAAAAAAAGAGAGAAAAGAAGAAGAGTTGAACGGAAAAAGGTGGAAGCTTCAGGAAAAAGGTGACCGAAGCTTGAGTTGGGATAGAGGAAGAAGAGAGAGCTTTCGGGAAGAGAAGAAAAGAAAGAAAAGAAAAAGAAAAAAAAAAGGATATAAAAGGAAAAATGTGGAAGTTTCAGCTGAGAGTGGCCTGAGAGCTTTTGGGAAAAAGAGAAAAAAAAAGAGATAAAAAGGAAAAGAAAAAGTAAAAGTTTCAAATGAAAAATGTGGAAGAGTGACAGAGAGCTTTCCGGAGAGAGGAAAAAAAGAAAAAGAAAGGGGAGAGCTCGAGCCGAACATAGGGAAAGAAAGAGAGGGAGAGGGAAAGAAGAAGAAGGAATAAAGAAGAGAGGAGAGCTCTGCAGGGGCCTTGTCAAGCCGATTCGACTTGGTATTGCAACACCTGCTAAGTGCTCATACCCCTCGTTCGTTCAATCGGAGTAGTTTCGAATTTAGGGTCTAAAATATGGAATTATTGGATATTTGAGCGGCGAAATCTGATTTTTGAGTCATCGAGCTGCTTATTTTTATAGAAATGATAGTTTAGGATATTGTGAAACTGTAAGATTTTACGGATCTCGATTTGAGATTACGGTTTGCTCGGAATGAAATTTTGAAATTTCCCGCACGTGATGACTAGTGCATGTCAGGGCATTTTGGGGCCATATTTCATCGATTTTTTGCTTGATTTTGGGGCGGTTAAAGTAGGGTTCTTGGAATACGTGGAAAGAGCTTTCTATTGACTATAAGAATGTTTAAAATGGGGCTTGGTGGAGAAAGTTACAGCGTGATCAAGTTTCACGCTCAAGCTCTGCATTGTGAATGACTTAAATAATCGCTTTGGATATGCGATTTGTTAGCGCGTAGGCGTTGTTTTATCGATGAATAAGTTTGGTTTAGTAAAATCGTAATTAAGATAGAGTTTTACTCAATGTTAATATTATTTCTCGCATATTTGATATGATTTAAGTGGGTTCCGAGTGAGTAATTTTTCTAAAAATTTGTCATTTTCAAAATGATATGGATTTGAGATATTATGAGTTATGAATGCTATCTTTCCTAAAAATTTTGATCGAGCATTTACTACATTTTGATATATATGAACAATGTGAAAATTGTTTGGTAGAAATATATATTTTGTTTGATGAACAATATTAAGAAATATTATGTATTTTGAATTTGTGAATTCTTTTGAGAAAGACTCACGAGAAATCATTGATTTTAAATATGGTATATGAAAAGTTGCATATTGATTTATGAAATGGTTTACGAAGTGGAATTTGGAATAGTTTAGGAGACGTATTGTGATTTATAAAGTATGATTTTAAAGAGATTAATCAATGGACTCGACCATTAATATTTGAATTGCGATGGTGAAAAGTTATGGTGTGGTTATTAAACCTGATTTGTAAAATAGTTTTTAATCTGGGCTTTATGGCTTATGGATAATATTGTCACGGATTGGTGTTAATGCTCAATATCGCTTTGAGCCTAATGAAGCGCTTGTGGGTATGTGTATATTAATCTAAGATATTCTTGTGGGTCAAGTCACTGACTTATAGTAGGGAGACGAGACTTAACCAAAAGGGGAGTCTTGATCGCTTTATCACGTGGTGTTATAGGTGACCATGGCTGAATATTTGAGCTGAATTTGGTCAATGGAGTAAACCATTGACCTGTGATATGAGTTTGGTCAATGGAATAAGCCATTGATATGTGATTTAAGTTTAGTCGATGGAATAGACTATCGACATATGGTTTTATATGAGATGGATCAATGAAATAGACCATTGATGTATAGCATAAAATTAACCAATGGAATAGACTATTAGCATAAGTTAATGAGATTAATCAACGGATTACACTATTGATGTTTGTTTTGATATTATTGTGAAATAAATATTCCTATCATAAATATAGCTATGTTGAAACATTTGTGACTTATTCTCCTATTATATATTTGTTTTATTATGAATTTGGGGTTAAAAGTGTTGCAATTTGTTTGTAAATATGCATAGTGGGTGTTCGATCCACTTAGAAGAGATACATTACTCACTGAGTTGTAATTTGCTCATCCCTCTATTCTTCCAATCTTTTCAGGTTTTTCAGCTACGATAAGTAGTACGAGAGCGATAGCCATAAGAGGACTTTTGGGAGCTGGGAGCTTAGAGGCTGTGTCCTTGGATGGCTGTGTCACCCCTTTTTGGCTAGGATTTGGGGCGTGACATATCCTTTCTTAATAAATGGCAAAACCCATTGATTATACCAAATCATTTATAACTCAACCCATAAGATTGTGTTTCATTGTGTGGATTGAGATTTTCTCTAGATCGTAGAAATATTCAATCAAATATTTAATGCAACCTATGATAAGATTTGAGATTTTGAAAATCTGCGATATAAGGATAAGATTGAAAATATTTTTTAAAATCCTTTTTATTGGAAAATCTTTGAGAATACCATCTTTGACGGGCTCCTCCTTGCTCGTGTATGTGAGGACTCAAACTCTCTCGACCACCAATGTCATTCATAAAAATATAAAACAAACATGACGATCGAATATTTGATTTAGTTTAGCAAAATAAAAATATCAACCGTTGGAGATGAGAGGATTGGAAATGCAATAGAAATATACCCAAAAGGAATGTCGGGATCATTTTAAGAATGTTATGCTTTAATATAAAAAAAGAAAAGAAAAAGGACCAGCCCTTGTTTTCTTTTTCTCATTTATATTCAATTATCTATTTTTATGAATATTTATCATGGAGAAATGCGAAGATTATTATAATTCTATTTCATGCCCACGTCTCTGTCGCTCGCACTCCCCATGCAGCGCGTGAAGGTTTAGTTTTCGATGAAAAATACCTCTCTACATTTAAGAATTGCATAGCTTATCCTTTCTTAATACACGGCAAAAACCCCTTTATTCCGAATCATTCCTAACTTAACCTATAAGATTGTTTGTGGTCCAGCTTCAGATTGCGATAAGGTAAGACAAAAGAAATTTGAAATCCTCCAAATGTCTTCTGGATTGTAGAAACATCTAATCAAATGTTTGGTGCAATCTAAGATAGGATTTGAAATCTTTGAACATTTGCACCCTAAAATAAGATTGAAAATATTTTAAAATCTTTAACTAAATAAAGAATTGAAAATCTTTAAATTTTTTTTTTGAAAATCTTTGAAAATCTCATCGTTAATAGGCTCTTGATATATGTGATGACTCTAATCCTCTCGATATCTTGAAAAAAAAAAAAAAAAAAAAAAACTCTCAACCACTGACGACAACATGCAGTCTCCCAAGAAATTGACCTCGGGGGCTAGAGACTTTCAACAACCCCGCTCCCATTAAGCAAAATTTTGAACTGTAGCACACTTATTGAATGCTTAGTTCAAAGTCGACCAAGAAAGATATCGTCAAACAATGGAGGTCAAGAATGAGCAATCAAAGGTGAAGTAGAGAGATGATCGAGAGATGATTTAGTGATTGTGGAAAAAGTTGGCAAATCGATTGCGAGATAGAGGGAGCCACGGATGAAGTGGTAAGCCCTAGCTTTCCAAGTAAGCTGTGAACGAGGGCACCAACGAGGATACTCGAGGACACCGGAGTGACAGGCTGTTGTGCTGTGAGAGTGGGGGTCGGGTGCTGCCAATAAGAAATGCCAAGGACAGCAAGACTCGCCCTAAGGTGGGGTTTTCTTGGTGCATGATAATTGTTAAATTAATTTTAAAATTTCATATTCAATCGGGGTATATCCTATCACTACGCCGGATTTCTTATTTGATATTTTATCCAGATATATCAAGTTTATCTGATATAGAGATCGTAAGTAAATATTAAATAGGATGGATTCAGATTTGGACCATCAAATGTAGCCTAAATACTTTGTTTTAAACTAAGAAAATACATCCAAAAATCCTAAGTTGCATCCATCGTGACGCAACTATCTCCAACTTTTTTCATATCACCAAAATTGCTAAACTTGTACTCAACCAAAAAAAAATTCTAAACTTTGACCATCGTGACAACAATACCCCAAACTTTTTTCATGTCACCAATACCCTGATCATGTGGAATGTGACAAAAATTCATGGTAATATTGTCATAGTTGACATAATTCGGTTATTTTTTTAGTTATCCAAATCAAAATCGAACAAAACTGAAAATGCACGAAATTTCAGTTCAGTTCAATTTCGATTTTGGCTTAGTTTTTCAGTTCGGTTCTGACAGTCCTACCGGGACGTCTATACCATTCCCCGTCAAATGTGAATGATCCTATTAAGCAGGCTGCAGAACTTTAATGTCTATTAAAGGGGCAAAGGCATGTCCTTATACCGAATGATGGGTGGTGCTCCTATCATCCGGAAGACATGGGAAATTCCCCTGTTGTGGACTGTAAGATAATCCTAATGACTCGGTCATTGAACGTCTGTGATCAAATGTAATGCCAAGAACTGATCAAGCTAGAGCCCTTCCCGAGGAAGAAGCCTGGCGTTTGTTTATGAGGAATCTGGAGCACAATGACAGCTTCTCGCCTCGAGTAGAAAGGTTTGCAAGATCTGTCGAACGTGAGTGCGCTGCTTTGCCTTTTGAGATCACTGTGTTTTCCGGAAGCATGAGAGGAACGAAAGACAATGAAGAGTGAAGAAATGCACTGAATGAACTGAGAGTAGCAAAGTTTAGTGCAGATCGCATGGACGAGGAGGCATCTAGAGTTTTGCCAGATTGGACAAAGGCCGCCTCACCCTAGGTCCTGCGTGAGGTCATTGCCGCCTCGACTGATAGATCTCACCATGGATCTCTATTCTTGTTCGAGTGTACATTTTTTTTTATCCTGCAAATTAATGGTATCTATTGCTATTGGAAAGTGTAAAGAACTTAAAACTACTCGTGAGTTACTCCACATCAACTGATAGATTGCTTGAACTCAACTAGCTCTTCTTGATCATTCTCGAGTTCGAGTGCTCTTAAGTATAAACTCCAATCTAGCTCGAATACAAAAATACCTGAGTCGAGTAGCTTTCCGAGCTAATCTACTATTTCATGGACTTTGACTTTATCCATACACAATACGCTTATCAATAATTGTATACATCATGAAAAGATACATGGCATTCCTTTCTAATTTCATCGCATTTAGAGTACAAGCTCGCGCTAGAATTCGAGCCTGAGCTCTAGCATGCGCTCAAACTCGAAATGTCTAGAATTTAAGCTTAAACTCGACTTTAGAACTTTAGTTTAATTCTAAATCGATTCAACTTGAACTCAAGTTCAGGGGAAACTTTAGTGAGTCAAAGTGGAGCATGAGAAATCAAACTCGAGCCAAGTATTAAGTCATGCATGATCAAATGAAGCAGAGTCGAGCTTGAGAATTAATTCATGTCGACTGCAAAGAACAATGACAACACCATAATGAAAACGATAGTAACTTCCACTTTCTCATCCAATCACTGTCAGTTTCCAAGCACATGGCAGAAGTAAAAGGAGCAAGAAAAAACCAACTTTCTTCCTGATTCAAAACAGGCATCAACGTCAACATATGAAGAAAACTATATTTGGCCTGACAGGAAAAAGGGTTGTCCTCGCGTTTGCAAATTTAAAGAGAAGAAAGAATAAGAAAAAAGTTACTGTCTACAACTATACCAGCACAACCTAATAACCGACAACCCGGCCCTATCTGAAAACTGCAAACTGTGCGGATGTGATGCTAGATATATTTTTCCAAGACAAAACTTTCTTATGCTGGCAAGACAGCGAGAACATGACGTCAATATAGACGACCACGGCAGTTGGATGCTTCACAGTGGCAAGGAGCACCCTCTCCAGGAAGAACTTCATAACAATAGTCGTAGGTTAACTCCTCACCTGAAGCTATCTGCTCATTGAAAAAGAAAATGAAAAGGGCAATATTCAGTACATTAGACCTAGATAAAAGAAGCAAAAAAAGAAAAAAACATAGTAATAATAAAAAAGAGAATCCCCACTTTAAGAAAGACTCTGTGGCATGCAAAACAAACCAAGTCTGAGGATGATGGCCTATCTACTGCTAGGAATCAAAAGGTAGAGTCTAGAACACCCTCTTGAAATGTGGTTCTTTCCATCATCAAATTGGATAAGCAAACATACAGGTACAGTATGACAACATAATGGTACCTTGGCAGTCTCAATTGCAAACAAAGCTAAAACATCAGAAAGGAGGATCCCAGAGAGCACTTACGTCTCGGCTTGCATAAAACCCAATATGTGCACGATGGCTTTCCATGCTTTCCACGAGAACTCGATGATTCAATAGATTAGGTGAGCAGCTACAAAATAAAAATGTTAATCAATATGGCTGCATGTGACAGGAGATGGTCACTGTAGTTGTAGTCTTCTGACTTGTACTTGTATATATAGTTCTTAAGAAGTGCATCTTCCCTTCCTATCTCCTTTATCTCAAAGCCATATAGCTGAACCTCAAAAACCTATCTCCTACCGTATCTTTGAGGCAACCTATAGAAATACTAGGATGTGCAAATAATTGGCAGAGGACATCAATGATGTCTATATTCTTTCCATTATGACCTCCACACTTTCATTTGAATTTTCATTTTGTCACTTCAGGCAAGATACTCACAGATTTACATTAATAAATCAGTGTATATCATAACATATCAATTATTGAAAAAAGTACAGAAGATAATTGGAAGAGTCAATTTCATAACATTTGTAACCTACCTGTGATTTATGAAGCGAGAAACATTTCCATACTTCGTCGCATCAATCACATACTTGACCTCTTCTTCAGTTAATCTGCTCTTATCCTTTATATGGGAGTTGATGTCATATTGATAACTGCCACCTTCTTTGCCATCACACCTGAATCATAAAAATTGCGAGTGATGCATATTCCACAACCAAGCACGAACCATCAAAACTGGATAGGCTTGGGAAAAGGTACCTCTTGCGCCTATTATCAGCCTCTGAGTCATCTAAAACTTCCCCAATACACTCACATACAAATGTTCCTCGCGAGATTGCTTCCCCTGCCCGGACTGCCCAACCCTGCGAATTTGACATAATCAGCAAACCGATAAAACTCTTCAGGGAAAGAACACCAGAATTACCTTTTTTCTGTTCTGAAGACTTCCAATTTTACCCGAACTCCTCTCTGCAAAACTCTATTGTGACAAGTCTTGCTGCAGCGGCACATGTGATTGCACTCATATACAAAGTACCCCTCCTGCATAAGTTTGCAAAATGCATGACATGGGGCTCAAAGACAATGTATCACCAAGCTAGACACGTCAACTAGACTCTAACTACAGGTTACAGGGAGATGGTGCAACAAAGGAAATTAAGAGCGAAAAATCAAGGCTCAATTGCAACTACAATCCTGATTTATCGAATCTGTAAAAAAGTCAACCATAATGTGCCCTATTTGCCTGCATTATACATAAATAATACACACATAAACTTTTTGGGCAAAATGTTATGGCTAAGATTGGCAATATTAGAAAAAATTTAACGAACCAAAATAGTTCCCATAATAATTAATAAATAAAGTATAATGCAGTATTCACTTGCAGCAAATTGAAGCTAGTTTACTTTCTCTTCCATTTCAACTCAACAGAGTTTCAGACATCACTTTCAACTCAATGAGTTAAGGACACTTTGAGAAAAGCTCCAGCGGCATTTATATACTTCTCAGACAGCATTATGACAAAACACAATGACTCTTTCTAAGCAAAATCTTTACTGGAATTCAGAAGACTTCACAGGTTTGGAGGTGCAAACTTTGACAGAAACAATGTCTTACAAAGGGAACTTGCAATAAATCAAAAGGTTAGGCCTGACTGCAAAATTTGAAAGGATAAAGGAAGCACATGTGGCACTTCAGAATCAAACCAAAAAATGGAACAAGGAGAACAGAGAATGAAGATTCCAAAGTCCAATACTTGACAGAAATTTTAAAACACCAATCTCTAAATTCTGACATACTATGTATCAAGAGAGGGTTATGAAAGAAGTGATTTAAGCATTAAGTCAATTTGCGGGAAACAAATTCTGCCTAAGGATCAGATATGCACCTTTTTTCATGCTGCACAAATTACAACTAGCATACATAAGTCCAATTAAGCATGTCAAATGTTAAACAATCAGCAACTTCAATAAAAAGCACTTTCAATTTCTGCAGCTGCCAGCACCTTCAACTATTTCTATGAGCATAGACCCTAGTAACAAAAGACCCAGGAAATTGTTAACCTCAACAGTACCTCCAGTATGATGTGACCAAACTCGTCATAGGGGAATCTTCCATGCATGGACCTTCCATAAATGTCTTTTGCATCTTCATTGTCATTATCGAAAAGGTAAACATGATCACATGCTTCTTGTCTGCATGAAAAATTCTTGCAAGTGCATCCAAATTGGAAACTCTGCAAATTCAGAAAAGAAGAAAAAGACATCGAATTGTCATGAGCTCATCCTTGATCAGTACATACTACCTTTTTGTAACACTAAAAAACCTACCTCTGTTTCAAAGGCAGCAGATCGGTCAACTACTGGCTTTGTAACATAAGTAAAGCTCTCCCAAGGCATGGAACATATGGCATTTTGGCCTTCAGCTCCAACAACATGAAGAGAATCCAAAAGCCATTCATCTACCACACAAATTATTGGAACTGATTCACGCCCGAAGCTTATGTCTTCACACAAGACAATGGCATTTTGCAGTGTCCTGGATTTTAATTGTTGCGAGTCAATGACATAGTGGCTCTCATCCACTTCCCACTCGTCATCCAGATGCTCCGCTAAATGTCGAGAACTATGGTCGACATTACCCTTTGAAAGAGGGATCAATGAAGACAACACATGGGGATCGTCCTCTGGTTTACATCCATTAGGACAAACAAAATCATCTAAGTGCCAGCTAATGTGAATATTGTTCTCACTGCATAGTTTGGCTGCCTTCAAGTAAAAGCGTTCAGGCAATACTCCATACATCTGCTCAAGCGAGGCTTTAATGCTGTACTTGCAGCAAGCAGAGCGAGCAATAGATAAAACATCCAAATTGCTTGGCCGACATTTTGTTTTCTGAATATGAGAGAACAGTATTTGTGCGATTCTTATGCATTCAGATTCTGCCAGCCTGGTATATCTGGCTACTTCTGTTACATGAGGCTGCAAATTTGTTACCATGGAGCTAAGTGATTTCGATGCCTGGATACGCTTTTTCAAGCTAGCCCTATTTCTGATCCTGTAAGACGCCGCTCCCAATGCTTTTTTAAATCTTGGGCGACTAAGTCTCCCTGATTTCATCTGATAAGCATAGTAACGTACACCTTTCTTTGAAGGCCGAGAACTGGCTAAACTTGGCCCCATATGGGCAGCTTGATGATGACGGCCGAGATCTGGAAGCAAATTAAATTTTAACCCACAGAACCTGCAAACAAACTTTCGCACGCCACTTGCTTTTACAGTGTTATTTTCTGTAGAGGCTAAGTCTGCAGGCTCGAGTTTCGAAGGTTTATCCTCCACTGCTGAGGGATTGTGTTGTCGATCAACCTTTGACCATCTGAATTCTGAAGGATGAACAGAGAGGACATGTGACCATAGCTCCTCCGTGTTTCCAAAATGGCTTCCACAAGGAATACACTGAAGAAGCTTGCACTGCTCCACAAATTGCACATGGTGTCTCTCCTGCACATGGGTTTCCAAAACCTTCTTGTTGGTATAAGAATCAAGGCAAATGGCACAAGCATAGCCTCTAAACAGCCACTGCGCTTCCTTCTTATGTCTGTCCATCCAATGGCTACCAAGGACTTGATCACTGACAAATTCTTCCGAGCAAATCTTGCACTTGATCGCTTTTTCATCGCCGTTGCTACCGTCATCTGTCAATGGTAACGTAGCCTCTTCTTCCATTTCTGGCAGAACATCTTGTCCATCTTCAGTGGCACCACAGCCCCAAATTCTTGTTAGTCTCTCTTTTTCAGAGCAGACCAACTTCATGAGAAATTCCCCGACATGAAGATCTTTGGAAGCTTCAGATAGGGCCCACTGGAGTTGCACTTCCATGGGAACTGGGTTCCGAAGAGACAAAATGCTTTTAAACAGCCTAAAGAATAGCTCACACGCCTGATGCAAATGGATCTTTTGTTCCTCAGAGGAGCAATCCCCCAAAAGCTCTAAAAACACTTCTTTCGAAATTATCCTACTCTTACCATTCCTCGCTCGTTTAAGCCAGCTTGGAAGGTGCTTGTCACAGTACAACGAATAACGACTTGGATTATCCATGCATCGCTCAGTCTTATCGGGCGATAACAAGCCAATACAATGGGGGCCGCCTCTGTACCATTAAAATTTCTACCAGAATGCTCTGGCATCTCACCTAAGCCTTTTCCTGTTGACAGTGAAACTGAGACAGGATCAGCTCGGACAAGATTTTGAACTCTCCCCACTTCCACACCTTTAGAATACACATTTTCTGACCTCCAGATACTCTCTTCATGCTTTCTCTTGTGTGAATTTTCTAATGCAACTGAGCTTTTAGTACGGTCAGTTTGAGGCCTGTGCTTCTTACAGAATGTGGAGCCTGGGAGAGAACGGTGCTTACATTTCGTGCCTAGTACTGTGGTTCCTTGACAGGGTGGTGTTTCAACAGGAGGCGTCCTTTCTGCTTTAGCTGAACTACCCAAAAACCGAGAGGCCAAATGCACACAGCAGTAAACATCACCTTCATTGGCTGACCTAACGCATTGCCTTCCTTTAGATTCAATAAAAGCTACACACTGCCGACTCTTACCACCGGTAAATAAGGGCTTTTTAGTGACCGTTTCATTTACAGGCGTCATCTCCACACCTTTTGGGAGATTCAACCCGATATCATTGGCATGGTTTGAGTCACCGTGTTTGCCCTCCACAACAATTTTGTCCCATTCAGCCACACTACTGGGTGAAGCCATTGCTTCGCCACCTACACCTAGAGGATCATGTTGACGAGGTTCAGACCCTAAAGCAGCACCATTGACAGTGTCTCGAGAGTTGAAAAATTCAGAATCAATCTCGACAGTTGCAGCCTCTTCAGATCCTTTGCTTTCTATCTGAGAAGCATGCACATCTGCACGACGAACTTCAAGTTTGGGCCTTTTCCTATTCATCTGGAGGTTGGGGACCATGGGATCGCCATTGTCTCGATTGTCAATGTTTGCACCAGTAAATTCAGGATGAGACGTTGAGAACAATTTCGTAATATCATGCTTCCAGGTTCTCCACTGAGAATTCAGCAGGGGCTGCATTGGAGCCTCCAAGGAGTTGACCTCCTTCCACAAGACAGAATCAGACAATTCCTGTAACATACAACAACATTAATCCAAGTTCATCAGCAAATAATATATAAACATATTTACTTCGACATTTGAAAGAAAAATATTGGTGTCTCCATCTTGGTATGAGGCGTTTGATAATAGCATAGACTGGTCAACCCATGCTCACATTCTTTTCAAGTGTAGACTGCTGAACCACCCCATCAAAAAATCACTAAATAGGGTTGAATGAAGTGCAGTGTCATTTCATATAATGACAAACGAAATCAATTATGGATGTTCAAACATGCTGCAATGTCTGCTTTCAAGGGGCCAGATGCCATTCCAACAACAATCTTTCTATAAAAAGCTTCCACACTGTCTTCCGACGCAGCTCATGTTTTGCTAGAAACAACACCAAGTGTCCCATTTCAACAATTTGCCAAAGAGAACTAAACTGGAAAGTACCAGATTACAGGCATTTATAAGTCATAAGGAAGATAAACGAAATAGTTTGAACCATCAACACATTGAGAAACAGCAAATCCAAGATTTCCCCATGAGATGCTACCATTATATTCTGATGTTTGATTCTCTCAATAAATATATGTTAATGATCCATAACTGATAAAAGATAAGGCAACTTGTCAGATATCAAGCAAAGAGAAATACAAGGAAAAGCAATTGGATGATTGGTAAACTTCCTTTCAAAATGAATCTCAAAGGAGTACTTGATATATCATCCAAGCACAACAAGGAAGATAGATGAAGCATAAAAATTACCTCTGTCAACATTTCAATGGTTTCAGCGCTGTCTGCCTTCTGACACCTCTGTGTCCAACTAGGAAATGCTTGCTGTAGCCATTCAGAACTTATGTAGCACTGCAATATCATCTGCAGCATAAATTAGCATTTGTTCACCAACCGCAACTTAGAAAGAAGCAGCATATCTTGATATTTCAATTATAAAAAGTAATTCTGATGACAGATATAGGCCTTATATCTTTACTTCAATATTAGATTTCATATCTGCCATGTTGGACTTGCATTTTGAACATCTGCATTACCACGCTTCTATGCAATTGGAGTTAACTCTCTACCCTAATCTGCATCATCTATTAGGAAATCTTACCAGGCCAACCATGTAATAACTACAAAGTAGCCTAAGGACCCAATCCTAAGCATATTAACAAGCTTTAAAACTATCTGAAAAAGCATAAAACAAAGTGCAAAGTGCATGTTTTGAAGGTTTTCAGAGAATAAGGGGGTCCCTACAGAAAATATCAACATAAATAGCCCTTATCATGATAAACGCTTTCGATGGTCCTCCTATTCAACCAAAATTTTAGCTAACCATTAGCAATAATTCCTTCCTTCCTGTTCAGATGAGGAGCATCATGACACCAATTAGATCAAGCTAAGTTTCCTATATGCCTATTGCTCTTGCACAAAGTATTTTTTGGAAAAACATGGAAAATTTTTTTTAAAAAAATGACACCATTAAGTAAGACTGATTACGTACAGATGTATGTAAATAGCACATAGATTCAACTGTGTATGTCTGTGCGTACAACTAAAAAGAATGCCACTAACAAAAACTAATTAAATTCCAAGATCCTCATTCTTAAGCATGATCAGAAAAGAAAGTTACAGTGTGCAGCTTCAAGAGCATCCTTCCAAGGTCAGTATAACCAGTGCAGTGAGATGCTTCCCTAGCAAACTCCTTCCAGACAAGTACATCCCTTGCAGCCTCTATCAAGGCCTAAATGAGATTGAAATTTGAATATTGATTAAAAACATGTATGTGTACAATAAGATTGAGAAATCAAACAAAACCCATCAATCCCATTATGAGAAGTTGGAATAGAACTCCATTACCTCTAGGTGCAACTGATCGACAATATTTAACATGCCAACAGCTAGCTTCCGCATTATAAACCGGCGTGCAACTGTCAAATCTTTGACCGTTTTTATTCCAGCTTTATGTGTCCTATGAGCAATGGGCTCTGGAAATTCATAAATAGGACGGACGAGAAGCATATCCGCCCATGAGTAATTTCTTGTGTGTGGGAAAAATATGACAAAGTACTTCTTCCTCTCATGAGTTGGCTTGGCTTTCAAAGTAGATAATGGCCAGTCAGCCCTTTCACATTTTATTCCTGCTTGCCATTTCCCTCTCCACTATATTTAGACAAACACAGAAAGGAAGAAAGAGATACAGAAGAAAAAAATCAGGGTTTATCTTGTTGATGGTAAACCTTAAAACCTTCTAACTTGTAAGAACTAACACTCTCCTCTCCTCTTCCTTCCCACTATACCCTGAACCTGTGACCTTGAGGACAGACCTTTTTAAGTTCCACCCAAAGGCACGAGGAAGGATGCTTGCTACTGTTAGAAACTCAATAAATGCTACAAGAGGTCTCTCTTTGTACATCGTTTCAGTGCATTGGGAGACATGTCCATGCAATATCCCGTTGACACGGGTTTAATGGTTGAAATAGGTCATAACTACGGAACAAATAAACTAGCAACCAGATTGAGTTAATCCAATTAGCTGATTTGTCTAGGCTGACCCAGTAAATCTCAACAAATATTTGACTGCCATAAAATCTCAAAGCCAGTGAAACCAAACTAAAAGTGTCCAAGTGAGATTGTGCAATAAAATATGTGGAACACTACTGCCAAAATTTAGGGTCAATCAAGAAATGAGTTCTTATATAATCCCAAAAAAGACTACAATAAATTTGCTAAACACTAAATCTGTAGAAACCAAAATTTGGTAAAAAGAAAAACAAATCAATAAAGAACTTCCAGTAAACACAGTCAGTGGACAATGAGAATATAACCGCAAGTCAATGGACTTTACTGTAAGGCCAAAACCCAGTAATACTTTAAAGTATGTAGAAACTATTTAACCGGCTCATCCAAAATGGATTCACATGCAATGCCCTTCTAGTACAGGTTTAAGTCATTATTGTAGAGGAATTTCAAAATAATAGAAAAGGAAGACTCCAGCCATTGAGAAAAACAATCTGACTATTACCTTCACCCATAATGCTAAAGATTCATCTCCTTCTAGCCACTTAGGCTCAGAAACTGATGATTCTCCATCCCTGCTATTGCTTGGCAGTTCACCTTCAATAGTATCCACAATTATTTGAGAATTCTCAGAGGCCAATAAAGATTCAGTGCAATAGCTCTGTTCATTTATGTTACTTTCTTCAAAATCAAGAGAACCACTAGATGCTTTTGGGTCATCCATTGAGCAATCAGAATGTGAAGCTCCACCCAACTGGTCCTCAAGATCACGTGTAGGGTGGACTGCTTCTGCACTGTCAACTCGTACATCATTTCCTTTACCATCCACAGTAAAGAACACAGCATCTACTTTGCCATCCGAAGCTTGAACTTGTTTCTCGGATTCAACGTAGACAGATTCTCTGTCATGGACAGCATTTGCCCCTGAAATCTGTTGGGAGCAATCTGTTTTTCCAGCATATGGTAAATTTGCACGAGGGAGCCACTCCATAATCCACAATGAATGCAGCTTAACACTTGAATGCTATCAACCTACAGGTTGCTAAAGTAAGGCAGCTTCTAGAAAACAGGAGAGACGATACTTTCCCGGCAAAACGATGCTGCTCAAAATCATTGAAAATTGCCCTGAGCATATGCCAACACCATCATACCCATATACAAGTAAGAGGAAGAGAAATTCTTAAGAACAGCTTGAAAGCCAGTTAACTTATTGCACAAAGCCAGGTTTCTTCTGCAGATTCAAGACAAACGCTTTACTAAATTGATGACGAAGAATCTCACAGGAAATCAGGGACATAAGCTATTAATATGGATTATATCACAGTACAGACAGCATTCCAAGCTAAATCAACATACCAAGGATAACCTGCTTATCCTTTTCATGCCAATTTATGCGATTTCTCATGCATACACACGATACACCTAGGTATCTATCTTTTCCGAAAGTGAAAAATGAAATAAGAAACATCATGCTTAGAGCACTCACACATTTTAGACAGATTACAATGCACAGAATGAGTTGAAGAATTTAAAACAGAAAAAACAAAAGAAAATATTTGAATTTGCCACAGGAACTTCATTTGAACAACCCATCTCCTAGAATCATTGACATGCAAAGAACCAATTGTATAGTCCTATAATGGAGTTAGAATGGCAGTTACTTTCTTCTCAGACCAAAAGTCACAGAGAGATTCTCTGTCCCTAATGCAACAGAAGCTGGTAGTTTCGGGTTGGACCACCTCAATCAATATGCCTTATCAGAAGAGTTTCGTTACAACATAATAAAGTTTCCACAATAATCAACTGAAACTACCACCAGGTCTAAAAATCAATTGCTTCATGCCAAAGAGGAATGAATGAATCCACACGTCTGTCCATGTACCGACCAATCGCTAGATGGTCAAAAGTGTTCACTTTCTACGCTTTTCAAAAATTTTATTAGAAAATCCTCAATCAGAACTATTGCCTCCTCCTGATTTAGGTCACACAAAAACTACTGCAAGATCATGCAATCTTAAATCTTCAACTCAGCTTTTATTTTTACAGTGCAGTTTAGTTGTTAGAATGGGCAACAACGGGAGGGTAACTCTTTTACGAATCGCTTATAAGATAAGTATGATTAACTCATGTCCTCCAAGGAAACCATTCGAGATCATCAACTACATCACAGAAATCTTATCAAAATGCCATAAATGTTAAGCAAAGAGAGTACTATACATTGCAGGAATTGGCGGATCAACATCATTTTAGAAGTGGTCGGCTTGTTTCGTTAGTAATAAATCACTTACCATCCAGACTTACCAAAGAAAATAAAGAAATCTAGTAAACCGGACAACCATATATAAACACAAGAATACTTCTCTTAACTCAAAACACCACAAAGAAAAATCGAATCGAAGCACAAAACTCCATAGAATTGCCATATCGGCAATCAAAGTAACTCCACATGAGTGATTGCCAACTATAAAACTCTGAACTCAACATCAAAATTAAACCTTAATGAAAAAGCGTTAAAATTTCTGCAATTTCACTAATACCCAGGCGACAAAACTGGAGTTATCAACGTCCCAAGTCACATCCTCATGTAACATCACAGACAAAACCGTTACATAAGTTTCCCCGGCCAAAAAAAATGGGGGCAAAACGGAAATACAAAATCAAAACTTGCCCAACATGCAGAAATCGTAATCGAACCAATGTGATAGCCTCTGGTCGGAGAAATTAGCGGATAACCCTTGATCAGAAGAAAGAACAATGCTTTTCGAAACCCTAAACATCTGGCAGAGTTAATTAAGGATGAAATTGCTCGAAAGGGTACACTGTATCCGCATCTGCGAGTCGATCGTCAACAGTAATCACATGCTTCAAGTTCATCCTAGCAAGACGGTCCACATCCCTCGAAAAAAACCCAAACTTTCGAAAAACCCACGAACCAAAACTTGGAATTAAGGCCTTGAATTCACGAATTGGACATAAATTTGCACACTTTGGATAATTTTTCTTTTTTTTTTCTTAGCGCATGCAACAATTGGGTGGGCGGGTGTGTGCAGGTGCAGCTAGAGCTAGGTCACACCACGATGGAGTTCACAGAGACAAAAAGGAAGATGGCACAAGAAAAAGGCCTAGAATCGAGATTGCACGCCACAAATAATGACAGACATGAACGAATGTAATGTGGTTTATGTGGCTGCATGTCGATGATGTCTGTATTTTACCTCTAAGGAAGGGGAGACGGGGGTGTTGCACGAAGACCACCACCATTTGCCATTGTTGTTGATGTTGTTTGTCTTGTTGGCTTATAAGACCAAAGGGAAAAAAAAAGGGGATTAGGCAAAAATCGTGGGGGGGTTCTGTCAGTTCCTTCCTTAGACAGAGAAAGGAAGGCAGAGGCAGAGGCAAAAAAGCAACGACATATGGGTCTGTCTGTGTTGTGTACCTGCTTCGAACACCTCTCTACTAATCGTGCGATATATCCCCTCAATCGAGCACTAGAGCGTTGGCTAGCAATGGTGATTGGATATAAGACCAGAGGAACATATAAAAAAAGTGGGTTTGTGTTGTGTTGTGTTGGGTTGGGGGAATTTGCTGGGATGCTGGGTAATGATGTTACCTGTACAGAGGCCTTAGGTCAATAAAAGAAAAAGGGGGCTAATTTCGGAATACCCCAAAGGGACGGCAAAAAAGAAAATCGAAATAAAAAAAGAGAAAAGAGGAAGGAGATTTATTGCTGAAATCTTCTCCTAAAGGTGATGGAGATCTAATGAGGGCTAAGAACTTGGTCAAAGATGGGGAATTCTTGAATAAAAATTTGGGAGATTTATAATGGGGAGGAAAAGTTGCAGCAAGCGGGGGTTGGTCTGGTCTGGGTCTGGTCTCACTGGTGTGCGTGCTGGTGGTGCTCAAATCTGATCCTCCTCTTACCTGATCTGATCTCTCTCTCTCTCTCTCTCCCCTCTCTCTCTCTCTCTCTTATTCCCCTGCTTTTGACGTGAGATGGAGGGTTGGGGATCGGGCCCGTGCGTCTCTTCTTTCTTCTTTTCGCAGGCTCCTGTGGGAATTATAATAATCGCGGCATCGCCATGTGTCGCCTTGGGCTGGAGGAAGATTCGGACAGGGTCATAAATTTTCACTGGTTTCTGTGGGCGGCGACGAATTTTCAGTGCCCCCACCCTTGAAGATGGGCCCATGCCAGCCCATAGAAAATTTCGATCTTGGGCTCCATTGGGCCCAAAGTTCCAATCTTTGGCCCAAAATCTAGCTTTGCCACCATGCTTTGCTCCTGCTCAAGCTACCGAGGGTATGCAAAATAAACCATTTGAGCTGGGAACTTCTCGGATCAGCCCAAACCAACCGATCTGGTCTAGGTTCCTAGTTCCTAAAAGTAAAACCGATGTCTGGACAGTCTAATTCCTAGTTTCTAGGGAAAATGGAATTGGACCGGATCGACTACATATGCTTTTTTTAATTTATTTCTTCAAAATAATTAGTGGCTTTAGTTTATTATTTCCAGAAGAAATAAGAGCATGTAATTGGATAATAAGATATCCGAATGGAAGTATAGGATTTTCCTCGATCTCTAAATTTGTTTCTAGTCATGTTTTGGACAATAAAAAATCTAAATGGGAAAATAGTGACCGGTTCCTACTTCTAGGATCAATTGGTCCAGTTCCCAATTTTGAAATTCGGACTAAATCAGTAACTCCTACTAGCAATCACTCACGAGGATTTCGAAATTCATCAAGACAACCTATTTAAAAAGCATCTCGAGATCATTTTCCACTCCCAAGGTATTTTTTCCTCCTATGGAGGATTTAACGACTAAAGGGTAAAAGCAAAAGCTCATGATTATAAAGGGGAAACTCATGATTACTTAGAAAATATTCTTTCCTTGGAGAATGGTTTTTTTTTAAAGGTATATGTTGGCAAAAGATGAGTTCGCCATGAGCCGGGAAATTCCTGGTAAAATGATATTGGGATGGAGTTTAGGCTTTGTTCATTTCATAGGAAAATAACTTCCGGAAAAATGTTTTTTTTTTAGTGTTCATTTCATGAAAAATGAACTAGTCAATAAAATATTTTTCGCCATTGGAAAAAACACCTTCAAAAGTGGGGAAAATGTTTTTCATTCTTCCAAAAGGGGAAAATATTTTTCATATCTTTTTCACCTCACTTTCTTTCACCAAACATATTTTCTTTTTTTTTTTTTTGTTTTCTTTTTCTTATTTTAAAATTTGAGTTTTTAATTTTCCTTTTCTTTCCTTTTTTTTTTCTTCTTCCTCAACCAACTAGCAATAACGACAGCCGATGACCTACTACAAACCATCTCAAGTCTCACCACAAGCCGACAAGGCTTGAGCTTACTCAAGGCCAAATCCAAGCCTTGCTTAGCTTGTAAGATTTGGTGAGATCGAGCTTGCTTGATTTGCCTCAGGCGAGCTCAAGCTAGCCTGAATCTGGCGAGCCACGAGAATATGTACAGTGGTGAACCTAAGATGTTACAAGTGATATCAAAGTCGACTATCAACTGCATATGAGACCATAGCGAGAATGTTGTGCTCAAAGGTATGGAGAGTGTGATGACCCAAGTGGTGTTGTGAGGGGAGAAGGGATGGTAGTGCATCCGCACTTTGATCCTCAAATATGTGGAGGGAGGAGATGCGTCTCTTGTCCCACATCGCGTAGGGGGAAATCTCAAACTAGCTTATAAGATTTTGGGTCTTCTATCCGTACATACGCGT
This sequence comes from Corymbia calophylla, assembly GCA_014182845.1. Lineage (NCBI taxonomy): Eukaryota > Viridiplantae > Streptophyta > Magnoliopsida > Myrtales > Myrtaceae > Corymbia > Corymbia calophylla. Next base: position 13,740,830 of record CM024700.1, read on the forward strand.
TTTCTAGAGGAAACTCAAAAGAATAAAACTATGAGGGCTTAGTGAAGTTCAAAGCAGACGATATGTGTACAATGGTGGACCTATGATGTTATAGGAGTATGACAACTTAGATGACGATGCATAGGAAGGAGGGATGTGGTGGTGCATCCGCACCTCGGTCCTCGGATGTGCGAAAGGAGGGAGCGTATCTCCTATCTCACATCGCCTAGGAGAAGCCCTATAAGATTCTGGGTGCTCTATCTGTACATACACATTTTCTAGGCAAAACCCAAAAGAACAAAATAGTAATGGCCCAATGGGGTTCAAAGTGGACAATGTGTGTGCAATGACGGACCCATGATGTTATAAATGGTATCATAACTAACTCTCAGCATGTGGGGCTACAACGAGGACGTTATGCCTAAGAGGGAGAGTATGACAGTCCATGCGACAATACACGGGGAGAAGGATGTAGCTGTGCGTTCGCACCTCGATCCTTGGACATGTGCAAGGAGGGGAGAGTTCTGGACTAACTTATAAAGTTCTGAGGTTTTTATTTGTACATACGCATTTTTTGGGCCAAATCCAAAAGAACAAAATTGTGATGGCCTAATGAGGTCTAAAACAGACAATATGTGTACGGTAGCAGGCTTGCCTAGATCGACCGAACCTCAAGCTCGCCGATTGGCATTTAGGTCGAGAAGCCGGCCACCACCAAGGCACACGGTGGCGAAGGAAGGAGCATGAAGAGAAGGAAGAAGGAGGAAACCACGGAGGAGAAGGAGAAGAAAATTAAAAAAGTATTAAAAAATAAAAATTCGATTTTTTGAAATAAAAAATAAATTAAAATTATTTTTGGTAATTTCCAAAAATTAGATCAGATGCCGAATGTTGGAAAATATTTTCCATTTCATTTTTAGGTTTTAACCAAATAACAACAAATATCGTCATTTTTCTAAGAAATAATTTCTTGAAAAATATTTTCCAAAAACGTAATATTTATCACGAAATGAACATGGCCTTAATTAAAGTATTTTGATATTCTAGATGGACATAAAATCTTGCATTGACACATCAAAGTTTTTGTCAAATTGGTGTCATGAGAAACCGATCGGTGTAATTTTCTCTTGAAAGAATTTAAGCTTTAAAAAGGAGCACTTCATTTCATCTTCGGCAGACACCCAATGATTGTAGTGCCTTCACGACTTTAACAGCTTATAACAGCATAAAAAAATGTCCCCAACCAACTCTAAAATGTTCCATTTTTTAAATGGGCATAACAAAACACAGGAATGATAACGTTTAACTATACAATTACAATGGGAAAATTGTCCAAAAAATTATAGATCGATTAACTTTTATGAATTCAATTATAACTCTTTTAATTATGCTAATTAAGTCCGGAAAATACATTTTATCTGTTGAGTCTATCCGATTAATTTTAATAGGAAATTGCTAATATGGACACTAACCATCTATCGTGGCACGACTAGTATTGACATGGATAATTTTTTATGATATTTTAATATTTATTATTTATTATATGTTTTTAATATTATCTTATCATTTTCTTATCTTTTCTTATTCTTTTCTTATTCTTTTCTTTTCCTTTTTTTGTTTTTTTTTTACAACTATAATTGGCGACCTCGCTGGTCGACTCTCACCTAGGCTAGGTGAGGGCCAACATTGTCGCTAGTTGATCAGCTAGGGTGTTAGGCCCTCACCTAGATCCAAGCAAGGGCTGCAACACCCTCACTAGCCATAAGCTAGGGTGCGGAGGCTCTCACAAGCTAGAGTTATAAAAAAAAAAGGAAAGGAAAATGAACAAATAAATAAATTGAAAAAATATTAAAATATTATTAAAAATTATACACGCGTCGACTCAATTGTATCACGTACGATGCGTGGCATTTGTATTAATGGTTTCTAGTCAAAATTGACTGAATTGACTCAATTGCAAAATGTTAAAATGTTTAGGATTCAATTAACACAATTAAAATATTTAGAAGTAAATTAACAAATGTACAATAAGTTTATAATTTTTCTCGTAGTTTTCCCTAGTAACAACATAACACACTTATAGTACAAGGCTGGCTATATTGAAAGCTCACAATGTGATTTGATAGATTGTAATTGCAAGATTAAATATTTAAGCATTGTTTACCGATGAAACTTAGTAGCATTGCTTTTATACAGATATTGATTTCGTATATAAATTGTACTTTACCTAGCACTGTTCATCTATTTATGTTATTGTTAATAAATGTAGTAAGTTAAAACAAATATAGTTGATTTCACCTACATTTGCCGTGGTTTATGCTAGGGATAAGCATAGTTTTGGGGTGAAACCTAAAAACAGAGGACCGTACTGAAAAATTGTCCAATTTTAAATTCTAGAGCATGCAAGGTAGGTTCTAGATTTCAAATTTTGGAAAACCTATTTCGACGTGTAGTTTCTAATAGGGGTGTGCAACCGGACCGGGTTTACTCGAAACCCGGACCGGACCACCCGAAAAACAGGGTTAGGAACCGGTTCTCGGTTAAACTAGTTTGGGTATAGGTTCCAATTTTTGGGAACCGGTTAAAACTGGTTCGGGAACAGGGTCCAAGCAAAGACCCACCCAGAACCGGACCGGTTTTGAAACCGATTTTTATCCTGTTAAAAAAAAAAAATCGTCTCTCTATATAGTGCTTTTGAGTTTCTTTATCTTCGAAAAAATGTTAAAAAAAGAAAGATTCTCTCTGAATCAAGTTAAGAGAGAATTGTTTTGAAAGAATTGTTTTTATGAATTACTTTTCTTTTTTAATAATCTCATTTTCAACTATTAATATAGTCGCAGGACAAATGTTGCTAACTATTGTGGCACTAATTCTCAGTCCAACTCAAGAAAGATGTCCTATTAATAAGAGCACTCCGTCGCATACACATAAATAAGCGCATTAGGCCATATTAGAAGTATTTGTGGGAATGAGATTAATATTATATCCATATTTGTTGCTAATGCTTATGCATTCTTAGGATTTTTGCTTTGTCTTATAATGTTAGGAGAATTACGTTGTTGTTTTTTCGCTAATTAATGTAAAATTCGAAGCCGTATAGAATATTGAACGGTTGCAAAACAGGTTCCAATAAAACAGGGTTGACCCTATTCCAAGACCGGAAAAACTGGACGTTGGGTCCAAAAAAGGGTCCAATAAAAATAGGATAGAGTACAGGGTCCAGAAAAGAGAAACCGATTATAACATGGTCGAGTACAGGGTCCAGGTTTGGACCCTACCCACCCTGGATCCGATCACCCCTAGTTTATAAGTTCTAGATAGGAGGAACCTTAAACTTGAAACTTAGAATAAGTTTTTATGTTTTTCTTAGTATATGTCTTTGTGTGATCCTTCACGATGTCCAATTATAAGTGTATAATATAGAGCCACAAGTTTGACCTTCCATTTTATAATTGAGACTTTTACTTTGTTTTTTCATATTCTTCGTGTGGTTAAATATAAGTTATGGTTAATGGTAATCATTAAAGATGATGATTTACTGTAATCGTCCAATTAATAATATAAGTGGAATCTAGGTAGATGCTAGGACCGAACTTAGAACCTAGACCTTGGAATTTGTGATAAGATAAGTTCCAAATTCTAGAATATACATGGTATATTCTAGGTTAGCAATTGCCAATCTTAAAACAAATCACCCATACCCACATCTTCACTAATCAATTAACCTAAGGTGTGAGATACCTCCTGAGAGAAGATTTCTCCACCGGCGATGTTCACAATAAAAATTCTATTTAAATAAGTGGGACCCATAAACTATGTGCGTAATTTTTCCAAATTATCTAATAGATAGATTTCTAGGCAATGGCATGATACGCATTTGAATTCTTACCTAAGGTTCATTCAATTCTAAACTTTTTTTTTGATACTTTTTTTGTTGTTGGAATATTGATGTTATTGAGTTGCTACTTATTGTGCACATTGTCATGATATCTCTCTCTCTCTAGCATCAACTCATCTTCAGTGCTGCTGAACTTGACCAATACTGCTACCCCGTTACCATGCCACCACAACCACCAACACAAATAACACCACTTGACTCGATCGCCATGGCTGCTACCACACTCTAATCTCCACACCACGCCAACCTCAAACACCAAACCCCCATTGGCCATCACTACTTTTCTCTTTCCGCCCCCACTCTCTCTCTCTCTCTCTCGCTCTCCATTTCGCCTTCACCGTTGCCGATCTTAACCAGCACCCTAACATAATTGCCAACACAAACACCATCGCTGCTCAGGTACCACTGGTGCTACCAAACTCTAATCCCCCTGCCACAACTTCTAACAACAACACCACAATTGACGGCCACTGCCACCAACATAATGATCAGATAGCTCTCGTTCACCATCACAACCAATACGACCAAGGGCAATTGGTGACATGTAACTTGAATTCAAGGTACGACTTATATTTGATGCTATGTGATCTCTCGTGTGAGACCTCAAAATAGTATATGTTGCGACCTCAAAATAACATAACAACCTCAATCAAAGTCTATTCGAGAATTATGATAACTTTAGACCAAATGTGATGTCATTAGTTGCAAAATATTTCAAAAGCTGAATTTAGATTAGGTGTTTTTCTCAAAAGGCTCTTGGAAACTGAAAATTTTAACTAGGCATTTGCTTTGAAGCATAAGACTTACTGTCGACATGATGTTGATAAAATGGCACCAACATTTGAGTGTACTCTTCAGCGAATAATTAATACATTATTACAAACAAGGAATTGGCTTAGATGGTAAGGGCATTTGCTCCTTTTCCTATGGCCCTGCATTTAAGCATTTTCAAGAACACTTTTAGGATTAAAATCTTGAACGCACCATATTGGTCTTGGGGAGTACGTCTTCAAAATCGTCCATGGAAGTGGACTAGTTAGATTTGCGAAAATTGACTTGAACAATCATCTGATCACTAAAAATAAACATTGCTACATGTTCTAAGAGTAGACTTTCGATAAATTTGAGTCCTAAACGAGCGGCTGCACACCACATGTGACAATAAAGGAGTATATAGCTGAAGTTTTCAAACATTCTCTGTCTTGTTCAACATCCAATTTCAAAATTTAACGTTGGCCAAAAGATAAAATCTCATTGATTGAATAATCTCCTTTAACGGCAAAATTGACCTGGGTGTATATGCCAGTTAGGGAAAACAATCGAGGGTTAATTAGGATCCTTTTATATTAGAATTTCAACGTTCTTTCCAAAGTTTGTTGCTGTCATAATTTGAGTTTTATTTCATGTGAAGCAGCCAAAATTGTTAAAAACATATCTAGTAAAGTATTAATAATTTTTTCCTAACTTTAAAGGTTTACATGATATTTTGAGTTAACGAAGCTGTGAAATTTTTATTTCGTTTCCCCAACTTTTGATGACAGGACCTCATTCCTTTGCCTCGACCATCAACGGTTGAATTGTCCAAATTGAATCGGCGATCTCCATAACCAAAACAGTGGACCAGAGATTGGGGACAAAGACAAGAAAAACATGGGACTAAGGAAATGGATGAGATTCCCTTTTTTTGCCGGATATGATTGGCAGTAACTCACTTGTCCTCATGTCTTGGGAATAGTCTGCCCTTTCTCTCTGGGCCTCCACAGCTAGGTACTCTCTCTTTCTCAAAGTAATTTTAGAGAAAATCGCATTTTTTTGGTTCATCTAATTAGGAGCTTTCACTTTTGATCGTTACATTTGGTTTTGTTATAATTATATTCCTCATATTTTTCTCCAATGACATTTCAAATCATTCCATCAACTAACAAATAGCGCATCTGAGTGAGTGCAAACCTCTAAAAGTAAATTTTTAGTCCCCGTATTTTTTGAAGTGTTCGAATTTAGTCAATGTTCTTTGTTTTTTTAATGATACTAGTCCCCATACCCATTGGTTGATGAGATTTTGAGTACAACTGATTTGTGTTTCCATTCCTAACGAGACTTAAATGACATAGGCTATTATTATTATTAAGTCCTTAAAGTTAGTACGATGGTTTTATGAGTAGTAATTGAAGAAAATTTTGTCAAACCCATTCAACATTCAAGGGTTGAGATCAAATCGGAAAAATTCCCATAAATTGTCTAAAATATTTCGTAATAATTTTAAAAATTATTTAGTTTTTCTAGAAGTAGTCCTCAATACGTCTATATGGATTTGAGCTGAAAATGAGGACGTTGTTGTTTAATTTAATCTTATGGGGTCATCAATAAGATTGGGTTTACTTATAAAAGCAAGAACTGCCAAGTAATAGTTTGTCATAGATTTCAGATGGAAATGTAATGAAAGTAATCAAGTTTTCATTGAAAATTAGGATCAGTTTGTCATCAAAACAAAGGATAGGACTTATATTGATAATTCTTAAAATTACGTGGATCGAAAGTGTAATTAGTTTTAGCAGCTTGAACACATAGGCACCACCGTCGTGCCACCACGCATGTCAATGGTGAGGACCATTTTACTCCATCATCCCCATGCCCCAAAGCTTTTTCCAAGCATGCCTTTCAATATGTCCAATTCCACCACCACCGAGTCCCTTGCTTGTCCCACGACATCGTTATCACCATGTTGCAGCAAGAAAACATGAGTTGCGGTGCAACTTGCCGTCACTACATGATTTGGATGCAAATGGACCCGAGATATTGGTGCCCCAAATTGAATAGTTTCATACAGATCAAGGATTCGATTGAACATGTACTAAAAGTTTAGAAACTATTTAACAAATTAAAAGTTCAGAGATTACATTGCACATTTGGTTAAAGTTCAAATTACGTATTAAACAAATCAAAAGTTCACGAACTAAATTACATATTGAGTCACAAATTAGAGATTGTTTGTGTCAATTTCCCTTCCTTTTTTTTATTTGAAGCCAGCTTCCACGTCTATCAAGATGACAACTTTGCATGATGAGTCTCAAGTGATGGAACCAAACTTGACTTCATGAATAATTTTTGCTTCTTCAGATTGTTTTGCTGGTTTTCATTGGCTTAAGCCTCAATATAAACAGACATTGTGAAAACACATGATACTCTGTCATATCAATTGCCTCGTCTTTTAAGCTCTTGAAAGCATCCCAAGCAAATTTACTCTGGTGCTGTGATTGAGAAAATCTTTGAGATCCATGTACCATCCATAATCAAACATCAGATGATGAGGTTCCCCCATGAGACCTCCTCGGTCAGGACACGTTCGCGTGTTCTTGGTGAATTCTTAAATTGACTGGGGAACAAAAGCTGCGCGAAAATGGAGGCCCCCATTGTGTTTTTGGGCTTGGGCTTGGGCCGACTCTGGAAAAAGCCCATCATCACGCTGAAGTGGCCCGGCTCAAAGAGTATCCATGGAATTGCGAGATAGCACGGCGGCCAGTGAGATCGATCGCTTGCTTGCGTCCCACGGTGATTTCTTCTGCTTCTTCTTCTCCTCCTGCTCATCTCTCCATACTTTTAGCTACTCTGCCACAACGAAAAATCCTAGTCGCTTCCGGTTCAACCGATCAGCCGATCAACCACCTCCCTTCATGTCGCATTGATCGATTTCACAAATGGCTCTCTCTAGCAATGCCAAATAGAGTCCAAATCCATATTTTCTCCCACCCTTGCCGCCGTCTAACAAGGAGAAAAAAGGCGACGAACATCAGTCCCCCTTGAACATGGGCCCATTGACCAAGTGGCGATACATGATACCAGCCCATATAAAATTTTTGATTTTGGGCTCCATTGGGCCTCAAGTTCCAATCTTTGGCCCAAGTTCCAGCTTTGCCATCAGTACTACTGCTCCTGCTATAACGGCTGCCGTGAGGTTTTCGAAATTCAACGTTCGAAATGCATTCAAAAATGGGGTTAGGATTGTGGATGATGATGGCCCGTTTTTTGTTTTGTCTAGGATGTAATCATCAGTTTATGACAAGACAAACTAAATTTAGTGTTGTGCTATTTCAAAAGCATCTCGAGGTCTCTTTTCTCTCCCAACGTCTTGATGCATGTTTTCCTCTGTTGGAGAATTTAACGACTGATGGGTAAAAGCAAAAGCTCATGATTACAAAAGTCAAACTCATGATTACTTATGAAGATATTCTTTACTTGGAGAACGATTTCTTTTGAAAGGTATATGTCGGCAAAAGATGCGTTCGCCATGAGCCCAATTTCATGCGAAGTTCCTTGTTAAATGATATTGGGACAAAAAGTTTAATGAGATAAAATCTCATATTGAAATTTCAAAGTTGAATTAGTACTCTATAGAACTGATCGGTATAATTTTCTCTAGAAAGAGTTTAACCTTTGAAAATGGGTAATGTGTTTTGGCTTTTATGTCATCTTCGACATACACCCATTAATCACGATGCTTTCAACGTTGCAACTACTTATAACAACTCTTAGAAAACCGCCTCCAACCACAACTCTAAAGTGTTGCAATATGTCAAAAAAAATTAGTTTAGAATATATTTGTTATAGGTATACCATTTGATATTTTTCGCGGTATTAATCAATTGTGTTTTTTAAAATTTTGCTTTTACTGAAATGTAAACAATGTGCCCAAAATTTAGTTGGATGAGTAAGGCTCAATATACTAAAATTTACCTAGAAATTATTTGATAAAACTAAAAAATAAGTGTTGGAAATATGAGTTCTGATTTTTATGTGTTTATAATCTTAATTGTTGCAAATTGAAATTAAATTTATATGATAATAATTGAAAATTGATAGCTCAACATTATTGACTTCTTGCCCAATAAAATACAATGATCATTATTAGTAAATTTGCAATTTGTAGGATTCTCATTATCATCAATTGTTTTTTTACTATTAAAAGAACCCCCTCTCTTACTTATCATATTACATTAGGCTCCCTTTATTTAACAGAAATGAATTATTTGAAAAATATATTTTTTATAATTAATCACTTGAAGTAATTAGCCAATAAAAATGTTTTCTTTATTGGATAACAATTTATGTGTAGATACTTTAGTGGATGATAACAATATTTTTCGTTCATTCATTTTTATAAGCAATATAAACGATATAATCGATTATTTTTAGGAAAATATTTTTCAAATAATTTATTTTGTATAGAACAAATAAAATCTAAGTTAGTTAAGGTTATCAAAAAAGTATATCCTCATTAAGGGCTGAATTTTCAATTTTCAGCATAAGATTATTAGACTACCATAAGTACACAACATGGCAAATATGATGGTTGTATGGATTATTATGAAAAGGTTGTCATTATCGAAAAGTTTCTCCACGTGCTGTCTGATATGATGTTTGTGCGCACCCACTACTTCTTCTTCCTTTTTTATCAAAAGTACCTACTACTTCACTAACCAATTTAACCACAGTGCGAGATGCCTCTTGAGACAGAATTTTCTCCACCAGTGATGTTCGAAATAAAAATTATATTTAAATAAGTGGGACCCACAAACTATGCACATAACTTTTCCAAATCATCGAATACTGGATAATGGCATTATTTGTATTTGAACTTTTAAACGTTGAATCCTAAACTTTCAAACAAAAACAATCTTAAACCTCTTTTTTTCCATTAATGTTATTGAGTCTCTATAGATCTTACATATTATCATCCATGTGTCTTCGAAATCATAATATCTCTCTAGTGTCATTAGTGCCGCTGAACTTAACCAATATCACCGCCATGCCTTCGTAGTTACAGACACAAATAACACCACTCGACTCACTCACCACTGTTGCCACCACACTCTAATCTCCACATCACGCCAACCTTAAACACCAAAACCATCATTGCCCGCCACTACACCCCTTCCCTTCCCTCCCCTCTCTCCCTCGTGCGCGCGCCATCTCATCTTACTGCCACCAAATTTAAACAACACTGCTACCATAATTGCCAACACAAATACCACCTTTTGACCCAACTACCACTTTTGCTACCATACTCTAATACCCACGCCACGACTTCAAACACCAATACCAGATAGCTCTCGGGCACCATTACAACCAACACAACCATCGGCAACTAGTGGCATGTATCTTGAATTCGAGGTTGCAACTTAAATTTGAGGTCATGTGACTCTCGTGTATTTAAGGTCATGAGACCTCAAAATAGGGAAAAAAAATTGAGGGTCTAATAGGATCTAGTCTATTATAAATCCTTCAATATTTTTCCAAAGTTTGCTACTATCATAAATTGTTAAATAAATGAAAATACAACATTATAAAAATTTTCCTAACTTTAAAGGTTTAGATAATATTTTAGGTTAAGGAAGGTGTGATTTTTTATTTCGTTTCCCCCACTTTAAATGACAAGACCTCATTCCTTTGCCTGGACTATAAACGGTTGAATTGTCCAAATTGAATTGGCGGTCTCCATGACCAAATTGGTGGACCAGAGACTGGGGACAAAGACAAGAAAACATGGGACTAAGGAAAAGGATGAGATTCCCTTTTTTGCCGCATATGACTGGCAGTAGCTCACTTGTCCTCATGTATGGGGAATAGTCTCCCCTTTCTCTCCGGGTTTCCACAGCTACATGCTCTCTCTCTCTCTCTCTAAAAGTAATTTTAGAGAAAATCACATTTTTGGTTCATGTAATAAGGAGCTTTCACTTTTGATCATTAACATTCGGTTTTGTTATAATTATAGTCCTCATATTTTTCTCCGATGACAAGTCAAATCTTTCTGTCAAATATCCATTCAAAATATATCGAAAATTGTTGAGTCAACACTAACAACTAACAAACGGCATATCTTGAGTGAAAGCCTCGAGAAGTACATTTTCAATCCCTGTGCTTTCTGAAGTGTTCAAATTTAGTCCATATGTTTCTTTCTGCAACGATACTAGTCCCATGCCCATTGATTGATGAGATTTTAAGTACAGCTCATTTATGTCTCCATTCTTAATGATACTTAAATGACATAGGCTATCAAGTCCTTAAAGTTAGTTATGATGGTTTTATAGTAGTAATTGAATAAAATTTAACTCAGCCAGTTAGTAGTTCGCCATATATTCTGGATGGAAATATCATAAAAGTAATTAAGTTTTAATTGAAAATTAGGATTAGTTTTATCAATAAAACAAAGTATAGCACATATTTTGATTATTCTTAATTTGTTTTAGCAGCTCGGACACATAGGCACCACACATGTCAATAGCTCGGTGCTGACTTAGCAATTTCCCGCTACTTTTAAGTGGAAATTTTGACATAACAACTTATATTGTCCCCGTAAAAAAAGTATGAAAACTTAGATTTTAACTGCAGTATAAAGATGAAAAATAAAATCTCCCAAACTGCAAGGACAACCATGTAACTTCTTCAATATTTAGATCATCACAACAATGGGAAAATTATCAAAAGTCCTAAACCTATTGTGTTATTGCTGATTCAATCCTAAAATGATTTTTTTGGTTAATTGAGTTCTAAAATTTTTGCAATTATACCAATTTAGTTCATCCAGCCAAATTTAGCCACCAGCGCTAATGTGAACGCCGACCGGCACCACAGGAATTTTTTTATAATATTTTATTTTTTCAAATTTTTTAATTAATATATTTTTTTTTTTTTTCATTTCTCTTCCTTTTTTTCCCTTCTCCCTCCTTCTTCCTCTTGCTCTAGCGACCGCCCAAAGGGGAGGGCTGATCGCTAGTCTGAGGGGGCTGGCCATTGGTGAGCTTGCCTCGTTGGCATTGGGCAAGGGCGAGTCTCGCCGGTGGATTGGTGAAATTAATAAAAATATTATCAAAAATTGTCCGCCGGCGCCGGCCGGTGTCTACGTCAGTGTTGGCTAGCCAAATTTGGCTGGATGGACTAAATTGACACAATTACAAAATGTTTAGGACTCAATTGGCCAAAAAAATAAGTTTATGACTAAATTGAAGTCATTGCAATATGATTAGGAATTTTTTAGTAATTTTCCCTCACAATAATTTATAATCTCTCTATAGCTCCATTTTCAAAGAAAATTAATGATTTGAAAAATATTTTCCTAAAAATAATTGATTATATTGCTTGAAATAATTAGTTAATAAAAAATATTTTAGTATTAACAAGCACACCCTTTTGCTTAAAAAATGTATCTAAATATTTTTTTGGTTGATGAAAATATTTTTCGTTCTTTCATTTTTGTATGCAATACAAGTGATCATTTTTAAAAATTATTTATTTTCCATGAAATAAGCACGCCATTTATCTATTTTTTTCTTCTTCTTTTTTTATAGTAAATGCACATTGTTTTTATGTGGATTTTGGTTTTCATTGAACCGTGACAATGTGGGCTCCTAAGAGGGCTTGAGCTCGGCTTCCATATTGCACTAGGGGATGCTCTGGTGGAATTCCTCAAGGGCAAGTGGAGCTGGTCTACCTCAATCCAATCCGACCGGACCTATATTTGTTCTAGTTCGCCATTTTAACTATGTTTTGTCCTCAATGATGTAATAGAGTTCTGGTGTCCATCATCTATAGCAGCCATCTTAGCCGTGTTATCTTGACTTTGAAATCATCTCTCCTCTTAGAAAGGTAGATCAAGTCAATCAAATAGAAAAAGCCCGCGTCCTATCTATATTACATTAATATGTACAAAAAAGGGCCTTCCATTATCAAATTGAGACTTAGCAAACCTAATTTCAAGGTATATTCAAAAGTGGATAATATATATATTCAAAAAGGGTTGAGATCCTTTTAAAATTAGGAGGTAACTGCGCCACGTGCAATTACTTTTTGGAGATATTGACATATGACCGTCCAAAATCGTCACCAACCTTTGTTGGGCCAAGTGATTGAGACCTCCATGACTTGTAATATTTATATGCTATGTGATGTTGATTGATAGTATCATCTAGAGGAGGTGAATAAGTGATTTTTAGAAATTTGACTAAATATTGTGGAATTATAAGCATCAAGTTTGATATAAATGTAAATCGGGTAAACACAATATGTTGATATACACAGGAGTAGGTTATATCAATTAGTGTAGTTTGCTTCTATCAGGAAGTAATGAATATAAGTAGAGAGATAGAAAATGATGCACACAGAGCTTTATAGTTGATTGGTTTAATGCAAATCTACATCTACTCTTTTGGACTAATAGCCTACAAGTTGGATTCCAATGGCAATCTTTGATAGGGGTGTGCAACCGAACCGGGTTTACCCGGGAATCGAACTGGACCACCCAAAAAATAAGGTCGGGAATCGGTTCAAGTTTTTGGGAACCGATTGAAATCGGTCTGGAAACTGGGTCCAAGCAAGACCCACCCAAAACCGGACCAGTTTTGGAACCAGTTTTTACCCTATTCAAAAAATAAAATTATCTCTCTATGTAGTGTCTTTGAGTCTCTTTATCTTCGAAGAATTGTTAAAAAAGAAAGCCTCTCTCTGAATCAAGTTAAGAGAGTATTGTCTTAGAAGAATTGTTAAAAAGAACTATTCTCATGCATTGTTTTTTTCTCTTTTAATGATCCCATCTTCAAATATAGTAATAGTTGCGGACAAGTGCTAACAACTATTATGGCACTAATTAAAGCATTCTAAGTTCAGCTAAAAAAAAATGCCATCTTAATAACAGTTTCGTCGCATACATATGAGCAGGGCATTAGATCATATCAATAGTATTTGTGGGAATGAGAATAATATTAAACTCATATTTGTTGTTAATGTTTATGCAATATGAGGATTTTTTTATTTGTCTTATAATGTTAGGAGGATTACGTTATTATTTTTCATGAATTAATATAAAATTCGAAGCAATATAGGATATCGGATGGTTGCAAAACCGGTTTCAATGAAAACAGGGTATATCTTGTTCCCGGACCCAAAAAATAGGGTTGGGTTCAAAATAGGGTCCAATGAAAATAAGATAGGGTATAGAGTTAAAAAAGGAGAACCGGTTATAATAAGTGTCAGGTATAGGATCCACGTCTGGACCTTACCCACTGGACCCGATCACCCATAATCTTTGAGTAATTATAGTAAAATGTGCCGATTATAGCCAATTGTTTCTTCCCAAAGCTGGTGATGCTTATATCGAAGCAAATAGATATTAGTATTTCATACCTAAGTACAAACTATAACACTAACAACTTCTCAATATATTACAATTTAAGTATAGTCTCAAAAAGATAATGCAAGAATGTAAATCTTTCTTTGTATTTGGATTTTTGCACTCTAGATCTCTTTTCTTTTTCTTTTTTCAGATTTTACTAATCTCAATTTATACTCCTTAGCATCCAATCTTCTCACTATGAAAAGTAACTTGTCTTCAAGATGATTGTCAATCAATCAAGATATCATGTGTAATTGATATTTTCTTGTATATAATTTTTGAGATTGATAATCAATCACTTTCTTCTAAAATAGGAATCTATTCCTAATTATTAATTGTCAAAAGATATGATAGCTTGTCTCGAGATATTATCCTCGGAGCACATGACAAAGGTTGTTGTACTAGGTAGTGTAGTTATTCCGCTTATATCAGGAATCCCTAGTTATATAGTTATATCAGATTCTTGCTTATATCAAGCTTTTAGTGCTCTTAGATTCTGGTTATATTGAACTATGTCTCACTAGGTATTTCAAGTATGATGGTCAAGATCTTGTGGACCATTTACCTTGGTACCTCCAAGTTGTTATGAACTTCCCATCTTCTAGAATTGTTCATGTAGGTCCTTCCAGCTATTTTGAATCTTCTCACGTTATACTCTAAGTTCCTTTTATACAAGGCATAAACAATACATGCATATATTAAGTTCGTAAGGAAGCATGGATTGTTTTGCCAATTTAAAAATATGTTAGGAGGTTTTCTCGACATTGTGCATATGAAAGTATGTTTCTCGACATTGTGCATATGAAAGTATATATATGTATATATAGTGAAGGGGGGGGGTGTGAGGACGTGATGATGACAAAAGTGCAGCGCGGGTGTGAGGGTGGCAAAGGTGGAGGGGATCTTTGTAGAAGGGGGAGGAGAGATTAGGGTTTGGGTCAGGATAACTTAGATAAGTTCCTTTAAAAGGTGGGATAAATTGATTTGGGTGACCTCTAGGATTTATATTCTATCCAAAAATCTACATAATAAAACTTGGAGAAATGGGTATAAAGAAATACTCCTTTTTTCCCCACACTTTGTGCAAGCTTTTCATGGCGCTAAGAAAGAAAAAGAGATATAGTCCATGTTGAGAAGCTTCTTTCCTTCATTGGCTTCATGAATATCTAGGATTCACTAGAACCACATCGAAACTGAGAAGCACATCTTAATTCCTCAAGTAACTAATGGTGATAAATCCCTTTTAATACGTTTCATGCAACTTGTCACTTGTGCAATTTGCCTGCTTTTATTAAATTCTGTTGGAATTTTGTTTGTTTTTGCAATATCTCTTAAAAAAGGTGTTGTTAACAACTGATCAGAGGATCCCAACAGAAGATTTTTCCATATGTTATAACTTAGTTAAGGAAGGAAAAAGCAACAAGAAAGTCTTACCAACTTTCAGTTGTACCAAAATTCCACTCTTTCTTAAGTGTTCATGTTCTGCAAATGGAAGTTTCATCCTCCATCACCAAACTAACATCGTGGAGACCATAAACATGTCAGCAACCCTTCAAATCTGTGGCATCTTTTGCAGCAAAGGAACCCTAGGAATATTTCTTTTTTTCTTTTTTCTTTTTAGCTTTTTGATGGAAGCTCTAAATATTCGAAAATTAAGTCAACACTCCCCAGATTTGAATGAGACAAAGAAATGGGTACCTAAACCAGGGTTGTCTCTAGAAAACCTGTTGCAGTTGGATAAGTATTTTTAATCGTGTGGTACTTCGTGCATACTGGGCCATCGTGATGAGCATTTTCATTTAATGAGAATCATTGCTAAAGAATATCATTCAATGGAGCTCGCCCTTTTCATGGATCTATGAAGCATGTCTGTCACGTTCATTTTAAAATCGATTCTTGAATTAAGTAATCAGTATTTAAAAAGTACTTATTTGGTGTCTTCTGGGTTGATGCATTGAGAAGGCTGCTTCTCTGCTTAGGATGACATTGGAAGGTGTTGAATTGTTTAATCATTGGGACTGACGATTTCTGCTCCGGGGTTGAGGAGACCTTCGAAATGATACTGTTGGCACTGTCGCCTGGACTTGAAGAGAATCTGACTGCCACATGATTGTTCAAATAATTTCGACGAAAGGCAATGCAAGATTTGACTTCCAGTTTAGTTTAATGCACAATGAAGGCGATCACTTTGGCATTACTTAGTTTCATGTCTCTCCTTAATTTGACATCTTCAATGAAGAGTACAGATAATTCTTGCAAGACCAGAGAAATTCACGAAAAATTCTTTTGCATTGCCCGATCCTCAGGAAGTTGGGTAATCAGAAATCACCACCTACGCGGATGGCCGCATTAGAAAACAACATCTGCAGTAGCAGTAGCAGTAGCAGTGGGCAGAGTAAATCGCTCAAAATGGATCTTAACCACTTCGTTCATGTTACCACGGCAAGCTTACCATTTGAACAGATCGAGTAGTTTTTCTTTTTTCATAATTAAGGAATATGAGAGTAGAGACCTAGCTATCTTGAGGGTTCAAGTAGTTATGCCTTATATTGAACATTTTATGAATTTATCACGAACAAAAATCTTCTACAAGAATTGCTGAAGGGCTGACCTGCTGAGCAATCTCTCTCATATCTTTTTGAGGTGATGCTTGCAATTGAAAGTTCATATATTTGTTAACCGTGTTCATCGGTCAAAAAATCAAGAAAAAACAACGAAAATCAAAAAGAGTTAAGAGGCTGTTGCAGTAGTGGTCCTGTATCCAAGAAAGAAAAGTTTCTCTGCAATCTCAGCATAAAAGGTTCCCACTAAACAATAAACCACCGAAAAGATTCCATTAAACAAATTTCCAATCTCTCTCACTCTCTCTCTGGCCATCCACTGCAGTAGAAGGTGTCGTTTTTTACTCTCTTTCTTTTTTTCTTTGGTTGCAGAAGATGTTGATAATGGCGACAAAAGAGAGACCTGACAGGGCAGCTTCTACGAGCCATCGACACTCTTTTCCCTTCCTCGTCGATCGTGGGGAAGGGCAATTTACCTTTTGGGTTTTATTTTTAATTCGATGGGGTTGATTCTGTGACAAACGTTAGTCGTTCGGGGCTTGAGGACAATGTGTCCTTGTCTCGTTTCAGTGTCGCCTTGTGATCTCTGTGCGACGAGAGTGAAAGTGGAGATTAGACGAACGGAACCGCACAAAAGGAAAGCTCGTACCCTTTCCGAGCGTCCCAGGCTTTCGGTCCTTTTGAGGTGCATGCATGCATTTTCTCATTCATTTTTCTCTGCACTCATGATGTGATTCAAGCGTGAGGTTTACTATTCAATGCTCAGCTCCATTTTTTCTGAGCATTTCTTTCTTTTTTTTTCCCTCTTTGTTTTGTTGCCCTTTGCACAATTCTTGCACGGGACTCCCTTTTCAGTTTTTCCTGAGCATGTCTTTTTCAATCATGGGGCCATCATACTTGATCTGAGAAAATTCAAAAGGAGTTCTATATGATAGATGATAGATGCGTAGGAAAAGAGTAAAATGATCATGAACTTTTAAACCTAATGATAATATGGCATATATGATTTGGTGGTCGTTTCCCATCAATTACACAACGATTGCTCGCTTTGGTCTCTGTTGATGACAGAAGGCCTTCATCACATGCTACGCAAAGAACATAAGTGGGGATGTGAAATGTCCAAACATTAGTAGCTAGAGACATCATTATCATAAGGGCCCCAATATGTGGTGGGTTTTAATTTAAAAAAGAAGAGGAGGAGGAGGAGGAAGAAGAAGAAGAAGAAGAAAGAAGACAGACCATGTAACCATTTATATATATACAAGACAACAACACAAGTTTATAGGGAAGGTGACCAACTCCCATTTGAATCCAAACAAAGACAAGGAATTTCCAAGCTGGTTTCTGTTATTAAGATGTTGATTGGTGCTGTTCGGCAGTTGACCGTCCCCATGGCTCATAAAATATGACGGAGGGACATGTTTTAATGCCTTAACACTCTCCTTTTCGTGCAGGTTGGTTGGATATTGGAGATCTTAGAACATGGATTCTAATGTGAGATACACACGATATATGTAGGATTATTGAACTTCACAAGATAAAAAATGTGAAGAACCGAACTCAAGATAACTTGCTCTAATCCAATATTAAATCGAACATGTGATTGATTATCTCAAATATTTAAGTTATCAAATGCAAAGCGAAACATATATTACATTGCAACATTATTGATATGATACAAAAAAACTTTGCATGATGACGCTTGATATTGTTGTTTCACAAAATCTTTGAGATTTGTATTTGGTCAATCACGGACACCAAAAGCGTAATTTTAGAGAGAATTAGGTGATCGATATGTGTACTAAGCTTATCCAGATTCCGTTGGTGAAAATGTTATTCTTATCAGACAATGAACAGAGTAAAAACTAAATGGTTCTCCCTGTCAAGGATGACATCGACATGGCCTGATGGTATATCTTGCTTTATGTCTAAGGTTTGGGTTGAATTTGTCCGTTTTGGGACACCTCGACCGTGATAGGCCTGCTACTAGCTTGACTCTAGGAAAGTGGAAACACTAACTGTCCTTTCGCAATTTACAGACTTGGACCCAAACTGGCCTGCTCAGTTTGATCCCATAAGCCATGCTGACACTGACTTCTTTCGTTTTTTATTTCATTTTTTGTTTAATATAACAGGCGTTCCCTTTTAAAACAGGGATCACCAGTCAATCCCCACAAAGCTCTTTATATTTTCTGTGTTAGCTGTAGTGGCCAATATTTTACCCATTGAAGAGAGTTGAAGCTCTGTTAGCTGAAAAGGAACTCTTCTTCTTCTTCTTCTTCTTCTTTTCTGGGTTCTTGCTTGCAACGATCATTTGGTGGGTTCCTCTTGAGAGCTCTGGTCTTTTTACAGGACAAGAAGACAACTGACTGTTTTGGAGTTTAACGAGGTGTGTTCAGACAGCGTTTGAGTGTTCTTTTAATACGTTGCTCTGATTCAGCTCTCGCTAAGACCCCATCTCTGTCCCCTCTTGCATTGATTGAATGTGCTTTGTAAGTGGGTGTTTTTTTATCTTCTCTCACTTCTCTGCTTCTGCATCCTCTGTTTTTCACCCCCTTCTTTTTTTTGAAGATGGCTTTTGAGCGTGCTTTAGTCAAGCAACTCTTGTTTTGATGATTTCTCTCAGTTGGGACTGGACAGAATTTGGACTACTGTAGAATTTAAATTTTGGTGCTGAGGATGACTGCGATACACAAGCGTTCAAAGAGGTAACCCTTCATTTTGTTTTGCTCTTTTCCGAATTTGTAGTCCGTTGGACAATTTCCTAGCTGCTTTTTCTTATGTCGGTTGATGGGCTTCCATTTACTGAATGATCTTCCGAGATATTTTCATATGTAAAAGAGAAGTTTGATCTTGTCAAAATGCTCTGCACCACCCGAACATGGTGAAATCGAGAATGATGATAAGACACGTACCTTAAAGAAGAAGATTAAGGTTTCTTTTGATCGGTGGTGGCATGTCTAGTAATGTCTTAGCTTTCGGTTTTAGCTTTCTTCAGTCTACGAAAATTAATTCTTTGTCCTTTTGATGCTCTGGAATGACAGCTTTCCTGGCAAGAAAAGAGACCAGGAAGATAGTTGTGTAGCTGAAGATTCGCACCGTGTAAAGCTGGTAAAATGTTCCTCCTGTAGTTTTTCTCTTTTCAGTGGAGTTCTTTTTCTTTTTTTTTTTTTGGGTATATTGAAGCTTGTTCCTTCCAGTTCTCTCTTTTTTGGGTTCAAGTAGTTTCTTACTTTGTATATATCCTGCTGAACAATCATTCTATAAATCAACTTCGGTTGCCAAGTGTGGGCACTGATAGTGCGAAGATATGGACGATCTATTAGCCCTTGTAATCTGAAATTCTCTGTACCAGGACGGGGGTTACGTGACGGACACGGTTGAAAGCAAGCTGAAGAATTCCACCACCGGCATCAAAGTCCATAGCTCTCTAAAGCGAGAGGTCTGAACCAGAAATTGTATTGCTCTGGCCGCTCGAGCATTGACATTACATTCTCTTGTCATTTACTACTCCTTTATTGTCTTCCGGTGCAGATTTTGCAGCTTGAAAAAAGACTAAAGGACCAGCTCAAGGAGCGCCAAGCTCTGGAGAAGGCACTGGGTTTGAAGAGTTCGTCCTCCCACGGTGACACAAGTCAGGCCTCCATGCCCAGGGTAACTATTTCTAGTTCTTTTCGAATGTGTCAGCATCCAATATGAGTAGCAGTTCAAATGTGTCAGCATCCAATATATGCAGCAGCGCATAAATTTAAGATTTGTTATCCATTACTTTTTTTGCTTATGTTAGTGATTATCATTATGCAAGACTACTTTTGCAAATTTGGTTTCACAAATCTTGACCATGTTGAGAAAGTTTGGTTTTCTGGGCAAATGTCTGACATTTGGTTTTTGTTCCGGGTCCAGCCGGTGGCAGAATTGATTAAGGAAATTGCGATTCTGGAGTATGAAGTGATGTACTTGGAACAGTACCTCCTCTCCTTATACCGAAAGGCTTTTGATCAACAAACCCTTCCCTTGCCGCCATCTAACAAGGAGAAAAGGATAGAATCGCCACTAGATACCCCAAGAGGGAGTTTCCTAGAACTTCCTAGGCATAATATTGTCACGTTGCGAGGGAAGAATGCAGTGGTCCAATCTGGTTGTGAGTCGATAACTAGGCCGTCAAAGGATTATGAAGACAAAGCATTCGATTCCATCCACCGTTGCCGCTCTTCACTCTTAGAAAGGTCAGCGCAAACTTCTCCTCCGGTGGAGTCCTCGGCTAAAGCTCTACGTCCCTGTCAGTCTCAACCAGTGTCAATGATGGAGGCAAGTTTCAAAGCATCTCTGTTTCTGTACAATTGATTAAGCTCTTTTTAGACCAACTTTACCTTTTTTGTTTTGGTAGAAGACTACTGTTCTTGAAATGCTTTTGCTACAAAACAATTCTGTGTTCTGACTTCGATAATCTTCTCAGCAGTATGCTCAGAATACTCCCCTCAGGGTAATTAGTTTGGCGGAACATCTCGGTGCCAGGATTTCCGACCACGTCCCAGAAACACCGAACAAGCTCTCCGAGGATATGGTCAAGTGCATGGCAGGCATCTATTGCAAACTCGCAGACTCGCCCCTGATGCATAACGGCCTCTCATCTCCTGGCTCCTCTTTGTCACTGGCGAGCGCCTTTTCTCCGCGAGATCAGTTGGATGCATGGAGTCCTGGGTTTGGGAACAGCTCTTCCTTCGATGTGTGCTTAGATAATCCGTTCCACGTGGATGGACTCAAAGATTTTAGCGGACCGTACAGCACCATGGTCGAAGTGGCATGGCTGCATCGGGATAGCCAGAAATTGGGGGACATCGAAGACTCTTTGCAGAATTTTAGGTCAGCTTCTTGATATATAGGTTTCATTTTGCGAGTGAAGTGTTCACTGCCAAAAAATATTCTCTAACAAAACGAATTGAAATTCGTTACATCTTTTGTCCTGCAAAACACATCCTAGAATAAATTCAACGGTACTTCTTATTAACAGCGCTCAAATGTGGAGAAAGTTAACTACTTTGCCCATAGATTTGACACCTGCGACAAAATTGCGATAAAAGCTTTTTGGTCCTGTTTTGATCTTTCATCGCTGAGCCAAATACTTCACCAGGATGCTTATTTCTCGCTTAGAAGAGGTAGATCCAAGGAAGCTGAAGCATGAGGAGAAGCTAGCTTTCTGGATCAATATCCACAATGCATTGGTGATGCATGTAAGGAGCTGTCATTAGTCCAATCGTTACTTCCAGCTTTTGCTTGTCCTGTATGATTTGTGTTTTGTAAGCAGTTTTTCGGTTCCTGAAACAGGCTTTTCTGGCTTATGGGATCCCCCAGAACAACTTAAAGAGAATGTTGCTACTACTGAAGGTACCTCATTCAGTCTTTAGACTGTCATTGCGTAAAAAAAAGATCAAAAAATTCAGGACGCGGGAATTTATAAAAGTTTGTCCAAATGCAGGCAGCCTACAATGTGGGCGGGCACACCATCAGTGCTGGCACGATACAGAGCTCGATCCTCGGATGCCGGTTGTCTCGACCTGGACAGGTAAATCTAAGACCCTTCAGCATAATAGAATTTCGAAGCTAGTCTTTTGGTTTCGGTGGTGAGACAATTTATTTTCTGTCGCGCAAGCTCGAAACATGCTGTTTCCTCTGGCTACACTTAGATTAGTCTTTAGTCAATCAACAATATCAAGGTCTTTGGTCTTTTTGTAGTTCTGTAGTAGAGGCGGATTCTCAAATGTTAACATCTGTCGTGGATCTGTAAGAGTTTGCGTTTCGTGCAGTGGCTCCGCTTATTACTGTCTACAAGGTCGAAGTTCAAAAGCGGCGACCCAAGACAAGCATATGCAGTCAAGCAATCCGAACCCCTTTTGCACTTTGCACTCTGTTGTGGAAGTCACTCCGATCCCGTGGTAATTCTCTCTTGCCATTGTCTTGATCTCATTTTTGGATGCTCACCTATATTGCAGATTCTTGTCTATTCGTAAACATCATTGCTGAAACGTATAGGGTGTTTAACATACTTGACCATTGTCGTTCTTTCTTTCATTTTGAAATTTCATAGGTCCGATTATACACTCCCAAAAGAGTGTTTCAAGAGTTGGAAACTGCGAAAGAAGAGTACATACGTGCGACTTTTGGCGTCCGCAAGGACCAGAAGATCCTCTTACCAAAGGTCGTGGAGTCATTCGCAAAGGATTCAGGGCTGAGTCCAGCTGGAGTTATGGAAATGATTCAGCTGTGTTTGCCGGAGTCCTTTAGGAAGACCTTCAAGAGGTGTCAGCTCAGCAAATCGCGCAAGAACATCGAGTGGATTCCGCACAATTTTAGTTTCCGCTATCTGATAATGAAAGAGTTAGCAAAGTGATTAGGCCTTTCTTGGGGTAAAACATAACCAATGTGATTGATCGTCTGAGCCTCTTGTTTTTCCACTAGTAGAATGACTAGGTTGCTTTGTACAGTCTATGAGGCAGGACATGACGAGATCAAACAGAAATCTTCTGCATTTTGTTTCTTGGAATGCAATCTGCCGTAATGCCAACTTCTATAATGCCCCCAAAACTTCGATCAGTCAAGATATACGAGGACTCATATTCGCTAATTCATATGGATAATGTTCAATAGTGCTCCAATGGCACTTGCAGCTTCTTAATACACTAATTTTCTCCAGTGGTTCTTGGGTCTCAAGATCTGACTCACGGCCTCGTCGTAGTGGCTGGCTAGCTTGAGGTCATGCAACCTCGACTACATCTCACTGTTCCTGCTTGACCAACTCGTTAGTAGGTGCAATGTGACAGTCTCATTTAATTTAAAAGCCCTTCTATCAGGTGACAGAGAATGACAAAGCTTAATTCAAGGACTGTCAAGGATGCCGCCCCGTGCAGATTTTTAGAGATGGAACCATTGCTTGATTGAGAGGATGATGAAGGCCACAGTGGAGGACATGGATGGTGTTGCCTGAGTTCCTACAATTTACAAAGCTTGACAACAGAAAGAAAGAAAGAGCACCTTTCCTCCCAACTTCCTCGTGTAGTACCAGAACATACACTCTGCAACGTGTTGTTACAATCAAGTCTGTGCTAATTTCAATCTGCAGACATCATGATTGTGTTAGAAATGTGGGCGTGGGGTTTGTGTAATTGGTGGTGGGTATGTAGAAGTCCTGACATGATGCATGATACTTGAATAACCTTTGCACACTTGCTTACCAGTTGCACTTCCCTTATCAATTACCAGTTGCACTAAAACACCAGCGCAGAAATACACACCGTTTAAAATCATTGATTGAACCTGCCAATTTCTATCACCTTTGAAGCTAATGGTTCGAAGATGAGTCATGATGATCTGATGTATCAATCAGTTCGATTCGACTGCTTGACATGGCGGGGTTCGGGCTTAGATGGGTTTAAAGTTCGATTCAAATACTCAAGACCTGCAATTTCCTCTAGTCCTGACCATACATGACATATCCTCCAGCAAGCCATACACGAACACTAGTCTGGAAAACAATTCGGGAAGGATTGTGGAACGTACCAAAAAGTTATCCAGCCTTCACCATACAATAAATCTTGTCTATATCACTCGAGATTACGAGAATCAATGCATGGCCTTAAGTATAACTAGGAGACAAATTGTGGACCTGGGCATGGAAAGGCGAGTAGGCTCTGGTGCAGTGAAGAACGCAAACTGAGCACCGGTTAGAAAGAGAAAACGAGACGTTCGACTCCTCGAGCAGTTAACAATACGACTGAGAACAATGCCAAGCGTCCCCTCCCTGCACACCGACCCTTTTTGACCTTTTTATCGACTTCGGTTTCTGCTCTGTTGTCACAACCTCAGCTTCTGCAAGTGGCAATGGGAACACCTGCATTGACATGTTGTTTGTATTCACTGGCTCTCCTGCACTCAAAACTCTTCAATCCGATGACTGCAAATTAGGGAACCCAATCGTTTTTTTCCGTTATCTCCACTCCTACCGTTCTTCTTCGCCTTCTTGCTGGGGAGGAAGAAAATATCACACCAGTAGCGATTAATAGTTCGATTTCCCATGGCTTCTTTTTCCCATTTCTGGGTACTAATGCCCCTTCCTTGGTAATGGTCCTAGGAGCATCTCATGTCACGGCCTAGGGAAAAATAAGGGGAAAAGGAAAAAAAATTCAAAAAATTAAAAACTTTGCGAAAATTACTTGCATTATGCTGGCCATGCCATGTAAGATGGCGGCACTAACTAAACCGTCATGTTAGTGATTGTCGGCCAAAATTGACTAAAAAAACTATATTGATAAATCGTTAAAAGTTTAGAAACTATATAGCCAAAATGAAAATTTTATAACTGAATTGACTACTATACAATAAGTTTTTAAACTTTATAGATAATTATCTCAAAAAAATTGAAGAAGCGATCTACCTTTTTGGATAGCACAAATTAGGAGTAAACATGATTCCAAGATAGAATCAAGAATCTAAGAACCCAACCAATGGAAACTAGTTTAGTTCTAGATTCTAGAATATGTAGGATATTTTCAAGTTATTGGAGAACATATTATGATGGGTAGGTTGAATCTGAAATCTAGAACATAGAACAAGCGTTTGTGTTTTTCTTATTTAATATCTTTGTGCGATCTTACAACATTCCATTGAATGTATAATCTAAAATCATTTGTCTAAGTTTTCATTTATGACAATATCCATGATCGAGACTTTTGCTTTTTTATATTTCATAGTCTTCATGTGTCTAAATATGAACCGTGATTAATGGATTGTAGCAAATAATACTTATTAGAAGTAATCATTCATTACAATTGTTCAAATAAGAGTACAAGTGGAACCTAAGTAAACTTTAGAACCAACTTAAAACCAATGACAAGATAGGTTATAAGTTTTTAAGTATACAAGTAGTTCCAAGTTCCAAAAATTAGAAAACATATCTTAAAGAGTAGGTTTCAAATAAAATTTGGACAAAATCTAGACTCGCTCATGTCAGGCCCCAAGCAAATGTCTAATGGATCTTAAGGCGAAAATCCGTTCGATACCTGGAAAAATGGTCAAGGTCATAACGATGATGACGCCAGTGACAAACAATGTTGCAGGAGCCCTGCCCATCTCTCCGTCTCTCTCGCCGCCATTAAAAGGGAGCATAGTGGTAGCCACCATAGCCACCACCACGTACCCCTTCCCCCTCTGTCATTCAGTTCATTTCTTAATTTTAAGTTTTCTAGCAATTTCGTATTCATAATTACAATTACGGTCAGGTAAATATTGCAATGAACTTCAAAAGATTTGAGGGGCTCACAGCAAATATTTCGAAACACCAGGAGGCGATGGTGAACTATATAACAAATTCGGAAGGCAAAATGTAATTCTTCCCTTCGGGATGGCAACCACCTAGTCGCATGCGGACACGAGACCAACTTTTCGACCAGAATTTGGCCAAAGCCATCATCCATGGGTACCAATGAAATAGATTTCGAAATGTCGGGGTGGATATTGCAAAAATTGAGATTTTGGGGGAGCAAGTTGTCGCCACCAACAAAAACCTAGGGGCATGACATAATTATCCCAAAGTGCACACCTAAATTTTTTCTGTGATCCATTTGGCAATCCATTGCGCAAATATCATACAAATAATTCTACTAATGCACAAAAGGCTCCAACCCTAATGCCTTATGGCCTATACTAACATCCTCCAACTTCAAATCTTATTATCAGTAGCAAAAAGAACTCGAACCGGCACAATGACCAGCAAAATCTTAACATTGTTTGAATGCGATCAAAATTAAGAGTAAGCAACCAACTGCTGCTCGTGTGCTTGATTGTGATCATCCGCATGCCAGTGTCCATCGCCAATCCTGGCCGACTCCTCTTGAGTTGCTTGATTGCTCGCTTGACCTTCCTCGGCCAGCTTCTCTTTGCCCGATGCACCGTACATCTGCCTTCTGCATTCCCTGCGAGCTGCCCTCTCCTCAAGCTTCAGCTGTTTAAAACCTTGCTCGAACTTGGCTTCGTCCTCGGAGAAAAGAAAACCACCTCCGTTTTCCCGAGCTCTTCATAAAGCTTCTCAATCTTTGATTTCCAATACAAACCCATTTCTGTGTCCATCTTGTGATAAGGTGTCTTCAGCAGATACTCATCGATCCCACCTGCCTTATCGATGCAACGCAGAGCATGGGTTGTCACTTTGACACGAATATGGCGATCGAGAATGTAACTGAAAAGCCGCTTCTCCTGCACATTCGGCTTCCAGCTCCTCCTTGTCCTGGAACAACCGTCACAGAGAAGCTCTTTCAGAAAGTTGCAGTTTTTTCACTTCAATTCAACTCCACAGAGATTACTATACTTGAAACTTACAAAATCCAAGTCTACCAATTCTTTTACTAGCAAGAATCAACAGGATCAGTCATTCATTACCAAAGTTTCAATGGGTAACACTTCATTGTATGTTAACATCTACATCCTCAAAGGGAAAAGAAAATCAAGAGAGTCCTGGAACCAACAACAACTTATATCCATGCCAGTCATCACCCACTGTCATCATCACCGATATGGTTGGAGCAACTGAACATTGTTTACATAAAGTATCTGATAATGTTTATGGCTTTTCCTTGAGCAAAGTGGCAAAGTATAGTACAAGTTAACCCCATATGGATGGGATTGTGATGCCCTATCTAAGGTTGATGTGGATTAAATAAACTAAGTCTCTGAGGGCACAAGCCCTTTACTGATTATGAGCAGAGAAAACAGCTATTGTGGAGACAAACAAATGCAAGTTATCAAGAAAAATAAGAAGGTCATAAAAGTACCACAAGCAAAAAAGGAAAACAACCTTAGTGATTCTAAATTGAGCAGCAAATAACATCTCAGTCAACTGCTAATGTTTTATGGGCCAAAAAGAGTGAGAATACTGATTAGCAGAAACCAATAAGGATATCTGCAAGAGCCAGCTGTTACCAAGAACTAATATAACAAGAATGTGACAAGGAAAAATGGAGGTAGACAAAACCCAAAGGATTAATGCAACAGTGTAATCTAATGACATCTCATTCAGCATCAAAGAGAGAGCTCACAGCGTTCACCCATCACATGTTGAAATGACAACAGCAAGAGCAATTTGACAAACAACAACTGAGATTGTCAGTAATTCAAATGCTTAAGCAGAAAGAGCCAACAACAAGCTTGGATCTTTAACATTGTTCATATCAGATCTCTCGTTAGAAGTCCTGAATCAAACATAAGATACACCAGACCGAACTATTACTACAGTCATGAGGTTAATCCCGGTCATGTCAGATCTCTCTACCCACATTGAATATAAAGGAAACATTGTTTCTCATCCTCAAAACCCTGTCCAACAAGATGGCCGCGTTTTAACACTGCAATGAATGCGACCGCGAAATGAAAGAGGATACGAGTCACTCCATATCCCGAAATGAAACGCTAGCCAAATTTAAGCTTAATGGAATCACATCACGAGCAAAAATTAAACGAGCCAGTAAAGCTCAACCGATGCAAAAACCACCAGTCGAATCTGCACTAACAAGCATCCGCGGCCGCAACACGTAGACCAGACTCGCTTCCGAGCATACCCATTTCAAAAAAATAGCTGATTTGACTTAAAACGAACGAGCGAGGGATGAAAAATGGAGATTTACGTACTTGTTGCCGCCGTCCTCGCTGACCTGGTTGCCGAAACGGATGTGGCGGCCGGCGAAGAGGCCGCGCTGGGCGCGACCCATGACGACTTTGGACTTGGGGATGCACTTCTCCAGGGTTTCCTTGACGCCGGGCGCGAGGTTCTTCTCTCCCACTCGCTTCAGCACCTTCTTCATCATCTCCTTCCCCCTAAACGCCATCTCTCTCTCTCTCTCTCTCTCTCTGGGTGTCCGTCTGGGTTTTCGTGCTTAGTTCGAGGAGACCACCTTCACATGAACGAAGAACGTAGCGATGATGCGGAGCAGGGTTTACCAGGAATCGCCCAGCTGGAGAATTTGGGGAGGCCGACGGTGGCGTAACCCAAGCGATCTGCTAGTCGAGGCTGAGGAGGAGGACAGAGCGAGGAGAGACAGTCTTCTTCCCATGGCCATAAAGCGAGAGTGGGCTTTTTTCCCCCAGTCGGCCCAAGCGAGACTGATGGGCTTTGGCTATATTGGCCCAATATCCCATCATGATCTTTCGGAGCCCACCAAGTAAAAACGCCGATAATTATCGATCGTCCTTCTCTTTATAAATAACCACTTAATTGGAAAAAAAGAAAAGAAAAGGAAGAAATGCCTAAGCCTTCACTCATGGCCTGTGTTTCTCTTGAGGACGCGGCGAGTCGAAACCCGAGTAGAGTTAAAAAAGTAGCCTCGCGTCAAAGAGAGGTGAGATGGCTGAACGTATTTATAACCCCGTTTCCCCTTTTTTTACCTTTGCCATGTTAGGCTTTATAAATCCTCCTATAATCTCGCTTTTGACCAAGATGGCTCGTGCGAGAACGATAGACCAATTGTTTCGGTGAAGACTTGCTCAATAACCAAAACCCTTTTCTCTCAAATCGACGGCAAAGTATTTTACGTACATGCTTGCAAAAGCAAAACGCCTTTTGCTAGATATTGCAATTGATATTACATGTCAAGTTCATTCTGTCAATCATCGGGGTTTACTTTAATGATTACCATTTTTACTTGAGAAGGGCGACATGGGAGATTCGAATCTATATCTTCTTAAGAGTTGTTGTGGGGATGATTAGTTTTAGACGTGAATTTCGATTCTCAAGTCCTATAAAAATGACAAAAGTTTAAAAATGAATTAAGAGTTCGAGTAAGATAGACAAAAAAAATATATTCATCCTCTTGAGTTATCTAACAAGCCTCCTCCCATACTTTGGGTTTCCTTCGTTCCCACCATGCCTCGAGTGTGACCTCTAGTAAATAACTCATTACAAACAAATTTAGCAACACAAAACAAAATCGGAAGTACCATTCTCTTTTCTTAATTTTTTTCATAAATACAAGTAATTAATGTATTGAAAATCAAAACATCCCTTGTGAGGTATAATTTTTATTGAGATTCGTGATTTGTGTCTCCATGTATCTTTATACTAATTAAACAAAAAACGGAAACTGTATATTCTTATGTATAAGAATCATCGCAGTTACTCAAAAATTAGAATATTTTTTCCTAGATCATAATTCTTACTCAAGATTTTTATATCATAGAATTTTGCTAAATTTTTTAAAAATCTTAATACAAACTACTAAATTTAGATAGTTTATCAAATATTTCACTTCATGATTCATAAAATCCAAGATTTCGATTCGCAATACACTATGGTTCACATAGCAATTCCATGAATAGCATTTTTTTTTTTTCCTCACAAGTCAATTGTTTCAATAGTGCATAACGCTGGAGAAGAACTCCTTTTTGGGGGGACAATTGCAAGATTCGTCTTATTTATGATTCAATTATCTTGCTATATTTATTGACCTTTAATTCAACAGAGGAGAAATTGCTCTAAAATGGTTGAAAAAATAACACTACCCCACAAAGATGGTCACCATATAGAGATAGCCCACATGAAAATCTTTATTTGTTTTTCCTTTAACCTTGTAAACATATTTAATTTAATTTTCAACAAATAAAGATTAGAAAGACTGAGGAAAAATACTATTACAGGTTGTGCTCACTGTAAATATGATTGATATATGGCCAATATCTTTTCAAAATATTCACTACAATATATTCATAATCGCATATAATCCAATTTCCAACTTGAATATACGCAACACGGGCAACATTCTTTACGCCATTTAGGCATATATTTTGTTGTCCAAACCCGCGAAACGCAATTTCCAAATGAATGTTATATTGAACGCATTATTTTCTGCAACTTCTTTTTATTCTCTTTTTGACGATGATATCTCTCCATGCAAAATGCTTTAAAAATTGCGTTGCTGCTAAAACACACTCGTGACTTCATTCATCTCTAACGACACTCGACACAGCATCCACGGTCACTAGGCCTCTCAAGACGCTTCGATGTCGTCCAATGATAAGAAAATAGTGAGCTACAGTAAGCTATGGAAGTCGAAGAAGGGGTCGAAGAAGGAGACACCGGCACCTCCGGCCGCCTCGAGCAGCCAAAGCGCAACAGGTCCGCCAAAGTCGGTTTCACTGTGCATTTTTTATGTTTAGGTATGAGTCGATTCGGCCGGAGCTGTCGTCAAAGCCCGAAAAGGGTTAGGGAAAACTCCGGTCAGTTTGGCCCCGATCGGTCCGAATGCAACCGGGCGAAGTCACCTCTTTTCTGCCCTTTTTTAAGGTACAAGTAGGGAAAATCTCATGGATTGACTCATGACGCAGGAAGTCGCCAGAAAGGGTCGGCGAAAACTTCGGTTGCTGCAGCCTCCGGTAGTCAAAGTGCATCTGTTCAGCCAAAGTCCACTTTTTTCCGGTTTCTTTTTAATGTATAAGTAGTTAAAATCTCATGGATTGACTCATGACGCAGGAAGTCGCCAGAGAGCGTCGGGAAAAGCTCCGGCCTCAGACGGTCCGAGTGCAACTGGTCGGCTAAAGCTGCATTTTTTCCGCCTTTTCTTAAGGGTATATATATATGTAGGTAAAATCTCATGGATTGGCTCGTGATGCAGGAGATCATCATTCCTCCTCGTCCATCTCCTCCGTCTCGAGCGGTCATCTGAGCCGGAGAGGGTCAGCGAAAGCTCCGGTCGCTCAGTTTGATTATTTCCTGCCGCCCGTGGAATATTACCATCAACCGGAGCTTTGCGAGCCATTTAATAAGTTTGCTCATCATCTTAATGAGGAAAATCCTCACCATTGCATTTTAATGTGAGCATAAATCTATGTGATCTGATCGTAATAATAACTCAAGAATTTGTGGAAGAGCAGTCGTTAGTTTGTTGATTCGATCACATTGCGATCACCTCTTTAGTTTTAAAGCTATTTCTGCAGTTTTTCCTTCGTCTGATTGGTATGTCGCGCTTTGATTTTGAGATTGGACAAGGATTCCTGCACCGTTCTTACCATCTGTTTTCACCTTTCATGAGAGACATTCTTACACGATGCCGGAACAAACCCTAGTTATACATGACCGGTTTAGATCAACAGATCATTTCCGCTGCATATTGTCGTTGACCAGCGTCGTGCACGGCCATACGTGTCTGAGTATTGAGAATGAGATCAAGCACTCAACAAGGTTCACAGGAACGGAAACAAACATTCGTCAGCTCGATTCTTGCAGTCCACAAACGTAAATCTGAACTGAACACGACAACTGTGACGTCGAGCAAAAGCTACAGCTAAAGATGACTTCCAGGACAATCTACTTTCACAAGCAAATGATCAAATCAATGCCTCGTTCAGTTACCAACCATGTCTCGGTAGTACTGCATTGGCCTCAGGCTCGATCCAATGCAGTTCTAAACCAATGTCCTCATGCAAAGACTAGACAGGAAGCATACAACTTCCCCCCGCTACCTAACTCACCATAATAAATCCTCACGTGGAACCAACACATCAGAGGCTTTTCATTGAGCCGATCTACATAGACCTGTCTAGCATAAGATTTTGCAGCAGTGAGGATAAGCTCAAGGAAGTTATCGATGGGAAAACTTCCCGCATCCTGCAGTAATCGGAGTGTTGTAGGACAAATTTTCAATCGTTATGTTTATTCACATAAACATGGCCGACACGGTCCAGCTGCCCAAGTGCTGCAGCATCAATTATATTATCCAAGTTGAACCCACATAATCCAACACCACCCGAGTGGCCAAAACATGCAATCTCAGATGTATGCTGGTCACATAGGAAATGGTATGAAGAAAAGGAATAACAATAGTAATCCAACTTCTCTGTTTGGTTATGACAATGGCATGTAGTCGCAATTTGACAGAACTGGTGTCTAAAATGTTAAATGTCCCCTGAAACAAGTTTACGTAGACATAGGAAAAGAAAAATCAAAGAATGGAATAAGCATTCTTCCCCGCATGAAAAGGAACCAATGCCTACTCGATCGAAATAGGCATTCCCTTCGAAATGCTTATTCCCATCGATTAAATCATACCAAGCACCGGGAATGGAATAAGAGCAGGAAGACAGGTTCCTTTCATTTCCCATATCCTTTCCCCAGAGATATGGCCCCAAGCACTAGTCATTCTCCCACATCAGGGCTGCTGTTATACAGTAATCTGCGATCGCATAAGCAGAGAATACAGAAGAAAAAACGCAAACATTCCCACTCCGAATCACCAAGCAAGCAAGCACTTAAACAAAACACCGACGAAATGTTCATAAAACAGAAGCAAAAGCGGTCGTGTCAGATTTACATGTTTCAGCACCCGATGCGTCAGCCAGGGATAACTGTAAATGTTCACGTCTCATCATCCACGACTGTGCTTTCCGAAACCACGACAAACAGACATAGAAAAAAACAAAAAACGAGACCAAACGAGACAAGACATCGTTCGACCCATCACTTCAGGGATACAATCCCAGAAAAAGCCTCAGACCGTCCTAGTTCAAAAATCTCAACACCAAAAGCCAAGCCCATAAAAACTTTGGCTTCAGGATTTTAATTCCAGTTCGTCATCACTGGCTTCTCTATCTGAATCGATCGCGAAAGCTAAAAAGAAGAAGAAGAAGCTAATTTGATCACAAAACTATCTGAGACAGAGGCATCAGATCTTCCTACTCAATGTGTTGAATCGTTGTACTCAAAATGAGAGCATTAGTACTCCACCACTCGCAAAAAGCTCGTCACTTGCCTAACCATCCTTCGAAAAGTTCTCTTTTTCCATCAAGAACGTCAGACGATGAGCGAGCGAGCGAGCGAGCGAGCGAAGCAGCTAAAGACACTACACCAGATGAACAACATCTGCACCGTCATTGTCAGACGAATTCTGGGTGACGCAGAGAAAAGGAGAGAAGACGGGAAAAACGGCGGCTTTTGGGTCGGCATCGATGGACGGCCGGCGGCCATTACTAGGGTTACTTGGACTACGATGCCACTCTCTCTCTCTCGCTCTCTCTCTTTTGTCGGCGCTTGCGGCGGCGGGAGGAGGATGGGCCGAGACAACCCGGCGAACCCGAGGACAAAAGTTGGGGCCGTGGGCCGTGGGTCGTGGCCCGAAACATCATCTTTCGGTGCTTTATCCATTTGATTTTGATTAGATCAAGAAATATTGTTTTGGCTAGTTTTTATCTTCCGATTAAGTAGCTTGACTTTTCAAATTTGCCTCAATGTGAAGATTCCGGCGACTGAAGTGATGCGTCGTGTGACTTAAGCCGGTGTGGCTTGCTTGCTTCTTCGGCAAATGTTAACCACCGTTTTTTAATGGTTGAAAACATATGCTTTATCAGTTGAAAACATATATATCATTAATTATGTGTGAACGAGATAATCGATGACAAATTAGAATTACCTCCTTAATTTGAATTGAGATGTTTTTCCGAATCAAGAACTTCATATGTTTGAAATTTCTCTAATTGAGATTTTACCCTATTCCAATTTTTCTTAATTTAAAGGGTAAAAGTACATTATATTGTTGTGGTTTTCATCACTAAAGAAAAATAAAATAGAGATCCTCTTACGTCCCCATAAATTTAAAATGTGATTTAATCTTTTCTGCTTCTTCTTTTCCCTCTCTTTCGAGGCGAACAAAATGAAGGTAAGTATTTACAACAGCAGAACGCCCCATAAGAATTTCCCCAAGTGCCCCTCTACTCAGGAATTGCACTCAAGATCGCCACGCTCTTCCTCCTCCCCATACCGCCACCCCGTCGTTTCGCCGACCCACCATTACCGCCGCCACAACCGCCCACCTCCGCCGGGCACCTCCCCTCCTTCCCGCCTGAGAACAACGCCGCCTCCGCCCTCCTCCCGCGTTTCCGCCCGCGGCCCTTCCGCTCCATGGCCGAGCTGGCCTTGACGGCCAATGCGGCCATCTCCTCCGCCTCCAGCGGCCGCTTCAGCCTGCTCAGCGGGAGGGCGAAGTAGAGCTGCCCGGGCCGGAGCTCCTCGTCGCCGTCGACGGCGGAGACGACGCCGTCGAAGCCCACGTCGTCGGAGTCGCAGATGAAGCACGCGGGGTCGCAGCCCTGCAGCACGCGGGAGACCCGAACGGGGCAAGCGAATTCCTGGAGGCGGCCGTCCTGGAGGATCAGCTTCGCGGTGTCCACGACGGCACTCGCGGGCTCGCTCGAATGGCAAATGCCCATCTCTTCTCTCCCTTCCTTCTTCTTAAAAAGGGAAACTTCTTTGGGCTCTGCGTAAGATTGGAGCTTTTTGGCGGAGTATTTATAAGGCGCGAGATTGCACTGTGCAGTCTGCAGAGTCTTGCGCTGTGAAAATCGAGCGCCGATCTTGTTCAATGATTTTGACATCGTTTGTTGGTTTGCGAGAGATTAAGGAGGAGAGGAGGGGCCTCTTTCGGATCGGAGATCGAGGGAGGAGGAAGAGAGAGGAGAGAGAGAGTCAGCCGGGCCAGCCTGGAGATGGGACGCGACAGGTTGTGGGTTCTTGCATGAGGAGAGCGTGGAGTGGATTCGATGTTCCAACGACAGCCCTGTATTTTCTGACGATGTGACGGGTTAGGGACGTACATGCATCCAGTAAAATTTCAGGTGAGCACGTGAGCTTTGTAGCTCAAACGTCGCGCGCCACCGTACAGTATAGTCGACTCGGCCGCGCTCCTCCGTGGCCTTTGCGCCGTTTTCGATTGCCGCCGGTCGCCACAAGAGCAGCCTCGTCTCTTTTTTTCAGGATTGCTACGGGGATCTCTGATCGAGCTCACTGTGGTCATCTTAGACAACCTTAGGTCGAAGCCGTTGACCACATAGTGGCAACATTGATCGGAGAAAGCAAGAGATGGAGGTCGGCGCTACGGTGAATGGCCTTAATCTAAGTTTGTCCAAGACAGCTCAAGATAGATTTCCGATCGGAGTCGCCATGGGGTCGTGGCCTCAACAGGTCTAAAGGTTGTGGAGCACCGAGGATATTCACTAGGCGACCTTGAGTCTAGTGGTGTAGCGAGGAACAATGATTTGAGGCCAACGATGGGCGGGGCGAGAGAGATTAGGCATTGAATGAAAATGCAGCATGCAGCGACGGTAGTGTTAGGCTAAGATACTGATGAATATTTGAGACTAACACCGATATGAGGGGGACGAGTTCAATTAATCGTAAGATGCAAACTCTAAACCCACAAAATTTTAGTGAAATATATAAAGAGGACGATAGGCACTTTTCCCATTTCTCTTTTTGTCAAGAAACTACACTTTGTTTGAGTTAAGTGTGAGTAAGATTTAGGTTGGGCGATCCAACACTTAACTTAGGAATCAATCCGCGCAATATTGATCCTCAATTTTTAGAACCAAAGATCGACTATATTGAGTTTAGGACTGAGGACCGGATTAATCTTATGGATCTGATTTGGTTTAAGAGTCAACCATGAACCTACCGATTATTTTTTTGGTTTATTTTTTTATATTCTTTCAAAGGACTAACGTATCTTTTTTTTAGAGGGAAGCAAGGCTGACGCAAGTAAAAAGGGTTATTATTATTATTATTGAATATGGGCTTGGTTTTTACATTTTAAGTTATACAGCAAAATCACATAAGAAAAAAACAGATATAGAGGCACAAGGTTTCCAAGTAGATAATTTTTTTTTTCAGTCTATGACCTTCTATTATCCAAGTAACCCCAACTAATCCAGAAGTGAGCACTCTCACAAAAGGGGTGGCTCCAATGTCGAGATAAAAATTAATAACATATATTATGTAAAGTTTTAGGACCGATGACCAACAACATAATACAAGGTCCATAGGTCCCATGACCAAGGATTGGCCCATCCCCCTGGGAATTGAACAAGGATTGGTTGGGTTGGGGTGGTCTAAGGTCGGTCCAGGGTTGATTGAGGATCAATGCTCACCCGTAGTTTGAGTTGCTTCATAGTGGATCTCCAATCTTATCCTTGTAAGTAATTAGTGGATTATGTGAGAAATTAAGGGTCTAACTAGATTGGCTTTTGCTTTATAGTAACTTAAATTCTACAGCTCACCTGTGTCTAACTTTTTTTTTCAAATGGGAAATTCTCGGATCTTTCATAACACTTAAGTATTGAGAGATATAAAAATTCACATATAATTTTTAATTTATTCAATATGATTTTTGAACTTTAGTTTAAGGTACAATACAATTCTTAAATTTTTAATTTGTTCAATATAATTCTTGAACTTTAGATTAATATGCAATATGATCACTAAATTTTTTATACATATTTAACATAATTCATAAATAAATATTGAATATTTTCATTTAGTTTGGAGATTAAATTAGACGTGTAACAAAATTTTAGAAATTATATTGAACAAATTAAAAATTCAGAGATCACATTACATAATGAACTAAATTTCAAGAATTATATCGAATAAATTAAAATTTTAAAAATTAAATTATGCATCTCGCAAAAATTCACCGATTATTTATGTCACTTTCTTAAATGCAAGCCAAGGAACGTGCCATCCGTGGTTGTTCAGGTGGGAGGCGAGGTCGGGTACACGTGGGGCGCGAGAAGTGAGCGAGAGGCTTCTCGGAACGGGAGCGAAACCCCTGCCACCACCCACCAGGTCCGACACCGTGTGGGGCGGACGATGATCTGTTCCTGCCGGTCTGCCTGTCCCCTCTCTCTCTCTCTCTCTCTCTCTCTCTCTCTCTCTCTCAGTTCTCCTCAGCTGATGTTGAATCTGCATTATGCGATTGTTACAGATGCACTGCACGGATCGAACGTGGGGGTGTCGGTTCTTTAAATAGCGGCTCCAAGATCCCCCGCGCAATCTCTCGTACTCGAAATTATGTATTTTGTTCGTCAGTGTGGAGTTTGGTCTAGGGTTTGGTTCAGGAGCAGAGGGATAGGGACGAGACCGACCGACGAATGTCGTTTCCTCAATCTGAGATTTATGTTTGGCTTCTGCTCGCTTGGAGGTTGGCAAGGGATGGGATGGATGCGACTGCCCTTCGCTATGAATAATGCGGGCGGGGCGAGGCGATCGATGCGTGGTGTCGAGTTGAATCGTACGCGTCTTGGCATGAGATGTGGTTCACGCATTTGTATGACCGCACTGGTGGTGGCAGAGGAGGGAGGTTGGCGGGCAGGCACCATCAACACACCTTGACCATAAGAAATTTAGAGTGTAGATTGATATAAATTCGGTGGAGTTTATCACATTCCTTAATTAAGGGACCCTCGCGTGGGCTGATTAGTACATGCAAAATCAATGACACCGATCGATTTGGTTAGTAGGGCCAATAGACTAGAACTCAAAGAAGAAATTCCCCTTAATAATTTGGTGTCATTTTATTATAGTGGCATAAGTTTTGTGGAAAATGAATTATCTACTATGATATCACAATATTGATCGTGAACTTAGACTATAGCAGAAATTCCTCTCAGATTTTTTTTCAATTTTTTATTATTGTCTTGTTGATGTGATTATAGATCCACATCATGTCTTGTGCATGTGAAGGACCGGCTTACACACAATTGGATAAACTTTTAATAAACTTGAGAGTTACCTAATACAAAGGTGGGCACATCTTAAGAATGGAAAATAACAAAAACAATTTCTGAATTTTAGGCCAATGTGTAATTTGATCCTAAATTTTTGATTTGTTCAAATACGATTTCTAAATTTAACCCAAAGTGGAATGTGGTCATTGAAATTTTAATTTGTTTGATATAGTCCTTAAACTTTTGGTGCATGTTCAATATAGTCCATCAATTGTTTGAAAATAATAAATGTAGTAAGTTTAAGGATTAAATTGAACAAATTAGAAGTTCAAAGACTATATTACACATTGGGCTAAAGTTTAGGGACTACATTATACATTAGGTTAATGTTTAGGGACTATATTGAATAAATTAAAAATTCAAGAATCAAATTACACATTAGGCAAAGTCCAAGAACTATTTGCATCATTATCCCTTTTAATAATTTTCTAAAAAATTCCTTAGACATCAAAAAGGCAACGGAGGTATGGTATAGTGTCTCAGTTTTTTGCTTCCCTCAGTGCAATTCACTCTTTGCATTCCTTAGTTTCTTTTTTCCTCTTCGGTTTAGCAAAAGAACTTGAGTTTAATCATAGATAGCCCGAACCTGAAGCTGTATTTAGGTGGACTTCATTGAAGCAATTAACTCAAAACCCAAATTCACATGTGAGATTTGTAATCCTTTATTGCAGAAACTTCTTGATACAACAAAAGAATGGGGAGATCACTGTACATCCTCTGCCTCCCAATATGCACCAGAGAGGTTGCATGGGCAGCCCTCAAATTTCAAATGATCAGTTAATTGGTCCAGCACCAGGTACAAGCTGCTTGACATTTCGCCTCTCTTGTCATCAACCATGAATTCGTATACGCTACCATCGATCTCAATGAAGCTAATGGCCCTGCATTTAGCAATTCCGCTTTCATTCATTATCCTCCTTAAATTCCTCGCATCGTCCCATCTCCTGGCTTCAGCATAAAGGTTTGACAAAAGCACACAAAGCCCTGAACTATGAGGCAAGAGCTCCAACAGCTGCTTCAGAATGAATTTCCCAATGTGCCCGTAGTGGTGAGTCCTACATGCGGCTAACAGCGCACCCCATATCACGATGTCGGGTCTCATCGGCATTTTTCCAATCAGCTCGAGCGCTTCTTCTAAGAAACCTCCACGCCCAAGTAGATCGATTAGGCAAGCATAATGCTCTATTTCAGGTGATATGCCATAATCAGAACTCATCCTTTCAAAGTAATATCTTCCCATTTTGATGAGACCGCTATGACTGCAAGCAGAGAGAAGACCTGTGAAGGTAATCTTGTTGGGGAAGATTCTGGAAGCTTCCATGTCCTCAAAGACCTTGATTGCCTCAACACCACATCCGTGCAATGCGAGGGTCCCAATAGCTACATTCCATGACACCAAGTTCCTTGGCTTCATCTTTCTAAAGATATCAACAGCAATTTGAACTGAACCGCATTTTCCAAACATGGTCATCAGGGCATTATAAAGGGTAATGCTTGGTCTAATACCAGATTTGGATATGTAAACGTATATTTCTTCTCCTGTGGCCGCATCGCCAATGTGACTACATGCTGATAGAACTGCTATTAGCGTAGTTTCATCTGGGACAACTCTTGAGTCACACATCCGGCGGAAGAGGTTCAAAGCTTCCTTGGGTCGACTAAACTGAACATAAGATGAGATTAGCGAGTTCCAAGATACCACATTCTTCTCTGGCATCTGATCAAAACATTGTTGGGCCAACACAAGGGAACCATGGTTTGCATAGGCATTCACCATGGTAGTCCAGGAAACAACATCCTTGTTGGGTATTTTGTTGAAAACTGCTTCAGCCGAACGCAAATTCCCTGCACTTTGCATACATGTCCAGTAGAGAATTGCTCACGATGATATCGACTTCAACACCCATAACCTCGATGTAGAGATGCACATACTTTCCCAAATCTAACTGACCAGTTTGCGAAGAAACTGAAATTAGATTAGCCAGTGTGAACTCGTCTATCTGCAACCCCAATTTCCTCATCTCTTCAAACAATCTAAAAGCTTCCCTGGAGCAACCAATCTTAGAATATCCACCAATCATCAAGTTCCAAGAAACTATTGTCCTATCAGCTATTTCATCAAACAGTTTCCTGGCATCCCCTACCAATCCACAAGATACGTACACCGTCATCAGAGCGTTCTGCACACAAACTTGAAAACCTAAATCCCAACTTAACAGCCTGACCGTGAACAAGAACCGAAACCCAGTACAACGATTCACCCGCACAAGCCTTGAGAACAAAAGGAAGGGTGAATTCGTTCGGCGAAATGCCCGAACCGATCATTCGGCGGTACAAAAGAACGGCCTCCAGAGGGTCCTCACTGTTCGAGTAACCCCTTATCAAGCTATTATACATAAACCTATTGCGTTCTCGCATTTTGTCGAACAGGTACTGGGCATACGCAAGATCGCCGGCATTGTGGACGGCGCAGAAGGAAACCAGCTTCCCGAGCAAGAGAATTTCGCCGGCCAGGCCCCGGAAAATTATCTGGGCATGGATCGTCTTGAGCTCGCTCACGGAAGAGCATCTTTCTAGCCGGTCGTGGAGAGCCTGGGCCGCGACCGACTTGAAACTGAGATTGCCGTGTATCGCGCGGGGATGGGACAGGGAGTGCTTGAGGCGGGAACCACCAACGGTCGCGCGTTGGAGAGCGAGGAACATGAATTGGGCATTTGG
The DNA here is from genome assembly GCA_014182845.1 of Corymbia calophylla. Lineage (NCBI taxonomy): Eukaryota > Viridiplantae > Streptophyta > Magnoliopsida > Myrtales > Myrtaceae > Corymbia > Corymbia calophylla. The sequence goes on from CM024700.1 coordinate 13,781,733, forward strand.
TCGGGTAAATCGGCACCGAAGCAGTTTAACCTCGTGCAGACGATGATGTCTTAGCTTACGCTAACAATTGTCGTTGTAAGGCATGCAGAGAAATGGAAGGTGACGAGCTGATATTGACATTTCTGAATGAATGCTGAAATAGAAACAAGAACTCCGACACCCAGCGTTTGGTAAACTTGTCGTGAAAGTGCATTGAATCCTTAAACTTTTCGTGAAATTTGTGAAGTTAGTGTAATCGAGTCATAATTTTATTAACATTTTTCATTTATCGAGATAAACGGAGTTAATTGAATGATTTGTTTGCTTACATCAATTTAACAAGTTATGGAATTTAATTGCGCCTTTAAAAGCTTTATAAATCAATTGAACTTTTGTGACGTGTTTTAGATTTTGATTATACGTTTTGAAAATTTTAGGATTTTTAGAACATTTGATGGGCTTGGCCGGGCCAAATTGGGCCGGGTGCACTTAAGAAGAACATGGCTTGCTCAGGCCCGCCCGTTTCTCCTTTCGGGCCGATCGGGCGTGGGTGTGCCCTGCGTGCCTCCAAGCCCATGTTCACCTCTAATTTTCACCTCAGGAATGTCCTTCAGCCCGCTTCGGTTTTCTGTCTTCTTTCTTTAGATCTGTCTTCGTTCTATTTCTTAGAATAATTAAACTTTCTCATGTCCCTCAAACTTAATAGCAAGTTTCTAGCATACTTTGCATCTGATTTTCGGTTCGCCAATGGAGTGGATCTAATCAAACTCGTTATTCTCGAGCCTCTTCGATTAGGAGCGACCGTGACATCAGAAGTTAGCACCGCCATCCCTGGAAGCTTTCTCCATGGAGCACGCTTCGCTGTGCATCCACAAACGGAAGGACAATCGTGCAAAAACTGCAAAATCTGTTGAGCTCGAAATCATATCGAGCGAGTCTAGATAGGACTCCATGAGCGTGGAAGCCGATAAAAGGGTCCTAAGAACTCGAATACTAGGTTTTGAAAAGACACTGACGGCGGATCAATCTTATTAGGATTCGCATCTAGCCGGGCGAGACTCAATCAAGATTCAGATTCAGTCAGATCCAACATCAACTACGTATGATGCTTGTATGGTGGGGATCGGATGGCCTTTCGGGTAGACAAAACGAGTGCAACTTTTGTCTACCGACATGCTCTGGCGTTGATAATTGAACGAAAGATATCAGGATCAAGTTCATCAAAGTTTCAATACGCAGCATACGCCATCCTTTACACAGCCAAAAAGATTCGAGCTACGAGTACAGCAGCTACTACGAATTATAAAGAAGGAAAAAAAGAGTCCTAAATGCTCACTGCAAAGTATCTCTTCGTATGTACTTAACCTTCTTCTTTTATTCGGGAGGCCGGATTCTTCGACTTTCAAGCTTCTTCGATGATGGTACTCAGCTGCTTTTCACGTTCGCCGCTGGCAGGGACGACAACAGGGGCGGGCAGCCTGCCTTCGAAGCACTCTCGCAGGATCAAGGGGCCGAGCTCCACGTCGCCTCGGCCCGGATCGACTCGGGTCATCAGCTCCCTCAGCTGGGTCCGAGTCATCCGCACCTTGACTCGGACGCCAGGGCTCGGCTGTGCTCGAGGGTGCACCTGCGCTTCCTTCCCCAGCCAGTTCCCCATCTCTCTCTCTCTCTCTGTGACTGAATGATGGGGGGCGTGTGGCGAGCACACGAGATGGCTTTATCTATGTGTATAGAGCTGTCGTCGTCAGTGAGAACGCGGATGGAAGGAGACCAAGATTCTGATCTCGAACAACGCGCGAGGAATCTGTGGATGTATGTAACTTGACCACTACTGGTTGGTGGTTTCTTATTATATTACATGGTGGCGGTGGGGGCTTTCAGCAGAACGAGTTCTTCTTCCCTTCTCTGATTTTTAACTCATTAAATAGCATGATGATGATTTCAGTGGGCGCAAAAAGGAGAGACGAAATCGCGTTAGCGGTCCCTCGCAACTCTTCGGCCGAAAATCGGATCTTACTTGGCTTTCGAAATGCTGAGTCGGCAGCCGCCGGGATTCTTGCACTTGGCCGATCGTTTATTTGGACGTGACCGTGACGCGGTGGCTGCCGTGCCACCGGGCGCCTCTCAGATCCAAAATCAACCGGGGACTAAGCAAACCTATGGGCCAACTTGCCGTCCGTGCGACTCGTGAGTCGCCGTTCTTCAAATTGGAAAAGCATCACCGAGACCCGATCGCAAGAACGAATCACAAGCGTGACTTTCCTAACATGATGATAAAAGAACCGGGAAAGAATGATTCGGAGCCATGGAAAGGACTCCACCAGTAGAGGAATCTTGAAGAAATGGAATGGAATGGTAAACCAAAGTGTCACTAGGCATTATTTTATATCGAGGTGTCTTTGTCAACATAGTATCATTAACATTATTATTCATCTATATGACAAGAACATATACTTTAGAGTATGGAAGCCTGCACAATTCTGCCGTCACGCTCCTCTGATTTTTCTTCCATTTTATCTTTGCAGTTCCGTGCTTCTTTCCGCTCGCTCGTAATGGCTTTGAAAAATTTGCACACTTTGACGATTAAAGTTTGAGACTTGCACGGGCGTTGGGGTACGCATTTCGTAATGTGCATAGCCTTAGATGACACCTCCCAAGATCAGGTCCCTCTTTTCCTTTCTTGGGTCAAATGAATTGAATTCAAAGTGGTCAGCAATGAGCCCCACGCGCTCCCTCCTTTCTCCCTTCTGTCTTTCTAGGCAATATCAAGAGGTGATGCATTCTTCACCCAAGGGAGGCTACAACGTATTAAAGAGGTGGTCTTTGGCAACGCCATCAGCAGCTGCAATTTCAAAAGTATGTCACCATTCTTCTCTTCTACTCTGTTTGTATTCCCTCGAGTGTCCATAATAGGTTGAATCAAACTGTGAAGCGCCAACACAAGCTTTCGAACCAAGCTCACTGGGTTCGTGGGGTCGCTCGCCCTTGGCCACCGGTGACCAAGAGGTTTGCTTGTGCGATGAGTAGGTCGCTCGTTAAAGCTGTACGTTCAATTTAGACAGGACGGCTTGAAACCTGTCGATTGGAGATCGCTTATGTAAGATGAGGAAGAAGTATAGTGCAGCTAACGCCAAATAAGAAGTATCGTGCGGCGGTGGGAGAGGGAGAGCTTGAGGTGGGAACAACCAACGGTCGCGCGTTGGAGAGTGAGGAACATGAATTGGGCATCATCGGGTAAAATGGCATGAAAGCAACTCGATCTCTCGTGCAGTCGAGGATGTCTTCGCTTAGCTAACATCTATTATTGTAAGGCAAGCAAAGAAATGGAAGGTGACAATTTGGTAATGACATTTCTGAATGCCAAGATAGAAACAAGAACTCCAAATATCGACACAAAAATAAATAGTAAATTTATCACAAAAGTATAATTGAATCCAAAAATTTTTAGAAAACACAGTCAAGTCCTACATCTTATCACAAAGGTTCAAAAAGATGCAATTGAGTATACTTTCAAAAAGTGTACTTAATTTTTAAAACTCATTAGCATTTTCCATTTGTCAAATTGAATGGAGTTAATGAAATGACTTGATTGCACCAATTTGATAAGGTTTAGAACTTGATTACACTTTTTTAAAAAGTTTTACAATTCAATTGCATTTTTGTGACAAATTCTAAAATTTAATTGCAATTTTTGAAATTAATGAAGGGTGTGTCATCTGTTAATGAAGGGTGTTAATGAAGGGTGTGTCATCTGTTAATGAAGGGTGTTAATGAAGGGTGTGTCATCTGTCTTCGTTCTACTTCTTAGAATAATCAGACTTTCTCATGTTTATCAACCTAAAAGAGCAAGTTTCTAGCATACTTTGCATCTTATTTTCGGTTTGGCAATCGAGTGGATCGAACTCGTTATTTCGAGCCCTCCTTGATCAGGGTCATGACTTCGGGAGATAACATCGCAGTCCCTAGAAGCTTTCTCCAGGCAACAATCACGCGAAAACTGCAATCTCTGTAATCTTGAGGACTCCAAGAGTGTGGAAGTCGATAAAAGGGTCCTAAGAACTCGAATACGAGGGGTTTGGATCGTGTCTCGCTGATATGGCTTCGAGGGCGAGACTCAATCAAGAATCAGTCAGCTCCAACATCAGCTGCGTATGATTCTACAGACATGCTCTAACGTTGATAATTGAATGAAAGATATCAAGATCCAGTTCATCAAAAGTTTCGACATGCGGCATCCACCATCCTTCACACAGCCAAAAGCCTTCGAGCAGCAACTACGAATTATAAAGAAGGAAGAAGAAGTCCTAGATGCTCACTTTCAATTATACTCAAACTGTTTTCCACGTTCGCCGCCACTGGGGACGACGACAGGGGCTGGCAGCCTACCTTCCAAGCACTCTTGCAGGATCAGGGGCCAAGCTCCATGCCACCTTGGCCCGGATCAAGTCGGGACATCAGCTCCCTCAGCTGGGTCCGGGTCATCGTCACCTTGACTTGAACGACGGTGCTCGGCTGCGCTAGAGGGTAAACCTGCGCTTTCTTCCCTAGCCAGTTCCCCATCACTTATGGCAAGCACACGAGATTTATCTATGCATTATGGAGTTGTCGTCGGGGAGAACGCGGGAGGAAGAAGACCAAGATTCTGATCTTGAACAACGCGCGAGGAAGGGAGGCTTATAGGGGAACGAGTACTTCTTCTCTTCTTCGATTTAAACTAATAAACAGCAGGATGATTACAATGGACGCAAAGGAGATGACGAAATCACGATAGCTTCGCGAAAGACGGCCGCTTGAGGAGGCCGGCTACTGCAAGCGATTTGAATGTCCCATGGCTGTTTGGGTGGGGCAGGGGGGAGGTCTGTGACTATGAAGCAGCGGCAACCGTGACGCGGTGGCTGCCGTCACCGGGGCTCTCCGAATCCAAAGTCAACCTTCCTTATCATGAAGCTTGGAATGGCACCAAAGCGTTCGAGGCAATATTTTATAACAATGTGTCCGTCACCGCAGCCTTCTTCATCTATACGGAAAGGAACGTATACTTTTAAATATGGAAGTCTGTCCAATTCTCCCGTCGCGCACTTCTCGTCTGCCCGTCCATGGTTTTCTTTCCTTTCATCTTTCGAGCTTTGCTCCTCCCACACGCTCGTCATGACTTTGAAAATTTTGTATCGCTTGCTATCTTCGGGTAGGGCTTTATGCTCAGAATTCGTCCACGTACCTCATCAAGCTCCTGATTGTAGTTGCGTTCTTGATATTGGATTTGCTTGTATCGCTTGCTATCTTCGGAACAACTCCACGTCATATCTTCCAACATGTCAAGTTGCTGCCAATGACGTATGAGTTGGTTAAAGTAATCAGTGACCGAGAATTCTCCTTGCCTTAGGTCATGAAGAATGCCCATGATCTCAAAGATGGCCGAGGAATTATCTTTGTTTGAATAAGTCTTCATGAACAACATCCCAAATCTCCTTCGCTGTCTTGCAGTACATGAAATTCTCCCCTGTTTCATTCGTCAGAGAGTTCAGAAGCCAGGACATCACCATGTTATTTTCCACCTTCCATGTTCGGTATTTTGGGCTCATCTCCTCGGGTTGCACGGCAGCTCCAATTAGGTAGTCTTCTTTACCTTTTCTGCAAACGAAAATCGTGAAAGAATGGGACCATTGATTGAAGTTGTGACCAGTAAGTTTATGACCGGAGATGAGAAGAGTTCCACCTTCGGATACAGTGACTGGTTGGGTAATCTAAGAAGGATTAGAGTTTGAGGTTTCACTCTCAATCTCGCTTGCCATGGTGGCTTTAGGGTATCTTGTCATGGTGGAAACGCTCAGAAATATGGCAGAAAAGAATGGTAATCGTGCTCTGATACCATGTAGAGATTTAGGAGAAATTAATCTGAATTTTATTCTCCGAAAAAAGACTACTGAATTCCGGGAGGCCACCGGCCTTTGTAGCTGCTGTTCAGCTAATTATTTGTGCTAACTACCGAAATAAAAGATCAGATATACTAGCCATAAATCTGGATAGTATCTGCTAGTTCAAACAGAAATAACATCACCCTAAAACTTGGGAAACAACTTCCTAAAAATCTAGGAAACAAAATAACTTGAGGAACTTGGTGAACTACAGCTGTGCATGAATAATTTCTCAGGCCAAGTCCCAATCGAGTTCGGCGAGTTCGAGTGGCTTGTGAACTTTATCGCCCTAGTCGAATAGATTGACGGCCCCCTGCCCGAAAAGCTTGGCTCATCGGCGGAGTTCAATTTCATCGACATGTCGGAGAATCTGTTGACAGGGCCGATTCCGTCGGTTATGTGCAGGCGGGGAACATGAAGGAGCTCCTTATGCTCTAGAACAGGCTGATCAAGGAAATCCCCACTTATGCGAATTGCTCGACATTGACTCATTAGCAAAAACTCGCTCTCTGGGGTAAAGCCTGGCGGCATTTGGGGCTTGCCCAATTTGAACGTCATTGATGTCACCATGATCAGCTCGATGGTCTTGTCACATCTGACATAGAAAATGAAAAGTCCCTGGGGCAATTGTTCATTTACAAAATCCGCTTATCAGGAGAATTGCCGGAGGAAATCTCAAAGGTTGAATCTTTGGTCGCAATTGATCTGAGCGACGATCAATTCTCAGGGAGAATTCTGTTGAAAATCGATGACCTGAAACATTTGAGCAGCCTTCGCATGCAAAACAATATGTTCTTTGGCTCCGTATCAAATTCGTTAGGCTCGTGTGACTTGCTTAGGGTCTGCATGGCAATATTTTTATTCCTGAAAGCAATTTCTGCTCAGAAATTTTTTTTTTTTCTGTTCTTGAGACCAATTTCTGAACATTTGAAGGCATTTGGCAACTGAAAAAAAAATTTGTTCCAGGAACATAAATGCGTTTGGTAAAAATTTTCAATATTTTGATTCTTTTAATTTTCTTTTTTTTTTCCTTTTTCCTTTTTGTTTTTTTTTCCTCCCTGTTGGCCACCGCCGACAAGGCTCCGGTGAGCTCGCCGGAGCCTTGCCCAGCCACCAGCGAGGCTCCGGCGAGCTTGCCGGACCTCACCCTGGCCTAGCGAGGCGCCGGCGAGCCCGGTGCCGGCGATGGGGCGGCTGAGGGGTGGGAGAAGGAAGAGGAAGAGGAAGAAGAAGAAAAGGAAAGAGAAAGAAAAAAGGAAAAAAAGAAAGGAAAAAAAAAGTGTTTCTTGAAATTGTTCTCGGAACAAGAAGCAACTTTTTCTTATTTCTAATTTCTAATACAAATCTGTTCCAGGGAACAAAAAATTTACCAAACACATTTCTGTTCCCGAGAACAAAAGAACAGAAACAGCTGTTCCCGGGAGCGTTATCATGCAGACTCTTAGTGACCTTGACATGGCTAACAATTCTCTTTACGGCAAAATCCCGATGCCTGCACGTCCCCTGCTCACCACCCGCACACGGCCGCACATCACCCACCCAGCACCGCACACGGCCTGCACGTCACCCACCCAACACGCTTCAATCCCCAAGCCTAGACATGTTCTCCTCGTGGAAGTCAACCGTGCCCGCCTACAACTTCACCACCATCGTCTCTATTGATTTTTTTATGTGGGTCAAGCGAATCGGATAAAATTAGACGGAAGCAAGGAAAGGGAATCGGACACTGGATTTATGTAATTCGGTCCAAATATCGAAGCTTACGTCCACGAGAAGAACAATACAGAATTCCACTGTGATACAATGGAAATTACAACCACTCGAGCACTCAAACACTCTATCGGTGTTTCCCAATCCTAATTACATCTAATAACTCATACAGTATTTAACCCCTCACAATTCCCAATGAATCCTCATTCAAGAAATTAAATAAATTCTACTAACAAGAATTTAAATGGGTAAAGCACTCATTTGTAATTACAACAAGATAACTTCTCCCCGCCCCTATGTTTTGCTCCAAAAAAGCTCTATCAGCTTCTCTCTCCTTGCTCTCGCTGTCTATGGGGAAGTTGTTCATTTACAAAAACCGCCTATGGGGAGAATTGCTGAAGGAAATCTCAAAGGTTGAATCTTTGGTCGCGACCGATTTGAGCGACAACCAATTCTGTTAGCTGGGTTCACTCCTATGTAGAGGAAGCCCAATGAGTTGCAAACCCAAAAGGGCTTGAGCTCATATAATGAGTTATATGGATAAATAGGGTTTCTCACTATCGTTGAAGTGGTAGCCGCAAAAAAAGACATAATAACAAGAGAAAAAGAGAAAGCAGAAAATTTGGAGTTTGGGGCAAAGTCTGATTTACATCAAGCTGGCATCGGAGGTCGATTCGAGATCCGATTGAGCTGAAATTTTGTCAGCATGTTCATGGTGCAGTCTCCTCGAATCTGAACGGTTTGATTTTCGTTTGAAGCTCCCTACATCAGGTTTTTCGTGGATTGATCAAAACCTGCGTTTTTGGTCAGATTTATCCTTGATCTCTTGTGAAGTTTATGTGTATTGCCAAGAATTATGTTCTTGAGATCTTTGCTGCTATGTACCTCTAGTATTTGCTAGAGAAGAACATTGTTCACCCAATTTTGTTGATAGTGAAGATTTTCGGGTGGACTCCGGTCCCGTGGTTTTTGATCTCCTCACACTGAAGGGGTTTTCACGTAAAAATCGTCTTGTGTTTACGTGCTTGGTATTTATTTTGCTTCTACCATATCGGTTCCTATTAGGTTTACACAAGAGGGGAGATTATTTTATTCCGTTCCGTTAATTCGATATTGTTCGAATTGTTACCGTTCTCCCATCAAATTCTTGGGGAGAATTTCGTCAAAAAACGGTGACCTTAAACATTTGAGTAGTCTTCACATGCAAAACAATATATTCTCTAATTCCATACCAGATTTGTTAGGCTCATGTGACTCACTCAATGACCTTGATATGGCTAACAATTCTCTTTACGGAAAAATTCCGCTACCCGCACGTCATCGGCCCGCCGCTCGCACGCAATCCACACATCACTCACCCACCGGCCATTCGCCCAGCACGCTTCAATCCTCGATCGCGAGGATAAACTACCTAGGTGGCTCAAGGTCTTCCATTAAGTTAAACTAGTTATCGAGTAGAACTTTCATTGTTTGACTGAACATCGAAGCGCAACCCACCATTATTTTCCCCGTCTTTCTCTCCGAAACCTGTCCAAAGCAGGGGGAGAAAAGCTCGAGAGAACGCGAGGAGAATGGCCGATTTCCTTCCCTCCATGGCCATGCTTGTCGTCCAGCTTGGATTCGCCGGCATGAATATCACGTCGAAGCTAGCTCTGGACAGCGGCATGAGCCCCTTTGTGCTCGTGACATACCGCCAGGTGTTCGCCACAGCTGCCATCGCCCCACTCGCTCTCCTCCGAGAGAGGTAAAATTTCTATACCAGTGTTAGTAATATGGCAAACTAGTCGGTAGGGTGTATGCAGGATTAAGTTGAATGCCATTGAGATCATACAACGGGAAAGTAAATAGCTTTGTATAAGGGTAGCCTAGAAAGTAAAATAGAAAGAGGGAAGATCATAGGTGTTCCCGCGGAGCTTTCGGAGAAGGATAGCCTAGAAAGTAAATTAATGAAATACAAAAGAAGAGGGTGTGGGTGATTTGTATACATCTTTGTATAAGTATAAGTTTTTTTTTCTACTATACTTTCCCCACTCCCCTCCTCTTCTTTTGCTCTATCTATACTTTATTTTATTGTATTTTTTCTAACTATTCATATTGACCATAGTGTATTGAACAAATATAATTCCATTGTGTAGAAATGGATCTATTTATCTTCCTTATATTTTTCTTTCTTAGATTTCATTTTTTTACTATACTTCATTCAACAAAAAATATCTATCTATATATGGGTTTGTTCAATTGTTTGTGATACAAACAATAAGTCTTTTTTGGTTAAAAAAAAAATGAATAACATAAGCGAGAAGAGGCAGTTTATCCATGCGTGATCGAACATTCAAATCACATCCGCATCTCTGGCATGTAAAGCAAGGTTTTTTTAATTTTTTTTTGTCCATATGTAGAGCAAGTTGTATCTACACCAAATTTGAGCGTTTCAGGTGCATTTGGGCCCATAAAATGACCTCCTTCTAGATGGGAAACTCGTGCTTTCGCTCGGACCAAAAGAAAAAACCCATGTGGTCCGGTTTGTAAGCAAAGCGACAGGCCCCCCAAAAAGACCAGAGGGACAAAAAAAAGACTTCAAAACAGACCTTTGACTTTAATTGGGTTTCTTCTTTACAGGTATTATGTTAGTTAATTACACGAATATCTAAAAGATGACCGACCACTTTGATGGAGCATTTTCTTTTGGGATTAGTGGCCAATGTGATCGGACAGCATCGGGAACCCTTACGATGTAGAGAGAGACGCGCTCGCTTCTTTCTCCCTTCTATCTTTTCTAGACATTTATCAAGAGGTGATGCATTCTTCGCCCAATGGAGGCTACAACGTATTGAAGTGGTGGTCTATGGCAATTCCATCGGCAGCTGCAGTTTCAAAAGTTTGTCACCATTCTTCTCTTCTTCTCCATTTGTACTCCCTTGAGTGTCCATAATAGGTCGAATCAAACTGTGAAGCGCTGACGCAAGCTTTCGAACCGAGCTCACTTGGTCTGTGGGGTCGCTCGCCCTTGGCCACCGGTGACCAGGAGGTTTGCTTGTTCGATGAGTAGGTCGCTCGTTGAAGCTGTACATCTTTCAATTTAGACAAGATGGCTTGAAACCCGTCGATTGGACATCACCTATATAAGATGAGGAAGAAGATAGATAGTGCAAAGCTGAAACCAAATAAGAAGATGTCGCGGTGGTGGGAGAGGGAGTGCTTAAGGCGGGAAAAACTAACGGTCGCACATTGGAGACCAAGGAACGTGAATTGGGCACGAAAGCAGCTCGATCTCTCGTGCAGTCGATGATGTCTTCGCTTAGCTAACATCCGTCATTGTAAGGCATGCAAAGAAATGGAAGGAGATGATCTGGTAATGACATTTCTCAATGCCAAATAGAAACTAAGGACTTCAATCATGGACACCACACGAATAGTAAACTTGTCACGAAAATGCACTTAAGTCAAAGAAATTTTAAAAAGTGCAGTTAAATCCAAAAATTTGTCATAAATGTGCAATTGAGTGTTAAAAATTTCAAAAAGTGCAATTAATTTTTTGAAACTCGTTCGTATTTTCTATTTGCCAAATTAAACGGAATTAATAAAAGGACTTGATTGCACCAATTTGACAAATTTTAAAACTTGATTATACTTTTAAAAAGTTTTGCAACTCAATTATACTTTCGTGACAAATTTTAGAATTTGATTACATTTTTTGAAAGTTTTAGAACTCAATTATATTTTCTTAATATGTTTTGAGATTTCCAATGTAGTAGCCGAGCCAAGTTGGGCCGAATGCACATGAGAAGGGGATGGCTTGCCCAAGCCCGTCGCCCTCCTTTCAGGCAGACCGGGCCAAGGTGTATCCTCCATGCCTCCGAGCCCATGTTCACCTCTAATTTTCACCTTCAGGAATTTTCTTTAACCTGCTTCGCTTTCTGTGTCTTCTTTCTTTGGATTTGTCTTCGTTCTACTTCTTGGAGTAATCAAATTCTGTCATGTCCATCAACCTAAAACAGCAAGTTTCTAGCATACTTTGCATCTGATTTTCAGCTTGCCAATCAAATGGATTGAACTCGTTCACGACTCCGGAAGATAACATTGCAATCCCTAGAAGCTCTCTCCACGGAGCACACTTCGCCGTGCATCTGCAAACGGAAGGCAACGATCCTGCAAAAACTGCATATCTGTTGATCTCAAAACCATACCGCACGAGTCTAGATAGGACTCCAAAAGTATGGAAGTCGATAAAAGGTTCTAAGAACTCGAATCCTAGGGGTTTGGATCACATCTCGCTGATATAGCTTCGTCGGGAATAGAGAAGGGGGGGCGGGGGCGAGACTCAATCAAGATTCAGTAAGATTCAACATCAGCTGCGGATGATTCTATTGACATGCTCTGGCGTTGATAATTGAATTAAAGATATCAGGGTCTAGTTCATCAAAGTTTTACAATACGCAGCATCCAACATCCTTTACACAGCCAAAAACATTCGAGCAGCTACTACGAATTATAAGTCCTAGATGCTAACTTCCAATCATACTTGAACCTTTCTTTTATTCGGGAGGCCGGATTCTCGACTGTTTCCCACGTTCGCCCCCACCGGGGACGACAACAGGGGCGGGCAGCCTACCTTCCAAGCACTCTCGCAGGATCAAGGGGCCGAGCTCTGCGCCGCCTCGGCCCGGATCGACTTGGGACATCAGCTCCCTCAGCTGGGTCCGGGGTCATGGTCACCTTGACTCTGATGCCGGGGCTCAGCTGCTGCGCTCGAGGGGGCACCTGCGCTTTCTTCCCTAGCCAGTTCCCCATCTTGTGTGGCGAGCACACGAGAATTATCTATGCAATATGGAGTTTGTCGTCAGTGAGAACGCGGATGGAAGAAGACGCGAGGAAGGGGGGGTTCTGGCAGAACGAGCTCGTAACGGTTGTCCGCACTTCCTTCCGTTCGATTTGACCGCTTCAGATGCCGAGTTGGCCCGTCGGGATTCTTGCGTGTTCGGGCCTATCTAGAGAGCACGCCCTTGCTTCTTTATTTGCACACGCAGGGTTGTGGTGACTTCGGCCATGCCATGTATGAGATCCGTGTCAGCGAGGTAAACAGCCAGAGAAAACGACAGCAAAGAGATGCTTTGCAAGAGGCACGAGGCAACCACTACACCAGCCGAGACCACCTCGCGAAGACGGCCGCTTGAGATGGCAACCGTGATGCGGTGGCTGCTGTCACCGGCGCCCTCAGATCCAAAGTCAACCGATAGAATCATGAAGCATGGATCGGCACCAAAGCGTTAGAGACAATATTTTATGACGAGGTGTCTTGTCAACATTATCTTCAAATATATGGAAAGGAACATATAGTTTTAAATATGGAAGTTTGTACGATTCTCCCATCGCCCTCCTCGTTTGCCCATCCATGGTTTTCTTTCCTTTCATCTTTCGAGCTTTGCTCCTTCCGCACGCTCGTCATGACTTTGAAAAATTTGCACGCTTTGAAGATTAAAGTTTGAAACTTGCACGTGCGTTGGAGTACGCATTTTGTATTGTCCATCTTATCTTTTCTAGGCAATATCAAAGGTAACGCATTCACCTCAAGGGAGGCTACAACATATAAAAACGTGGTCTTGGCAACAGCATCAGCAGCTGCAATTTCAAAAGTAGCACCAATGCCATCGATTGATTCTTCTCTTCTTCTTTGTTTGCATTCCCTGTGTGTCCATAATAGGTTGAGTCCGTGGGGCGCAAAATTACGTCATTTTGGTCTTCAAACGGTGAAATGCCGACACAAGCATAGTCTCATCCATGTCCGGCTTTCAAACCGAGCTCACTCGGTTTGTGGGATTGCTCACCCCTTGGCTGCCGGTGACCAAGAGGCGCTTGCTCAATGACTAGGTCACTCGTTGACGCTGTACGTTTAATTTAAAAAGGATGGCTTGAAACTCATCGATTGTACATTACTTATATAAGATGAGGAAGAAGATATGGCGCTGCTTAAGCCGAATAAGAAATTTCAGGGGCTCGAGAACTGCAGATCCTACACAATCAGTTTCATTAGCATTGCTTTCAAGATCTCTCTCCCGATTCCATGAGAATATCAATACAATCCCTGAAAAATCTATACCTTGGAACGGTTTACGTGACCGCTTTTTCGGAAAACATTGATCCAAAGTTTTCTGCAGTTTTCTATTGGCAGAAGATCGAGCATACTTTACTTTAGACAATTTACAGGAACTACTAGCCCGAATCATTTTAAGTATTCATTTCGGCCTGCTTTAATGGAGAACCAAACACTTCACTATTAAAACCCAACTCTGTAATTTTGATTAGCTAAACGGGAGATTATCCACGCTTAGAAGGTAGGACTGAACCATTAAAGCCATCAGTAAAAGACGCCCACTCAAAAGTTAGCAACACGACAGCCTGTGATCCTATTAATGAATCCAGTGTGCGGTACTTGATGTTCATACTTCAGAACTGGGAGTTGTATCGAGACTTTCACATTGAATGCAAGATAAGCATTAACACAGGGGATCTGTTTTGAGACAGCATGCGGATAAATAACAAAGTACAGAAGTTTTTTGAGCTTATGAGAAAGAACAGGGGGTGGGGCGAGAGAGAGAGAGCAGCTAAAAGGTGCTCGAAACCTAAGACAAATTGAAATCTCAAAACCTAGCTTGACATATACACATAGGAGGCTTTCATTGAGCCGATCTACATACACTGACTCTAGCATAAGATTTCACACCAGTGAGTATAAGCTTGTGAAATCTATCAAACACTCCATGCATCCTGCAGTTAGTGGTGTCATATGACAAATACTCAAATCTTTATGTTCTTGTGCACCTAGGACACAGTTCAGCCACCCAAGTGCTTTGGCATCAATTATTATCCATGTTGAACCTGCATAATCCAACAACACTTAAGTGGCCAAAACACGCAATCTCTGAATTATAGGCTCACATTGGTACAAGGAAACGGTCTAAAGAACAGAGTGAAATTAGTAATCCAACCTCTCTGTTTGGATAAGACAAGAATGTTGTTGCAATCCAACAGAACTGGCATATAAAAATGTTAAATTTGTCCACTGAAATAAGTTGAGAAAAAAAAACGAGGGTATGCGTACATATAAAAAGAAAAAATCAAAGTGGAAATAAACGAGCATTCCTTTCAACACGAGAAGGAAGGCCTACTCATTCCTTTGATGAAATGCTTATTCCTACAAATGAATCATAAATAAGTGCAGGAATAGCAATTTCATTCATTTCCCATTTCATTCCCTGAAAACATAGCCTGAAGTTCTAGCCCTTCTCCTACATTGAGGCTGCTTTTACGCTAATGTGTGATCACATAAGCAGAATTAAAGGGAACGGCAAAAATTCCCCCCTCCAATTTTTCAACCAAGAAAACAGAAGTACTGCAGTTGTGTCAGATTTACAAATTTCAGCACCTGATGCATCAGCCAGGGATAACTGTAATTTTTATATCTCATCATCCACAACGTTTTTAGTTTCCTGAACAGACATAATTAAAAAAAAAAAAAAACAAGACAGTTGATTGACTCTTATTCGCCATTCGCATGGTACTGATCAATACCATCTATTGATTCAGAAATTGAGGAAACGATGTACGTACATAAACATACAGGTATACACAGAAGAAGCCTCAGACCGTCCTAGTTCAGAAATTTCAACACCAAAAGCCAAGCCCATAAAAACCGGCCTTCAGGAATTTATTCAAATTTGTCATCACTGGCTTCTGTTTAAATTGATAACTGAAAACAAAACTAATACGATGAGAAAAATTTCAGAGAAGAGAAGCATCAGATCTTCCTATTCAAAGTGTTGAATCATTTTACTCAAAACGAAAAGCATGAGTACTCAATCACTAGAAAAAGCTCGTCATTTGCCCTCTTCAAATACAGATCCTGTGACTGCACAACTTATAACCATCCTAAGCAAGCAAGCAGGTAGATAACACATTACTTGATAATTTCAATTCAACTCTTAAAACAAAAAATCATTGTTACTTCAAACACAAACAAAACAAAACAAAGTGAATGTAGCAGTTTGTTCATTTTCACTGCACCCAGTGATTTGATAATATCATATTTCCCAAGTGAAGAAATCAAAAACCAATTAAAAACAAACCTAACTGGAAAATTTGGTCAGGTTTTTAACCAAAACACAAGTGTTTGAGCTGATGACAAAGAAACAGAGAGGGAGAGAGAGAGAGGAAGAGAGCAGCTCAAAAGTGCTTGAAACACAATCATTGGGTGCTCCTCAAAGCAGTATTGAGAGAGTAAGATGGTTTTATCATCACGGCCGCAATCATCCTTCTCTCTCAACAAAACCTGAAGAACAATCAACATTGAGCATTGCAGAAACTGGAACAAACTGAAAACAAAAGACCCACCAAAAAATAAATAAACAGAGCAACAGCAGCAAGAGACAGATACAAAAATAAAAATTGCTTCTTTTCCTTAAATTTCCCCAGGAATCAAGCGGCGATCGTTCGAGGCAGGCATTCAGTATGAGTAGGAGGTTAGAAAATCATCAAATATTCATCAGATGATTTTTCTTGTCGTCATCACTATGCCCGACTCTCATAATTTTTCACACCCACATACAAACCCAAGATTTTTCACCAAAAAAATAAAAAGAACAAAGAAAACAAAATAAAACAAAACTGCGATTTGGGAATCGAAGGAGTCTCTCTCAGACAAATGCCTCTATTGTCGTCACGATTTTAAAAGAATGGATTCAATCGGACTCGTCATCATAAATTTGTACATCACCGAGAAACTCCCATCTTAAAAAACCCACAAAAAAACAAAAAGATTCGAACTTTACAAGAACAAGGCCGACCCATGATTGAACAATGATGAACAACACGATGTTACTCGGAAGCCCGAGCTCGATCGTAGGCAAACCGCAGCAATCATTCACAATTCGAGCTGGAAACAGCTACTTCGATTTCCCATGCTTTTGGAATAATCAATCCTGCAACCTAGCTAAGAAGAGGGCAATAAGTATATACCTGAGAGTCGCGCAAGGAGTTCGATGCTCGGCGACGGTAGAGAGGATGATGACGCCGTCGGATTTTTATAGAGGCAAGGGGGGCAGGGATTCTAGGGTTAGGGTTTCCCCGTCTCGCGAACCTCGCGAGGCCGAAGAGCAGGGATGAGAAAGACGCGCGGGACGGCGTCGCGGGCAAGCCGGATCGCGGCCTCAGCCCGATGGGCCAGTTCAGGCCCACCGGGCTGGGAGGGCGACGGCGCGGGCTTGGACGACCACTTTCTGTTTGGGCTCGCGCCCGCCCACTTTGGGCCCGTTGGGCCCGCCCAACTCCTAACATTTTGTTATTATGAAGAAAATGTTATGCTTTTTCTTCTTCTGTTTTTTTCCAAAATCATGAGCAAGCCAGCCAAGGTCTTGTGTGATCAGCTCTATCCTCTTTACTTTGTTTTTTGGGCACCATGTGGTTGGGGTGATTCGAAAAATGCAAGATGCATGGTATTTAATAGGCCAAGAAATAAGGAAGCTTAAATGAAAATTGTTCCTTTGCACCATGTCCCGACCAAAGTCACTTGTATCACAAAAACATCGCCGGAGTTAACAACTATGACAAAAGGTTCGTGTCTTTCTCTATATCTACTGAAAGTAACTTTTTCCCCTAATATACCTCTGAATGGTGGGTTATAAATGTGAATATCACTCATGCATGTGTTTATACTGTTAAGAGTTGTATATGAGCGTTGTGCATATTTGCAACCTATCAATTAGAAAGGCTAATGGGAGCAAATTTTGTCCCATCAACGATGAGGGAGAACATATCATAGTAAAATAGGAGTTTGAGAACGAGTGATTGAGGCAAGAGTCGGCAAGATAAATATACAAAACTAATTTATTGAGTGCTGTTAAAGCCGCGAAACATTATTTTGAACGAAATTGCAAGTGAATGGAGGCCAATTAAAATGGTAGTTTCAATCGGTTGGATGCTAGCCATTGTCGCTAGGCCGGCCCTTAGCAAGGCTCAACTCAGCCTCCCAAATCTAGCAAGGCCAAGCCTTGCCTAGCCACGGTGAGGCTTCTCCAAGCCAAGCAACTAGCAAGAGGGAGAAGAAGAGAAAGAAAAAGAAAATTATAATAAAGTTATTTAAAAATTAAAAGAAATTCTAAGTCATAAAAAATTTGAGCATTGTACCAAACACATTTCTATTTCGGGAATATAAATTTTGGACAATTAATAAACACCTTCAAATGCTTAGTAATTCATCTAAAAAACAAAATCAGAAAAAATAAATTTTAAATAGAAATTTTTCCAAAAACAAAATAGTTACCAGACGCACCATAATTATAAGCTCCCCTATACAACTTTCCCTTCTCGTTTCCCCATTGGTATCTTGTATTGATTTTTATTTCTATTTTTTAATGATTTTTTTTTCATTTCTACTGCTTACTCAAGAAGAAAATATCTTATGTCAGGAATATTATTGGATATTTCAGGAATGGATACCGATTTTTCTTTTCTTGTTTGGTAGGAATGGATACCAATTCAAAATTTAACTTTTATGTGGGGTAGATATCGATAGCGTGCAAGGAGATGCGAATATAAAAGCGTGGAGTGCCAAATAATATCATATAATATTCACAATGTTCATAGTACCCCACGAGTTATTATAAGAATTGTCGAAGGTAACATTATATCATTGTCAACATACATATATATGCGGTTTTCCACTTAATTGGATTTACCATTAGTCAATTTGAAGTATAAGACAATATATAAATAAGACAGACAAATTTTTTGGATGATTAAGATGGACACCACAAGTCTTTCGTCTGCCAAAAATCTTGATAATAACCTGCATTAAAGAAATAAGATGAGGCTTAATATATCAACACCTGGACTCCTGTTGTTGATCCATTCTTTTATGGCAAGATTATAAGCAATAATTGCTAAAACTTGTCCATCTTATTTGACTAATCAACCACCAATCACATAATTATGACGCAAAAAGGGCCACATGTACTTTGACCGTGATTATCGAAACAAGATTTTTTTTCTATTTTCAAGACTAAAAATATCATCGATCTCAAAGAAGAAATCTAGGCCCGAAATGGAAAGATAGAATAAGGGTCCATAAGCCGAGCCCCATATCTCGACGTTTTTCTATGATCCATTGAGGATGACAGCGTAAGTTTATGCTAAGAAGGAACACGAGTTTGCTATTGAACTCAAAAAGAAGAAGAAAAACAAAAATTTCTACTCGAGTCTTAAGCAAATATGGTTAGATATAATATTACCATCATGAAAAATCTCAAATTACTATACATGTAATTTTTAATCACGAAAAATATCAAATCAGTACACTTATAATAAATTTACTTTACGTTAATTTTCACATGAAAAATCACAAACTAGTACACATGTAGTAAATGAATAGTAAAATCCCAAACGATATACTTATCAACTGTCATGAATCATCCAGCTTAGTAATTTGAAGATAAAATTTAACAGAGATTGCAAAAAAAAATATTACAAATGTATTAAATTTGAAGCTTTTAGTAATTTAAGAATAAATTTGTCACATAATTATCGATTTTAGATTTTTCATCTTATCCATCTCCAGACATACCATGAAACCATAGTGCACCATCATCCATCGTCTGGTCCACTCCATGTTCTCTGTCCCCAAGGAAAACGTTCCTTCGACGGGACTCCGACGCACTGACAGGAAGCACCCCATTACAACTTATAAAAAGAAAAAGAAAAAGAAGAGACAGATTATATCCGTAATCATAACGAAGTAAGGAAAGAAGAGAAGGAGCAACTCGATCTCCACTTCCTCCTGACCACTACCGCCGTTCTCGATCTCGCATCCGCTGGCTTGCATGGCGACAAAAGAGCAAAAAGTGCAGTCCGCTAATCATCATTCATCGTCCTCCATCTTCTTCCTCCACTCCTTCCTTCCTTTTTCTTGTCTTCGTTTCCGTCTTCTTCCCCCCTCTGTTTCCCACTCGAAAGCTCAGGAGTAGGGGGGGACCAGAAGTTTCAAAAAAGGGTAATGGAAAGCAGCGCCATCCAATTGCGACCACCCTCTCGAGAGAATTCACATCCCCAAACCTTTGAATTTTCATCTCCCACTTTCATACCCAACAGAGCAAGCGAGATAGAGATGGAGAGAGACGCATGAAAGCAACAGCCATCAATTCAAAGCTACATTGTCTTCCTCCATCTGCTCCACTCAAGGAAAAAAGAAGAAGAAAAAGACAGCCTTTTATGTTTTTTTACTAGAAAACTTTGGTGGGATGAGTTAGTGTATTTCAACCATGCGCGGCCCACAGCGTACATAGAAATTGGAGGATTTGGAAAGTTATTTCTGATGAGTTTAGGGTAACAACCCTAATATGGTCATCCTCGGAGCATCACAAAAGATCCGAAAAAGGGTCATTCACCACGTCCGCAATCGGGTCGGATCATTTCGGGCTCATAGGGACGAGAACTAGAACAACTCCTTTCGAGTGGAACTTGTCCTCTGTAGTTTTACCTAACGGAGATGAAATGTCAGTACAAGCAGCCACGAAGAGTGACCTTCGCCCCCTATCGAACAACTCCACTTTGGACAGCTTTTTACGACGCTAGTGGTCGGAGCTAGTTTTGCAATTATTAGCCTCACTAACATATTATAAAAACCGAATAATTCCGCACATTATTTTGCCCCAATAATGTCGAGCCAATATCCTAAAATATCAAAAACTTTAAGTCTAATTTCAATTTTACTTTTAACTTTCTTTTTCATTTAATAAAAATCGTCAACTTTAAGTTTAGTGTTAATTCTACTGTAATTTTTTTTATCTTGTAAAAAAAAATCAAACAATAAATATTGTTGTCAACCCAAATAACGTCTTCTTGGATCTAGAGTTTGTATAATTATTAGAGTAATTAGGTTTGATTCTCTTCAATTGCTCTTGCTCTTCATAGAGTCTTGCTTCCATCTCACTTGGGGATCTTAAATTTTGTGGTCGGTCCTAAAACTCTCGTGCTTGAAAGTGTTCCAACTCCAACTCTCACAATCTAAGAGTTTGTGTTTGGGATGCTTAAACAGCTTGTTTATGAGAATTTTTCACCTCTCAATTGTCAATAGGAAATTTTAGACTTAAGAGAGACAAATTTGTGACTCAAGTAAAATTGAGATTGAATTTAAAGTTTGAAATTTTTAATAAGATAAAGTTCACGATAAAATTGGAATTTAAGTTGAAGTTGAGGAATTTTTTTAGGGTATTAGACGCAAGAGAATCCTAGGCTCTCCAATTTTTGGCACCCAAAATTAACTTCTTCGCAATCATGATGCTTGCCTTCACAGAATCATCCGACAACTTCCATAATTTCCCCAAAAGCCCCTCGAAAAATGTGTCCACCCCAACAGTAGCCCCATTTCGAAAAAAGGGTAACGATTGAGCCCCACTTGTTGTCCATCTTTATCGATCCACTTTGATCCCCCACAATATATTCTTCGCACCATCTTCAACCAAGGCAAAAAGTGTGGTTCGGATGTCAACCCAATTAGCCATCGCCCTCAAAAGACGCATTGAATTTTGGCACGTCGTCCGAATCATTGCACGATCATCAAAATTTTTCCTTTTCTTTAAATTAACATTAGACCATTCGATTGGTCCGACTAATTTGGTTTGGAATTAGGTCTCGCCTCGATATTAGCGAAAGGCGAAAGGCTCCGATGTGCTGGAAGGTTCCCTCGTGTTCGGACGAAGTGGGATTTAATGTGATCTTCAAACTTTAATGTAATATTAAATGTGATCTATTAAATGTGATCTTTAAGCTTTACTCGATAATTTGAGGATAATATCAAAATAATATCGTACAAATCAAAAATTTATGGTCAATATTTCGTGTTGTATCAAAAATTTCGAAGACGATATTGCGCTTTGAGTAAAGCTTAAAGGATCATTTGTGCCAGTATTCTGTATAGCTAAGTGCACTGAGTCGATAAGATCGCGCGACTTTGCAAAAATTCTCGGTTTGCCCAATATTGGCAAATGAATCCGAATCTCAAATGTGCTTTCAAGCCAGCTACTCTTTTCGATTGCTCCGACGTAGGCGAAACCTTCACAACATCGAAAACGACTTTTGAACGTTCGTTTTGCTCACCTCGAATTATTTGGCATTTCGAAGAACGAATTGACATACAATTTCCGACGTACCAAATCGGGGTTTAAGCTCACATGAATTTGGATAAATGTTACAACGGTGATGACGCTCCGGCGGGGAGGCTAGGACCCGGTACGGAGGAGGTCCGGCCATCAGTGGCGATGCCGGTGCCTCCCCTTCCTCGTATCGACCACCGTCGGCTCGTGCGAGTCGCACACCTGGGTCTTGAACTTGCACCCGAACTTCTTCGTCAACGACCCTCTCCACCCTCCTCCGTTGGCACGACTGCCGCCGCCGCTGCCGCCGCCATTGCCGTCGTCGCTGCCGTCGTTGTCGATCTTCTCGATCGCCTTCTTCATCGTGGAGCACTCCCTCTCCAGCTGGTGGACCCTCGTCCGCATGCTGTCCATGTCCAGCCTCAGCACCTGGTTCTCCCTCACCGCCGCCCTCCACGTTGTGCTCACGCTCCCCTGCCCTGCCGCTGCCGCCGCCGCCGGCTCCTGCTCCACCACCTCCGCATCCTCTTCTTCGTCTTCGTCTTCTTCATCGCCGCGTCTCGATGCCGACTGCCGGCCCGGCTCCATCGCCGCCCCTGTCTCCGCCGCGAGCAGCGTCCCGGCAATCGCGTGGCGGAGCTGGAGCTGTTCGAAGAACAGCACCTGCTCGACGACTGACAAATTGAGTACCGACTAGATTCGAATGATTCATAGTATCTAACTGCCGATGAACGAGAAATGGATGGATTAATGAGGACGCATTGCGCGCCATTAATGGCCGACCTACCTGCACCACCACGCGCAGCGGCAGCCGCTCGTTCTGCGCGGCGTGCGTGCACGCCTCGAGCGTCAGCTTCTGGCAATCCATCAGGCCGCAGATCTTCTCCCGCTCCGCCTCCGATATCCATGGATGCGCCTGACCACAGGAAAGCTCCGTTCATCATCATGTTCCTACTACAATGGCGAAATTAGCTACACAAGTCGGTTCGATCTTCGCCTAGGCGAACCCGAAGTACCTTCAGATAAACGTCGATGGCGCGGTAAAGGCCGTCGTCGAAGAGCCGGGCCGGCTCGGGGAGTGAGATCGCGAAGCCGTAGAACTTCTCCGGCTTCAGGTTCGCATCGGAGGCGATCTCCGAGAGGTACCCGTCGATCAGCTTCCCGACCAGCATCAGAACCGGCGACCTCTCGGCGCCACGGCCGTCGACTCCGGCGGCGTCCAGGAAGTGGCCGAGGATCCTCTCGACGCAGTCCACGTCGTAGAGAGTCTCGTTCAGGTAGGAGTAGCTCGGGATCAGGAGGTCGTCGAGCGTGGCTTCCTCGAGCTGCAGGCCGACCTTCCTCTCGAGCGACGCCCGGCAATCTTCCGATGCGTTCAGGATGATCGCCGTCCGCAGGAGGCCGAAGAGGAACCTCGTGGCGGTCGTCGCCGCCGCCGAGGACCGCGAGGCCGTCCTCTCCGGCGGCAGGTTCGCGATTATCGTCTCCAGGAGCTCTCTCTGTTCGCTCTCCGAAGGGGCCGAGGAAGAGGACGAGGACGACGGCGGCAATGGCGGCGGCGGCTTCCGGCTGGACCGCGAGACGCCCGGGATGTATCGCTTGGCGTAGTGCATCAGGCAGGTCTCGACGATCTCCGAGCTCAAGTCGGCGTCTCTCATGGCGGCGATCAGGCGCCGGAACAGGGGCAAGCTCAGCAGCGTCAGATCCTCCAGCCACGACTCCACATTGTTCCCTCTCGACTCCCTCTTCCTCCCCTTCGCATCGATCCCGTTCCACAGTATCCGACTCGCCGCGCCGCCGCGGCCCAGATTGGCGGACCCGTCGCCGCCGCCGACGGGCCAGCCGAACAGCGACGGGTCGGCGGAGGCGGCTCTGGCGACGACGGCCTCGACGCACCGCTGGGGGATCTCCAGCGACTCCGCCAGCGGCGCCACCCGCTCGCACGACCGCAGGGCCCGGATCGAGTCCTTGAGGCTCTTGAGGACGGACTGGGAAAGGAACTTCTCCGTCCGGGAGATGAGGTTGTCCTCTGAGTACTCCTCGGTCATCTCGAGGAACTCGCCGGCGCACCGGAGGGGGGCGACGTTGAGGGCGGAGAGGTCGATCTTGACGCCGTAGCAGAACTTGGCCGCCATCTCGAACGTCTCGGACCCGCCGGGGAAGCCCTGCAGCGCTATGTGGCAGTGGACCTCCTCTATCTCGTCCCCGCCATCTCCGCCGCCGCCGCGCCGCCGCGTCTTCGAGGGCCTCCGAGGCTTGGACTGCTGAGAAGGCCGGATTCGTCTCTTGCTCTGTGATAAGCTGGTGGAGCTTTCTGCTTTTCGACATCAGCGGGAACTGAAAAACCGAAACAGGACATCTCGCGTTACCGCAAAAAGAAGACGACGAAAGAAGAACGGGAGACGGAGAGAGAGAAAGAGAGAGAAAGAGAGGGACCTTGTGGAGATGGAACGTCATGTCGTCTACCTCGACCACAATGTCGCTGGGCAACCCAGTAGTGCAGAACCTGCGACGGAAAAACGACAAAGGGGAAAAAAGGAGGAAAACCCAGAAGGAGGTCAGTGATATTTTCCGGGAAAACGGAAGACAAAATCTGCTGGAAAAGACCGGAGGAGGGGTTTTACCATGCTTGGCCTCTGGAGCTGGTCTTCTCGGCAGCCATTTTCTCGTTCTTTTTCTCGGGAAAAAAAAGAATTCTCGATCTGCAACCTGAGGGAATGCTTCTCTTTTTCACAGATCCATCAGCGCCCGCGGCTCGCTCGGCAGCATCTGAAAGAGTGAGAATCTATCGAGCGGCGACGCCCGCGAAAATCGAAGCTTTGCGCGACAACTTCTTCTCTCTCTCTATCTTTCTGGCCGTGAAAAACAGGGCAGTGGAAAATCATTAAAGAAAAACAGGGGCAGGGCAGGGCAGAGAGAAAGAGAGAGAGAGAGAGAGAGAGAGAGAGTGGAATCTAGGAACAGGGAGCGGACAAACGGGGGATTTTAAAACGAATTTCGATTTATTTTTATTTTAAAATCTCGCTATTCTTGACCCGAAAAGGGGATCGGGGGCAGTGAGGGACGATGATTTCTTTTTATTGATTTTTTCTTTTTGAGGAGAAAGAAGAAGGCTTTTCTGGGCTCTGCTTTAGGGGGGGAAAAACAAGAGTCAAGAGGCAGAATCTCCACCCACTCCCCCCCCACTCCCTTCCCTTCTCCAAAAACAAGAAACGTCAAAAAAGCCAGGAAGTGAGAGAGAGTGGCAAGTCTCCCCTGTGAGTTTCTTTCTTTCTTTCTTGATTTATTTTTATTTTTATTTTTATATTTCATGCTAAGACTACAGGGAAAGCCCCTGCTAAGCATCGTTATCCATTTAGGTTTGTAGACAACAAGAACCTAAGCATATCAGTGACGAATCTAGGGTTTCTTACCCAGGGTAATTTTCGCAACTCCTATAGAAGATGCCGTGACACACGATACTTAAAGCATTTTATTATCGATAAATGAAATTTACTCTTCTTTTAATTCGATGGTCAATAAGGGATTTAGATCAGTCGCGCATCGTTTGGGGATTGGATCTATTGCTCGTTTGATGCTCGGAAAATAGGCGAGACTCCGACGGACTAGAAGAACTACCAATGTTCAGTGTAGCGGTCGGGAATTTAAGATCGACTTTATTACTTTTTGCCTCAGTAAAGTAAGTACAGAATTCCTTTTTATTTTTATTTTTATTGGCCAATGCTCAGCTGCATTAATCTAGACATGTACTTGTCGAGGTGATTTAATGCGCTTGCTTGTCTTCAAGGACCATGGGTCATGTCCCTCTCCTACGTGTCTTGATTATGAATACAAACTTTGTTTTGCCCAATATGAAAGACAAAAACAAAAATAGGATAGAAAAAGAAAAATATTTTATTAAATAATTGTTTCCCTATTTTTCTCGTGTCTATGAAAGCTTTTTATTTTTATTTTTATTTTTAAAGAGGTCATTTTTTTTTTAATTAGAAGTGATGGGTACCAAACTTTCTACGTGACCCATGAATGGAGTACTGAAGAAGTCTCCTCTTGAAAAAATAAAAAATAAAAAAAATGGTTATTATAAACATTTTCAAATTCATCAAAGTGTACATCACTTTGTACTTTGTAGTGCTCTGCCCGCATTCATCCATCTAGATGTTTTCCCAGCAATGCAGCTTGTCCTTTATGATCTAAGTTATGAGACTTAGATATCTAATTCGGAGCTTACAAAGCCTCGGTCCGACATGGCTTGTCAAGCGTTAAGCAGTATGTGGTCGTAATTCACGTGCACAGTCGAGATAATTGGTATATCTCAATCTCTTACTGTAAGATTGATCCTTCAGCTTCGATTGAAAAATGGATGGCGATGAATACCTAGGCATTTGCGTGAAGCCGACATGTCTACCTCTACCTCGTGCAATTTTTTTGTTGCTGCATAGAGTTTCTCTCTTCCTTCGGTAAATGGTTCAAGTCCCTATCAATAAAGAGTGTGCGAGATTGTCGATACAGCTAGCGGGAGAGTACAAGACAAGGCGGGGTTTTCCCAAAAGCCAGCTTCTCCTTTTGCCTTCGAGTAGTAGATTTCAGGGTGGGTCATGACGGGGTTCGTGGCCTAAGACGAGGTTAGACATTGTTCTTGGCTGGACTCCTAACGCGCGATTCGATTCCTGCCGCGGACGTTAACGAATAGTGCTTGTTCACAAGCACCTCGTGACCCCGTGCAGGACAAACAGCTCGACGGACATCATGAATTCGAGCTCAGAACTTCGCCTGATTCCGCACCAGCAATGAATTCGAGCTCGAGCTCGAGCCCGAGCCCGAGCCCGAGCCTCGCTTTCGAACGCCTCTCTCTCTCTCTCTCCGGCGGTCCTACATCGATCCAATTTGAATTCCATTCCAACAACCAGCAGTAGCGCCCCTTTATGGCTCCTCCTGCATTTATGGCCGTATTAATGAGGCGATGAAGAGAGAATCTGAGCAGCAGGAAGAACCAGAATGCCCCCACAACGTGGATTGGTGACTAGGCCTGTCCAAGGCTTTTGCAGGACCGTACTTAGAGGGCCCTGGAGAGAAACCATGATTAGCGTATGATTAAGCACGAGCTATGCTTTATATGCATGGGCTAATGATAATGACCGCAGCGATGATTAGGGAGCAAAAGCAAAGGGAACCCCACTCGGACGGGAAGCCGGACGTGGCCAGATCGTTCGAGAGTGATCCGGACGTCATGAAAGATAGGGATGTGAGCATAATTCGCGGGAGGAGGAGCGCCTTCCGGGGTTTCGCTCGAGTTCACATGCTTCGGCAGCTAATCATTGGATTAACCGGTATGAAAGCGAAGAGGGTCGGGAGCCGGGTTTCGGTGCGAAAGCCCTTGTGGGTTATGTGCACGTACATGACATTGGAGAGAAGACAGCATGAGGCCAACGGTTCCAAGCCAAAACACCCAGGAACAATAACGTGATTTTGCTGCTAACATACTATGTCATGCCCATGTTCTCTCCCGGTAATCCTCTCTAGGAATCCTAGAACCTGAGTGGGTTTTAGGGCAACTTTCCAGCGCCTGAATTTCAAAACCTCTCTCTCTTTTCTGTGGGGGCAGGCTGTCATGGGTTATCTCAAGACAACGCCAAGTGGGTTTTTAGAAAAGAATGCTAAAGAGAGCGGCACGAGGACCAGCGGAAACCGTCCAAGCAAAAGCACCAGAAATCGATGATTGAGTGGGGGGCGTTCATGCGTATACATAATTAGCATAATGCACTCTGCTCAAAGTTTCGAGCTTTTGAGTATTTTAAAAGCTCGTGAGCAGCAGCAGAACACCAGCAGCACGACGACACGACTGATTCGAGCATCATTGGTCAATTTAGGTTGACCACGCCCGAACCCTCCTCCCATCATTTATTCTCCATCTCTCTATCCATCTACCGACACGCCAGGCTTCTAAGCCAAGCATTGGACAATTCAGATGTCTGCATAAAACAAAGGACACGATCGTGTCCCACGCTAACTACGTTCTCTCTCTCTCTCTCTCCTTTATTTAGTGCTTCTGATATCATTAGCCCCCACCAAGATCTCTGAGGACGATGGAGGACTTGTTGTATCTTGGAGATCTCTCATCTTACTTACCTGCACATGGTGAAACGATAGGAACATGGTGAAATTACACAGTTAAGATGAGCATGAAGATGGGATACAATATGACCTTTCATACATTTTCAGGAAAAATATCATAAAAGTCCTAAATCTATTGCAATTGTATCGATTTAGTCTAAACCTTTTAATTGTGTCAATTTAGTCCTAAACCTTTTAACTTAATATCATTTCAGTCCTAAATCTTTTAATGGTGTCGAATTAGTTTTAAACCTTTTGAGCTAATACCAATTTAGTCATAAACCTTTTTACTTAGCTAAAATTAGCCAGAATGACAGGATTGGCACTGAGTCAAAAGTTTTAGGACTAATTTGGTACTAATTCAAAATATCTATGACTAAGTTGGCACCATTAAAAGGTTTAGAACTAAATTAATACCAAGTAAAAAAATTTAGGATTCAATTGATACCATTAAAAGATTTAGGACTAAATTGGCATAAATACAATAGGTTTAGCACTTTTCTAACACTTTTCCCTGCATTTTCAGTCAAAATGAAGATTAAGGATGCACTTCTACGTTAGATCAGCCTCTAAAGAAGTTAACCGGGGTAGAAACTAGTGCACCTAGGTGAAATCAACATCGATTTGTGGCCTCGGCATTTTACCTATCTGAGGTAAGCTTGCTCTACCCTAGAAAAGGAGAGAAAAAATCAACACGACACGGATACTCTTTAAGAGTGACATGTTGGAAAACCATGTGCTAAACAAACATCCAATTTCTTGTCACCTTGATTTATGTAATTTCTATGGAAAATCATGTATATGAAGCTGTACCGGCAGAAGACGAAGCCGGTGCTTGCTCCGACGACGACGTGGGCATGACGACCCCGGGCCACGAGTTGCACATGCAATGCTTGCCCTTCTCGATGCTCTTGTAGAGAGTGGTCAGGTGCTTCCCGCAGCCACCCCATGTGTACTTCCCGCACTTCTTGCAGTCGACCTTGTAGCACATCGTGTCGACGCTCCTACAAAATTTCACAAGACACTTTCTATGCGAACTCACGACATTCGCTTCCCCCCAATCCCTCTATATATAGCAAATACCGCCTCATGGAAAAGATCGATCTCTCCTGTCTTTTATTGGACGGCAAATCTCTTTGTTCACATCTTCTGGTTTTTTTTTCTGGGCACAATGCAGCATTTCGTGACTCACCCTGCTTTGTCCATTCGATTGACGTCCTTATCTGGCCGTTCAAAGTCATGGATTGGGTTAAATTCCCTTTTAACTCCATCCAGAATGTACAGTAACATTACGATGGCTGTGGCTGTCAACAAGATGCAATGTCATTGAAAGAACCCATCATTCTTATCATCGGTCTTATTATTTTAAGCTCGTGCCGTACGGGAAACAGCCCGACAAATCTACGATGTCGATGAGTGCAACGGACGGCTAATGAAATTCGCTGAAGGGACCTACTCTTTGGTTCTTGACATGTTTCTGTCTGTTCTTTTTCCCTTGGCGTAGGACTTGAAGGTCCCTCACGGACAATGTTGCAGACAAAAGGGAATTGCTTTACGTTACATCATTTTCCGTTATCATGTGTTTTGCTTGGAAAAAGGTTCGCTCGGCACATCAAATTCAAAGGCCCCTCCTCAGCGATTTGGCAAAGATAACATCGATTTTGTCCTTGTTTCTAGCAAGTGTCGTGTGCCTTTCGTTATCCCTTGAGAATCCGCACCACACTGAGCAGATTCACAGCCCTCGGGATTTACATGCCTTGATGAATTTGGAAGTTCCTATTTACAATCAGTTTTTAATCGACTCCATCAAGGACGGAGTGTTCAACTTACATGAGAGAAGTTCGACAGTATGATTTGAACACTATGTTTTCATTTGTCTCGTGGGACAAACTACAGACAAGATCAAGTTACATAAAAACCGGATAACCAAAAAGGATAATAATTTTAATTAGTAGGAGTCACAATGGACGAATATCCACCAATATAAACTCATGCATACGCACACGCAATACTCCATCAAAGGAACCAAACGAGAAGACAAAGACAAAGCGAGGCGGATCATGCCGTCTAGCATTTCGAGAAAAGGAGAACCATCAGGCCAGACACTACGCTTCAAGCATCACTAAACAAGAATCAATACCAACCAAACCCTCCCTTCTGACCAAGCAAGCACAGCCTACTACAATTATTTGAGCAGCATTTCCTAATCATTTAAACAACTAAAGTAGAATCAAATGAACAAACTCAAAATGTACTAGAGGAAGGTAAGTGCCACTCAAATATTTCCAGGAGTATCTAATCATGAAGTTGGAAAACTGATTTCACAGGACAATTGCCTTTCCACAAGAATTTCCTTCGAAATATCCAAATGGCTCTCCAGGATGTGAGTTGTAGTAAAACAACGATCCTCTAACAACAGACAGAACCTAGAAGCAGTCAATTAAGTATGAAGTACAGCAGTTAACCAGGGTTTGCAATTTCAAATAAGCAACCTATTATAGAACCTCCAGACATATGCTAGGCTATGCAGGGTTGAGCATGGACTATGTCACATTGGGAATTAAACAACTTCAGGAATCATTACTATCTCTTTTCTCCTCGGACGAATCAACTGCAGGTTTCTTTGGTGGGCCAGACTCTGCTGTCACTGACACTCGCTTGACGCCTCTTCCAACCACACCAAGATGTGTGACTCCAGCAGCACCATTAGTGTGAGCAGTGGATGCTGTCGGGGAGTCAAAATCTCCATTGCTGTTGACTGTTCCTATTCGAGAGGAGCTCATAGCAGCTGAGGATGCCTTCTTCTCAATCTCTTTAGCCTTGGCAGATGCAATTCCAAGAATTTCAGTGAGAATCGACATCGGATTTGCAGCAATCTGTTGCAGATCTTCCAACTGCATGTCAAGAAGCATACTTTATACCAGAATACAGGAAAAAAGAATTTTAAAATATGAAATTCCTGAAGAAAAAATAAGCTTGCCTTCTTTTCCAGCTCACTCGAGAGGCCATTTAATGTTTTGATCTCAGCTTCCTTGTCTGCTGAAGCATTGTCTGAAGGTGAATCACTGGACGATGGGTTGACACCTCCATCTGATGAAGAAACAGCTGATGGTGCAGACTCAGAAGAAACCTTCACTTCATCCATTAGACGATGAACCCGCGATTTGCAGATAGATATCGCCTTCTGGCAGTACGGAATGGCTTCACCTGGCTTAGAGCCAATCTCCAAACACAAGCATATCCGAAAATTTCTACCGACATCAGGTTAAGAAATTGCAAATTAAGGCTCAATTGTTAAAAGCTGACATTCTGAATTCAGAAATAACTCACAGAACAAGTTCAAAGAATTATTTGTATGAATATTATGAAAAATATCTTTCATGCTTAGCACATTAATCTAAAGTAGGATACAGTTCTGCTATCTGTCGACTATCAGGTTCAACCAATTTCTCCAAAATGGATAGAGCTTTTTGATAGTCACTGAGAGAAGTTTCAATGTCCTCTGCATGGTAGCCAGAAACAACGACAATCGTTAACTACCTTGTTTAAATTGATAGCAAATTACACAACCAATAATAAAAAATGACCCAACCTCTTTCCAGTGCAACTTCTGCCAAAGCTGACAATATGTCCACCTTCTCAACTGTTTCAACAGAATGTTTTTCAAGGATTGCCCTTGCAATATCCAGCATTTTCCATGCCAAGTCCAGATCAGACTCATCTTCATCTGCTTCAGCAAGATCCTCGGCATCAGAATCCTCATCATCATCTTCTTCTTGGTCCTTCCCTCCAGAACCTAGTATAAGGGCAACATAAATGTTAGGCATTAACCATATCTGGAAATCAGCAGGAAAAGAAAGAAATGTTTCTCATTCTGCCTTATCACCCTAAGGAAAAGTGCAACTGATAAATGTAACAGTGTTCCACCACACCTCCCTCATATATCCTGTTCAGCCAACACAACTTCCATCAGATTACTCATCTGAACAGTATGAATAAAAGCCCCAATGACACCTGCTGATTCTCAGTGATCACTGCCTCTCTACTGTTGAGTGCATGCAGAAAATAATCAATATCATTCACCGTGGAGAAAAGAAACTGAAGTCTCCCTATTTATTTGGCAAAATAAGGATCATGCCTAACTTCAGAGGACACACTCGAGCAGATCTAGCAGATAAGACATGCTTCAAAGTATTCACTGGAGAGTACACCACCAGCATGGCTAGCATCAAGATATTATGGATTGATTACATGGCTAAGGTGGCATCACTGGTCAATCATATTGCTCACTTGACGTGCATTCAACCAGCGTTTGAGTTTCAAAAATCTCCCTTCTTATTGGCTGGTTTCTCCAGGTGTCATTGCCACATGATATGATCAATGCAAAATAACTTTTTCTTAATAAATACAAAGTACCAGCAAGGCAAGCCTGTCAAGCAAGTTGCATCATTTGCTTCCTGTATTTCAGAAGGGAAGTAAGATCACAATCGTCTTTTTGAAGATTTTTTCCCTACTAAGAAGCCAACATGATATATGATAGCATTTTAGTCCTTGTCTAACAAATAACTTTCCAAACATCATGAGCCGCCTAAAGTTGTCTTGGTTGAAAAATACACCGCTTAATCCTTTAAGAAGATAAAATGTCAGATGCTTTTCATGATAGCCATGCTACTAGCAGGGGATAAAAGTTATCATACTATGAGTGCATGGACTCAAGTAGGCACCCATAATAAGCATCGAGTATTGGAATACTGGTTAACAATACACTGAGCATTGTCTGGCTTGCACGTCGGACCATGTTGCCTGCTAGAACATGAGCACATTTTTTAAACTTTAAAGGAAGATCTACAAGGCCGCAACACTCAGCTTTCTACTTGACTTTTTCTGACAAAGTAACCATAAAACCTTGCATTTACTTGCTCAAACCCCAGATATTTTCTTATGGGAAGCTCTAAACATTGGTTAGACATGTAACCAAGAAGCAAGATATTTCTAATGATCCATCATTGGTAGCACAAAAAACCAGGTACCCTAATCCAATAGTACTATTATCCCTGATGAACATCCACCTGCCCGAGAGAGCTACTAATTTTTCATTGATAGGTAGTGCTGCCGAATATGTGTGGTGCTTCTAAAACTACCCTAGTCCAACGACACCTTAGGTAAATGATGCAGTTGGAGGGCAAACTTCAATGTCTGTATCGTGCACTGTAAATATAAACATAGTTCATCGAACAAAAGTCACATTGTAACAAGAAATACAAAGGAAAATGATGATTCATGAGCAAGACACATGGCACGTACCATCATCTGTCACTCCATCCTGATGATGTGAACTTCCATCCTGATCCATATTACTAGAAACAGAAGCTACAGAAGATTCACCACGTGAAATATTTCTTTCTCCATCTTTATCAGATACTTGACTTTGGGCATCCTTTTTGGGTACAGTACCCAAGGGATCGGCCTCCTCTTGAGCCTTATATAAAAGTGCACATCCATACTTGTAGTAGGAACTGACACACTCCAGGGCAAGTTCTCCATGATGCGCCACCCTAATTTTTTCGTAAAATGTTGATGACAGAGTATTCACATAAAGGGCAGAAAAAGACAAGATGAAGCAATGAATTAACAAGCTACAGGCCCCAAAAACTGAAGATATAGTCAACTTTTGATGCTGAAAGATAGAATCATTGACATTTATATAGTTATCGTGATGAGAGTGACCCACACTCACAAGTTTTCAATATACTGAACACTACACGAGTCGCCAGAGGTAGTTAGCTGCACTAAGCATTACAACTAGGGCTCCCGTTCTTTTGTCCCAAGTCCTAATCAACGCAAACTCGAACATTATGCACAACACCTTCACACAGCAGAGAGAAATTCTAGAAGTAGCTTCCAATCTAGATAGATCCAAAGGTCCGCAAACATAATTCACAAGACAATACACGCTGATTTGCAAATCCAAAGATGGCGTCAACAGTGCATACAATCAAAATCTGCACTGAATTACTTCTACGACAAGACGATAAAGGGCATCTACAAATTCAGTTCCTGAGCATCAGCATAAACGTAAGAGTAACAGAAAAAGGAAAAAAAAAAACCACACAAAAGAAAAGCCTCCACATGTATAGCCTCGATGTCCTGTTTTCAGAAATGACCCCCTCTAAGGCTTTCGCCCCGGGTTTCAGAACAGAACAGCAGTTCTAGCTAACGAGAACAGACATCAACAGTCACCAAATCGCCTAAAGAGCAGCAGAGCTCGGCCAGCATTACGTAGCGAAGTGAACGGAAACACGGAAAACCAAAATGACAAAGAAGAACCAAACAGCTATCAAGAACAACAACCACAAAAAATGGCAAAAAAATAAGAAAAAGGAAAAAACTGAACCTGATCTCTAGGGCACGGCTGAAGCACTCGGTGGCCTCGACGTAGTTGCCATCCCTAAGAGCTCTGGAGCCTCCCTCCATCAACTCGTCCGCGAACCCTAGCGACCTATCTCCTCCTCCTCCTCCTCCTCCTCCTCCTCCGCCGCCGCCGCCGTCGCCGTCCGAGGTGAGAACGGAGCTCTCCGGCTTGTTGTTGCTGCTGTTGCTGTTGCACGCGGATTCCGCCGCGCCACCGCCCCCCCCCGCCCCCGCCGCCTAGCGGGTTGGAGTCGACGGCGGCCTCGTTGGAGGCCTGGTGGGAGGGCGGGAGGGGCTCCTGAGGCGTCGCGGCGGACGCCTCCGATTTGCTGGAAGCCGCTCCTTCCTCGACCATGGCTGATGCTGATGCTGCTGCTCCCTCTCTCTGCGCGCGCCCTTGATTTTGCCGAAGAAGAAGAAATGAAAGAGAGGGTTTCGAAGTTTCGATGGAATTTGGGGGTTTCGGTCCTTCTAAAACCCACGCCCTTGCCGGTGCAAATTCGTTACAATTGGGAAATCATGTCCCTTTTTCCAATTAAACAAATAAATAATTACACAAATAATCCCCGTGAAAAGTGAGAGATCACATTAAATAATTTAAAAAATTCAACGATTGTACGACATATTTAACTAAAATTTCAGGAAATGACTAAAATTAAGATATTATATAATTATGCCTAAGACAAAATGAGGAAAATTCACACTTTTTGTGTTTGGCCCTTCAAAATTTTGTATTTTTTTCATTTCAATCCTTATGATTTGTATGACTTGCATTAATCTGCTCCCATATGTTTAAAATCTAACTCATTTTCCTATGGATTTTGAGCCATTGAAGCATGAGCTTAAGGTGCTATTTGTTTTACGAAAATGAATTATAAAAAAAAACAAAGACCATTTGAATAGCCTCTACGGAAATAAAAAAATAGAAAATAATTTTATCGTTGTGATAAATATTTAGATACAAACTGTTGTCGGTAATAAAAATGTCTTTCGTAAATTAGTTATTTCAAGTGACAGGTGCAATCACTTTTAAAAGATATTTCAAATGATTCATTTTTCGCAAACAAAACTTAAAAAGAAGGTTATAATTTGACATAAAATACCATTTTTTTTAATAGCAATCTCTCATTCAATATAGGATTGAGTTAGAAATAAGAAACAAAAACATTGGATCAAATCAGATTGTGAATATTTTTGTCGAAGCTACTGATTTCGACATATATATTAGAATAGAGGTTTTCTATATATCGCTAGAATGTTAAATAAAAATAATGAGGATTTGCCCTTCGGGCCCAAACTACGACAAAATTTCAAGTTTTCTAGCGTACTACTAATTATAAAATTGTATTTAATGCGAAGGAGAAGTTAAAAAGGTCAAGTTGGGTCAAATTTCTTATTAATTAAAAAAAAAAAAAGGAGAATGCCACGAAAAAACCCCAAACTTCGCCTATCATTTTTACCCTAAACTTTTTTTGTGACACGAAAACCCCAAACTTTACCCGTGTGACACATTTACCCTAAATTTTTTTGTGACACCAAAAACCCTAAACTTTGCTCACGTGACACATTTACCTCAAACTTTTATTCGAAGGGCATTTTCGTCTTTTACTTTTTATTTTTTCTTTCTTTTTTTCTGTTTTTTTCCGCCGGAGGAGCCGTCGGAGGAGCGCCGGCGTCCAGATCCGGCGGGGGCCGCCAGGGTCCGGCGAAGGGCCACCCTCGCCCGATCTGGCCTGGGCGGCCCTCGCCCGACGCCGGCGAGGGTCGCCCGAGCCTCGGCCGGGCGAGGGCGCCTGCCCGATCGGGCAAAGGTTGCCCTCGCCGGATCCGAGGGCGACCCAAGCGAGGGTGAGGGCGAGGGCGCCCAAGCCGATCCGGCGAGGGCGGCCCTTCGCCGGATCTGCGGCCCTCGCCGGCGTCGGGCGAGGGCCGCCTTAGCAACCGGGCGAGGGAGACCCTCGCCGGCGTCCGGCGAGGCCGCCCGAGCCGGATCCGCTGGGCGGCCCTCGCCCGACGCCGGCGAGGCCGCCTGTGCGACCCTCGCCGACTCCCGCGCGGCGAGGCATCCTCGCCGCTTCCTTCATTCAATAAAAAAAAAAACTAAAATGACGAAAATGCCCTTCACCAAAAACTTTGGGGTAAATTTGTCATAAGTAATATAGTTTAGGTAAATGTGTCACACGAGGCAAAGTTTGGGGTTTTCGTGTCACAAAAAAAAGTTTAGGGTAAATTTGTCACACGAGGCAAAGTTTGGGGTAAATGTGTCACACATGGCAAAGTTTGGGATTTTTGGTGTCACAAAAAAAAGTTTAGGGTAAATGTGTCACGGGGGGCAAAGTTCAGGGTTTTTCGTGGCATTTTCCCTTAAAAAAATATATGTTTCTCAAGAGGACAACAAATACAGGACAAATTTCGGAAATAAATAAGAACATGGAGGGTGTAAATGACAATTTCTTTTCTTGTTTGAAGCCATCGGTGGACAACTCCATTTGTAGCCGTTGACAAATTTCGCGGAGTCTCATGCATTGTTCATGGAGGAATTTTAGGAATGCGCGTACGAATTTCAGTCATCAATTGCACGGCTTGGATTTGTACAATTGATAATTGCACAAGACACACCATCTCAAAATTAAGATACGCAATGCCAACGCCGGCATATTTTTCCATTCGAATTCTTAATAAAAAAATCAACGAAAATAATTAAATAATTCAAATTAATGGGAACTATATATTTTTTTCATATAATTACGACCTCTCAGCTTCTAAAGGTGACTTTAGCACTTGTCTAATCTCGTCATCAACCACGATTCTAGAGGTCAATAAAGTTGGAGATGGATACAATCAAGACCCATTGAAATCCATACCAAGTTGGATTTTGTAGCTCTAAACCCTATAATAATCTATCCTTCAAATTTTAACTAACCCATGTACAATCTGACCAGCTAAATGTTAGTTAAATCATGGTTTTCAACCCGTTTTGACATTTTTACTTGCAATGTTATAGCCCAATCATAATTTTGCATGATTTTTAAATAATTTTAGTGCCAGATAGAATGGAATTGCACATCAAACGAACACAAATCTACTTATGGCGTTTTCATTTGTTATTTATCACACCAGATTTGACTCATGTCCAATTAATTATAAACCTCATCAAACCCTACAAAATACTCACTAGTCTTCTCACTCAGCCAATCCTCTTGAGTTAGCCACTATATTCAGCCATCACGTCGTCACCGCCATTACCGCCATTGTCTCATCCACATCTCGTCCCCGCCGTCCTCTGTCCATCTCATCACCATCTCCATCGCCGGCATCCGCGACCATAGTTGCTTTCACAGTTTACAACCTCACCCAAACCCTGCGTTATACCCTTTGTTTTTTGTTAGTTGTTAGGTCTTAGCACCAACCTCGATTGACTTCACTGAGATCTATCCACGGTAATCTTTGATACAAGGTAGGTCGGGTGCACAATAAAAGGTACATGTGTTGAGATATGATTTCAAAGATATTGCACTTTTTGAAAAGTTTTATATCACAATTGCGTCTCTGTGATAAATTTTAAGATTTGATTGTATTTCTTGAAATTTTACAATTTAATTACACTTTCGTAATAAATTTTAAGATTTGATTATAATTTTTAAAGGGCTTCAAAATTTGATTATATTTTCACGACAAATTTTAAGATTTTAATATACTTATTCTTAAAAGGGAGAATGTCACGAAAACCCCAAACTTTCGCCCTTGTGACACATTTACCCTAAACTTTTTTTGTGACACGAAAAACCCTAAACTTCGCCCGTGACACATTTACCCCAAACTTTTATTCGAAGGGCATTTTCGTCTTTTACTTTTTATTTTTCTTTCTTTCTTTCTTTTTTTCCTTTTCTTTCTTTTTTTTTTTTTTTCGCCGCCGAAGGAACGCCGCCGTCAGGATCCGGCGGGGGTCGCCCTCGCCGGCGTTGGGCGAGGGCGCCTTGCCCGATTCGAGCAAAGGTCGCCCTCGCCGATCCGGCGAGGGCGACCCGGGCGAGGGCGAGGGCGAGGGCGCCCAAGCCGGATCCGGCGAGGGCGCCCTTCGCCGGATTTGGCGGCCCTCGCTAGCGTCGGGCGAGGGCGACCCTCGCCCGGCGTCGGCGACCCTCGCCGGCGTCGGGCGAGGGCCGCCGCGAGTCGGATCGGCCAGGCGGCCCTCGCCCGACGCCGGTGAGGGTCGCCAGCTGCGCGCCCTCGCCGACGCCGGCGAGGGTCGCCCCGCCTGGGCCGCCCTCGCCGATGCCGGCGAGGCCGCCTGTGCGACCCTCGCGACTCCGGCGAGGCATCCTCGCCGGCTTCCTCCATTCAATTAAAAAAAAAAAAATAGAAAATAACTAAAATGACGAAAATGCCCTTCACAGCTCAAAAAAAAACTTTGGGGTAAATTTGTCATAAGTAATATAGTTTAGGGTAAATGTGTCACACGAGGCAAAGTTTGGGGTTTTTCGTGTCACAAAAAAAAGTTTATGGTAAATTTGTCACACGGGGCAAAGTTTGGGGTAAATGTGTCACGGGGGGCAAAGTTCAGGGTTTTTCGTGGCATTTTCCCTTCTTAAAATTTACCTTGAAAACCATTTTATTGTCAAGAACGGAAAAAACAAAAATCTCTAGCAATCAACATTTTGTGGGCGTGCAATGAACGTGTCTTAGTAAACCTCCACCACACGTTCTTCTCTCCTTCTCCAATCTCGAAGCCGTCGCCAGTTCTTCCCACACCGCATACACCACCGAGCTCGAGCAGCATTCCAATGGCTTCCGCAGCGTCGGCTCTCGTCCAAGCTCTCTCACCCCACCAAGCCCGCAGCGAACGACACTCCCCCCACGGCAAATCCCGCCCTCTCCCCGCGCCCCTCCAGGCGGCGGCGACGCGCCTCCCCGGCCGGCGGCAGATGGCGTTCCTCCTGACGGCATCGACGGCGCTGGCTGCGGCGCCGCGGCCCTCGGCAGCGCAGGACATCCCGCTCTTCGGGCTGCGGAAGAAGCTGAGGAAGGCGGAGGAGGAGGCGGAGGAGATCGTGAAGGAGGGCTTCGAGGCGGCGGAGAAGGGGATCGAGACGGCCGAGAAAGGGATCGAGACGGCCGAGAGGGAGATAGAGGCCGAGGTGAGCTTCGGCGGGTTGGCGCAGGCGGGGGCGGTGGCCGCGGCGGAGGCGGTCGGGGTGCTGGTGGCGACGTCGGTGGTGAACGGGATTTTAGGGCCGGAGGGTCAGAGGTCGTAGAGGAAATCGAGCGATTGGATTGCGATTTTGGCGCAATTCAGAATCGGCTTCCTCAATATTTCAGATTGTTGCGTTGGATATGATTGATTTTTAGCTTCGTTAGTGTACAATTTTTATGTTATTAGCCAAGCTCCTATGATCAAAGTAATGTACATGTGGCTTTGGTAGTGACAAAATGGAAACATTTGGTAAGTTATTGTTCCTAGTTCCCTCGTGAGTCTTCTCTAGCAATGTCCCAAGCACTTAATGAAGATTTAAGAAAAAAAATAACGATAACAAGAGTGCGTTTGTTTTACAAGATATAATTGATTAATAAGATATTTATTTTTCATAAAAGTTATCGTTAATAAAAACATTATTTATTAACTGATTATTTAAAGTGATATAAATGATTATTTTTAATAAAAATATTTTTCAAATTGTTATTATTTACCGGACAAGAGAAGCCTAAAGCTTCATTTTTGACTCAATGGCAACTTTTTATCCTCTATCTTTGAAAATATTTTCTTTTTCTTGTTCACTATGTTTGGTAGGAGGAAGTGAAGGGAAGGCTAGGGAACTAAATATTTAGGGAAGTATTTCCTTTGTTTGGTTGAAAAAGGCGCATAGAACCGGGAGAAATAGATTTAAATGAGTGAAAAGTATTTCCTCATGACTTACACTTTTATTTCCCTAAAATTGAAAATAATTGAAGGGAAATGAACTTTTTGCTCCTTTTTTCCACTCTTGCCCTTTACTTTTCCCCTAAAATCTAGACAAAACAAAGAGTATTTAGGTAAAATTTCTCACACTCCCTCCATATCATTCTCCTTCATTGCCCATCCAAACAACATAAGTTATATCAAACGCTTTATTCCATTTTTTCCCTTCCACTTCCTTCCCTTTCTTTTTCTTCCATTTCTTGCAACTTGCAAAACCAAACAAAGTGTTCATGATCTCTCTCTACATGCCCTTCTCTCGAACAACTATATCAGCAAGTGTCACACAAATTATACATTAAAAATACTTATGTGACTATCATTAATTTATTGTGAGAATAATAACTTATTTTGGATAAAAAATAAATAACATATATTTAGAAATTATTGTGAGGTCCACTTTTTCAAAACTTTGTAATTCAAAACATGTTGTTACTCTTATTGTAGCTTGAAAACCGTCATGCTAACAAAACTCTCTTACAATATGGATTGTTAAGCTAACTTTGTTATCATCGACTGAAAAAAAAAAAACAGAGGCTAACTTTGTTATCAAAACATGCATAGCTATAACTTTGAGATCTCTTGAGACTAGCTGCCCATAGTCCTCGTAATTTCACAAAGATGATATATTGTCCTTTACACCAAAAAAAGACCAACTCTTTATAATTGGCATAAATTCGATTTGGTCGAAAGCAATAAAAACAATACAAGTATCGACAATGGTAAAGCTCATCAATGACTACAAACAATTTATTGATTACCATGAAGTACAACCGTCGATGCATGATGGTGAATGGTGTCGACCAACTTGATGAGATGATAAAACGAATATATCACCAATGTTACATGAAATTTGACTGAGTGTTCAAATGCAAGGAAATGAAGAAAGAAGACCAAGTGAAGACGCCAATTGAAAAAACAATATGTCATTGACGATTGAGCTTAGTGGCACTTAGGGAGTTGTAACCGTTTGTAGATAAATTTGACATTTGCTCCCTTAAGACCTAAAATTGTGTAATTGCACTTTTGACCACATTCTGAGTTAAAAAGCATTGTGTCGTTATTATAAAAGAATTTGACACTCATCACGTTTTATCTTAAAACCATACTCCCGAAATCATGCTCAACCCCATTATAAGCCGGTCTTGCATGAAACGTTTTCCTCCGGGTCCGGACATGGGAGGAATGAAGTTATAAAGGAGAAGTCAACGACATCACATTCACTCTCTCTCCTCTCCGTGTCATAGCTTCAGACAAAGATGAACTGGTGGCGTCAAGATAATCACTTGTTTTCTCATGGCGCTCGATTTATCTTTCCTCATAATTCTCTCCCTCTGCCCCGTCGCCTTGTCGTCTTCTCCGAAGCTCCGGTTCGTCATCCTTCTCTGAAGATATCCCACTTCCCGAAATTAGCAAGCCAGCCGTTATCGCCATCAAGATCCGAGCTTTTGACCAGAGGAGGACGACCCAGTTGCAGCAAAAGCTTCCATGTCACGGGTGGCTTCCAACCCGCTCGCGCTCCACCGGTTTAGGCCCTCCTTCCAAGCAGCCCCTCGATCCTCGTCGCTCGTCGCGACCCCGTCCGCCGTGCGATTTCGCCCCGGGAAGCGCGGGCTTCAGATCGTCGCGTGCGAGGCGAATCCTAATCCTACCGAGAGTTCCACGTCGGTACGCTTTTCGTTGGCTGATTCGCTTCGAATTGCTGCGGTCTTGCTTTTGTTCTTGCTGCTCATGGAGTCGCTCGAATTATCCAGTGCCCTGTGCCATCTAGATTACAGGGGATGCGTGCAATTTGACGGGAGAGTTGTTTGACGATTCTAGTTTCTTCTCAGTTTGTCGGATTCGAGCTTCGATTTTCCCGACAAGGAACTTAGTTGGATACAGTTTGAGGGACAATTTGCATATTTTCGTGCTCTGTGTGAGCGTGTTTGTGTGGTGTTGGGTCTTTGCATTGCCGTTGATAGAGATTTGAGCTTGCATTTTCATGTCAATATGTGATATCTATTCTGATCCTCGTATTGCCGTTTTTAAATCTCTCGTTTGTCTGCGCTATGCAGGAAAAGTTGGTTCTTGAGCCTTCTTCAGAGAATGACAGTACTACTGACCAATCTACAGGTCCCTCCCCAAACGTTGGGCTTCCAGATGTACCCAACAAGTCTTTTAATAAGCAAATAGCTGTAGTTTCTGCTCTAGCTGCAGTCACACTGTTCTTATCGGGGAGGTTGGATTTTGGTGTTTCTTTGAAAGACCTCACCGCCGCTGCATTGCCTTATGAAGAGGTATGCCTACTCAAGCTTGTCCCTAGAAAAAAAGGGAGGGGAAGCTTAAATTGCCGAGTTGATGTTTCTATATGGATGCAGAGGCCTTGCAATGAATCTGAAATGCATTATAAGTTGGAGAATGCGGAGTCAAATTTTAAGCCACTTCTCTAAATCTGATTTGTCAACAACTGCGATACTATATACTGGTTGCAGTATTGTGCAAGTGGCAATTTGTATGTGTTTTGTGAACCCAAATATGCCCAAAATTTGCTACTCTGTCAGTTTAAATAACTTGCCAGCCTTTGATAATCGTAACTTAATGATTTAATTTTTATTGAGCCCACTAGCCGATGCCTGGAGCATGCAGATGCTGAGGCACGCCGCAGGGCGGAATGTTCATTTTGCCACTCTCTCATGTTAATATGTATCTTCAATGTTTGATCCCCTAGGCTCTTGCCAATGGGAAGCCAACTGTGGTGGAGTTCTATGCTGATTGGTGCGAAGTTTGTCGAGAATTAGCTCCTGATATCTACAAAGTCGAGCAGCAGTACAAGTAATCATCTTTAATTTTCTCATTTTCAGACTTTACTTTATGGGTTGCCTTATAAGCACATTATTTGAGCCAGATCTTTCTCAGTAGAAAGTGAGAAGGGTAATATCCTGTAAAGATTGCAAAGACCCAGCTTTAGTTGAAGATTGAGCTTTCATTTTCAATTAAATCAAACTTGTATCTGTGAAGCTTCTGGCAACTCACCTGAAAATTTTCTTCATTCAGGGACAGGGTTAATTTTGTTATGCTAAATGTTGACAACACTAAGTGGGAACAAGAGCTTGATGAGTTTGGAGTTGAGGGTATCCCACACTTTGCATTCCTTGACAGAAAGGGAAATGAGGAGGGCAATGTGGTGGGCAGGCTTCCAAGGCGATACCTGCTTGAGAATGTGGATGCCCTGGCCCGTGACGAATCATCCATACCTCATGCTCGTGTTGTTGGACAATATTCCAGTGCTGAAGCAAGGAAGGTACATCAGGTTGTTGATCCGAGGAGTCATGGATAGGATTCGGGTTCATTTGGTTGAGAAGCAATGAATTAAGTTGCTGGTACTGTGTTTAGAGAAGGTACTGTTTATTTGTCATTGGTTGTGTCTGATTCAATTTCATTGCATGATCATGTAATCCAGTTGCACGCTCTTTCTGGGCATGATTTTGCTGTTTGGTTACTGATGTATAGAGATGAATCTCCCAGTGCACTTGTAGTCTTAAGAGCTGGGAGGCAGCTTATTCTTCTATCTCCTGATGGGAATGCATCTCCTCTATGTAATGGCTGAAAGAGTGATCAATCTTTCTAAGTAACATCTGTGTTCTATTTAGCTAGTAGATATTGGATAGGTGTTATGTGCAACTTGCAGATGCAATTTTCTTTCTAGAAATTCGTCATTTGACTGTGCAGATATAAGAATGAGTAGTTTTATTGAGTTTTACATATAATTCCTGTTTATTCAGAAATGCCCAGTGAAATGATCAAAAAGGCAGATGAATCTCTTCAAGAGTATCATGAAAAAGCTTTTGTGTTGGCGCAG
Organism: Corymbia calophylla; assembly: GCA_014182845.1. NCBI lineage: Eukaryota > Viridiplantae > Streptophyta > Magnoliopsida > Myrtales > Myrtaceae > Corymbia > Corymbia calophylla. The sequence continues at coordinate 13,825,794 of CM024700.1, forward strand.
GGGGATTCTCCAAAAGTTCTACAAAAGTGAGTTTGTGCAGGATGATGAAGCCAGGGGTGGCCGTGGGAACTATTTCTTTGCTACCAAATTATTTGAGCTTGAATTCATCATCATCTAACGTCTTCAGATTTTAAGATGTGTATTCGTTGAGAAAAAATAGATGAATATCGAGATTTATGGGTACATGGTCTTTCCCGCATTCTGTATACGTTTGCAATGAAAACAGCGACCTGATTACAGGAAATTCGTGCGATATCTTCTCGATCTTCTAATTTGCCAAAGACAAGTAAGAGCTCGTTGTATGAAACTCGGACTTAATAGGTAGCCTCATGTTCTGTAACTTGAATTTCATGGAAGAGAACTTCCGTAGGATGTCGATGTCGATGTTGGTGAGTGAACCGGGGCTGTCGGGCGGAGGCAAGAGTTCTACGTCACCCTGTCCATTGATGCCATCTTCTAATGTGTTACGTGTGAGTATCGAGTATTGGAATACTCGGTAGGATGTTGATCCGGGCGAGTATTTGACGTATGTATCTAGTGTCCGCAACCAAGTATACAGAAAATCTTTTCAATTTCTTATGTTAGTGATTGCTTCCCATTTAGGTCATATGACATTTGCAGATCCTTTATCGGTTGATAAGACTGGTAACCTCACCTGATTACGGCAAGCAGAAGAGTTAAATTATATCAAGATTGCATACATAAATATAAGGAAGTGAATCAAATAATTATTATATATATTGCATACATGAATATAGGGAAGGTCATTAAATAGATATTAGTATTATATAAGTGAATATAAGGAAGTTTACAAAATAAGTATTATATATAAAACCATCATATTTGAAATGCAATGACCATTTAAAAAATCTCCTCAAATGGCCTTTGGGAAACACACAACAGGTGAATTTGTTCTGCTCACTTGCCTTTTCTTTGTTCTCAGGGACCTCCATCAAGGCAAGTAAACTAGAAAGGTTAAATCCTCTTTTGCGCCAATTTTTTTGGTCTTCATAGCATTGGTGCACACGCATATCTATTGATTTCATACGTATAATTTAAATTTATATTCTGAAAAATAACTCAAATTACATTATAATTCTCTCATCAACTTGTCATTCATTAACGTTGACGATAACATACATGTCTTTTTTAATACTAGTAGGTAGCGTGACACGTGTTAAGATTTTTGGCGTTGGTGAGAACTCGCATGGCACAACGGAGGACCGAGAACCCCTCGCTACTCCTATCAGATACAGTAGCAAAATAAACATTCCTCGTGTCTAAAGACGGGTTGCCTGGATTCGAACGGCTTATGCTACTGCTGCATGACCGACCCCAGCAAGGATGTGCCGTCAGCCTATACGATCGTCTAACATTTTGCCCTCCTGTCTCCCCCTAGGCCATAGGCAGAACTGTCACTGCCTTGACTCAATAGTTCCTGAATAAAGAAGCCATTGATCCAAACTCAACTCTGGTTCATGTTCTTGAATTAGACCTATCAAACAGGTAAATTGAGTCAAGTTTGGATTGAGATAATAAATAATCCGATCCAAATCAACCCATTTAATCCATTTATGACTCATTTATCAGAATGCAAAATTCTTAACTCATACCTGACCCGACCGATCTCTAACATGAATCGGACCTATTTAACTAAATCTAAAAAAGCTTATTTCTTACGATTTTAAAAAAAAAATGATATTGCTAAAACACTTTCACTTTCATGTAATGCAAATTTAATAGATACTTTTTTAAATTTTTTTAAAAATAAACCTTCACTTGTTATTTGGAAAATATCTTTCAAGAAGTATTTTCTCAAGAAAATTACAATATATTTTTTTTGTTTTTGCCTAAAATCTGAAAATATTTTGCCATTTGGTATGAAATATATGATTAAATTTTACTCCATGACTCCTTTTAATATTTTTTTTATTCTTTCTTTCAAAAAAATAAATTTATAATTATTTTTTAATTTAAAAGAATCCAATTTTTATTTTTAAATATATTTTTTATTTTTTTCTTCTTCTTCTCTCGGGCAGTTGTCGGCCATGACGACGGTCGGCGATCGCCATAAGTGAGCTTGAGCTCGCCCAACGCCTGCAAGGCTTGAGCCTCACTAGATGTCGGTAAGGCCTTCGCCTTGCCAAATTAGCGAGGCTTGAGCCTCGCCAGACGTCGACAAAGCCTCCCCCTTGCCAGATTAGTGAGGCTCGAGTCTCGCCCGATGCGGGTGAGCTCGAGTCTTGCCAGATCAGCGAGGCTCGAGCCTAGCTAGATCTAGTGAGCTCGAGCTCACTTAAGGTCGGTGAGCTCGAGCCTCACCAAATGTTAGTGAGCTCGAGCCTCGCCTGACCGGTCGCTGGCCGTGACTGAGAAAGATGGAGGAAGAGAGGAAAAAAGAAGGAAAGAAAAAAAAAAAATAAAAAAAAAGAAAGAAAAAGAGAAAAGGAAAAGGAAATATAAAAATTAAATATAATTTCAATTTTTATAAAAAAATATGTTTATAAGGTTAAAGTGGGAAAGAGAGAGTGGGTTGTAAAATGGGCTGTAATTGGATTTAAACTAGATCAATTTAAGACACTTATATCTTAATTTCCTTATTTCTAAAACCCATTATGGGTGCATTGAAGCCACAAATTGGGTAAAGTTTTCAAATGGCCATTTATCTCTTTCTTTAAGTATTCATCGATACATAGACATTCTCGTTATCAATTGAAATAAAATGTTGAATGTTAATCCATGGAAAGCTAAATTTGCAAATTCTTCCCGAGGATGAAATGAGACATATATTTCTAGCCTTCTTGAAATGAGCAATAAATTGATCAACTAAGTCATTATATTAATAAACTCTAGCCAAATAGCAAATGATACTTCGGTTATTATTTTATAAAATCGAGAATGTAATTGTTTTTATATCAGCCAATTACACATTGAATAGGTTGATATACCAAGTAAAAACGGTTTTTTGATAAAAGCAAAGTGTATAGTCTAAGTCTCAAAAATTCATTTGTTCTTACTCTTCACATTGGGATATAAATAGACTAATGTGTTTTATGAGTGACTGTTCATTTTCAATAGTGAAAATGGCGAAGTTAAGGATTGGAAACCTCAATGAAAAGACTGATCATCCACTCATTTGGAATACGATTTTCTGTAAATAGGCCTAATCATTACCTCGGTTGGCCTTACATGTTCAACATTTGGTATCTGTCCAGCTTGCCAGCCACATTGGTTTGCCATATTGTTGGTTCCATTTTGATTACTTTTGACCAGCATTAATTCGATTATTCGCATTATCCTGGCCTTGATTAGAAGAAGCTAAACATTTTAAATAGGGTATATAACCAATCAAGTTAAAAGGTTACTAGGTATGATTATTTGATATCATGATACTTACTTTTACCTGACATGAAGTCAAGGACAAAGTAAATGAGATACTAATTTCCAAGCCAACCTTTTGGAAAAAAAATGTAACTAAGTCTTTATAATTAAATTCTTTTGATTTTTACTATATGGCATCTTCTAAGGTTGCTGCCTAGCAATTTATGGTTGCGAAGAAAGTTTTTGCCAAAATAACAATTTGATTGCAATTTGATCGCAGTGGCCCAAAAGTCTATAGCCCATACACTGCACAAATTTTCAATGCTTTTCCCCTTGTTTGGAAAGACATTTTTCAATTTATAGCTCATGCATGACAACCATTTATTTCTGTATTTCTTTATTTTTCTATTCCATATAACAGTTTTAGAGTAGAAATTCGTTTAGTAATGTAATTTTATTTTTGTTTGGAACAAATTTTTACTCTAAAAATAGATTTGGAATAGAAATTAAAAGTAATATTTTTTTACTTTTCTATTGCTGGAACAAAAATGAAATATAAAAACTCTTCTCATCATTCGCCCTCACTACTAGAAGGTCATTGACCCATTGCCATTGGCCGTCGTTTTCTATTGGCACACATGGCCCGCCTGCAAGTCGCCCTCGTGTCATTATCAAACGAATTTCTAATTTAGAAACAATAATTTTTTCATTATCAAATGGGTTTTTTTACTTAGAAACTTATCTACGAAATATAAATAGAAAAATCAAATTTTGAGGGTGCGCAATCACAATCGGGTTTTTTGTGTGCAGAAATTGATTTTTCTACCCAATCACAAGAAAGAATGTTGGCCAAAGCTAAGGATGTACATGATACAATTTCTGTTCTAGAAATTAATTTTTCTATTTCTATTTCTCAAATGAGTTTTTGAGACAAAATAGGCATTTGATAATAATATAAAATTTATGTTTCCGGAATAAAGATAGTTTGACAATAATATGAAATTTCTCCTTCCCAAGTGGTGGTGGGACGCGACCGGTAGTGGAGGGTCAGCGATGGATGATAGCGGGTGACCGGTGGTGGTCAGTGGCCAACGGGTGGTGACGAAAGCAAGCAATGATAAAAAAATTTATTTTTCACTTTTGTTCTAAAAATAGAAAAGTAAAAAAATTTAATTTCTGACTTCTATTTCAGATTTATTTCTAAAGTAGAAATTTTTTTTAGAAATAGAAAAATGAAATTATATTACCAAATGTATTTCTGCTCCAAACATGTTCTCGGGGATAAAAAATAGAAAAAATAGAGAAAAATAAATTATACCATGAGTTTCCTAAATAAATGAGATAAATTGAGGGAAACTTTGTTATGTCAGCGATTCTTCCCATTTGGGCCATGGTAAGAGTGGTAACCTCACCTTAGAAAATATCAAATTTGAAAAGTAATTTAAAGTGTTAAATCAGCCTGCGCATGAATCAAAATTATATCTAGATTTGCACAAATGAATACTAGGAAGTCCATTAAATACATATCAGATTATATACGTGAATATAGGAAAGTTAATTAAAATAAGTATTATATATAAAGCCATCATTCTTGAAATGAAAATTGCCATCTGCAAAAATCGTCACAAATGGCGTTTGGGAAACATACAACACGTCAATCTGTTCAGCTCACTTGCGTTTTCTTTGTTCTTCTTGTAACTCTCCATCAATGTGGGTGAACTAGCAGGCTGAATCCTTATTTGCATCAATTTTTTTTGCCTAGATAGCATTGATGCACACATATATCTCTTCATATATTGATCATATCTTTGTGTTATAAAATAAATTGAACGCTACCATATCAATGGTCAGTGTACATTTAAAATTATGGGCTGAGCAATCATATAATCACATAAATCTTCGAATTTTAGTGACCTATTTATCATTATGGACAACTTAAATCACATCGTAATTCTTTCATCTAACTCATGGTTTTTCAATTGGCTCTTCAAACTCCTCTCTTCTTCTCGACCTTCTAGTTTTCTCATATACATCAACATGTTGATATGTTTCTCTCTCTGGTGCAAATAGGTAGCGCGACGGCGGAGGAACGGGGACCCGTCGGTTCTCAAATCAAAGACAGTCGAAAAATTTACATTCCTCAATGTTCAATAATGACTTGCAAGGGTGGAGCTATTCAAGGCGACTGCTATTGCTGCATGACCAAAACCTTACCATGTACTAAAACCAGAGATGAATGTTTGCCATCCTGCCCTCCTTTCCATCCGCCTGTGCCAAAAATAGAAATATCACTGCCTTGAAAATTGTACTCATCGTTCCTGAATAATATAAGCCATTCATTGATCTAAACTCTATCTGTATGTCGGGGTGACGAGGACGAACAAGATGATATGAGAGGAACAATTAGACATGCTCTGGGTATAAACATCAAGGATGGGATTTCCATCCACGCCATTAGCAGGTGACTTACCAACTTTATTCTCGATTAAGTAATCCTATTGAAAAATTGGTAAATTAAAGAAATTACCGAACAAAAAATTTGATAACTTAAAACTAACCAATAATTAATAAGGCAGAAGGTTTACCTCGCTCAAATTTAAAGGTAGTAATTTCATGGAAAATTTTCAAATAAAGGTTTAAAATGCTTTTATTTTTGCCAAAAATAATTTAAAGTAGACTTTATCTCAAATAAGAATATGAAATGGCTACTTAATCTCAAATACGGGCCCTAGTTAAGTGGTCGGTGGTTAGAGCAGAGGCAATTTTGTCTATGGCAATTTTTTTTTTTTGCCAAAAATAATTTAAAGTAGATATTTTGATTTACTATATGAATGGTCTCTAAAAAGTGGGTTATTTTATTTTATTGCTAATTGGCTAAAAGTTTCGCTTCCTTGTGAGAAGTTACTAATAATGTGAGAAAAATTACTAGTTATTGAGTACGCACATGATTATCTTTTCAATACGATATGCTGCAAACCACCTCGAAGATGTGTATATATTAGTGTAGTTACTGGGTATATTGAATTTTATTTCTCCACAGGAAGAATTACCAATCCTGTGGACGAGTTTTTTGATTGTTGATTAATCGATAATAATTTACCAGCTCAGAGATTTATTAATAATATTAAAAAAATTATAAATAACATACGAACGTATATAATTTTTCAATATCAGTGTAAACAATCCCGCTGGACAGTGACTTGCTACAAGTATTTAATATTTCGATGCAACTTTTACTGTATACAAATTGTTAAAGTAGTCAAACGAAACGAAGTCCTCGCCTTTTAAGGACGCACGTTTAGCTCGGTGTTTAAGTTATGGTCGATCAAAGTTTGTCTGCATCCCCTTTCGGTCAGAAATTGAAACCCAAACTAAGGCTCATGCTTGTTGCAGAAATTAGGCCCTCTTTTTGCATCTTTCATCTGCTATCAAATCGAATGCTTTTCTCAAGTTTTGCCTTTGGGTTCCCTGATATACCGGAGCGCTCATGGACATTGCTAACAGCATATACTTCTTCAGTGCAAATAGAAGGAACCCTTCTCAAATCAATGGTACCACAAAGCTGTACATTCGTCAATGTGCGAAGACGGCTTCTGGGGATTCGAAATACAAATGCTAATGTTGCATGTCCAGCCACGAGAAACCGTGTATTCGTCGGGCCATGGCCACTTGTATGAGAAGTTGCCCTCCTTTTCCTTGGCCAGCAATGTCATTGCCTTGAAAATTCTATGTAACTCCTCTGAATAACTAAGTAGGAAGTCACTAATTCAAGTTTTCTTGGCCAGTACTATTGTTTTTTTGGGCAAATTATTGTGGCAGCTTAAAAGTATATTTCGCAGAGGGGATGCTCGAGATGAAGAATGAGAACAAACTGTTTATGGTCAAATCGCTTTGCCTTGAAGTAAATGTAGGAGCATATTTTTCCATATTAACCTTCAATCGAGAATCTCCTATAATCCAACCTGAAGCACTTGCAAAAGCAATCACATTCAGCCAAAGATGAAAAGCATACAGAAGCCAGATATGAAGTTACAAGGGAGTCCAACCTCAGAGAGAAAAACTTTCATATCCATCTGGATTGCAGAAGTGAATAATTTGTCATGCCCAGTTACATCTTTCTCCGTGAGGTGCAAATGACATCTTATCGAAATCTTATTTGCAGTAAGGTTGGATAAATCATGAAACCTGCCATGATGTAAAATGCCATTCTTTTTGCAGCCTTAAGACTCATTAATCATAGATTTCAACTCTTTTCGGAATTGCATAACTTTCTCTGCTTTTACTGCCATGACTAACCCTGAAAAACTGGTAATTCTTAAGCTGCATGTAAACAATATCTCTCAATTAGTAATAAAGATGACAACAAACACCAATTGTCAAGTCCCTAGGCTGCAGTAGAAGGAGCAACTTTTAATTTACTATCAGCCCTAATCAGTGATTCATTATATTCTTGCCAATCCCAACAACCCACTTTGAGGCATGGAAAAGAATCTGGGTAGAATACGGCTTTCTTACCTCATGATTTGTGACTGGCGGAGTGCACAAAGGAAAATTGAAAGACCATGAGCTGAGCTGCATTAGGTAGCGGAGTAATACGGCTTTCTATTTCTATTTCTCGAATGAGTTTTTAAGATAAAATAGGCATTTGATAATAATATAAAATTTTTGTTTATGGAATAAAGATTCGTTTGACAATAATATAAAGTTTCTCCTTTCCAAGTCGTGGTGGGAGGTGACCGGTGGTGGAGGGTCAGCGGTGGACGGCGGCGGGTGACCAGTGGTGGTGGGTGGCCAACGGGTGGTGAGAAAGCAAGCGATGAGAGAAGTTTTTATTCTTCACTTTTGTTCCAAAAATGAAAAAGTGAAATTTTTTTAACTTTTGACTTATATTTCAAATCTATTTCTAAAGTAGAAATTTGTTTTAGAAATAGAAAAATGAAATTGTATTATCAAATGGATTTTTTTCTAAATCTGCTCCCGATAACAAAAAATAGAAAAAATAGAAAAACGAAAATTATAAATGTCATTAATTCTTCCCATATGGGCCATGATAAGAGTGGTCAACTCACCTTAGAAAATATCAAATTTGAAAGGTAATTTAAAGTGTTAAATCAGCCTGCGTAGGAATCAAAATTATATCTAGATTTGCATAAATGAATACTAGGAAGTCCATTAAATACATATCGGATTATATAAGTGAATATAGGAAAGTTAATTAAAATAAGTATTATATATAAAGCCATCATTCTTGAAGTGAAATTGCCACCTGAAAAATCGTCACAAATGGCGTTTGGAAAACATACAACACGTCAATATGTTCTCACTTGCGTTTTCTTTGTTCTTCTCGTGGCTCTCCATCAATGTGGGTGAACTAGCAGGCTGAATCCTTATTTGCTTCAAATTTTTTTGCCTAGATAGCATTGATGCACACATATGTCTCTTCATATATTGATCATATCTTTGTGTCATAAAATAAATTGAACACTATCATATCGCCAGTCATTGTACATTTGAAAGTATGGGCCGAGCAATCTTATAATCACATAAATCTTCGAATTTTAGTGACCTAGTTATCATTATGGACAACTTGAATTACATTGTGATTCTTTCATCTAAGTTGTGGCTTTGCAATTGGCCCTTCAAATTCCTCTCTTCTTCTCGACCTTCTGTTTTTCTCATATACATCAACATGTTGATATGTTTCTCTCTCCGGTGCAAATAGGTAGCACAACGGCAGAGGAACAAGGACCCGTCGGTTCTCGAATCAAAGACAGCGGAAAAATTTACATTCCTCCATGTGAAGAACTGATTTGCGGGGAAGGACCTAATAACGTTTTATGCTATTGCTGCCTGACCGATGATAACTTACCATGTTCTAAAACCACAGAGGAATGTGTGCGAATTTGCCCTCCTTTCCATCCGCCTGTGCCAAAAACAGAAATATCACTGCCTTGAAAATTGTACTCGTCGTTCCTGAATAATATAAGCCACTCATTGATCTAAACTCTATCTGTATGTCGGGGTGACGAGGACGAACAAGATGATATGAGAGGAACAATTAGACATGCTCTGGGTATAAACATCAGGGATGGGATTTCCATCCACGCCATTAGCGGGTGACTTACCAACTTTATTCCCGATTAAGTAATCCTATTGAAAAATTGGTAAATTAAAGAAATTACCGAACAAAAAATTTGATAACTTAAAACTAACCAATAATTAATAAGGTAGAAGGTTTACCTCGCTCAAATTTAAAGGTAGTAATTTCATGGAAAATTTTCAAATAAAGGTTTAAAATGCTTTTATTTTTGCCAAAAATAATTTAAAGTAGACTTTATCTCAAATAAGAATATGAAATGGCTACTTAATCTCAAATACGGGCCCTAGTTAAGTGGTCGGTGGTTAGAGCAGAGGCAATTTTGTCTATGGCAAATTTTTTTTTTTTTTTTTTTTTTTTGGTGTCTTTCTTCATCTTCTTCAGGCTCTCACCTCAAGGGTGGTGGCCAACGAAGGTTCGTAGAGTTGCTGTTGCCAACACGAATCGCAAAGCACAATCCCCCAGTTTAGTTCATTTTGCTCAATCTTCATTCTCATTGCTTAGACTGCAAACACCAAAACCTAGGCATGCTAACGGCAGTTGGGATTTGTCCCTTAGAATTCGATCAGCCTCCAACAAGGTGAAGAAATCAAGGAGCAATAATCAACCAAAGAGACAAACCCCCTTGCTTCTTCGCTCTTTGCAAGCCTTTATTTCATCGGCTTTCTGGATTGGGAACAAATAGCTGAACGCCAGTCGGCCCGAACCGCACGCACAATCGGGCAAATCCAGCGTACGAAGAACTGCTTTCCCATGTTGTTTTGCTAGTAGTTCACGTAACGCCCACCCAAACGCATTCGTCGGGTTCATCGCCGGCCCAGTATAGGCTGACCCGACCACCAATAGCCCCGCCGTTGCCATCGCCAGCAGCCACACTCTAAAACTCCTCGGCCCCTTCATCAATATCACCAGGCAGTGCTGGTGGCGAAGGTTAGCGCACCCTCAGCGAAGCACCCGTGTGCTCTCTTCTTCTCCGGCATCGGACGCAGGATGGTGTCTGCGCCGGCTAAGCCTTTGCAGGGCAGAGCAAGGAAGCAGTCGGCATGCTCGATCTGACGACAAAGTTGCTGGAGTTGCTGTCAAGGGCGGTGGGGGATGAGGTTGAGGGTGTTGATGGCAAGGTGGATAAGGCTGCGTATGGTAACCATTCTGCTTCTTTTTCTGGAATATATTTCTATTTCAGACCTGTTTTTAGAATAGAAATCCGTTTTGTAAAAAAAATTACTTTTTTTATTTAAATGCATTTCTTTTCCGTAAATAGGTTTTGAATAGAAATCAGAAACAATAAATTTTTACTTTTCTATTTATGGAATAGAAATCAAAAATATAAATTTTTACTTTTCTATTTCTGGAATAGAAATCAAAAATTGTTTTTCTTTTTCTTACTTCTCAATCGAAAGAGTTTCTTGCCGGCCACCGCTCACCATCACCACCACCCCCGCCCCCCCGCCGTTGCCGCCGCTCTCACCGACCATCGCCGCCACTTGGGAAAGTGAAATTTTTTTTATTATCAAACGAATTTTTATTTCAAGAATAGAAATTTTTTATCGTTATCAAACGCGTTTTTTGGCTCAAAAGTTCATCCAGAAATAGAAATAGAAAAATCTATTTCTCTTCCAAAAATCAATTTCTGATCAGAAATGTTATCATTCACGCCCTAAGTAACTCAAATGAGAGCAAGTGACTCCATACTAGATGGGAATCTAAAAGGAAAGAAATTAACAAGTTACACTAATTTAGGTTGAGCATCTCTTAAATGATTAGTATAAATGTGAGGTATTATTAAACACGGCAAATTAAAGTTAGCAGCTCTATAAACAAGTTGGTAAAAAATCAATTAAGTGTTGTCTAATAACTCAAACGAGAGCTAGTAACACAAAACTAGCTGGCAAACTAATCTGACAAAAATCAGTAAAATGATCTTATTTAGGTTGATAATTTCATTTGAAAGTTGATAAATTCGAAATTGGTAAATTATTCAAATAGAAGTTGGTAAAATTGTACGAAAGTTGCTCATTTGGAAACTAGTAAAAAATTGGTAATGTCATAAAAATATTGATTTTGACCGACGATTTTTCTTGTTACCAACCAATATTAGCATTTATCAACTCTTATTTTAATTTATTAGCATCGAAAAAATTCTAGGTTTTACTATGACAGCGGCAACGAGAGTGTAAGAACCACTCGCATCTTCTCAGATCGATAGTGAAAAACCGCCTCAATTGAAGATTGTATAAAAGTGTGCCTCGGCAAAACACTCGTCATAGAAAAGAAGAAAATCATGATTAAATTATTATGAATTGTTGTGTTTGCTTTGCAAAAAATTAGACGACACATCGTGATTATCTGATTTACTATATGAATATAAAGGGGGTAGATTATTTAATTGCTGATTGGCTAAAAGTTACATTTCCTTGTGAGGAGTTACTAATAATTTGAGGAAATTACTGGTTATTGAGTACGCAAATAGTTAGCTTTTCAACATGATATGCCGCGAGCCACCACGAAGATGTATACATATTAGTGTATTTACTGGGTTTATTGACGTTTCTTTCTCCACAGGAAGATTTTCTAACCCTTTTATTGTTGATTAATCGATAATAATGTACATTGTTTATTAATCGATGATAATGTATCGGCTCAGAGATTTATTAATTAATATTAATAAAAAAATTATGAATTTCAGTACGAACGTACATAATTTTTCAATATCAGTGTAAACAATCCCATTGCAAAGTGACTTGCTACAAGTATCTAATATTTCGATGCAAATTTCACTGTATACAAATTGTTAAAGATGTCAAACGAAACGAAGTCCTAGCATTTAAGGACGCACGTTTAGCTTTGTATTTAAGTTTATAGTCGATCAAAGTTTGTTTGCCTCCCCTTTCGGTCAGAAATTGAAACCCGAACTAAAGCTCATGCTTGTTGCAGAAATTAGGCCCTCTTTTTGCATCTTTCATCTGCTATCAAATCGAATGCTTTTCTCAAGTTTTGCCTCTGGGTTCCCTGATATACTGTAGCGCTCATGGATATTGCTGACAGCATACACTTCTTCAATGCAAATAGAAAGATCGATGGCAGCATAAAGCTCTACATTCCTCAATGTGCAAAGACGGCTTCCGGGGTTCAAAGTACAAATGCTAATGTTGCATGTCCGGCCACAAGTAACCATGTATTCAGGCCACGGTCGCTTGTATGAGAAGTTGCCCTCCTTTGCCTTGGCCAGCAATGTCATTGCCTTGAAAATTCTATGTCGCTCCTCTAAATGAAGAGGTAGCAAGCCATTGATTCAAGTTCCTTGGCCAGTGCTTCTGTTTTTTCGGGCATATTGTGGTGGCAGCTTAAAAGTATATTTTGCAGAGAAGATGCTTGAGATGAAGAATGAGAACAAACTATCTATTGTCAAATTGCTTCACATAGAAGTATATGTATAAGGAAATTTTTCCATATTAACCTTCAACCAATAATCTCCTACAATCCATCGTGAAGAACTTGCAAAAGCAATCACATTAAGCCAAAGATGAAAAGCATACAGAAGCAAGATATGGAGTTACAAAAGAGTCCAACCTCAGAGAGAAAAACCTTCATATCCACCTGGATTGCGAAAAGTGAATAATTTGTCACGCCCAGTTGCATCTTTCCCCGTGCGGTGTAAATGATATCTTATCGACATCTTATTTGTGATAAGATCGCATAAATCACGAAACCTGCCACGATGTAAATGCCATTCTTTTTGCAGCCTCAAGACTCATCAATCATAGATTTCAACTCTTCTTGAAATTGCATAACTTTCTCTGCTTTTACCGCCATGACTAACCCTGTCAACTGGTAATTCTTAAGCTGCATGTAAACAATATCTCTCAATTAGTAATAAAAGATGACAAAAACACTATTGTCAAGTCCCTCTGCAGTAGCAGGAGCAACTTTTAATTTACAGTCAGCCCTAATCGATGATTCATTATATTCTTGCCAATCCCAACAACCCACAGTGATGCATGGAAAAGAATCTGGATAAAGTAAGGCTTTCTTACCTCATGATTTGTGACTGGCGGAGTGCGCAAAGGAAAATTGAAGGACCATGAGCTGAGCTGCATTAGGTAGTGGAGTAATAATGAACTAATGAAATGATTGGCCAAAAACAAGATGGCATGCTTAATCAAGCTACTGATTTGAGAAAATTTGTACCTTATAAAAAATTTCATCTTCGAGCTTACTGAATAAAATATCTGCATCTTTGTCATGATTGCCCTTTCGTTTACTTTTCTGGGAACCACTCTTTAGCTGCATTAGGCAACATGAAGCAAAGCACGGCAGATAAGAATGGCACGCATTCACGAATCTAGCACTAGATTGAAGAGAACTGAGTAGACCAAGAGAGCCACACTATTACCTTATAAATTTTGCTCACTAGTAAATAATTACTAAACTTGAAAGAGTTCCTAAGCTCCTCAGTGGGCTTCAAAAAGATAAACAAGATATATTAATCATGGAAAACTTATAGCTATATAGCAGGTAAGCAAGACATATTCACCAAGCTCACCGACTTCATACAATATTCTCAGCTGACCTCATCTTCCGTAGCCCATGAGACTTCATCAAAGAGTGCATCATAGAGAGGTGGCAAAAGCTGGGGAGGAAAATTCATCACGTGCTGAGACACCAAAAGACCAGTACACTGTGCTTGCTCCTTCAAAAGTGCTCTGAGATCACCTATCACATCGTTCTCTGGGCACACTTTGAGGAGGTACTCCTTCAGCTCGATAATACATTTATGATCCTGGTAACCAAAAATAGCATATATTAGATCTTGTTTCCTCTATAACAACCAAACTCATGAGCAATACACAGACATTGGCCAGCAAACAATTGTACGGAATGCAACAAGGAAGTGCCATCTAAAGAGGGGGAGATTGACTAGACACCTTCACATCTTTCACAGGTTTGTTTGTCTCATCTATGTCATGTTTCAACAAGCCATTTCGTATGGGCAGATTGATGTCGGTGTTGACGCTAAGATGCAAATCATGCAATGAATTGACAGCAAGGGTTAAGATTCCCGGAGACGGATCGACTTGCCTTATATCTGTCCAGGTTAAGTGCAGAAACAACAGAGAAAAGCCCCTCATCTTCAGCACTCTCTATCTTAACGACAGTCCCCACTGTTGTCTGTCCCAATATCAGGTCTACAAAGCCACTCAAGTCCCATTCCTCATCGCCGAGGTAGTTTTGTAGCAATATCTTCACTCCATGAAAGTCACCAGGTTTCGGGTCGAAAAAAGCGAAATCAGCTTGTACAACCCCCTTCAGATAAACCCACAACAATAAAATTCATTACGCGAAAGACAACACACTGAAGTTTCACCGCTGAATCGAAAGCTATCCTAATGATGCTCTTACTTCAATTTCATCATCATCATCACCACCATCGTCAGAAGACTGGGAATGTGCGCCCTCCTCGTCAGATGATTCGGTCTGCTTAATCTTCTCTTTCTGAGCATTCTTGCCAAACCCATCATCTAAAAGCGATGACCCAATTGAAAAACCACATCAAAACTCGACCTTGAGTACCAGGAACAAAAAGAGAAACATAAATTAACACGCATTGCACAACAGAAGCGACATCGACGCTGAAGAGCGACATACCAGGAGCATCTGTGCGGCAATCGGACTCGCGGGCATCCTGCTTGCTGCTCGAGCTCGCGGAGGCGGCGAGAGCGAGTGAACGAGCGAAGGGCGAGAACGTCTGAGGCCGAGAGGACGATGAAAGGCGGCGCCTTTTCGCTTTGTGAGGCATCTTCTCGAGCTGATCAGGGGACTGAACGGAGGAAGAGGATGAATCAGTTGCCTTTAGGCGCCCGCCGATCTGCAAAATGCACGACGTTCATTCAGATTAGGGTTTAGGGTTTTTCCGTGGGGCTGAAGAGCACAACAGGGCAATTTGCATCATATGTTTTTTTTTCCCCCAATATCGAGGAGAACCTGCGCTGCCCTCTGAAAGTCCTAAAAAATGCAATTAAATTTGAAAAATTCCAAAAAATACAATTAAATTCTAAAAATTATTTAAAAAAAAAGTGTAATTGAATCCTATCGCGCGATTGAGTCAAAGCATTTGTCAAATTAGTTTAATCAAGTTCTTCCATTGATTTTACCCTTTTGAAAGTCTTAGAATTTACTTTTATGACAAATTTTAAAAATTAATTACATTTTTCGAATGTTTTCGAATTTGATTATATTTTGATAATAAATTTTAAGAATTTCAATGTATTTATCTCTCTCTTTTTTTAAAAATTTATTAATATATGTGAAAATTTTACTACTTGACACTTAGTTTTGATGGCAAAATGTTGCTAATCACATTTAAAAGACACTAACTCCTAATTTGGAGTTACTTTTAACAAAGGAAAATTTATTAAGCTCAGCGTTCAAATTACCAACAGGGAAAAACTAGATCCTCATCCCAGCCTTGATCTATTGATCTTCAGGACACAGAATAATATCTAAGTAAGTTGATTGTTCCTATTCTATCGTCCAAAGTGAATACCATTGGAAGGCAATGTACAGTTGAGAGCAGAGCAAAATTCAGGCGAAAATAAAATTGGCATTTCGCGTCCCGACAGGCGGCCCGCTTGCTCGCAACTAAATGCCCTCTACGACGGATGTATTTCAACCAAGGCAAGAGAATCTTCGCGGCTGTGGCTCGCGGCTGTGGCTCGGCGTATTAGAAAGAGCATCATCTCAGACTATCAACTTGACATTTGCTTTACATGATTGAACCGAAAACAAGTACAGCTCATAGGTTGCTCGTTTACTCTGAACGTAATCTACATCTTTGTGAGTACTGGAAGAAACAGTATGGCTGATCCTGATGATACATAAAGAGAAAAAGAAAAAAAGTCATTCTTTAGGTATAACTATGCTGCAGTGGGCAGCAGAAACCTGTAAACTGGACCTGGAAGAATGTTCACAGGATGATCGAAGAGCTGAGTCCACAAGCTGGTGGTCGAAAACCAGTTCATCGAACCACGTTACTTAGCAAGCTGGTGGTTGAAGGCGAGCTCTGTTCACTTAACCAAGAATCCTGAATTGAAACCGGGGAAGAGTCCTTCAACTCCTCCACTGAGCCCAGAGAATCAGCTGCCCTCGGTGTCATGAGCAGACGTTGACTTGCAGGCGCTCTCTTCATCGACATGCCACCGAAGGACCTCTCGCTCCCATTATACGGTGAGGAACAAGAGGATGCCACTGAGGATGCTGCGAATATGTGCTCTTCTAGCGACGCCCACCCACTGAGCCTTATCTGCTCGAGTTCCTCGGCAACTTCTGTCATGGAAGGCCTCATGTCCTTGTGAAATGCGAGACATCGAAAAGCCAGCTCAGCCACCTTATGAATGGAGGAGAGTGTCCATGCATCCCGTTGTGGGTCGAGGGATGGGTCAATGATATCATCCATGCAACCTCGACCTATCCTATCAACGGCCAGTGCTGCCAAGTTCACATCGCTGTGGGGTCGGGAGAAGTCCACCACTTTTAGCGCGGTTAAGATCTCCACAAGGACTACCCCAAAACTGTAGACATCGCTCTTGTCAGAAAGATGGAAATTTTGATGATATTGAGGATCGAGGTAGCCTGGAGTCCCTTGTGGGGCCGTTGAGATGTGGGAATCCCCAGTCTCTGTCATTCCAAGCCTAGAAAGGCCAAAATCTGCTACTTTGGATCTGTAGTTGTAATCCAAGAGTATGTTGCTAGACTTGATATCTCTATGATAGATGGGTGGGTTCACAGCTGAATGAAGATAGGCAATGGCATGAGCAGTTTCAGCTGCGATGGTGAGCCTTGTCGTCCAAGGAAGTCCTTTCCCTCTCTCTCTTTGTAAATGCTGAGACAATGTTCCGTTTGGCATGAACTCGTAAACAAGGATCTGTTCACCCTGCTCAATGCAGCAACCCAAGAGACGGACAAGATTGGGATGGCTCACGGACGAGAGGAGCTTGATTTCATTCATGACTTGGTCAATGCTATCCGTATCCCTATGCCGGATCTTCTTAATAGCAACCCACTCGTCGTTGTGGAGCTTTCCAGCATACACTGTGCCGTAGGCCCCGGTACCCAGCCTCTGTTTCTCAGAGAATCCATTGGTGGCTCTTTCAATGTCTTTGTACTGGTACAAGGGAAGACTGGAGTTGCCGGCTGCTTCGCAGAGAAGACGCTTTGCACTTATCCGGTTGCGCAGAGTAGTGGACCGGCGATGGGCAAAGAAACAGATGACAGCAAGAGCAGCCATTAAAATAGCTCCAGCACTAAGCCCTGAAACACCAGATGAATGTGGACAACATTAGTACTTATCTTTACACACCAAAGAGCTGCTGCCACGCCGATCCTCCCAAAAACACAGAAGAGAGAGAGAGAGATGATAATGTGGAGAAAACAGATGAAATATAGGCTTATTTTTCATCTATCTAGTTTCTTTCCTTCCTTGCTCTGCCCGTTAAATTACTTCGATTAATTGATAATGTAGACTCTTTGTTCATTTGTCTCTATCAACTGATGTCTGAAGTGACATAGTAGAAGCACTAGTACAGTCTAACCATAACAAGGGCAAGAAAACAACTCACCACCAATGAGTATGCCAACTCTTCTACTTCCTCCACAGCGCCTGGAGAAGTAGTTTGAAGCGCCACAACTTGAAACTACAGATGACAAAGGAATGAAACTGAGTGTTCCAAATTCATAATGCAGAATTAGAATATTAATCATTCCAGAAATCAATTTCACTTTTAAAGAAAGAGTTTCAAACAAGCTAGACAATATTTTTAACACAAAATTAGTATTAAAAACATGAATATGTCTAGAAGAAGCGTGCAATTGAAGCCAATATTGAAATGAGCCTAATGTAGTGTTTCCTTGTTATCTTACTTCAAGAAGGTTTAGTCAGACATGACCAGTCCACTGACCTAGTGATATTATATGACAAGTTATGCTAACTGCTGCATCATGTGTAAGGAAAATGAAAAGCTGTTTTAACTTAGGCTGAAAAGAACAAAATGTGACTACTCTGATTACTAGGGAATTGCAGTCAATGCCGCCTTAATATGTCTTACTTATATATCATGGACCGTTTTCTGACAGCTCATAGGACAAACGGTCATCCGGCATCTATAAACATACAGCAGCCATCGATGAGCTCAAATTGTAGCCTTCTTGTCTGGTCTTATGACGTCCTCTGCCCCATGTATCTGAGGGGAAAAAGGAAGTATCTTTTTCAAGTGGGCAGTACACCATTCACATCCTTGACTTATGCCCCCATGATCTAGCGGTCATTTTTTATCTTGCCCACAGTTCTTAGTTAATACAGATGCAAAGTCGATGCCGATCTTGTAAAGAACCCAACAACCACATAATGGAAAAGTTGATCAAATATATTGACAGGTCAGAACTCCAAGATGTAGAATCTTTTCCCTCATAAAGCCCATGTCCTAGTCAAAAGTGAAGCTTCAGAGATTCGGAGGCTGCTTTCAAATTAAAGAAGAGAACAGTCATCCTAACAAGAAAATTCGAAAAGTACAAAGGGCAAAGGTCATCTTGATTAATTGAAATTCTCACTCTTTATTATTTACCAATCTCACACTTTTATTGGCCGAAGAAAGGACATCCCTGTATCCTATTGGATGAGAGTTGCATCTTTCTTTTCCTGCCTTCCCATTTGTCCTCAATAAACGAAAGTTAGACCCCAAGCAGAAAGCAAGAGATGAAACAAAGAAAAGGCCGTTTGATGGACAGGATGGGAGATTTCACATGGTCAGCTAACTTTTAGGTCTTTCACACCTAAAGGCATGAACTAACTTAGCAATTAAGAGTTTGACGATTTACAATGTATCTGAATAGGGCCCCTCAATTCGAACTTTTCATGCCCGCGCAGTCTATGAGCATATCATGTGATAATTTCAATGTCTTTTGGAGTTTGAAGAGAAAAAAATAACGAGATACATGACAATTATCATTATCCCAGATGAACCTACTTTGCAAGTATTCTGTAATAGTAAAAAGGATGTATTATCTACAATAGCTATGTATGTACGCATGCTGCGATATGTTTTTGACTCACCTCTCCGGCAACCTTCTCCGTGGGCGAAGCCATCACCTTCAAAACCATGATCACACTCACACCTGAACCCTTTACCACCATCAACAAGAGAGAAATTCACGCAACTTGCATTATTTGAGCATTGACAAGACCCATTGAGCCACCATCCCAACTCCAGAGCTTGAAACTTGAAGTAGTTCTTCTCCGGGTCAACAATAGCAATGGAAGAGAACAAGAACTCACAACCTCTCTGAATCAATGTCTCATATGCAATCAAATCAACCCCCTCCTTACTCTCTTTCGAGTAACAGGTTATGTTTTCTCCTTGGCAGCTCCCGTTCTTGAATCTGTTTTTCACAAAACTTGCTGGCAGGAGGCATTCACTCAAAGGGGCTTTACATTTTTGGAATAGAAATCCATTTGTCCAAGTGGGTGCATAATTGTTTCTAAAAAGAGACCTAACCGAAGTGACTGGGCGGTCGCATTTCGCTGGGACGTCGACGATTATGCTATATGTGGTCAAGTTCAGGACTTGAAAGTCCCCGATTCTGATCTCGGAGTTGTCGGTGCAGTTGAGCTGGATTTCGCAATCGCTGGAGAATCCAAATGGGTATTTTACACGCTTGGCAGATGCTCCAGTTCCACATGACCGGTTGCAATTCGCGGTATTACGAGCTTGTGCTAGAGAAATGATCGAGATTGTGGTGATTATTGCAAGAATTGCTTGTTGGAAAACCATACTCGGCTGGAAATGGACTGAGCTGAACTGGGTTGATGGTATCTTGAGTGATCATCAGCTTTCTGCAACCAAAGAAGAGAAAAAAAAAGGGTGGAGACTGTTTGATCACGAAAGAGTGATGAGAAGATTTAAGGAATCTTCTATGCAAGACGTAACAAAAGCCCGGTAAATCACGGTTGCAATTTGCTTAGAAATTAAAAGCTCAATCTTCTGTACCGTTGGGAGACCATCTATCTCCATAAATGCTCATAGAACAGAGAGAGAGAGAGAGAGAGAGAAGTGTCTATTAGTAGCTTTTAATTCAACCAAAGACGCGATGAATGATTTCCCATCTTTGAGGGAAACGGAGAGGTGTCTATTTGTAGCTTTTAATTCACTCAAAGACGCGACGAATGATTTCCCATCTTTGAGGGAAACGGAACCAGTCAACTTGGGCTTGTTCAAAACAAAAGGAGAGAAAAGGAAAAGAGAACAATCTTGTGAGCATACATATACCTCTAAAGCATTCTTTATTTCAAATTGGAAAGGCTCAAGACTCAAACTTTTTGCAGTTGGCTGCTCCGGGTTGAACTCTGAATATCTGCAATTTGAATTCTTGAAATCCCCGGTC
The DNA here is from genome assembly GCA_014182845.1 of Corymbia calophylla. Taxonomy (NCBI): domain Eukaryota; kingdom Viridiplantae; phylum Streptophyta; class Magnoliopsida; order Myrtales; family Myrtaceae; genus Corymbia; species Corymbia calophylla. The sequence goes on from CM024700.1 coordinate 13,846,645, forward strand.
TCAGCTCCGTCTCCTTTTCTCATGCTCGATAAAAAGCTCAAAAACCCAAAAAGCAAGCAAGAAAAAAGAAGGCTTCACCACGAGATTCTCTCTCTCTCTCTCTCTCTCTCTCTCTCTCTCTCTCTCTCCACAGTCTGTCCATACACACACTACACACCCACAAGAGCCTGGACTAGTCGAACGTTAAAGAAACGACCTTTTCTATAAGAAGAAGAAGAAACGTCCAAGCAGACATCATCGTCCATGTGAGCGACATGGTTCGGTCATCGACAGGGGTGGAGCAGGGGCAATACGTGAATGTGACGGTGGGTTTCCGAAAGCGACGGGACGAGGGGCTGCCAAATTATTAACGGGTTGACCGGGGAGGAGAAAAAAAGGCAGAGGAAATGGTGGTGATGGTGGGGGAGGTGATATGTGGACAGAAGCTTCGCCACCTATCTTTTGCTCCTCCATGATTCGACCAAGGTGCGGAGGTTGAAGATGCACCGCGCACACAAAACTCCTCTCATATTTTCCCTTTTGCTGGCATCGGATCTGGGATCATAATGGGAAGGGACATTACCAGCCACATTCGACATGGTTATCTTATTCAAAATCTCATCCGAAAAAATTGCCATGATGCACGGAATCAATTAATAAGAGTGAAAATCTTCTTTTCAAAATAGGAAGTTTTTAAAACTAAAATTAAGGTGGGAAGAGATGATCAACCTTAGGAATTTCATTTGGACGTTAGGAAAAGGAATTCACGTCATTTACAGAATATTCGGTTTGAGTTATAGACGCTCCATACCATTCATGACCTGAAGGTCCTAGGTTGACAAATCTGTTGTCGTAACTCTATTAAGATATTAGTTGCTAAAAGGTAGGCTATAGCTAGTCAACGCAACATGAGTTATTTAAAAATTCTTTGACAACTTGAATCAAACTCGTAAGCTCTGTATTTTTTGTAGGATTTGATATGTGTCCCATGATTTTGATATGTAATTGCCTTGGTCTAGTAAACTTAATTTTCTTTAAAACATTGAGTTTGAAATTTGGGGAAATGTAAAGAGGGACTGAAGTCAAATATTACGTGCGCAAAAAAATCAATCCATGGTCAGTAAATCACTATAATATTGGTAAGTTTCAAATAATTTTGGTAAAAAAAATGAAATTGCTAAATTGTTTGTACGGTAATTTGTTAATAATTTAGCAACTCTTATATCAAAATGGCAATATTTATTAGATTATTTCCAAATTACAAACTTCCGTTATAACTCATCAACTTTTATTTTTGTAACTTACCTACCTTTTAAAGTTAACAGCTACTATATGAGATTACAACCTTAAGTGGAGCATCTTATCATCTTTTATGCGTTACTAATAATGTGAAGTCACTTATATTTAGTTCACCTACCAATTCATACAGTTTCGTGTCAAATTACCTTGGCAACAACTCATCAACCTTCATTTAGGTAACTCACCGAACTTTTATAGGAAATTACCCACCTTGAGTTTAGTGGCTTACCAACTTTTGTACAATCAAGTTATCAAGTAATTTTAGATTACCAACTTTTTATTTGATTGACTTATCAATTGCTTTTTAGCTATTTTCAAATTATTTTTATGACAAGTTTCCATCTTTTACTTTTACATTATCAACATAAATATTGGTAACTTTAAATAGTGTACATACTAAGCAAATAAGCCTTTTCATCATAAATAAAAGTTGCAAATTATTGAAAATTTCGTAATTTGGAAATGCTACATAGATAGTTGGTAAACTATGTAATTAAGAATCGATGACAATTGTCACTCAAATCAATGTTATAGTTAGAATAAAATTCAGGATATGATAAAATTTATCTTATGATGCATTTCATGCCTATTTAAGATAGGACAAAGTCGGATATAAGAGGGATATAAGCCGAATAAAATTATTCCATGAAGGATGTTGGATAAAGGTAAATAGCATTTGTAATATCCCTAATAGCAAAATTATATTTCTCGAATGACGAACCTCTTAAATTCACATAATTAAAATTATATTTCAATATAAATAATATTTGAATTCTAATATAAGAAAATCAAAATAATGAAAAATAAAATTTAGTTTTTAATCTAATCTTTTTTTATTTATACATTTGAATTTAATTATATCTTGTAATATAAATTCAATATTTATATTTATATTTATTGTATATTTTAGCTATTTTAGTATTTTTATATTTATGAGTACTGTTTACTATTTAATAAAATTTTATTGAAGAATGATGGAATGGGAAGAAATAAATAAAAAAGAAAGTAAAAAAAAAGGAAAAAATAAAAAATAAATAAAATTAAAGTAGTGAGAGATTTTTACCATCTTAGTTTGTGAAATTTTTGGTTTATTTATGTTGATATGTCATTTATACTAAATAATATATATGATATGATATGATTATATTTGATTTTATTACTGTAATTATCAAACAAGTAGATTGAATATAATAAAATTTCAGCATTTCATATTTTATTCTATCTAGTCTTGTCTTAGTAATAAATTCATACAACCAAACATAACCCAAGAATTAGTTACTCTAAAGTAATGGATGAGAAGATGCAAAAATATGGTTAAATAAAGCCGACACTCTTTACCAATAATAAGATTTGATGATGTATGAATACAACTCCGGCAGGACATGCAAAGTGCAAACGAAGGTGTTGGCTCGAAATTGCATATCGGACATTGTCAGGACACACAAAAGAAGCACAATATCTTTTTTCTAGAAGAGGAGACACGAAAGGAAGCCTCTTGAGGTACCTAACTAAGCAAGAAATTGTAAGACGAAGATGACGAAAGAAAACTGTATGGGCATAGGGAAAGATCAATCTCGAAACTGATCCAAAAGAATTATTCTTACAAAAAAGAAGAAGAGAAATAAGGTTACGAAGCTAGAAACAAAACTGACTTAACAAGGTCGACCAGATCCAGCAGCATTCCTTGACAATTTTTCAGCACCATAATTAATGTTGACAGGGAGTGCAAGGAAAATGAAAAGCATGGTCAAGCTTCTTGGTAATGATATAGCCAACAGACATGCATGACCGGTGTCATCCCTGCCAATTAATAAAATTACAGACACTATTATTGCTGTTGTTTTCGTCATGGTTGTTGTTTAAAAAAAAAAGGGTATTTTTGTTGAAAATTGCAGCAGTTTTTGACTTGCCGGTCCATGAGAAATACGAGAGTCAATTTCAATTAGCATCACATGCAAGACAAGACACCAGGTTTTGGACAAGGCTTGAGCTCAGTGACCAAACGTAGTATTTTTCTGGCATTGTTAGGCAGATACGCCTGTAATCACCGTAATCTGCGTGAATTCTCCCTTCTCTTTGTCGTTATTAGGATGAAAATTGACATAATTATCTTCTTAAATTGGATTGGTCATCTCGCGAGTCGAAGTCTCGACGACTTCGATTTCTTTTGTATCTTATGCTCCTTGGACCTGGTCATTTACTACAGGTAATGACAGATGGATATTGAAGATCTTCCGGAACATACAAATGCTCGATGGCGTGGCGTTTCACAAATTCTTAGAAATTTCCGATTTTCTTTTTGTCCTCATCGTTTCTCGAGAATTCGAGGAAAGCCATGAGCAATTTTCATCGAAATGGCCTGCGTTTTCGTGCTTGACTCGGTCCATCGCAAATCCCTAGTCAACCCTTGAAAGTGCAGTCCAAATTCCTCGGGTCTATCTCCTTCCTTGAAGAGGGAAAGATCTTGAAAAATAAAGTAGGAGCAATTCATGGGTTTCGTCATTCGCATCCCTTTCCATTTTCAACTTCTAGTCCCCACAAAGATCTATCTTTTCAAAGTTCCTCGAAGACCACAATTGGAACTTATGCATATGGCCCCTTTTTCTCTAAAATTGATGCAATCAACCTCCTGATTGATTGCCCTCCCTTTACGCGTCCATAGACAAATTTTGTACCTTTTTGGAAGACCAAACTGACTGGTGGGGCCTTCAATAAACATTGATATCGGTCCAAGAAGTCAAAAATCTATTGTACGGCGGCAATTTTAGTCCTAAAATATTTTGACGGTTTGGACAGGGACTTTGACCCTCCAATTGCATCCGACCCGTGGTTTGGGTTCCTCCTTAGTTTTGTTCCTTGACCGTGTCTTGATCGTGTTTTTTTACCTTTGAGATGTCTCGGACGTATTGCTCGGTAGCTTGGCATTCTTCCTATGCCGACAACCCGCGTGCAAAAATAGTAGAGACGAGGAGATGAGATGGTGAAACAAAATGGAGATCCATCCCCATAATTCTTGGCTATCCAAATTTGATTTCCCTCGGCAGGACTCTTGCCCCGGAGGGGGCAATTTTGCCTGCTGCTGACTGCTTATGACATCGAAAACTTTGATTTTCTGATGGGGGAAAGCACGACACATGATGCTTGGACGTGGGTTTGGAAAGTCAAATGCAGAGATTTTCCGGAATCTTTCGTGTAGCTATGTGCTCGTGAAGTTCCCTTCGTTGAGACAGAATCATCTCATCAAACGTCAAAGGACATCTTTTGCTTCATGTGGTGTCTGCCCGTGATTAGATTTGTGGCCTACTTATAGATAGTAGATAATCCGTGATTTCACAACGACTGAGAGATGATTGGAATCCTTATCTCTTCTAGCGGAATAATGTCATGGGTAGTCGCCGGATCTTTGCACAATGTTAAATGCGGCCCCCTAAATTATTTGTTATTCAATTTAGTGTCTCGAACTTTTTTAATTTGAGTTCAACGCGACCCTTCCCTTAAAGTTGACTAACAAAAATTGTTGACGTCCAATCGAACAGGCTAGATGCTACAACATCCTCATTGAAGGGGCCCTCTTACTACGCTCTAGTGCCACCCCAACATGCTCTAGTGTCATTCTTGTGCAACCGTCTTCGACACCATCTTTATGCTGTGGACCATCAACCTCCATCGCCTCATCATCTTTGCTACCATGGTCGACCACTCCGCCGCCAGCACCCCCGCACACTGCCCAACATCTCTCTCTAGTGTCGCATTTATGATCTCGCCTATTGCGTGGAGAAGAAATAGAGAAAAATATAAAATTTTCATTATAATTATTAATCCTGTCAATATGTTTGTGATGGTACATGCACTGTAAATGACTTTCATTGGAAGAGGGCATAAAGAAAATCCCCCCTTAATTTCTCTCATTACTTAGCCTTTAAAATCACACGCATTTTGCATGAGACGAGTTGGGTGGAGTTCCAAAGGTAAAACGGTAGGAGTTGGGCGGGCCTTACGGGCCCTGAGTGGGAGGGCCCGAGCCCAAACAGGTAAATGCCTATGCAAGCCCGCACCGGTCGCGTCCCCAGCCCGGTAGGCCTCAACGGGCCCAGTGGGCCAAGAGGCCTTGATCGGGGTCCGCCGACGACGTCGCTCCGCGCCTTTTCCCTCTGCGCTAGCCCCTCTTCAAGCTTGCGAGGTGAGGCATAAGCGGAAAAACCCTAAACCCTAGAATCCACGCCTGGTGCCTCTTCGAAAAATCGTCGGAATCATCACCGTCTTGTTCATCTCCGAGCATCGAACTACTCGTGAATCTCAGGTACTCGATGCAATCTTCTTTTGAATTGCCGATTAATTAGAAAAACGAAGATTGTTGGAGTAGCTTTTCAGCTTGAATTGCGATTGCTCTGGGTTGTGTATTTTTCTAGCTGGGTGTCCTGATGCATGTTGTTCGTCATTGTTCGATTATGGGGTGGTCTCGTCCATGTAAAGTTCGAATCTTTTTTATTTATTATTTTTATTTTATGGCGACGAGTCTGATTGAATCCATTCTTGTAGAATCGTGACGGCAAAGAGGCATTTGTCTGGGAGAAGTTCTGTTTTTATTTTTATTAAAGGGGGACAAGAGGAAGCTTGCGCAAGAGTCGTTTTTTCTTTTTTTCTTTTCCTCGGGGTTTATGTTGGAGATGGAAGACAATGACTCTGATGCTCCAGAGGAGCTGACGGTCGAGCAGGTTTGAACTTGTTTTCAGTGACTATTTCTTTCGGTTGATTTGGGGCTGGATTGCGAATAGCGATGTGTGATGTTTCATTCTGCTATTTCCAGGGTTTTCATCAGGATGAGGAGATAAGGAAGATCCAGAAAGACAATAAGGCCAGGTATGTGTGTTTGAGAAGTTCTGGTACCAGGATTAAAGATATGATGTATTGGTTTTATCTATTTTGAATATATGATGGGGTTTATATGTTTTGAAATGCTTGTATGTGTTGTAAACTGGTTTCCTCTTGGAAATTCCTCTCTGTCTTCCAGTCACCGAAAGGAGAGGGGCAATTTGGATTTTTCATCTTGTGAGTCGTGATTGCTTTCGTGAAAACTACCAACTGAAGTGGAAGATATCATTTTATCTGAGGACATGCGAAGTAAAAAAAAAAGAAAAGAAAAAAGAAATGATGCCTTAGTTACTTGTTTGGAATTAGTAGGATCCACATGGTTGGTTTTGGTTTGATTTGAGTAATTGTGCCTTTATACTAGTTTTATTTCTGTTCTCCTCTGGATGTTTTGTCTCACCGCATCGTCTATGATGGACTTCTTCCATGCAGAGTTACTCGTGAAGGAAAAGAACGCCGAAGACTATGGGCTCAGAGGAAGACACCTCGACCTTTGAAAAAGTCTAAAGATGGCCAAGTAATTGCAGAAAACAAAACTGAGGAGGATGGCAATGAGTCTCCTGGAAGGAGGGGAATGCTCCCAAATGAAATTGTTAACCTGCTTGCAGCGCGTGAGAAGTATGATATCTTTATGTTTTCTAAATTTTAACTGTAAGTTCTCTATCTTTGGATGTTGTGTATGACCTATTAGAATATTATTCATCTGCAGGCAAGTTTTCTCGTCAGACTCAGAGGATGAAAGGGCTGAAATCAAGCCAATTTCACGAAAGAAGAAAGTTAAAGGATCAGGGTAAACGCTTCATCTATCAGGGGAAGAACTTTCTTTCTGCATTGCAATGCCTCTCAAGTTGCTGTATAAAATTTGTTGAATTCTGTTATACAGGTCGGGACCTATTATTTTAAAGGAGATACCACCTCCTCTGTGCTTACAGAGCTCCCTGGAGTTCTTGAAGAAAAGGAAGATGCAGGTTTCGAGGTCATCCTCCATTTTGAACAACCCAAACCAAGCCTTACGATATCTTTCTAATTCCGGCGTGCTAAGCAAGAAATGAGATGCTCTCCAATTTTATTTTTTTTAATATTATTTTTGTTGGGATAGAACCAGGGAGAACTCGTTGCAATGATAAATTCTTGGAAGTTGTCCTCAGTATACGAATTCTCTTGATGAGGGCATAGCAAAGAGATTTTCATTGGATATGCTGTGTCATAGTCATTCCTGACTGTCCTTGTTCCTCTCTTTTCAAATCCTTAAATGTCGTTTTTGTTGTTTAACAACCTTGTCAAGCCATCCTTGTTCCTTTCTTTTCCAATTTTCAAATGTTGTAGTTGTTCAATAACCTTATCAAGGCATAATACTGGCGTTTTTAGCATTTGACAGCAGTATTCCGTTGCTAGTTATATAGTTGACACTATTTTCAAATGAATTATTAGAATATTAGAATAGCGACTGATGTGTAACAAAGAGGATTGCTAATGTTTGGGTGGTTTTGGCTTGTGATAGAACTATGAACTGTAGCGAATCAAAGTGATATGAGTAATGTTCAGCATGGTGGTCATGGTGATGGCATTGATTGGTGAGGAAGTAGCCGGAGGTGGCCACTGTTTTGGTGGTAATGCTAGCAGTGGAGGTATCCCAACAGTGCGGTCTGTGTAGACGATGGTGATGCTGAGGAGTTGGTGATATGGAGTGAGATTATAGTGTTGGTGATACTGATTTTTCCTTGGGCACATATATTATTCTTAACTATTCGACATCCAATGGACAGCAGCCTCGAGGATGAGAGATTTGTTCGACGCGCATAATTCAGTCAATGGGACAGCCTGAGGCAAGCTACTACAATTTTTTTTAAGCTACATATGCCCTGATCACCTGCAAAGAAAATGTCTGCTGAGCATACATCCATCGCACGCAGAGCATTTCATTTGGTATCATCTTTGTCGAGGAAACTCAATAAAAAGCCGCTCACAATCCTACGAACTATGGGATTTGGAATACACCGGCAGAGCCGACCGTCAACGTAGGCTAAAATTCCTGACACCACAAAATTGCCTACGCCCCATCTCCAAGTGAACCCCACCTTCGGCTGTTCCTCGGCGTCTTTGGCGGGAAGATTCTCTTCATGATCACGCTGTTTCAACGTTTTGAGCTTGATGTTGGCTGTATGTCTCCTGGCTTGGTTTTTCAGCACGCGGATTGCAAAGCTCACCAACAGGTGCTCGCACAATGTCATTACCGTCGGTCCAATTTTCCATTGCTGCAGATAAATACTAAACTGATCACCAAGGTCTAAGCAGTAGGTCAACGTTATTTCATCTACATCCGACAGATATAATTAAAATATGGAAACTCCAGCACTTTAAGCAAAGCCAACTCGTTGCGCGGTTATTTGGGCCTTCTTTTGCCCCAATAGAGCAATTGCTTCTCAAATTTGCAGAAGAACATACATTTGGCCTGCAAAGTAGTCTAGTGATTCTACGGACTTGATGCCATGCTAAAGGTGGAGACTAGTTATTGGAACCATGCCAAAGGAGGAGACTAAATACTCAGAAATGTACGGGCAACTGGTTTTCCTAAGTTGCAGATGTCTTAAGAGTGCCATGTAAATTGGGCAGGCATTGCAAAGCGAGTGTCCTTGCAATTCAGGATAGGCGATTGGCTGATTCTTTGGAAATTAAATTCTCTCTAGCCTTTTCTGGAGATGTCTAAAATGCAGAACTCTCATAAAGATTATGTAGAAATCAATGCATGCCAACACTTACACTTTGTCCTCGGAGATGGCGTAAAGGGCGCGAAGTAGTGGTAGGATCTCCTTTTAATAGGGCCTTGCTTACAAGGAACCCTCTCACTCGGTCCATGATCTCCTCAATAAGTGAGCTGCTAGGAGGCAGGTTCTTAAGGAAAACCTGTCATTATGGACAAATACATAAACACGAATGCTAACTTAATGCATCTACAACCAATAGTTGCATACATCTACCATCAAACATTGAGGAAATAGTCTCTGGAAATGCTGTCCTCAAGATAATGCAGCTGTATATATAGGCGTCCTGTGTTATAAGTGGGAAAACCACTTTGGCCAACAAATTTTTGGTTGCCACTTGTCTGACAGCCATTTGGTCCAAATATAACATAAGAGGGAAAAATGATTTCTACTTCTTATTCCTAATGATGGTGCACCACGCGAATAAACCTTTTGAGACTCTGAAAGCTTCTGTATGAAGGCATTTTGGATTTTATATTAGTCTTTCACATATAGAATAGTCAAAGTTCAACAAACTAGGCAAATAATGCGCATGAATGAGCTTCTCTGAGAGCATGATATACTTGGCATAACTACAAGGAAAGTTCCTGTTAAGGATGCAATACAGAAATGCTTTTCGTGTTCGGAGTCCAATATATGTAACTGATTGGAAAGATGAAATTGTGGAACTTTTATTTTCCATGTACCTGATTGTCGATAACTCTCACTCTTAGATATTCCTGTTTATAGATAGTATCCAACATAGCTTGCAGGTACCCCTCTATATATAACTGCAAAATTGACATAACCACTGCCAGTCATTTTGCAATAGTAAACAATACATGAGGAACATTCCGACAGAATGGAAAAAAACTCAATGGAAAAGCAGTCCAGGAAGTTTCCGTCTTCTATTTTATCCTATATTGATTCTGTCAATTTCTAACAAACTACACATTTGAGCAAAACTCTTGATATTCGTAAGAGAAATTTCCTCTAACTACGATAGCTCTTTCCATAATACAGCTACGGCCAACATCTTACAGATGCAGGAAAGATAGTTTGCCTGATAGGCAGAATAGATGACTCCACAAGCTGATAGTCGGCACAGCATACTATATCCTTCTCTACTTTGGTTTTTCTTAAGGCGTTAGCTATATCTGCTAGAAGAAATTTCATACATGGATTAACACCCCCTTAATACCTGTCCTGGAATTATCTTCTACTAATACACTCTCCCTCCCTCCCCCGACCCCAACCCCGAAACCAAAATGAAAAAGAGAAATAAAGGAGAGTGGAGAGGAAACCAGCCTGGGGGGCTGGGGAGAAGGTCCATTGATGAATGACTAAAATAGTACCTCATCCACTCCGGGACTTTGATCAAGCTTTATCGTTCTATCTGGGCCACCTTCCAACAAAGCACTACCCAAAACGGATGGCTCCATAGCCAGATTCAGTATTCCTTGATGAAAACCCTTAATCTGAAATGCAAAAAAATAGATGTCATGTCATCATAATGTCCTGACAAAGATGATAACTCATATCTCAGGAGATATGCTGCACAGCAATAAAATAAAAGTCGGTATGATGCTTCACATTATAGTACCATTCCATCAAATCCACGTGTTTCCGCTCCCCTAAGAACAGAATCTGATATTTCAGTGACCGCGACAAATAGCACATTTGATCCTGCTGTTCTCAGCTGCAAAAAAGCATCACATGTTTAAAATCTGGTGAGTACAGAAGAAATTACACCTTCAACTTTTAAAAAGTATAAATGCTTACAGTCTTTCCTAAGTCGCCAAAGTAGCGCCTTGTCCCAGAGAATCCTTTCCCACCAATGCTTTTACTAATCAATTTGAAGGTATCTGTGCAGAAGGTTTCCTATAAATGATATGACAATGGGGAACCTTTGGCTCCTAAAGGAGATAAATACAACTAACATATGAGCACTATGTGGTCATATCAGCTGAAGAAGTTCAACAACATGTCATTTAAATGTTTAAATTACACAGCAACGGAGGAAGTAAACCATCGTGGTTCACTGAAGAGTTAGAGACAAATAACACAATTGATCTGCCTAATGCAAACTAATCAATTTGTTGAAGATCTTTATTTGCAACCTCAGTATATGAGCATTGCTGCAATTTGGGTAATGGTGCAAAATGTAGACCGTATTAAGGAAACTGAATCAATTCGAACACTTCACAACACAGCTTCACAAATTGAATTTTTGAGAAGAAATTGTCCTCTTCACTTCATCTGGTGGAAGCAATTTGAATGGGAAGATCCAAGGAAAACCAGGCTGGCAAGCTCATCTAGAATTCTAAGCATGCACAACAATGCCATTTGCGGCATTTAATCCAAAGCCCAGGCGTTTAGCAATTGCTTGATGATGGGCCAGGAAGGATACCCTAATTACCAAAAGCCAATCGCAGTAACAGTGGGCTAATCCAAGGCCCCAGGCCATATGGGGTACAGGCTAATGAGAAAACCCAGATGGCAGAGTTAAGTGTTACCCTTTATGGCAAGCTGAGATGGTCCATCAATCACTTTCTATATGACTGGGAAAGAGATAACAATACAAGCTTAACAAGACACAAGCTGAAGCAAACATATGTCAATCAACAACCATGACAAAGCTGCTCCTGTTCCCACGAATGAGGACACATTGATCTTTTATGCAATTTTTTTTCTTTCTAGTATCATTTTACTTAAAATTTCATATAACTCGGGTCTTAGAATTTTTACCTATGTTACTTTAGGTCGTTTACCCCTTTTGGACCGATCCCCTACCAGAAAATTATAACCTCTTAAAGAAGGCTTATGATATTCTTCATCAGTAATACATCAGAATGTCTAATAGCATATGCAGATAAAGAATGACAGATGGAATGAAAGTAAAAATGAAGTACCTGATGTGAAGCCTGGAAGCTTCATCAAACCGTGAGATGGATCAAAGAAGACGTCAAGGGATGATGAAGCCAAATCATCAAAAATTGATGCAAAACCTGGTGGAAGTAGTGGGCTTCCTTTTGCTATGTAGATAGCCCTCATGGCATACCTGCACAATCTTCTTTAAGGTACAACTTGGGAAACTTTTAAGAATAAACGTAAGGGGCGTGATGGGGCTCACCATGAATAATGCTGTGCACATCTAATGCACAATTTGCGTATGGTAATTAAGGCATGAGTAACAGAGACACCATTAAGCTCCACAACCACATTTTTCATGGGAGGAACCTACATTGTACATAAGGGATAAAAGTTTAGAAAATATAACCCACTGTAACACTTGACATGTGTTGAGTAAAAGAAAAACTATAGGAAGAAAAGTTCTCACACCTTTATCACACTGTGTATGAGAGATCTTAAAGTCTCCTGACCGGAACCATAACTTGAATATGAATCTCCAGGAAGAACATTGGCAGTAATCTATGGATGCACAGAGGAGGCAGCTGCCATTATAAGCAGATGCGGATGCTTTAAAGCTAGATTATCTAATTTAAAAACAAGACTGATACCTTTATGGGGTGGATTTCAAAATGATCAAAGTAGTACTGTTGAGAAGCACTTTTTGATTCATTAAGAGAGGATCTCCAAAAAGGGGCAATTCTCATTAGTGTCTCCTCATCAATGTTCAAATCAATTGGCTGTATACAAACACGGTGACGTCAGAATGCTGTATAGTCGCTACTATAAGCCAAACAAAATACTTCAGGAAGTAATTATATAAATGATTTTGAATTATTCAAATACTGTTGTAAATTAGACAACATAAAGGTAAAATATTCTCTGAGAGGAAAGTAATGTAGCTGTGAGAGTTATTACCTGTAGCACAATGGATGAATATCTGACTTGTTTAACGTTTGAAGTGGAGGAGCTCAGGACGAGGACAACTTTTAGCATGCAGTCAGCTGTGTGATCATACTCTGTGTGATGTCTCCTAAGAATTGCTGCAAAGGGTGTTCCTGACCACTTTGGTTCCATATCTACTGACTGCATTGACAAGGAAAGAAATTGGCTGATGGTGTATACAGCCTGGTGGATATTATCATACCAAGGGAGAAAAAACTGATGAGAATGTTCAATTACCTGAACAGTAGTCTGGATATACCTATGAAGATCAGTAAACACAGTATCCATGCTAATTTTCGTGAGTCTTGCATTAAGAACAGGTGTACAAACAGATGTTCCACTCTCATCTCCATCCTTCAAATATACAAAACAACAAAAAACCATACTGAGATACAGTAAATCATTTCTGAAGGAAAAAGCAGTTACAGCCACAGCTCTAATAGCTCAGTCAAAATAAGTCGTAACCACACTTTAAGTGCATTATGGAACCTTTTAAATATATTTAGGGGTCAATAATATTACTGATCTAATTTTGACACCCTCAAGAAGAACACTGAATAGATGGTTTGTCAATTAATCTTTACTGTGGTTACTTTGAGACTGTCCATCCCATCTGCATGAGCACGCTCATAAAGAAGTTATTTAAAGTGAAGAGAACCATAGTCCTGTTTGGTTGCCTCAAATCAGAAACTACCAATACCATGAGGAAGACCAGACCAATCACATTGTCAAACAATCTTTTCAGGTTGATCTAGAACCAAGCGGGATATTTGTGTTTCTGATAGTCTAATAGGAGTTCTTTTCTTGTCCCAATTTTACAAGAAGTCAGTACTAGTATTCACTGATTACTTCACAAACAATTTGTTGTTTCAAGAAACACTACCAAATATGCTTAGTGGTGAGATCATTAAGTTGAAAAGCATTCAAAAGAACAGTTATTGCAACTTAAGATTCTCCAATTTGAGTAATAATCATTAAATGCTAATAAACTGTAACATGGCCTTCGCGACTGTTCCATAGCGATTCCTCCTAGACCACAGGTATCTTAGCAAAAGAAAGGTCAATAACTTTTTTCCCAACTACTGATTTGTAGCAAGTCAACAGAGTTCCTCTAAGAATGAAAAGAGTCGTAACTTATTCCTACAAGGTTAATAGGTCAATAACCAGCATGAGCTTCAGAATGCTCACTAGCTCACAGTACTGCTGGACCTTAAAGAAAAAAATTACCTTTGATAAAGGTTAAAGAGTCTTAAGACCACAACCTATCATAAAATAGAATGCGCTCTAGAACATGACAACATGAAGAAAAACATAGAATAGTGAGAAGTAATCACCCGTCTTGATCTAGTTATTTAGGTCAACCATATACCTCTAGTGCTTGGTGTATATGAGTAACCAAAGGGTCCGTATGAGAATCCCACATGACCTGCTTTAAATATAACCTCCTAATCTTACAATGTTTGAAGAGAGATACAAATCTGACATCTTATCACATTGCACGGGGACTGCACCTATGACCTTAAGGCCTTAACATCGCACCAAATTCAACCCCTTCAAATGTTATTTCCTAAGAGAATAAAAATAATATCATAAAGGAAATGCTCATTCATAGATCAAATCAATCCAGTTATTTGACAGCCAGTAGAGAATGGGTCATTAATAGTACATTCATAAAAGTATATTTTACCCTGTTTTGTTACTCTGTAAAGAGAGAAACAAATCCTTTTCATTTTATATAAAAAATTTACTACACTAGTGATGACTTCCTAATCCCAATTCAGAGTTTACCCAAGGGATATCAGGCAAAAGGGCCTAAGGAATCATAAATAAAACCCATTACTTTGAGATGACCTGGTCAATCAATTTGTATGGAGAATTGAATCTCAGACCTTAGTTTCAAGCACATGGATTGTGAAACAAGGAACTCTCAATCGAATCTTCTCACGTGAATAGAATCGCAAATATCCCTTCTGACTGTTTGATGCTTCACAAACACGTAGAACTCGGGTAGAACCATCTGCATATACTTCATATCCAATCTTGACCATGTCCTTGTATCCACCATATTTACTTTTATTATCTTGTGATTGCTTGTCTTTAAGTAAACGAGATGACACCCTTTCATACATCTGGACCTTAATGAAAGGCTTCCACTCCCGAACTTTATCCAAGTTAATTTCACGTATTAGATGCATACCTACAGAACAAATGAAAAAGTCATTCATGCTACTCAAACTTATTGGATGAATTTCCAGTTTCACAACTTGAGAGAGTCAAATCAATGGACATTCTTTAGTCTAATACTGTATCGGATTCATGATGACTTGTCACAAGTTAAGCATATCCCATTCATTATGCATATCTTTGCATCAATGCAATCTCCATCATGTCTATTATGCAACACACAAGCTATTCACTTTTAAATCAAAATAAAAGCTACTCACTTGCCCCTAATATTTATGCACTAAAAGGTAAGCAGACCCCAGCAATTGGGACAAGGCTCGGTTGTCATCATCCATCATCATTGTTGAAAGAGGTTCTGAAGAACTAAATTCACATCGCATACAAGTGAGCCACCGTATATTTAGCTTCGCACAATTTAGATGCGACAACCATAAGAACCTGGGCTCCTCACATATTTATGGAGTTTAACTGGGCCTTATGTACATGTAGTATTCACACAATAGCTCAAGCTTTTGGGTTGGACATCCTAACATGGTATAAAATCATGTGCGAAATAAAATATTAAATGGTACACCAAGAATTAAGAAATGACTTATATACCACGTTAGAATGTCCAACCCAAAAGCTTAAGCTATTAGGTGGAGGAACACAATATGTACATAAGGCCCAGTTAAACTCCGTAAACACGCAATGTGCCAATATAATCTAACAATAAGTAACTAGCACCCTCAAAATGCATCACATTTCCAAGGTCCTCGACAGCTCTGTGTTTGTAGAACAGTTTCAATGGCCTCTTGTGGCAAAACACAGATTCAAAGTTGCCAAGACTCTTCTTTTATGTTATTTTCTTTGTCCACACAATACATATCAGGTATCATCAACTCTTTCTGCACAGAGTAGATTTAGAAATTCTCTGGTGGGGAAAAATTCCATAGTTTAACTATAATAAATCCAGTTTATTCGCTCTAATGATGTATATGATAATATTTTGCTAAGTAAACCAACAGATGTCTACGACCAAGTTGATTTTGCTTGCAAGTAGGCACTATAAGGCACTAATTATAGATCTGTCTCTAAAATTCTCACGGCAGATGGGGAAAAATGCAAGAAATTGTTGGGCAATAGCTAGAGCTAGTATTAACTAGAGCATTTTAAGGGGCACAACATGAGCAAGTATTTTCTCATGCCCAGCATCAGCAAGTTCCTGTTTCTTTAATTATCAGCACTGATCTTAGCTACTGTAGATCTAGTAAGGTCCCTGACTTATTTTATCATTTGCATCAGGCATTCATTCATCAAATATCATGCATGCAGCATGAGCTGTTCTCACGTGAGAACAAATAATTAAAATCTCCACCATCTTCTGAAGCTTGTTTCTTCTCCACCATTCTGATTTCAGGATATTTTTGAAATACCAAGAAAGAAAAGAAAGTAGTTACCATTTATCTGCACAATGAGTCTACGTGGAAGAGTCAAATCATCCCAGACATAATCAATGCTGTGTTCAGGTTGAAGAACCTCAGGCTCTGAGGTTTCCTGCAAAAGTTCCAAATCTTTGAAAATAATGTAGCCTGTGACCAAGAAATAGTTTAAGTTGATTGCCCAACCTTCTGATAGTAAGTGAGCCAAGAATCACGCAAATGATTTTCAATCCTGTAAGGAATTCTGACATTTGGAGGTCTACAAAACTGCAAAACTAATGAAGAACTTTCTTCTATCACATGAACATTAGCGTACTGTGGAGTGTTGTTTGTTGCAGGCACTTGATTTGCTTGTCTTCTAAACTTCAGAAAAAAGCATCCAAGAGAAGCTACACAAATAGGTCCCGACCACCCAAATTCAGGGTCATTCAAATGGAACTGTACATAGGTCATAGAATCATCATTAATATTGCGGTGCTTTCTAATGAAGTTTTCAAACAAAGTGAATTCACTCCTTTCACTGACTCCACTACGCAGCTGCAACATTGCTCTTTCCTTGCTCTTAGCAGTAATCATGCCTGCCATGTCATCCTTTATGCAAAAAGGTGTTAATGCAAGTTAGATAATCAGACAACCATGTGCACAGAAAGTGGTCTAAAGTTCTGAAACAAACCTCCAAATAGCATTGGCGTGCAATGATGTTTTCCTGAGAATCATTCACTACTACAAACCGTGGGACAAGTGTTATCAATCGTGCAGGAACATCCACTTTACCCAAAGTTGGCTGCACAAGCACCCCTAACTTTGCGAAATATTTAATCTTGTTCCCTTCCTCGATTTCCAACCTTAATTCTGAAAGGCCTGATAGAGCATCTAAATCCAACAGTGTCTCATGCGAATCAAGTTCCAACAACGTTACCCTAACCTTGCTTGACCTAACAACAGCATCAATTCAGGTACATGCGATGGTGACAGAAAAATGAAAGATTTATTTAATAGCCCATCTTACTTGGAATACCATGATGCGCTTGTCTTCGGAGGCAAAATTAGTCCACTGTCAGGAGAAATTTTGAAACTAACCTTCCTTGCTTCTTCCCTGGAAGAAATTTGTGACACTCAAACTCAATGTAGGAGATAAGAAAGATGTGCTCATTAGCTGTCTGAGCTACAATAATTACCTACTAAGAGGTTTCTGTTTAAGTCCACAAATGTAAAGGTAAAAGTCTGTCTCATTCTTCAGGGAATATGGTGTGAAAATAACAGCCTGCAAGAGTGCACTATTGTTAGTTTCATAGGATCCTGTTGGAAGAACCAACTGTTAAGCATGGTAGACTAGTGGTACCAAAACCAGAAAATTGAATATCTATGGCTAGCAGCTCAAAAAGCAGAAGGTTTAATATCTATTTGCAAACCTCTAACATTCCCCTCTGTCCACGAGACAATCTCATAGATGCAAAGTACTTTCCACCATCAAAATCCAAATCAATGTCTAAGAACCTGCTGTGTGTTTTTTGCTTATGTAATTTCTTCACCCAGTCACTGCTTTTCAGTGCTTTGCAACACGAACCAAATGCAGTCAGAGTTATGTTGAAATATACTTCGGAAGGATCAGCATAAAAATTGACTGTGGAACTGCATTTTAAGATTGCCTGATTCCCGATGTGGCGTCCAACATGTTCACCTGGATCAGAATTGAACTCGAACTTAGTAGGTCAGATAATTCCATCTGCACAAAAATTGTTTTCTGCCTTTACCTGTACTGGTCAAAAACACATCTACATCTGACTGCAGTAAGTTGTAAGCTTGGACTGTTGGGAGAAGAACAATGTCCCTTTGCATTTGTAAAGTAAGATGTGAGCTTCCAGAGGTCCCATCCTTTAACACATCTGGCTGTTGAACAGGCACACTTCTTCTATAGCTTTGAATAAGAAAATGCAGCTTCGTGACATTTGAGTCATTCAATTTGACTATACAACATGCTGTGCTAATTGAATACTTTACTGAACCACTGGAGAAGGCCCTACGCATTCTAAAACTCAATTTATCAAAAACTCCAGAGAGATGTTTAGCTTTGCCACCCTTAATATTATCTGACCATGCCACTGATGGTGACCCTTCAGGATTCAAAAGACCTTCAATTTCAGGTCTGAAAGAAAATAAGAAGTTTCCTGCAAATTAAAACAAACAAATGAAAAAAAATGCATAAACTTTACTAAAATACATGAGAGAGAGAGAGAGAGAGAGAGAGAGAGAGAGAGATGTCTAGCTCCAACATGTATAATTCTAACTATGATACTAGGCGATTAAAGAATAATAGACATAGAACACTCCAGTGGTTGAAGGATAAGAGTTTTCAACACAGAAAGGGAGAGGGTGACAATATAAAGGTGGTAATAGAAAATATACTAAGGCACATACACATGCCAACACTTAATAAAAAGCTGGATGATCACTTTATTAAATATCATATCATCAAATAAAACCCTCTAGTAGTTGAAATTCTTTACATAGAGACATAAAAACAATCTGAAGAATCAATCCCAGATCATGAATATTCTTAAGTATAGTGAAACTACATGATAACTTCCTTGCTCCTAATCCTATACTGCAGATTTAAGAGTAAGAAAGTGTTTCACACTTGGAGATGTGTTTCTGAAATAAGTCAGAGGCTTGTCGTCACATATCCCTTTCAGCTTTATAGTTTCGCAGTAAAAGAAAAGAAAAGAAGAGGCATATTGTCCTCATGTTGTCAACCAGCTCATATAAGATTCCAGGATAATCACCACCTTCATAGAGTCCAGCTTACTGCAACTGCAGTTAGGAAACGTCTAGCAAGACCATCAATAAGAATCTACATACAGATGTATGCAATTCTCATACTTTTTGCAAATCCTAAAACATATTAGGGTTTGGGTGTCATGGTTTTTGGCCTAGTCGGGGATTACGGTTTTTTGGGGGTTTTCTGAACGAAGATCTATTTGGTCATTTATGAAATGTATTTTGTCCTAAGATGCTAGACAGTAGTTTTAGAAATAGAGGCTGCAAAATGGAATAAATGTAAAGGTCAGTGGGGTTTATGGTACTTTCCACTAGAGCAAATGATGAGGGCTAAATATCATATATCTAAAGAAATTTGGCATGGTTCCATCCGAAAATAAGATAAGAAACTCAATTTAGGTTGTTTAGACATGTGAAAAAACAAATGATCCATCATAGAGGACAAGGTGGGGTCTTTGACAAATATATGAATCAAAAAGAAGAAAGGATACTTCACAGGGGACAAGGATTGTGAGGATCTATACATGTGTGGTAATAGGATTTAATTTGTTGTCTACGCAAACAGCTGAGGCTACATTCTGCCCACTGAAAGATTCACACAAGTCCTCAAAGCTAAATATTCGATATCAAGCATATGACTTTTTGTGATGCTAAAAACATAGCAATCAAAACAACATAGTGAAGGATCCACTTAGTAAATAACATAGTTTTAAACAAACTCATTGATACAGATGAAGCAATTAATGTACTTAATAGGATGGAGAAGGATCAGACTGAGAGAAACAGGTGGGAAATCAAATGCCTTCCGACCCATTCGGTTCATGAAAATGTTCAGTTTTGATTTAAACTGAAAAGGAAAACAGAATTGAAACAGTTTTCCATTTGCATCTTTCAATTTTCTTTAAATGTGTTTGGTATGTGAAAATGAGAATTCTCTTTTGCAATGGAAATGGTAAAACATGCTAGTTTGTGTTATTATCACAAGATGTACATTTTCTTTAAACTTTATCAACTGCAGAATTTATATCTACACAAAATTTCTATATCTACAGTAAAAAGTTGCTAAACTGGAAAGCATATTTTTTTGGCCAAAAACTACAAAACATACTCCATTTTCATACTTTTAACCCTCCACTAGGCTTTCAAAATAGTTCATCATCATAAAGAGAAAAGGGGAAGGCGGTGGCTTCACTTGCTGCATCATTAACAAAGAATGAAAAGAAATTAAATCATCAAAACAAAAAGGAAAGGAGGATCAAAAAAATTTACAAGCTTTTGGTTGCCTAGAAGCTCCGTTGAAGGAAAAACCATCCTCGATTGAGGTTACATAAAGCTCTGCCAGTTTCAATTGATGCTAAGGATGCTTTATCCATGTTTACTTGAAGCTCAAGGTTTTTGAGCCTTCTCAAACACAGAAGAAAGAATGCATTTGAAGATTCAGTAGCATGACCTTGTTTTTGATAAAGAAGAAAAATTGAAAACTACTTATACTACTTTTCACATTTCATCTTCACAGTTTTACTTTTCACACGTCATCTTCACAGTTTTAGACTTTTAGAGCAATAAAGTATTAAAATATTCCTTCATCTAGCAGCTTAACCTTTGTCAACATTTGGCAATGGTCCCACAAAATTATACATGGTATCAAAGCAAGAAGTCCTAAGTTCAAATCTTCTCAAACCCTTTATTCGCATCCCTAATTACATATATCAACACTTCAGTCATAGGCAAAATCTCAGTCGATATATGAGGGGGAGTGTTCGAATGTTTAGATATTAAACATTGCCTTCATCTATCGATTTAAACTTTAGAAAATGTCAGGAATGATCCAACAAAATTATACAAAAGCCTTTGAAGGTTTTCAAACCATGTTTTTAAGTGAAAACTATTACCACGTCCACAACAAACACACTTTCTCTTTCTCAAATCAGAACGGAAATGGGAATTTAAGAATCTTCTTTAAAAGAACTTGACCTAAAGTAGAAAAACAATTAGGTTTAAATCAATTCAGAAATTAGAGTAAGCAAACCATACCTAAACTCAATGATGCTATCACTTTTTTAGATCCCCCAGACATCTTTATTGCATCAAACATTGCAGTGGAATCATCCATCGTCTCCCCCTTCTTCAGCAATACCAATGCAGATCCATCATTCTCTTGTTCAAGCCGTTGAAATTGAAGCTCCATGGAGAAGTCAGTTTCATTTTGTATTCTTGTTAAAGGAGAAACCACAATTGATAGCCCATCCTACATGCAAACAGAACATTGACTAGAACAAATTTACAGAGGCTTGACTATTTTTCAGAAGCAAAGTAAAAATGCATAAGGACTGCTCTGGTCATAACCTCAAATTTACGGACAACATCAACTACGATATATGGTCCTGGGTAAGTCCTGGAATCTGTTCAAAGGTTAAAAAGAAGAATGATACAAAATGAGCTTTAGGCTGTCAACACTTGTCAGCAAGTACAATAACTTAACAAAATTATATATGCCAAAAAATTTGTCATTTTAACCTTATCTATGTGTTAATCTAAGCATACGCATAGATATACACAGAGCAATTCACAGCAAAGAAACAAATGCTATTTCACCAGTAGGATTTATACATTTATCTTATCAATTTATTGCTCTATAGAAATTTGGATATGCAGAATTATCCAGGTGAGCTCCTGAAACCAACTTCAATACTCTGAAGTAAGACAACAAGGTCCCTACAAAAGTTGTCTTATTTCCATTTTCTCCTTCAAACAAGATATTTCTTGGTAAAGCTGGGACATTCATATTGCAATGAGCAACCATAAGAACACCTGGACCTCAGTTCTTTCATTTTCTTAGGAAAAAAAATTGCACACTGCCCTCACAAGTCAACTTAACTAATTAGCGAAATAGAAATCAATAGGGCAAATTGCATTAATCTCCAAACAGCAGAAATTACTTTACCTGCTCAACTTCATTTCATAATAAGTTCCGTTAAACAAATCCAATTTAACAAGTACACCCCACCTCCATTTCAACATTAACAAATTGATGTCACTTCTCTTTACCAATTTATTCCAATTTTATAAACCTTTTTGCCACTTAATTATATTTGTAAGTTCTCCTTCTTTTGCTGATATAAGCGCATCAAGAAATAAATTATCTGAATTACTTTTTAGGTCTATACTGGTGAACAATGAGAATGATAAGTACTTTAAATGATTTGTAACATTCTTGGAGACATACAAATTTACATGTTGCCATCTGCAAGTCTGCTTTCTTCAGATAATGTAAAACCACATTTTGCCCCTTTTTTATTCTAATTCCAGGGTGTATAACACAAGGAGAACATACCAAAGATGCTGAACTCTGGTTTTGAGATTAAACTATAATAACTTTGCTGAGGGCCAGATAAGGCCTAAGGCCATAGAGTCAAAGCCTCAACCAGTAGAGCCTCAAGCACTCCATGGTTACCATCACAGTATACTGAATCTAATGAATTGTCGCCCACACTCTTCAGCAATATCATAAGCTAATTTGACTTGACTGTGTTTCAAAGAGGTCTACTGTTTTTTCAGAAAAGTCCACCATTGTCCTACAAGTCCAGTGAACTATAAGATAATTAGTTTGGCCATTCTGCTAATTCACATATAAAAAATTAATC
Organism: Corymbia calophylla; assembly: GCA_014182845.1. Taxonomy (NCBI): domain Eukaryota; kingdom Viridiplantae; phylum Streptophyta; class Magnoliopsida; order Myrtales; family Myrtaceae; genus Corymbia; species Corymbia calophylla. Next base: position 13,869,415 of record CM024700.1, read on the forward strand.
ACACTAAGATATAGTTGCAAATTATATAAACAATGCTCAAAGAAAGCTAGTTTGTACGTCTAATCCAAATATAGGAACTTGCAGTTGAATGAATTTTTTTTTTTAAATAGACCATACAGGCGTTGACCAGGTTCAACTGGTCCAAAACTGCATGGTTAAACCTGGTGAGGACCAGTTTTAGAAGAAGTTATGTTATTGCATGCCCATGGATTTGAACCAGCAAACTCCCAGTCCCTGGTTAAAGCTCCGGCCATAACACCACATTTGTACTAGCTAACCAATGCAGGAACAGCATAACTAATTCCTCTTGAACAAGAGATTTGATTATTCATGATGAATTTGTGAAACATAGACAATCAAAAGCTAGAATTTGCAAAAACAAGAGATTCAACTATATATGATGCTGTACAAAAAGATGATATCAATAGCCAACCTTGTGGTGACACAATCCGAGTCCTCCATGCAATTGCTTGAGTTTCTAAGTATGAAAGATGTATGGAAGAAGTTGTATATGAACCTAAAACAAGTTGGACTGTAACAACAGCTGCACAATCTGGAGCTTGATCATCAAGGCATCTTCCGAGAGTATACAAAAAACAGTGTCAACTAACTGTCATATGCTTGTATGGACTTGTATGCATATATTTGCATGCTGTCGATGATTTTGATAGGAAACTACAGATAAGATAAATGCCATGGTAACTAACCGATCCCACACGTAATAATATTATTATTCCACATCCACTAAATTTCATCTGTTATTTTCTTCCGTCTCTAATTCATCTATGTTTAAGCCTTTTATTGTCAGCCACAAAGCTGCAAACTTTGACACATACCACAGACTAAAAGGAGCATAACAAGCTAGACCTCCTTTGGCGGTCAAACATATCAACAAAAACATCAAGGCTTAGAGTATTTTTCCCTAAAATAATCAATGTCTTGAGCTATCCAACCACTGATTGTGCTGATATTTCCAAGTTCTATCTTTTCAATGGGAAAAAAGAATACTTCCCTGCTTTGAACTGAAAGATTACTAAGCCTCTAGGAATTTCATTCTCAAAAACATGGTGGCAGCTCTTTAGACACAAATATTTCTAGCTTGTCGTTTGGAATTGGGAAGCACCCCTTTGGTCCTCTTTTGATCATTCCTTTGGTGCTCTTAATATACTTACTCATTAAAAATAAGAGGGAGCCAGTTCAGTCAAACAACTCGGTAAAATCTTGCAACAACACTTGGTAAGAAAGTCTAGAAAAAATCTTAATATCTTTAGCATTCTTGGTGCGATGAATCACCAAATTTATCTTCTTAAAAGGTTAAGAAAAACACAAAACCAACAAAGCGAGGCATGACTCTGTAATATAGGTTAATTCTTCATTGCACAGATGCCAGAGAAGTCATGCTCATGCATTATTAGGATATTAAATCCCAGTAAGAACACCATTCTATGCAGGGACTTCCTATTAGTTGCACCTCAGATGTATAATGAAGGAACAGTGGGCATGTTATGATTTTGGAACATTGTCCTAGAACAATAAGCCCACACCAAGGTAAAATTTTTGACAGCCAAAAAGGAAAAAAGATAGGACTTTGACCTTTAAGAATCTATCAATTAGCTTGACTTAGCATACTTACCAGGCACATGCAAGATGACATTCCCTGATGCATGCTATTGCTAGAAAACAGGCTCACGGCATGCAAGTTTAGTAAAGAGCAGTGTACCAATGAAGTAGTGATGAAAATTAGAAGATATGCCAAATCAAGTTTCAAACCTTGGGTCTATATAATAGAATATGTGAAAAATTGAAAATGCATGTTGTATCCTGTGTGATGGCATAATGCCGATTGAGCTCAAAGGCAACTTTATGCAATTTGTTAAACAGTTAGGTTCTAATGTACCAAATTTTGAGTGATCAAGTGTAATAGTGTTCAAATGGAGTGTAGCTGAAGCGAGAATGCTTTGTTTGAGATATAGACATATACAAAAATGAAAAAAGTGAGCTAATGATGTTATCCATGAAAGTTCAAAGAGCCCCAAGTGATGCTAAGAACACAGTTGAATAAGGTGGTATTGACTTGCAAACAAGACAACTGTTATGAGCTCTGGTGCAAAAAAGTGACTTGAGGTTAAGAGAGCAAGTCAAAAAGGATGGAATGAGGTCAAATATAACTTGGGAATCCTAAAAAGGATAAGAGTCAATGGACCTCCTGGAAGAATTGACACTTTATAGGAAATGATGACGTAAAATGAATTTGTCTATGCCTCAAATTAGTCCACTTATAAAGAAATGTTGAGGCCAATATAGGAACCTAATGTGTGCAAGAAGTGAACATAGTGATGACTTATAATATAAGTATTTATATGATGAGTTGACTCAAATGTTGCGAAAATTTTGGTCATCCACCAACTCCTCGCCCGAGTCAATATAAGCCCTAAAAGAAGCAGGAACATGTGGATGGCAAAAGTCCCATACAGAGAACTAATCCCTCACTCGAGGGATGTTTTAAAATACCTTGTTTCACAACAACTTCACTCCAAAGAAATAACTACTCATTCCACGAAAGTTTAGCTCCTTTTGGGTCACAAGCTCAATCTTGTGCTCTTTCGAGCTTCCAAATCATCTAATTTATTTGTGATGTATTCATCTTGATTCTACTAGTACTTGGGAAAGCTTAGAGCACAAGTAAAAGGCCATAACTTCATTCTAAAGGAAGAACTTCCCATTCCAAGAAAGTTTGGCTCCTTTTGAGTCAAATGCTTGAACTTGTGGTTTTTGGAGCTTCCAAATCATTTAATTTATTTATAATTATGTGATGACATTGGTTAAGTAGACAGTATTCCTAAAGGGATCAAAATCAATTGCATGAGGTCAAGACTTATCAGTGACATAAACTGGAATTAGAAATACAGGACCAAAATCTTTGTCTCTGCCCTCTCCCTATCACCGATGCTTCCTTCTGAAAGCCTCTGAATTAGTCACAAGTTACTTCTTGTTTACACTGCTCCTCACTCATTTAAGAAAAACTTTTTTAATGGTTCACACAGTACAAAACTGATATTCCTTACTCCATTTTCACACAATTGTTCAAGTGGGAATTGGCTTCTACATTAGCATTAGAAGTCAAAATGATTCCCAACTTCCTCTTATAATGGTTCTTCCCTATTAATGTTTAAGTAAATCCCACATTGCTCGTTTAGGGGACATATATGGACACTTATATTCATGTTCCCTCCCTCCACCAATAGGCTTGAACTATTGGATTGGACATTCTAACATGGTATCACAATCAGGTTGTACACCAGTTTATTTCGCATGTGCAACACCCCACTCATCAATTCCACGCACTGTTCCTCATCCGGCACACAAATGAGAGGGGGTGTTAAAAGTATCCCATATCGCTTGTCTATGAGATTTATATGTGCCTTATATTCATGTTGTCTTCCTCCATCTCTTGGCTTAAGCTTTTGGGTAACATTCTACAATTTTATGCATAAATAATCTTTCCAAAAGTCCCAAAGGACAAGATTTGCAATGTTTAGGAGCCTGAAGTTCATTCTAGAGTTTTCCATTTCAACTCGTACATTCTTTAGGGGTCATAAACATGCAATCTTCCCATGCATACAACTGGCAATGCAACTTAGTTACAGCTTCCATCAATCTTTGCTTTAACTATGGATTTGTGATGGCATTGTACCCTACCCAGCCTCCACATATGGTTCTTAAGATTGGGATTAATAGGTCTGTTTTCCCAGCATAATTGATCTTCAAGTACTCATGTACTAGCTGGGAGCTAATGCTGAAGTAGATGAATAATAGTCCATCAGTACTTCCAGGAGAAAAACATTAATAATGGTGGTAAGAAGCGACAGCATTGCTTCATTTTCATGCTCCATGCATTAGTTAAATCTTTTGAAATCTATAAGCTAAGTAAGATTCTTGAGCTGAGAAACCATATAGAGAAGATCTTAGGAAGACCCTACAGTAAATTCCCAGAGACACTGGATAAGGGAGGATGTACCTCACCTCAAGTATACAGAAGCACACTGCTTCCCAGCTATCTTTAAAGTCTGGTTGCCATTGAACTGACAAAGAACATTAGCACCTGTCTGGTTTTCCACCTGGAATTATTCAGATATTAAGAACTTTTACGGGTCCATATCTATAGTGCATGTAATACTCTACAATAACGTTGGGGGGTTGGTTGTCATATGAAGGGACAATATAAATCATATGCAGATCAACTATATCTAAACAATCTTGGCAAATCGATAAAATCAGGCACATTAGGGAGATTTGATCAGCATATGCATGTATGGACGAGTTCTCTTGTGAATATCAGGAAATAGAAATTCAACCTAGATGATTTTGTCACCTGGTGCGTGGTAAAGCATGCAAGTACTATTGTCACCATCTATTTAGACAGCATGGTACTAACTTTTAGATTTCATGCCTATATTAGGTACTTGATTCAAGCATCCCATATGGGAAGCATGACTCCGAAGATTCAGAATCCACTGGTTTTAGCTTTCAGATCACTTCAAATATTGAAATTCAATTTATTTAAAAATAATTCTTGCAGGATGTTTACTTGGAAGAAAAGGATGCAGAAATCAAGTTCCTCTATAATTCACTTGTGTATCAGCAAATCCAGGGATTAAAAGTTGTGCAAATTGGCTAAAATCACATTGCATAGTCCTAATACATTATTGACCTTCCAACATAATTACCTGAGTGCAAATCTAATTTATTTTATTTACAGTTCCCTTCTTGTATCAAATAAAGCATGCATCACTATTCTGATGGACTAAAATGGATTGCACCATGTTAAATTTTTACCACTAATTACTAATGATAAGTTAGTCTGTTGCAAGTGAAAAAGTATAATTAAAGAGAGAGAAAAGGCTAAATGATAGTATACTATATAGTAAATTACGCATTCCGCTTACACAAGAGAGGACATACTCAGACAAGTACACTAACTTCATGTTGTATGCCACTCTACTCTATACCAGGAAGTTCACAAGTTTTATACTGGTCCATCATGCACATAAAATGAAATATTCCTCCAACCTCTGGAGTGAGTTTTCATTAACTGACAGCAATTGCAGCAGTATCATGCTAGAATAAAAATGCACATCAACAACATTTAGGTGTTCTCTTACAGCTGGTGCATGGAGATGATACCATCGCTTGAGATACACAAGTTGTGGCAAACAAGCATACAAATTATTATCCACACGTGTAAAGAAGCAGTGAATTATTTAAAGAAACAGCTAGTTGCTTATATTAGCTTAAATAAAAAACCTTGCAGAGGTTGGATAGAACCAAGGCAGTTCTAACTGTGTATGGGCCGCCTATATTCAATTCTCCAACCACAAAGAGAAGTACATCCAGTGAAAGCTCAGTTAGAGAAAAATCCAACTGTGAACAGGGAAAATATAGACTTTTAGATGTATGCTGTAGAACATTGGAAAAAAGAATTTCGCATAAGATATCATACTTCACCTCTTTTATCTTGCAGAAAAATGAGATGGGAAGTCCATGCTTCAGAATATCCGATCCATGAATCTGTAATCTAGAACGGTAGTATACACATACTTCAACAGGGTGCATAAACTCTCTCCTACACCATATAAAACAAACTTAGGGAAAAGCACAAATTACAGACATGCATAGACAAACTTGCGTGCGCGTGTGCAGAGAGAGAGAGAGAGAGAGAGAGTAATTTTTATCATAAACAATTACCATGCATTCTTCTGCGCATCAAAGTAATCTAGCAAAGCCGTAAATATGCACATAATTCTGACTTTAACAGGCAGACTTTGCACAGTGAACTGGGTATCAACAATGTGACCTTGAAGGAGAGGAACAGTATCCACTGTGCCTAAAAGTTCATGGACAATTGTGACAGAAACCTTGTCAACTTTAACATCAATCCTAGGAAGTACTCCCTGCCTAGACTTCCTCTCATCAGGCACATGTTCATCGTCATTCAGATCTCTCCCCAAGACATCCATAGAGCCCCCAATATCCAACATTGCACAATCATCAGCTGGAGCAGTATCTTGAAGCACTTTAAACTTGAATGGATTTCCAGGTTTTCCCACAAACTCAGGAACCCCATTGACAAAAGCAATGGCACTGTCATTTTTTTTGTTTACCAGGTAAAAGGTATGTTTGACCAACTGATTGTAAGGCTCCCTCTCAATATCAACCTCAAAATTGTCAGATTTACAAGGATCTGCTCTCCAGAGTGCCCAGCTACCATTATTACTACTGGAGACTTCAACAAAACCTGAACCTTGACGATAAGCTAATTGGACTAGGTTCCCAGTCTCATCCTTCACATGCAGTGATGTTAAAGAGAACCACAATATCGAGGACCTCCACCTCCTTTGACTGTGGTACTTGACCTATGTGAGAGTTAAGAATAGGTACTTCAGTTGCCTTAGCATCAATAAGGGGGAAAAGCTAATGCACCAAAAAAAGCAGATGTATCAATTGGATAAATCATGTTCTTTGAAGCCTAAGAGGGAGATAGTTTTGCTATTTGCCATGCATAAAAATTATCCAAAGCATTTGTTGCATATCTACGTAATGACTTAAGAGCTTTTTTTCTGTTTCAGTGAAACAACTCTGGCTCAAGACCAAAGATTGCAATGAAAGTTTCAAAAGACAAACATCACATACCCTGAAAAGAGCCCGTTCTCCAACAAGAGAATGATGAATAGAACCAACTAATTTGCACTCAGTTCTTTCACCTTCAATGGTGAAATACATGTGTTCATCAATGTCTTGAATAGAAACGATTGCTCCTGTATAATAGTAGACGTTTTTAGTTGATCACCAAAACGTTGCATTAAGAAGTCTGAACCATCTCATCAAATTACCATCTGGTACAATTTTCTCAAAAGTTTCATTAACTCCCTGGTTGTTAGACCAATGCCCCAGTTGTAACCCAGCAGTGGTCCCCTTGGTTGCTGCTCCAGGAAAGGCCCCAACAGCCAACAAGAAAATCTGATGGGGATGAAAACTAATCAAAGGCAGCAACAGAGTGATATTCCTAAATAAAAGCAAGCAGATGCATATAAAAACAAATTGCTAGCTTTACAAGATTGCCATGTCACTCATCAATAGCAAAAATTAATCAAAACTCCAGCCACATTTATGTGATGAAACAGATTTAGGACATCTGGGGCATTACATTCCAGCGGATGACAGTCAACACTGGATCAGACGAGAATTTCCTCAGTCCACTTTCTGATAGCAGTCTGCAGTTCACTGTTTAACATAGCACATTGAAAGAGCAGATCCGAACTTCCCTTCTAAAACTTTCTAAGAAAGATTCCCACAGAACTTAATTTCTTGCCACTTACAATCTAATTCTAAAACTGAAAAAACCAATGCCTTCAACTTGGACTAATTATGTTCCACATATTTCCAATGACCACTAGATTTAGCTTAATACATTCTTTTTGGGGGGAAGGGAATCTGGAATTTGGAGATTATACCTTGCATTACAGCATTAGAAAATTCCCAATAAGATCAAATAGGCAGTCACTGATAAGTAGGAATGACATACAGACAAGAGAGCTTAAGTATATTGAATTATTTTTCTTTCTAATTATTAAACAGCTCAAAAGATACAATTGTTGGAGCACAAACAGATTTGAAAAAATTTATTTACTTACCTGTATTTCAGACAACGAAATGTTCATGTCAAATCCTGAAATTGAGCCACAACCAACCAAAGCATAATTTAAGTCCCCAGGACCATAGTAGGCCTTCTTTACATGTATCAAAGCACCAAAATGCTCCAAAATGAACTTCTTATCTCTTGAATGGAAGACCCTCATTGAGGAGTTATCTACAACAGAATGACTCGAAGACGGAAAGTCTTCTGACAAGGTGGCTTTTTCAACTAAAGCAACACCATCTTCAGCTCCATATCTCAAGGTAGGATTTCCAGATGACATTTGTCTTGAAAGAGAAGGAAAATGAGGGACATGATTCTCACCATCAACATTTGGATTATGAACTTGAGAAAGGACCGACAGACGAGAGAAGTTAAATACAAGTTCTTTTCTCGTATTTTCTGTTACCAGGTTCGAACCTATATCAACCTCAATCACAAGCGCCCGAATAACACCTGCATCACATGACTATAGTATTATGAACCTGTGTTATGACTAAGGGATAGTGAACAACAAAATACTGAAAATACCGGATTTGTCTTCAGTTGAAAGAACTAAGGATAACTGAGATATGTCAAAGCAAAAGGCTTCCAGTTCCAGAAGTGCCAGTCTTGTTCGGGCTGGTGAATGGAACACAACTTCGTCACTATCCATGATGTTTTTTTCATTAGAAGTTATAATCTCTCCATCCAGCCCACTTTTTCCAATGTTCCTATCATGTGATTGTACACCAAGCAATATATCTTCCATGTGATGTACAAAGGAAGTATAATAACCAAGGAACACAGCCAAAGCTGTCATTTCAATCACCAGAAGACCACCCTGCTCATTACCATCATAAATTACATACTGAACAAGAGTATGGCTAAAGCTTACATGTTAACACAAATGAAAGGGGGATGAGAAAGTGAATTTCCAAGCATTAAAGAAAATTAATTTTTCAAGATTATGGATAAAAACTAGTTTTTCAAGACTATGGATAAAAAAATTGATTTTTTTAGCACATAAAATGACCAAAAAGAGAGCAAATACTAGAGGCATCAAAAGGAGGCAGAATTTATCCGATAAGTAAATTAGCACCTGCATTTTACATGAAATTCTCTGAAATGTTCCCCCAATAGATAATGTAAAAAGTAGCTCATTCATCTGGTGTGCCCCAAGAAGGAAACACTTCATTGAGGATTTTCCCATCCAAATTTGACTAACTTGAATATTTATGACTAACCAGTGACCTGGTTCAGGAGCAATGGAGAGCAAAGGAGATTTCAACTTGTCAATGAGACTAAATGACCGCAGACTTGATCTTCTCGACTCAGCCATCAATGATAGATTCCTCAATATCATTGACCAGCTGTCTCCATAGATGGAAAGAAGTTCATCGTTCACTATGTCTTGACAGGGAGAACTCAATGATGAAGTAAACAGCAACTTCGAAAGACATGTTTCATATAAGCAATCAAGAGACTGTAGGACCATATTCCTTAACTGAGAGACATCAACAGTGGTATCTGTTTGGTTATCATGCCTGAAAATGACAAGATGCACCCCCATAGATTGATAAGAACTTCCAATTTCCCTTCTTCACATGACAACTCCAAAAATATTTGCTTGGTAAGAATCCGGATGCCAGAATCAAAGGTAGCATGTTCATCCAGCTTCATAGCATCAAAAGTTGTCGTAGGATCAGCCATACTATAGCAAATTCTTGATCTCTGAATGAATAAATCCATGGAGTTGAACTGGAAGGTGCTTCTAAGCATGTATAACACACATTTATTTACAGAAGCTGATTCTTTTATACTGTTCTCATAAAAATTCTGTCCAACAGCCCCCAGATCTTGCCTCATAAACTCTTGAAGCTCTTGAAGAGGTATACAGCCAGCAGAAGCAATGGATAAAGTATAAGAAATTGCAGAAAATAAATCTACAACTACCTGTCACCCAAAAAAAATAAAGATCAGATGAACAAATGCATAGAGAATGCATTACATTGTAACCAAATTTAACTAATGCATTACATTGTAACCAAATTTAACTGACATATGAAAAGAGACAGGAGAAGAAGTGAAAACTTGTTTTTTAGAAGTACTAATTATGACAACCAACTATGAAGGAGATAAGGGGGAGGAATAACACAGATATAAGAACAACTTGAAATAGTAGCACCATGTCAATGTAAAACAATTGTCTAGGATATTACAACTTTCATTTGTGGAAACTGATGTCCTTTACCTATCTGGAGACTCAAAAGGACAAATACATGTTACATTTATTCTCAAGAACTCGAGTATATGCCAAACAATAGAAGAGGGAAATGCACACGAGTTGGAAGCTAACAAAAAATATATGTAGGCCCAAAATACCTCAAGCTTCATTGCATGAAAAACGCAAAACACAATCAATCCTTTGCCCGACACCTTGTCCTTTTGCCCATTATGATATTTCAATTGCAAGAAACATTCATCATGTTGGATGCCACAACTAATTCTAGTTATCTAATAGAGTTACAAATCAAGGTACATTAATCTTTGTTTAGTAATTAAATATTAAACCACACCTTAAACTTTTAAAACAATGAGCAGGGATCCCACAAATTCTCACATGATATCAATCTAGAAGGTCTTGAGTTCAAATCTTTCCATCTTTCCAAGCCCCTATCTACCTCCTCAATTATATATTTCCATGCTTTAGACTTAGGTCAAAAGTCCAACTTACATGTGATGGGAATGTTAGAGTAATTAAATATTAAACCATGCCTTTATCTAACAGTTAAGCTTTTAGAACAATTGACAATGGTCCCTTCTCACAATTTTCAACCGTCATAAAGTTAGTACATAAAGAGAAAGAATATCAGTTAGTAAATGACAAAAAATGAACATCTAGAAAAGAGTAATTAGACAAATCAACAGTAAGCACATATTAGACTATTCGAAAAAGAATAGAGGACCATGAAAAGTCAACTATGATAACCAATCAAACAAGAAAGAACTCATGCATTCATAGACACATGAATATCTCTACCTATATGGCCTAGAAGAATGGTTGATGGCAAATTTTCATTAAACAGCCTTAAGATGTCCAACATGAAGCACCGGAGGATGAAATGCCAAAGTTTAAAAAGCATCAACTACCAGAACTCAACTCTTCATGAGAACAGACCAAAAGGAAACAACAACAACAAACTAAGCCTTATCCCACTAAATTGGGTCAGCTACATGAAGGACTGATTCATGCTGAGTGGATTGACTGAACACAGAAAGCCTTCCACTGGTGGGCAAGCTTAAGTTAAAGAATCAACGAGAATCCTACGCCAGAAATTTCTAACGGGACTTTTACAAAAATATGAGTAGAAAATGCTAGAAATGGGGATCGTTGTAAACTATTGCGCTAGATTTTGTATCGCGTATTTTAAAAGATCTAAAAACTCTACATCTTTTCATTACCATCTCCTTCCAAGTCCTTTTTCTGTCTTCCTCCACCCCTTTTTATTTACTGTATCTCATATTTGCAAGGGCCAAAAACACTCATCAGAAGAAATGCCAATCTGAGAGCTAAAAGAATTTTGATTATGAAGGTTATAGACATCAAAGCTTCTTTAAGTATTGAAGGAAAAAAGAACCAAAGACTGCAGTAAAAGGGTGTCAAGGAAGATCCCATCTGTATCAACAAAGGTTTGAGGCTTAGGGTTGTAATGATGCGATGACAAACCAACCAGCTTCCTGAGATCTCTTCCAATGAGAAACCAACCGTTCACAACTCAACAAAGTTTTAAAATATAAAGGAATTTGTGAATGAGTGCCCTTGGGGCACTGGTTAAATAACCAAATAAAGAAAGTTTATAGTTTCTAATGTGGTGCTTTTCTCATGCTATGTGCATTTATAGTTTGAAAATCAAAGCAAGAGTATGCTTCACGAGGGTCCTAGGAGTACTCATTAACAATACTATTATCACAAAATTCCTAGACATCAAATTAAATTGGCATTTAAGAAGAAAGTTTTATTCGTGGATGTGAGAGAGAGAAGCTTGTTCCTCCCCTATAAAACAGTGTCCACTCAATGAAGGTAGTTTAATTATGAGAGAGTTCTGAAATTTTCAAAAGAAAAAGTTAAACCTTCTAACTTAAATCTTACCCATTAAATGAGGTAGTTTGTCAATTAGAGACACGTCTAAGAAATTGATAATTACCCATTACAAGTTATTTAAAAATGTAATGCCTAGTATTTCCCATAATTCCACCAAAATGGATAAAAAAGATGAGCTTCTTCCATTAAGTAAACTTTTTTAAGGCCTTTTATCCAGAAATTTACTAATTTGTAAACAGATGCATGCAACATAATAGGCAAGTGACTATATTTGCGAGATCTGACAAACAAATTCTTACTTGATAAGCTTTGGCTTGACTTTCAAAAAATATGCACGGATGTGGAGCTGTCAGTATGAGTACTGCGAAGACTAATTTTAGCTAGTAATCAATTTCCTTCGACATACTTTTCTTTTCTGAATAATCAATAAGAAGGTATCAAGGCGGTATCACCCCTATACAAAACAGCTTCAGGAAGAAGCCACTCGTACACAAAATTATGGACAAAGGACTCTTTCTAACATTTCCAACAAATTAGACGTATGAAACTGAACTTTCCTGATATATCAAAAGGGAAAAGTGTACCACCCATTACCCTAAAAGAATCCCAAGAGGATTCGACTCCTTGAAATGTCATTTTGTTCCTCTCTTTTTGAATGAGACAAAAATCAGGGAGGAATCATCTCACTAATCTGTTTCTTTCTGCTGCACGAGCTGATAGTCCCTCTCCAAGCTCAAAGTTAGTTGCACTGTGCCTGAGCTCACCAAATTTACCCCGAAAATTGCAAAAAACTATAGTCCAAATGTTTCTGGTCCAGGTACAATGTAAAAGTAAGTGATTCACACTCTCTTCTTCAGTCTAGCACAAAAAACACCTAGTAGCCAGTATTTTTCCTCTCTTTTGAAGATTATCCAAAGTAAGAATATGTCCCCATGCAACTTCCCAAGGAAAAAAGAAACCTTCTATGGAACCATGACTTTCCAAATAGATTTCCACAAGAAGACACGCTCTATTGTAATCGCAACTGAGTTATAAAGAGATCAGAACAACAGGATTTCACAGAAAAAGTTCCAGAGGAGCAGCAATTTCACATAGCCTATCATCCTCACTCACATTTAAAATACCAAAAAAAATAAAAAATTGAGAAAGTTTCAAGCTCCCAATCCCAAGCCCTACGTAAGAAGTTAACCAGCCACACTGTTTCTCCGTCATTTTCTCTGGCTCCCAGTCCTGAGTCCTATGTTCCTAAGCATCCACAATCCAGGCATTTAGTGTAATTAATGACTACTATTGAGGCCTTGCTAAAAGGGGCTTGTCTCTGAAGCCCATTTATGATATAGATCACTTGTAGTTGACAAGTGGGCTGCTCTTGACTTAAACAGATATGAAAAGCCTAATTATATATGAAGGACATATTCTAAGACAGATTTATCAGAAACAAGCAGATCAGCCTCCAAAGAAGCAAATCAGTCGGTCCAAACAAAACAGGCTCCCAACAACCAAATAAATTTTCTTGCTTCAAATTTGTTCCACATGCATCTCAACTTGAACGAGCTCAATATTTACTATGTCACCAGGAAGAAGTCAAGGACTCTCAGAATCATAGGGAAACATCGGTGGACAATGTGTGCATGCATATGCTGTGAACAAGAGATATATCTCCTAGGATGAGAATCACCTGAGAGAGAACATACAACTCGTCCATCTGTGCTATTGCCACAAATCCAGAAGCCATCCCACACAAAGCCGCAGAGAGAGTAATGACAGTTCTGCTAAATAAATGAAAGTATTCCCTGCAAAATACACATTTCCAGAAGAAAAGAGCCACTTATCAGAACCTTTTCCAGTTCTGTCAACTTGCTATGGATTTGGAAAAATAGTATTGCACTTCAATGTTCACTGCGGTGTTTTGTTGTAGTTGTGACCTTGTCACGAATAGGTAAAAAATGAGAGCATTTATGTACATCTTTGAAACAAATTACTAAACTCCAAAACTGCAGAAGAAGAAAAATATGATAATGACAACAATCAACAGAACGGTCGCTGCGCTACTTCACGCTTAAGTATCTTTTGTGTAATACCCTGTGAAGATTGTAAAATGTATTCATCAAAGGCCTAACGAATATTCACAACACGCTGAGCAAATTCACTATGTTTTACTTCTGTCAGATCAACCATTGCAAATTGGGGTTCTAGACATTCGCAGATGAATTTCAAAATTAATCTTTAGGAACTAGTCCTCCTCTGTTGACTACAAGGGAAAGACTTCTTCTGGAGGAACTGTGGATAAAGGTTCAACCAAAATCTTGTACAAAAAAGTAGAGGTCAGAAGTTCATAGAAATTCTTCCAAGATATCATTCAAAGCCAGCGGCTGAAGATGCAAGTTGACAAGGAGACTAGGATCAGAATGTTGCAGCAGATGTGACTCCACTTGTGGTGGTGAGCACTTAACAAGAGACACTCACAAGTATTCAATGAAATGTTCTTCCACACTCCCCACCCCCTAAAATTTATTTTCTTCCTTTGCCATCACAGAGTAACCACATGATAGAATCTGCTTCCACTAAAATTTATCATCCAGTCCTCCAGAAAACTAACCAAGGTCTTAAAGCACCAAAAAAGAAAGTCTAAATTGATCAACCAGGTGATTCCCCCTTCATATCTATTTTCAAGTGGCTCTCTCGATGACACCAGAGAAAACGTCAAGGCTGATGTGCCAGAGTCAATGAAACATGTTCTCTGTTTTGCTCCTCCACAAGTAGTCTGGTTCACCGACGATGTTGTGATCAAGAAGGCGGAGAATATTGCTGTTAGAACTCCTGAGGTTGGAAAGGCAGGGATACAGATCCGCACAAGTGAGTGTGGCTGTGGTTTATGTGAACTGCAGACCTCTGATATAACTCATTCTGCTTGGATCAGGATATTGCTGGTGGTGGTTAAAACTAATGTTGGATCTTTATTATTTCCAGATCTCCCTGCCACACTCAAGTTTTGGGAAGTGAAGGAACTGCATTCACAGTTGAGGTTCTGAATGTTGTATGGCAACTCTATATTTAACTGAGTAGGGTAGAGAGTGCCAGGGTTCGGTCATTGGACCAAAGTTTAGATATCAATAGATTTAAATAGATACAACATCCACTTTTCTCTAGCACCATAAACCAGATACTATTGCTAAACATTCAACGTTTGAGTTACATCAGGAAAAAAAATATTCTTTTGAAAAAAGAGCTTGATGTGACTTGGGCTTGGAGGTTTGGGAGGTCCTCTGGCATAGCAAAGGCTAGAAAAGCAATTCATCAGCAATTGCAACATCAAACAAGCCAAACTTAAAACAAGTGAGATCTTAAGTCATCGACATCAAAATAAACTGCAATGAAAATGTAACAACTTTTCAAAAAAGAAAGACCACATAAAGAACTGATGGCATTCAATAGTCCAATAGTCCAAGCATGCAATCTGGATGCTCTGTTTTAAAAGTAAAATCACTCACTGATCAGAATTTATCAAAATGAGTGCCTAAAAACAAATATATATAGAGTAACAAGTTGTTCACTTAATCTTTTTCCCTTTCTTTTAAGAGAAAGTTAGATTCACTCTACAAGACATCTCTCACGAGATCTCCCAATACAAATATAGCAGAGACAAATTATGAACACAAGGTACAGAAACCATATCCATACCCAGAAGATGATAGCTGAAAAGTTAGTGGATTCAGTACAAAAGCGTGGCTCCGTTTCTTCTCCATTGATTCTTCTACATAGGCATTTAAACCATTAGCTCTGAAAAACAGATGCTGTGAAAGATACACGCGGGACACATGTCTCTCATCTTCCACTTTTGGAAGATGAAGGTTTTGGGACTCCATCCTCAAAGCACACTCTGATTCAACAGCACCATGTTCTTGACATCTGAGTAATTTATCAGATTCTGAACTAGGACAAAGAGCAAACTCAATATCATGAATATCAAAGTCTAGGTGATACTGGTTCTGACTCAATGCATGTCTCAATGAGTCATCACCCAGGTTTGAGTTGCCTTTTCTGAATGAAACACGAACATTGGGGCCAGTAATGAATGCTCCAACCTCAACATGCTGTTCAGGAAGCATTTCTAGCAATGCCTTCTTCATGTGATCGAAGAATTTTCTATATGCACCATCCCAATTACCATTTGGTTGATTCAAAGAGTTGCTTGGATGATAAGAAAGTCCAGTTTGCCTACCATCCTCTCTGCAGAACAGAGCAAGCTGTGAATGCCTCAGAAGCAAAGCCACCGAGATTACTGATGTGTAATCCAAACATAAATTCAGCTTTCCAACTGCCAAATTGTATTTCCGAAACCCAGAAATTCTATTTCCACATCCTGGATAAGCCAAAAAGCTGCTGACCTCACACAAAAGGAAAGGATTTTCATGAGGATCCATGGCAATATCTTCAGACTTCCCCTGATTTGTCTGCCAACTCAACCACATCTCTTGCAGACATTTCTGCAGAAACTTAGTCCTGTCACCAGATGCTAGACTAGCGGCCTTGGCTTCACTAACTTCTGAAGAGGCACTAATTTGTGCTGGCTCACTCCAAAGAATGATTTCCTTACTAGTAGGTCTCCCATCATGATGCCTATTTCGGTGGTGCTTAGCATAAATTGAAGTCTCTCCCCTTGCAGGAACATCTGCCACAGGTATTGCTGATACGCTCACTTTTCCGCAGTATATGAATGAAGACTGCTGAAAGATGTCTTCAACATACTTCCATGTGAGTGCAGCAACCAACAAATGGAATGAGAGAAAACTTGAGTCAGGAATCCCAGTATGTGATACTATCGGTTCAAAAGAGAATCATGAACTTGATTTATTTGCTGAACAGTAATTACAACTTTGTCGATGTCAAATATAAAGCACTTCCTTATACACGTATCAGAGCATGTAGTGCTCTTTGTTTCTTGAGGTGGTATTTCCCTTAGTAAAACAAGGAGCATGGCCTTTTGAAGCACTCTACAAACCGCTTTCCAAACCAAAGCAAGAACAATACATATCTTCTGAAAGTGGCAGGTGAAAGAGGATTCTGCAAAAGCATTCTGCCCTGTTTTCTCTTTTGACATTCTACATCGTACCACTCTCCTGGCTTGTGCTATAGCATAAGGTGGAAGCTCTTTCTCAATGTCTGAGATCTCTGACCAGAGCTGCTGTACATTACTCCTATACTTTATGTCCATAGACATCTTTTGCAATGATTCCTTTAATGAATCAGTATCAGGATATCCAAGTAGCACCAATAGATGCTCATAGACCCGTAGACAATGCAGCCACAAAGTGATAACACTAATTAACCTATGCAAAGACAATATTGGAGCAAAATTTCCTTTCCTGATTCTGCTAGCAGCCAGTTTCCAGAGTTCCTTACCATCTCTATGATGTATCAACTTTGAAGCAAATGCTTTACTAAACACTAATAAAAAGGAAATATCAACTGGAGAAAAAGAGAGAGTCAACTTTGGAATGCAAAGATGGAGATAAACCACATGAAGTTTATTCAAATTAGCACGTATAGACAGAGCTTCACAGGTAAAAACATTATTAGAAAGATCATTCCTCTTCAACTCAATCTCAAAGTTACTGCAATTGATGGTAAAAGAGCCCTCTTTCAAAGGTATGAAGATAGAACCCACAAGGCCCCGAGCAAAACTTCCTTGCTCATGAATATGAGAGACTGCAATGAATGCTTTCATTCGCAACAAACACGATATGGAGTCACTAATGATGGGAAACTGCACTTGAAGATGTACATCATGTATGCCAAGCTGACAGTGCGCCAATATGAGGTTTAACATTGACATTTTGATCCTACTTGTTGAAGTAATGGCATTGAATAATTTTTTCAGAGCATCATGCAAAGCAGCCCCCTGAAATTATCATGAAGATCAAGACCATAATCAGGTAAGCATATAATATAAAAAGGGAAGGTATATCTGACTTCCAGTAGGAAGATCTCATTTTTACAAATGACTATAATTAATTATATTAATTACTGTCCAACCTAATTAAAATGCAGACAGAACATTTTTACAGGTTCAATAATATTCATCATATTATGGGACTACCTAAATAGAGTTGACCATATTACAAAATGTCATCCGTAGCTTGAAAAATAACATCTTCATCATGCTATTAAAGGACACTTCTGAATATTATGTTATGGCATACACATTCAGGCTGTGGTTGGCTTGAACAAAGGTCTGCTAGTGCAACAGCAATAGAGGCAGTAGATTGGTGTAATTATCGTGTCAATGACATTTGCACGTGCTACAAACAGAGAATTTCAGATTTTATTGAGGATTCAGTCCATCCAAATGAACAAAAAAACATTACCTCAGGATCAATTTCAGAAAGCGTCTTCTCCAAGTCATCCAAAGCCGAGTCCCTTGACTCATCGGTTCTACTTCTACGTCTCTCTTCCAACTCACTTTCACCAAAACAACATAAAAACAAGTTAACAGCAGAAGAAATCAAGCGACACCCAGATCAGCAACAAGCCGTACTGGGAGTCCATCGTCGCGCGGACACGTACTGAACCACATTATCACCCACGCTAATCCCGCGAGTAAGAGACTAACCCAGCCGACAACGTCACATGGACGCCGTGAACGTCGATCGTGAACGCCTTGCCCGACCAAGCGGAGAATTGAAACCTCAGCTCCTCGACCGTCACTTCCTTGAAGACGAAGTTATAAGAGCAGTCGCCGATGAGTTCGTTCAGGGCGGAGACGTCGAAGCGGAGGTCCCTGGCGACGGCCCGAGACCGCGCGATCCCGATTGCCACCTCGAGCGCCGGCGGCTCCCGCAGCCACGGCTGGAGGAGGGACAGCAGCCGCCGCCGAATCGCGCCGCCGAAGAACGTCGTCATGGTTGAATTAGAGGTCGCTCAGGAGGCGGACGATGACGGGTTCAAGACTTCATGTGACCATGGCCGGGTAAGCGAGGAGGAGAGTGAGGATTTTCTCGAGAAAGGGAGGGAAAAAAACGCGCTGCCCTAACATTCCCGAGCGGGAAAATTTACAGATAGGCTTCCTGGCTTCCTGGCTTCCTCTGTGATCGCCAAATGGTGGTGGGACCCAACGTCGGAACTGAGCGTTATCTTCTACGCGCTTCGATCCTTAACGACCATGTCCTGCGGATCTTTCTTTCATGTCAGGGTGATCGGTCCCTTTCCGGTCCAGTGGCACCCAGGAATTGGGATCGGTTCCCAATTTTTGGGCTCAAGACCCATTGAAATCAGATAAATCTTTCAAACTTTCTGAATTCACCCCCTCCAAAAAAGATATATAATGGATCGGGTAAATCTTTCCCTCAAACAAATTAGGCCGAAAAAATCTTTTCTCCAAAAAAAATATTGAACTTGTTGCTACTTAAAAACATAGTCAATTTGATTTTGTCCAGTTCCCTCGAGATCAGGAACCAAATCAATACCCTTGAGAGTCAATCACAATTGCTCGATCTAGTCTAATCTGGATAGTTCTCGATTTAGTCAATGTGATATGTTCATCCCTACTTTTAAAATATATACTTGCTTAATCTGGAACCATATGATCGATAATCAAGGTGCATCTCCATTCGTCGGCCAACTGGATACATGTACTAAAATAAATAGGCCATCTAATTTGATATGAATCAATAAGCCATCTATCATTTTTTAAGGCTCAAATTCATTTCGGTACATAAATTATATTAATGCAATAATTTTCTTTTGTTTGAATAGGTGGATGTATTTCGAATAAGGAAGACTGTATAGTTCAATGGAATGAATGATGGGAAAAATTGTCTATGTTAGTAAACATTTATAAATCTTATTGGCAAAATAATTATATTTGATAAATTTCAACTTTTTTTTATCAAATTAAAGATTCCATTCATTTCTCAAAATAACATTCAAGAGCTACATTAAAAGTTTTCAAGCTTAGAAAATCACAAATAACTGCTAAATAAAGCTAATGTTAGAATACAAATAATAAAGCATAGTCTATAGATAGTAGCACAGTTCCATCTCTCAATAATAAATCTATCACCGTAAACGTTTGGCAATCGATCACTAGATTCAGTGATAAGCATATGCCAAAATCCCAACAAGTTCAACGTTCTCATTACCATCAAATACTTGTAAAGAATTCTCAAATCTAGACCTAAATCTAAATCAAGACAATAGAACAACTTAATCTTGGTGGGATTATGGAGCCACGTCACGAACATCCTCCTAGATGGATGTGGACTGGATAGATAGCCGAATTGGGCTCCATGTTTACCCAATATCAGTTGCAGAAATTTAATCACACACAAATTTCCAAAACAAATCAGAAGAAAAAAAGAAAAGACAACCAAATCAAAGAAAATTCAAAATCAAAATCTAGA
Source organism: Corymbia calophylla (assembly GCA_014182845.1). NCBI lineage: Eukaryota > Viridiplantae > Streptophyta > Magnoliopsida > Myrtales > Myrtaceae > Corymbia > Corymbia calophylla. The sequence goes on from CM024700.1 coordinate 13,889,594, forward strand.
TATTAAGTAGGCTCTTAGTTTCAAAAATTGATTATGACAACCTAAAAGTTTCGAAAGAGGGAAGAGTTTTTGAGAGATGAGAGAATTTGCCAACTAAAAACGAGAAAAATGAAACCCTAATTAAACAAAAGCTTTTAAATAGGATTGAATCACCTTATAAATGTTTTCAATAATTGCAACCTATCGGCAAGCCGATAACTTTTATAGCAATTATCAAAATTTACTTAATTATTCACAATCATCAACTCTCGCAATAATTTGCTAGCTCTTAATTTAGTATTGTTTTCAGGTTATCTATTTTCATATGAAATTACCAAACATAATTTGACAAAATACCATACTTTTTTAAATGAAATTACAAGTTAAGTTTATGTTATCAATTCTTATTTGATTTGTGACATTAATGAATTAACTCACTCAAAATATTATTCACTTTAATTCGTCCAAAACCGAGTTTCATGGCTTTGTCTTTTGACATATAGGTGGACACTTTCCTAAGAGATAACTCATTTTAATAGTGCTCTCATTTAAGCAAGAAAGATTATCATTACAACAAAAAAAAAGACATTTTCATGAGTTAATCAACATACATACATACATACATATATCTCAAAAAGGCACTGCCACTATTTGGTGAGTAATTTGATTCATTGCTATCCCCTTTACCATCTTTGAAAATCAAGAGGTGCTCCTTATCCATGTCCCTTGCTGCAGCGATCACTCCCCACCCTCGTCATTACATGATCGATTAAATATTTATTGAACAGATGAAAGCGAGATAGTAAAGATTTTGATAGATGTTTAATGGATCTTCCTAACTTAAATTCTATCTCCTCATCAATAATAACCATGGAATAAATGTATTAAAAATCAAGAAATATATAGTTCAAGTGCAATTAAATATATAACTTTTGTCAACTTCATTAGTATTTTCATGACACATGACGTCGGTGTGGTGTCAAATGAATGCCGAGTCAAACAAAGGCAAAAAAAAAAACGAAAAGAAAAAAAGTAGAAGTTAGGGGGAGAGAGAGGAGAGAGAGAGGAGAGGTGGGATTGGGAGGGGGAGGGGGAGGAGAGTGTGTCGTCGCCCCGCTTTTACCACCGAGCGCTATCGACATCGTCAAGGCCTTGGTGAAGGCCAACGACCCTCCTGCCATGATGATGGTGAATAAGTATAGGAAACATCTACAAGTTCTTTGAAATTTATGATTCTCTCTCTCATTCATGCTCCTCATGCCATGCCCAATACCAAGTACAATCTTGGCTATGAGAGATCTCATATATAGGCAATAGGCCTATTGTAGGGTATCCAACTAGGCTGCGTTTCTTATTTTAATGTGTCGGTACCTATACATCTCACATTCCTCATTGAAATGTGTACATTTTTTTTCCTTACCAATCAAAGAATACAAGAGACAAGCGGGGTTTTCTATTCCAGGACAGATCTTTCATCTGTTGCTCCCTTGAGCTTTTTAATGACTTGTTCATGTCTATCATCGGGAAAATGAGTAAATACAATCCCCATCACGAGAGATCTCATATACAGTGTGTGCAACTTCCCTGCTTGTCTCGTGCAAATTCGAAGAAGAGAAGAGAAGAGAACACTAATTTGATTTCTTCGATTGAGGTCTTGACCTATTCCACATTCTGGACACGATCAAGAACCGTGTCGTCTCCACGGAAGCCTCAACCTCAAGTACCATTTGGATATTACCCTTGAAAATTCGGCATTTGAGAATGAGAATATGACCGCACAAAACAGGATATAGCTGCAATATTCAAATGCAGCTCACGTGCGCGCGAGCACAGAGAGAGAGAGAGGGGGCCAAGTGGCATCGCTTCAATTGAAAATTTTCCACAGCTTAAACGTGCCAGAAAACAAATCTTTTGACTTTTAACGTAACCCGTGACAAAATTTGAGAGAAACTCCTCCCTTAATATATCGAGTAAGCTTTTCACGACGCATGCGCATTTGGTGACACATTGGCACTGCCTATCTTTAGAAAATATATAAAATAAAATAATCACACATCAGCATTTTTTGTCAGTAAAAATTGACGAAGCTAATAGAAGTAGCTTATTGAACTTCTTTAACGATCATGAGGACTTGATTGGAAAGCCTTGGAATTCGATTACATTTTTGCAATAAACTTTAAGGTGCCTGCCGCACTTATCCCAACTACTTTTGCGGGTAAATATTAAGGGCAAGTTCTTTTTTGGATTCGCATTCACATGGTTTGAATTTATCATGGTCGTTGATCACATAAACCCCATATTTAAATCCTACGCGAACAATATCTACGATTTATCTGGGCCCATAGATCGATATCCATGTGAGGCTTACTTGATGTCAAGGGAGGACTTTATCTTTTAACTTTGTCCTGGGTATGTTAAAGTAGAAATATTCTATTGATAACATTATCTGTTTAAGAAGTACCCTCACGACACTTCATCGTTCAACTCTAAATAATTAATAATTCTTCTTTGGTTGTCCAAACGTTGAATGCGCATGCAACTTGTTTCCTTTTCACGCAAAACACCCTTTGAGATCATGAAATTTATACTCTTAAATGATTTACTCAACATGGTAAAAAACCCATGTCTTGATTTCACCAACCTCAGTTCCAAAAAACCAAATTATACCAACGCCATAATACTTCAAGTTCATCAACGTCCTTATAAGAATCCAAAGTCGCTTTTGCCTGGCAATTCGCCCTTCACACTCGCGGTTTATCCAGGTCATAGATCGATCCGTGCAGGACTTACACGATATCAAGAGATGACTTTCTCTTTAACATTCGTCTCGAGCATGTTAAAGTCGAAATATTCTATTAAAAACATCATCAGTTAAAAGAAGTACTCCCACGACATTTCATCGTCCAACTCTAAATAATTAATTAATCTTTCTAGTTTTCGAAATATTTAATGCGATCACGGTGTTTATACTCCTAAACGATTAGTCAACATGGTAAAAAGACCCATGTCCTGATTTCACCAACCCTTGTGCAAAAAAACCAAATTAGACCAACAGCATCTCCCGTTATATTTAGACTCTAAGTTTATCAACGTTGGTATGCCAATCCAAAGTCTCTTTTTCCTTGCAATTCGCCGTTCACGCACGAAGATTGACCGAGTCAATAACGTCAAAACTTTCCACAGCCCGAGAAGAAAAATTCTCCTGCCACGAGCTATTCTTCCGTTCTTGCCAGAAAAATTTCCACTGATCATTTGTCGGAAAGAATGGCAAGATGGTCCGGTCCGCCGCGCGTTTCTCTCCTCCAGCCGTTCTTGAAACAGCTCCCCCCCTTGGACGAGACAGCCGATTATCATTAAAAATTCCAATAAATAAATAAAACCTCCTTCAGTCCGAGGATTAAGGGCGTCGTATTCAAGACTTATCCGGACACGCAAAATCACTTGAATTTTTGAAAAAGAAAAAGGAAAAAGAAAAACCCAAGTCCTAATTAAAGAAAAAAAAAGTCCTGAATTCCTTTCACACCGGATCACCTTCACCTTCATACCAAATTTTTTTTTTAATTTAAAAAACGAAGGAGAGGAAATCAGATCACTAAAAACCGATTTTAAAGAGCAGAAATTGATTCCTCTTCTTCACATTTTCTTCCCTCCTCTTCATTTCGTGCGAGATTGGCTGCTTCCATGGTAAAAGCCATTGATGCTGCAGGAGATCGTCTGCGTTTTGCATGAGGATTGTAGATGAAGAGCTCGCGAGGCGGCCGCATATTCTCCGACGAGAGGAGCGTGCATGGGCAAGGGTTCGGCCGGCTGAAGACCCCGGACGAGCCCGACAATTACAGCGCCCGGGCCAGCAACTCGTCCACCGCCAGCCCGCGTGATGTCGAGTCCCCGACCGTCGCCGACTCCTCCCCCACGGACGTGGCCACATCGCCGTTCAACAAGTCCCCGTGGTCGTGCCACGTGGCTCCGCCGGTGGACGAGAGCTTCGACTACTCGCCGAACGTCCTCATGGGGTCTCTGGTCCGCGAGGAGGGCCACATATACTCGTTGGCCGCGTCCGGGGACTTGCTGTACACCGGCTCCGATAGCAAGAACATCAGGGTTTGGAAGAACCAGAGAGAGTTCTCGGGTTTCAAGTCAAACAGCGGGCTGGTCAAGGCGATCATCATCTCCGGCGATAAGATCTTCACCGGCCACCAGGACGGGAAGATCCGCGTGTGGCGGGCCTCGTTGAAGAACGCAAGCATCCACAAGCGTGTCGGCAATTTGCCGACGTTGAAGGACTACATCAAGTGCTCGTTGAACCCGAGCAAATACGTCGAGGTGCGGCGGCACCGGAATGTGCTTTGGATCAAGCACTTCGACGCAATCTCGTGCCTCAGCTTGAGCGAGGACAAGTTGCTGCTGTACTCTTCTTCTTGGGACAAGACCTTCAAAGTATGGAGAATCTCGGATTTCAAATGCCTCGAGTCGGTCGTCGCCCACGACGATGCAGTGAATGCGATCGTCGCCGGCTTCGATAGCTTGGTCTTCACCGGCTCCGCGGACGGGACCGTCAAAGTGTGGCGGAGGGAGTACCAAGGGAAGGGGACGAAGCACTTCTTCTCGCAAACGTTGCTCAAGCAGGAATACGCCATCACGGCGTTGGCCATAAACGCGGACGCGACCGTCGTGTACAGCGGCTCCTCGGACGGCCTCGTCAACTATTGGGACCGCGAGAAGCATCTCTCCCACAGCGGCGTCTTGAGAGGCCACAAGCTGGCGGTCCTGTGCCTGATCACGGCCGGGAGGTTGGTGCTGAGCGGATCGGCGGACAAGGGGATATGCGTGTGGAGGAGAGACACCGGCGGCGACCACACGTGCTTGTCCGTGCTGACGGGGCACAGCGGGCCAGTCAAGTGCTTGGCCGCGGAGAAGGACCACGACTCCCAGCCCTCCGGCGAGAGGCGGTGGATTGTGTACAGCGGCAGTCTGGACAAGTCGGTGAAGATGTGGCGGGTGTCGGAGGCTGCCCCGCCAATGCAGAGAGTGCAACAACACTACACGTCCGGCGGGACCGCGATGCCGGCCATCTTACCGTACGCTCCGAGCTTCTCCGCACAGGGTAGGATAAGCCAAAAGAGATCATAGGAAGGAAGAAGACAGCAGATTAAAACCAACTTGTTCGTTTGTATATTTGATTGATTGATGCGTCTCAGTGTTGACCCAGAAAAGGAGATTAATCGTAGTTGATGTAATTTGTGACATTTCCATTGTATAATTTCTTTGCATGGTTGGATTGTTTGGATGAACATGAGCGAATGGCCACAAAAATTTGTTCATTTGAGTAGGGGTGAGTTATTTAACTTGAAACCTGCCCGTTTTATTCAGGTTCTATTTGTATTCTTGATTGAACGATTGTAGTAAATCATCATTTCTAATGACCATCATTTATTATAATTCACTTATCACAACTTATATTTAGATGCACAAATATTCTAAAATATTAAATATATAAAAATCTCAGTTATAGATATAGCCAAAATGGAAGGTCAAATAGTGATTTTAGAATGCTACAAGATTATGCGGAGATGTATTTGTTTCAAGTTTCAACTTTAGGTTCCTGATTTGAAACCTACTCATATCCTGAAATCTGGAACAGCTCTAATTCTTATTATTCTGGTTGTCAGTTCTTAATTCTACCCTGAAATCATATTCATCCCTACATTGGAGACTTTCTCGATGGTCAACCATCCCCATTTGACTCATCACCGGGATCCGGCAATGGTGCATGCACCGAAGAACCTAGGAAGGCTGAAAGAAACTTGGTGCGCGCTTGCTTCGTTTAACCAAACACCTTAAATTGCGGTACCTCGCATGATGTTTGGTTTGATTCTAAATTGTGAGAACAGAAGAAGAGAAAATCATCATTGCGCTGGACATTTTGAAGGAACGAGAGAGAGAGAGAGAGAGAGAGAGAGAGAGAGAGTTATGTTTTGACTTTTGGCGCAAAACCATTCCCCTTGTCGGCATTGAATTATCTTCTAATGGCGTGGGCAGATCGATCTCGTGAACGATCAACAGAGAGTCAAAGGGTTTGGCCAGTGGAGGAAGCGATGAAAGAGACATTCCGGTTCATTAAGGTTGACAAACGGGAGTGATTAGAGAGCATAATCCGAAACCTTTTCCTGGAGGTTGGATACGATTAAAAGGAAAAATCTATCTTGTGGACGGCTTTGTCAGGACAGGAAGAAGACATGAACGCTCGTGCTTCGTTATATTATAAAGAAGGAAACAAGTCATTGGACGGACCAAAGGATTTCGTTGCTTTAAACATGAAGATCTGGGAATGGAATTAAGATATGTAAGCTTGTCGGTCGAACTTTGCGGACTCGTCTCGAGAATTTTACGCAGGATGGCGTCGACCTTTTCATATGGGATTTGGTTGTACAGGTTTTAAGTTAGGGTCCGTTTGTTTCGTGGAAAAAAATTTCGGGAAAATATTTTCCTCATTTTTCAACGTTGGGTTAGTTTAGGAAAATGAGAGAATGGAAAATATTTTCCTATTTAGGATAATGATTTTCTCATTGAAATAACCGGGAAAATATTTTCCAAAATATGATTAGATATCAATGTATGAACTTGAAATTCTATGTTTGTGCACAAAAACCCCAACATTGGTTCCCAGCTCTTGGAGTTGAGGATTAGGTCTCCGACCATCAGGCTTGGGATCCCAGTGCTTGGCCTTGGCCTTGCCCATCAAGGCTAGGGCCGAACCCTTGGTGTTCGTACCCAATGCTCCAACGCCTGAATTCGAGTCCATAAAGGCCATGCTCAAGTTCCCGACACTCGAGCTCTAGTTCTAACCCTTAGGCTTTGGCCCTGTTTGGTTCAGCTTTGCCAAGGGGCTTTCAACCCTAAAAGCCCCTTGGCCAAATGCGAACCCGTTTGGTTCAGCTTTGGGAAGACTTTGGGGAGATGCGATTGCATCTCCAAGTGCCCTCAAAGTCCTTTAGCCCAATGCACCTCTAGAGGTGCATTTGGAACTTGCATTTTCGGAATGCAACATGGGTACTGTTCATCTTCTTCGCGTGGCCAAGGGAGCCGACGACTGCCGGCGACCGTCGGCGACCACCGGCGACCGTCGGCGACCACCGGCGATCGCTGGCCAAGGAGGGCGACCGCCGCCCAAGGGGGCGACCGCCGCCCTTGGTCGCGCGCCCAGGGTCGCCGCGGTCGGCCGTCGCTGGTCGAGCGACCCGGCGATCACGCGACCATCGCGGGTCGGGCGACCCAAGCGGTCGCGTGACCACCGCCGTCACCCCTGGGTGAACCCGGGCGACAGCGACTGCTGCCGCCGCTTTGCTCCGGGTCGCGAACCCGGGCGATGGCCGTCACTGGGTCGGGCGACCGAGGCGGTCGCGTGACCACCGCCGTCGCCTGGGGCTAACCCAGGCGACAGCGACAAGCGACCGCCACCCGAGGTCGCCCGACCTCGGCGAGGCCTTTCGGCGGCCGATCTCGGCCGCCGGAGGGTGGCCAGCGGCCAATTTTGGTCACTGGAGGGTGGTTGGCGGCCATGAATTTGAAAACAAAATGTTTACAATTTTTTTAAATAAAAAAATTCGCAAAGTCCTTAGCAAAAATGGGGTACTAACCAAACGGCATTTAGGTCAAAGTTTTTTCACAATGCAAAATTTACCAAACGGTATTTGCATTTCGAAAACCTCTTTAAATAGCAGGTATTTGCATTTTCCCAAACGCATTCTCCCAAAGCCGAACCAAACAGGCCCTTTGTCCATAAAGACCATGCGTAGGTCTTTGGCACTTGGCTTGGGTGTTTGATTAACGAAACGTTTTTTCCTATAAAAATTTAAAAAGAAAAATTAAAAATTTTAATTATTTTTTTTATTTTTCTTTCTGTTTCTTTTCTTCTTCTTTTTTTCTTCTTTCTTTTCTTTTTCCTTTCTCCTTCTTCCTTCTTCCTCCTTCCTTCGCCAATTGCATGCCTTAGCGATGGTTGGTAGCCTAGCAATTAGCCATGACGTGGGCCAGTGAGCTTGAGGCTTGGCCAATCCAAGTGAACTAGTGCTTGACCAAGGCTAGTGAGCTTGGGTTCTACTGAGGCCAGTGAGCTCACGCCTTGCCCAATCCCAATGGGCTTAAGCTCACTTGTGGTAATCATTGAGGCCCATTATAGGGAGAAGGATAAAAAAAAAGAAAAAAAAGGAAAAAAATATTTTTTATGGCTTTAGATAAAGTCACAAGATTAATAAAGGAAAACTAGCAATTTTCTTGAAATATGATTTTTGGAAAACTACTTTCTTTGATCATAAAGTTTTCCTCCAAATAAAAGCACCATTAGTTGTAGTTTTGGTGTTGACTCCTTGTTAGGTATCGACCATGGGCAACCTACTAACCTCATGATTTGCCTAATTCATATTAAAGTATACTCAAGTTGGTTCATACAAGTGGTCCATTAAAGTACAGTATTGCCTGACTTAATTGTATACAGAAGTCTCATGAAATACCTACTAACCTCATGATTTGCCTAATTCATATTATTCAAAGTATACTCAAATTGATTCGTAACGTGGTCTATTAAAGTACAGTACAAGTGGACAGGTGACGAAGTATGACCAAAGACATGTCCAAGCTAAGCTGGCGGTACAACCGAAGTCTTTGATACCGATGATTCTCACTTTCGTTTATCTCCGTTTGTCTTGTTCTCTTCCGTGTGACTGAAGGACAGGACAATACTTAAAAAGAGCAACATCCCCTCCAGAATTCACTATTGTAACATATGCACATTTTGAGAACCTCCCCATGACCACTTTGCCTCAGTGAAGAAAAACTGCAACAGAGAGAGAGAGAGAGAGAGAGGCCTTATATTACATTTCTTCATTCATAAAATAAAACCCTAATCCAACAGCCAATGCTGCCATGGCCCAAAGAAAGAAGAAGAAAGAAACAGCCTATGCTTCCCATTTCCAAAACATCTCTATCAGAGGGAGACACCGCTGGCAACTCTGTAAGGTGCCGCCCAATATCTTCAGTCATCTATGAAACTGTACCGAGCCTGCTCCTGTGTGCTCAACAGAATATTCTTAGCAGCCCAACCCATTGATGCGATTTGGCTGCTCACCGTGCAAACACTTCTTTCAGCATGCTGCTTGCTATCCTCAGCCAGTCTAAACCACTCCTTAAAACCTGTATCAGATACATCGCTGGCCACTAAAATCTGCTCCCATCGATTCTTATTCAGAATTAGGGCCTTGCGTATGTAACATGCCTTCATTCATCATGAAAGACAAAAGATAATTATAATCTCATAGGTAAAAGGAATGGTACAGATTGACTTCGACAAGCTCCAGCATATGTTGACTTAGAATGGTAAAAAAGATGCCATTGAAAAACATAGGATGATGAGATATACTGCAATTACCTGCAACAGACCCATGATAACATCTGAAGTGCCAGCTCCTTCTCTTAGACAAAGCAGGATATTTCGCTGAATTTCAACAAAATAAGTCAGGAAAGATTCTATAGAGAGTAAACAGAGGAAGTAATTCAACCAACTCTCCATTCAAGTACTCACTTCTGCAGGTCTTGCTAATCCACCAAAGGTCTCCAAGCAGATGAAGTAATAATCTTTGCCATTCACAGATTTCATGGCCATCAATGACAACTTGGGAATCTGAACCTTGGTTCTCAGGCTCCCTATTCTTATGGGCCAAAAGTCTTTGCCTGATAAAAACATAATTTCTTGTTCAAATGCCCAGCTCTTGAAACAGTTCATTTTGTCAAAACGCAATCAAATGCAAACCAATACTCACTTTTTGTATTAAATATGTCGATCCCCTCCTTTTTGCTTACTTCAGCAGGTGAAGGCACGTAACCAAACTCAATCCATGTATTTAAGATGATCTCAAGCCTGTCCTGAATATTTTCCCCAGGAATTTGTGTGAAAGAGGAGAAAGGATGAAGAGAAACAAGGAACCTTTAGTCAGTTAGGTGTAGATCCTAAGGAGGTTTCCCTCCTGCTCATAATACAAAAGAAAAGCGATGGAACCTAGATGTCATGAGGTTTGGGTATAATCATTGCGTATTTTTGAAATACAATCACAGAGAAGTATGTCCCGGCTTGGTACTATTCTTTGTCATCAAATATGTACAGGTCTGAAGGCTATATATTCTTGGTTCCATTCTTTGTCATCAATTATGTACAAGTCTGAAGGCTATATATTCTTTTTTAATGAAAAGTACACTTCCAAAACAAATAAACAGGGGGCCCTGATGAGCTTCTACTTGTTCACTAGGCAGCTAACTTCAAAACATATTCTGAATTAAAAAATGTTCATACACCATGCACCATGATAAAATGAAGAGATAGTGAATCTCACTAATCCAATATAGAGGAGATTGACAACCAAAAAGCAGCTCCTTAAATTAAATATCACTAAATGTCTAGGAATTAGGACCACAGTTCAAATGTGGTGCTCATAAAATGTTGTGGGTGTACTAAGGAATTTTCTTTTTCATTGCCTATGTATGAAATAAAAATCCTAAAAGCTATAGGATGATACTAACCCACCTTAGTTAGAGTTTGCAGGTGGACATACTTGAGTCCCTGATATATTCCAAAAGGTCTAGTGCTGCGAAGATAGGGTATACCACAAAAGGTAAAGCTGCAAGTAATCTAACACATATGAAGGTTAGAACACCAAAAAGCAACTAATATAAACTCCTGGTTTGAGTCTGGCCAAGAAAAAACCCTACCAGTTTGGTTAAAACATTTCCCAAATTAAATCAAATAAGATCATCATATTGGTACAAAAATTAACAGAACACAACTAGTAGAAGCAATTTAAGGATGTTAAGATTCAAATTAGGCTTCGATTGCTGGCAGCCTGAGTATACGGTTAAAACCATATAGTTCAAGCTGCAATAGCCATGACTGTCCCTATCCTATACAAGTTCCATGAGTGTGATATAAAGAGCGCTTTGAAGCACACAATTAACTTCACCAAAGATTTGCATTTATGATGCAAGAAATATGTGAGAAGTTCTTGCAGCAGCACAGCACTGACTTGCAATAAAATAAATAATGGCTCAATCAGTTTGAGCCAAAATATGAACAGAACTTGAGTGACTTATGTACAAAATATTGACCAAAATAGAAGGAAAGGCAGGAAATATGAACCTTTGATTGTTCCTGAATGACATGTTAAGAAGTGCAGCAAGCATAAGGCCAAGATTATCAAAGCACACCACTTGAATCTGAAAGCAAACCAAGAGCAGATCATGACAACTTCTTTTCACAAAAATGCAAGCAATGGCAAAAAGGAATATACTGGAGCCTGACCTGTGCTTTAGCAGAAACTTCACCAAGGTTATCAGCTACAGCAAAGCTCCGATGAACAGCAGACTTTCCAAAGAGAGTGACAACCACAAACCAAAAAACAGTCAAGTCAAAAGTGAAGAAGGCATGCATAAGGCAAGACAGTTAACATAAAAGGCTTTCTCCTCAAGAGTAAGGTTCATGAAGTGGATAAAGTTGGCTAAATCAAGACCACAGATGGATCTCATGGTGACAGATGATTATGCCATGACATACCTAACAAGCATTATAGAGCACAAGAAAGGAACTCAGCAAGTTATATGATGTCCACACATTGTCAAACCAGACATCATTGCAAAGGAATTAGATTAGGTTCAGTTCACATTCCAGTGAGCCAACTGTGATGCTTGTGATACAGATATACACATGACCACTTTATGCAAGGAAAAGCAGGAAGTGAGAAAAAACAGAGAACTAAATATACTAGATCCATGTATCTCATTCAACAACTTTTTCAGCTATCTTTACTTTCTGTGCTACCAGGTCTTCTCATTTCTATTCTAGAGAGTACATGCAAGATTTGGCCCCTGAACCCCATGTTCCAATCTCTCACCTTCTTGACTTGACTTAACTTATGATTAATTTTCCACAAGGCTCTTAAACCCCATGCAGCAGGGAAAGCACTTTTCACACGGACATTTGGCTTAGCATAAAAAACATCATCTAACACACACATAAATAGTTTTACTATATTTTAAAATGAAAACAAAAAACTTGCAGATAGGTGATCGAGGCATCATATTGACAAGATACATTATAGAGGATCCTTTTCATTATCTGGAACATCATAAATGAACTGGGGCAGATTCTTACACCAGTGGCCAAGTAGCATGCAAGGCTGATTTGTTTCGCGATGTTGGCTATGGACGCAAGAAGCAGGAAGTATTGTGGGAATACAGGAGTCAGCAGCTCCACACCAATACTCAAACTGAAGATAACGGATGTCGAGAACCGAACCCTCTTCAAATAAAATAACTCATCATCAAAGATATATCAAGAGATTGAATATTAATGCAATACTGCAATCACAAAATGCAAGACTTCAGCTCTACTTGTCACCATTATATCTAATCACCATAAAGCAGTGAGGTACCAAGTTAACATTAGAACTATGAATAGGAATATGACTATTGACAAGAAGAAGGAAAAAGGTTTTTACTACAATGCAGAGTGGAAGGATGCTAAAACTAAAAGTGAAACCTTCAAGTTGGTATCAAAAGCAGATGCCAGGCTAGCAGTGTAAATGCACCTACTCAGCCGTCCAAGCCCATCTTTCAAGACCCAATTCAATGCAGCAGCCGACGGCAGTGATCGAGAGTATCCAATCCCAATAGCTCGGAACATTGCCTGAAATTCAAACAATCAGTCATCAAATTAACTTCTTAGAAAGCAACATCTTGCAAATGAAACATCGACCTTCTGCTAAATATGCACTATCAATTTGAGCACGTAAAAGCATTGCAAACACATAATCCGTCAGCCGAGCAATGATTTTTAAGGTCCAACGTACAAGGCATCATAATCTAAGAATATAAATAATCAGAGTCAAAAAATCCACCAGGCTAGTGTTTTTCACACATCTTCAAAACGAAAATTGAAAAAAGCTTCCGGATTACCTGAGTAGCAAGAACCTGAAGAGCAGAGCTGAAGACACGGTGCAAGAGCTTCCATTTCACGTAGTCCATGTAACTCGCACTCACTTGCTTCGGAATGAAGAAATCCCTCACAAGCACCCTACAGGCTCTCCCCAGTTTCCGCACCCCACCATCGAAATCTAGACCAAGCGACGCTGCCCCACCGTCGACACTCACCAGCCGCAGGCAATCCCCATCCCAAACGTACCTCGACACCTTACCGGACTTCCTAATCACCACGGGAAGCTTCGCCGCCGCGGCCGGAGACGTGGGTCGGAAGCCTCCTTCGCGGAGCTCATCTTCCTCTGGGTCGGAGTGAAGGGGAGTCCTCAGGGAGCTGACGACGACTCTGGGTTTTCTCGAAATGGGTGTTCGGGGTTCATGGAGCTGGCGAGGAAGACGGAGGTGGCATGGATTGGGCGTGGTGTAGAGAGTGGATTGCATGAGAGAATCGAATGGTTGTCGTTCACAGAGGACGGAAGGAAATTTGCTGGAGATGAAACGAGCTTGAAGTGGGGAAGTTTGTGACGGCGGGCGGCGGCGGCGGAGGCGGCTGCTCCGACCGCTTCGCTTCGCTACGAACGTGCACAGAGAGAGAGAGACCGGAATCACTCGAACTGGCACTCTCTTTCGTTTTATGTGTGTTTTCCATCGCAGGTTGCAGGACTCGACGGTGGAGGTTTTGGAAAGGTGGTCAAAACCCTGGTCTCTCGCGTACTAATCTTGCTCAAAATGATAATAAAAAGAGTTAATAGGACCAAAAATATAAAATTGATACATCTAAATAAATTATTTCGAATTAATTTTTTAATTGTTAAAATTAATATATTTATAATAAATTTATCTTCTATTAATTTTTTTTTTAACTTTTATCGTTAAATTACTAAATTAGATGATATATAACAAATGACGAATGTATTAATTTAATATTTACTTTCCATCTTGTCATAGATATATTAATTTGTGATATTTATTAATTTAATGGAAACTAATATAGAATAAATTTGTCACGGATATATCGACTTGGGATTTTTTATGGTAAAAAATTAATTTAGAGCAAATTTTTTATAGATGTATTGATTTGGAGTTTTTTGTGATATTAATTCTAATGAAAAATAATACTACAAATCACTATATAAATGCTTTTCTGTAATTATGTTACCTGAATATGACTTTGCTATCTTGTTCACAATACAAAAATTAACACAATGATTAATTAGCTGATCTAATTTTATATTAGAAAGACCACTTTGTGAATTAACACTACTACTATGTTGTTACAATCACTGTATTATCAAAATATTTGAATTATATAAGTGCACCATCAGCACCAGCAGACAAACAAGATGGTGTCTATTCCAAGTTCTGTTCTGCTACCGTTGCTGCCCCAGCGCAGCATCCCCTGTCCATCCTCACTTTCTCAAGGCTGTGTGAAACTTCAAACATCGAACTTCCGAATTTTATGTTTACCAAGCACTTCACGGGCTACCAGTTTGTGGATTAAGGTCTTATGCAGTCAGCTGGTTGCTACGTTCGACCTTGTGAAATCGTGTTCGCTTGAATGCATCGAGTCAGCAACTGCCAGGAAGCTTCATCCTGAACATTTCGAGCATCTGAATGCCATGATCAAGACCCCGACAGATTGGAATTGATGCGCTGTGTGAGATCAAGCATCGGGGTGAAAAGAAGTCCGTACATTTTCTTTTGTTCGTGAAAGTGTTCCGTTAAATGGAGAGACAAAAATATCTTGGCCAAGCTTCAGTATCAAGAAACACACCTTACTCTGTTTTGGTGGTGCTGCAGTCCAGGGCTCAATGTATAGGATGACTTGACGGGCGTTTACTAGCAGTTACCTTTTATTAGGCATCCAATTTTCGGGCGATATACTGGATGTTCATCATACTGAGAACCATATCGGGCGATTTGGCAACTCGTGCCACATAACTTCAATCTGGCATAGTCCTTGTCCTGCACATTGACCTGCAGTGCAGTTAAATCTGTACTGCCTTTCACCTTCTGCATTTGGCATTGAGCACCATAAACTATTGATGCACCAACCCCATATCCTTCCAGGGAGATCACTGCATGATTACGTTTCGAATCAATCCAGATACAAATGACATCCCAATGATTTTTAGGAGAACTTCAAACGGAACGTCTCTTCCAATTTGGCCGAGCCATTGCTCTCAGTCGTACACACACTTTGTCATCTTTCACCAATCCGACTTCAAGTCTCTGCAGCAAACTGGCCAATGTCCATTGTAACCTGCAGGTCGAATCAAAGAAGTCCCTTATCAACCCCTTTTGCAGTTGTATGCCTTTCTTTGGTCGGCTGTTGCACCAGCTTGATATGATAAAGTGAGTGATCTGAAAGAAAGTTCTATCATCATGATTTTGCGCACTACTAGCCAATAGGCCCCGTAAGGACCTAAACTGGCCAAACATGGCATAGGACATTCCCAGAAGTGTGGATGTGATTACTCTTGCTCTGTCCAAGAAAATCTTCATAATGGGACAGTGAAGCAATCGGTACAGACCTAGTCTTGAAGCGATTGAACATTTGTCAATACTCATTAGACATAGACATTCCCAGAAGCGTCGATGCAAACATTCTTGCTCAGTCCAGGAAAAACTTCAAAATGGGACAGTGAAGCACTCTGCGCAGACCTAGTCTTTTAGAGATTGAAAATTGTTATACTCATTAGACATCGTGCCTTACATTTGGACGGTAAGCCCGTTCTCACTGAACAGATGCGACTTTGTTTAATTATAGGTCAGCAGCGTTTGTTTTCCGATATGTTGCCTACTGCCTTCTTGACTTGTGTACCCGTTAGGAAGAGAAAGGATTTACCTAGGTCAAGCATGAGATCGAGGTTATCAGGATCCAAAGCAGTGCCAGAATGCATATTTTAGGTTCAGAATTAGGATTTCTGCCATAAATCAATCCTGAGACTTCATGTGCTAATGTCCATCTTCGAAAACAATGGAGCTTTCACACTTTCCACTCAATCAATCCGGTCCCTCTGTCTTCTCCCATTAACCAAATGATCAAGACGGGAATTCAATCCACATTGTATATTTCTGAAAATGGATGCATCATAAGCCTACAACAATGAAAAGTAAACCAGAATTGTACTTTTTGTAGACAACTTCCTTGCCTTTGAATCTCTAGTATTACATTCGTTAAAATTCTATGTACCTAGATTTGTGGACAAAAACTGCACAAAGAATTATTCTCCAACTACCAGAACATCCAAGACATCATCGTTTTTAGGATGTTGAACCCACTGCACAAAAATCAAGTCTTCACAACAAAGTATCTAGGATTCTTTTGTATTTTGAGGCCCAGTGGAAGAGCTCTTGCGATTGTTTCGCTGCATGCATTCCTCTCTCCAAGGACAAACTCGAGCATGCATCGATTGCCTACTCTCAAATTGTTTGCCTTCCTAAACTCAGTCCACCCAGAGGACAGGCAGAACCGGCCTTTCCTTTCATTAATCTGCACAGGCCACGTCCTCCCATTTTGATCCCGCACAATCATCTTCTCATTGGGATTTAGCTTTATATGATTTCTCTTTAGGAATGAACTAGGGATATTCTGCATTAAATATGAGCACACAATATGTCAGAATAATTGAAGCGGCTAAATGTTCGATAAAAAAATTCAAGCAGCGAAATGTTCAATCACATGTGTAGAGTATGACTACATTATGTTGTGTTATATTAATTAGATTTCCCAAGTAATCGCTTGTCTCCCTCTCTAAGTGATGATGGATCCATTGCGAACACCACTTCCAACCTGTCAAAACTATTTAATGCTGCTGAAATGCCTCACAAGCGAAGCAGACTCTGTTAAACTTATCAATTCGCTGCACAAATCTAAGGAAACTATTGCTCTGAGTGATTTGGCATGTTTATACTTGTTCAAGGTCATTTAAACCCAAATTACCTCAAAGCTTTCGAAGCTCCTAATAGTTTTTCATGCATCGCCCGTTATACTACTATCAACAATCAAGTAATATACAAAAACTTTTAAGACGGTTTTATATGGGATCTGACTCCAAGATTAGCTACTTAGGGTCCTGAGATTATTCTACAATCGAGGAATGTAGAGAAACAGGAACGATATTACTGAAATTATGGAGCACTGAAAATTAAATAAGTCTAATGTAAAGGACTAACCAAGACTTTCAGTGAATATATGGAGATGCGTGACACAAAGTGCGGATTCTTTGGCATGGCACATGTCTCCACGGAGCACTTGCTAACAGATTCTCCGATGAGCTCTCGTTTCGCTTTGAACCGCGAATCTCCATGCGAAACTGTGGAAAGTAGAGCATGTGAAGGACAGGAGGCAACACAAACTTGCCAGAAAAAAGAGGCACCAAGAAAGTACCATGATTTTCCATTTGATTGATATTTAAGTCCAAGAACTTCCGCTTACAAGCCTGAACGGGCTGCCTCTGGTTCTGTTCTGCCTCCTTTTCTTCATCTTCCTGCTCTTCCGTCTTCACTACAGCTAATGGTCTATCGACTCTGTTAGTTATTTCTTTCCTGCACCCATTCTTACCAAATACTTTGACGAGGAACACCGAGTCTCTATAGTATCTGAAAATGAGAAAATCAGCAAAATCTAGAGAATGATTGATCACAAAGTCCCGCCAACCCCTCTTAATGAACAATTTATCTCCAACTTCTGCTATTCCAATTGGCCATGATCTCCCTGTAGTATTCTTGAGAACCGCCTTTTTTGGCACGACTCCCTCAAAATTCTTGATGAAATCCGGTGGAATAAGCTGTCATGAAAAATTGAATTTTATATTTGAAATTAACACATAATAAAAGCAAAACCATATAAAAAAGATCAGAACCCAGGTAAGAACCTCATCATCAGTGGGAGCACACAATGTAGTATTCTATTCTCAGATTTTCTTGCTAGTCCTGTTTATGAATGCCAGTTCATAATTATGAACTGCTTTGAAATTCATCCAATACCGGATACCGCACAAAAGAATGTCCATGGGACATGTTCTTAGGCAATTGTTTAATCTAGAATATTTCTTCCCCCCCAGATTCACTCAAAAGGCATAATCCCTCCCCACTTGATAAGGCGATCAGGAAAACTGTTCACATGCAATCCACTAGGTCTCAACAAGATAAGTGGATCATCACGATCCAGTTCAAAGGCAAGCCAAAAGAGCACACTAGGGTTTCATCAAGCCAGTAATATTGCATCCATGAACTGTGATCACATAAGCTTTCTCTAGCACTCAAGAAAACGCAAAAAAGTTACAGAAAGCCTGCGTTCGTGAACAAACGTGCACGTGCATGTGCATGCACAGAGAGAGAGAGAGAGAGAGAGAGAGAGAGAGGACCAGTTGGTGAGAACTGAAGGAGGGGAGATAGACTTTGAAGAACTCGAGAGGCTCCTCGGAGGAAGATTTCTTCGCCGGACGACGGCCGCCCATTGCTGTCCTGCCTCGCGGAGGTGGCTTCAATGGCGGTCGCCGCTGGGAAACAGCAGATCTTGGTCTTCTTGGGTTGAGGTGACGAAGGGAGATAGACGAAGGGAGATAGACGAAGGAAGCTGAAACGTCTGAGGAAGATCCGTGGGTTATTCACCAAAACCAGCAGAAAAAGAAGAAAGAATCCCAAGATTTCCCTATCCTATTCAATGCCATATCAGACCTTTTCTGCTTTCCTTTTCTGGTGCCAAAAAACCCACAAGAGAGGATCCTTTATCATGTGATGAACAGCCTATGGCAAGTGATTTAACGCCTTTTGATTAACGTAATGGGAGTTTTATAGTATGCAATTACTGGCGGTAGTTCTGATATAAATCCGGATTTAATTAAGGAGGTGTAAATTGTTTAGAAGTGTACTCAAATAAAAAAAAAGTAAATTCTCTATTACATATATTTTTGGCGCGAGGCCGTATCACTTATCATGTTCGAGTATGAATTACTGAAATTTAGTTCTCAAGGTCACTTTAACATATTTTATTTTGAATTCAAGTATATGAAAAAATTATGAAAGAGTTTAATAATACAAGGATACCTATTAAAGCTTATGAACTTTTCTATTATATTTTGTTCGCGTTGCACCACGTGTCAGATTGATTGAGAGCTTTACCTGGTAATTCAGTTCTTTTACATGTCTTATTTTGATTCAAGATTCTGAAGAGATTTTGAACAACTTTAAAAATGTAGGGCTACCTATTATAATATAATAACACTAATATGAGCAATAATAGATTTAAAAGGTCAATATCATATTTGACTTATACTTCAAAAAATTACTATCACAAGATCAACAATAAAAAAAAGGATATCCATCACGAACAAATTATTTAAAATGCTCTACGAATAAATTTAAGTAATAAGACCGCCCATCATCACAATATTGAAGGGCAAATCTATATGTTTAGAGAATTCTATACAATAAGTGATGATTCTTATGAATGAGAGTTGTATCGATACTCATTATGAAATAATTTTGCCGCATTTCATAAGTAAATATATTAACAAATTGATGGAAAATTTAACAGACTGATAATCTATATCTGACGAATAAGTTATACAAATATGTAATAAATTTGTGCCAAATAAGATTGCTCATGAAGAGTTGAATAATGTAGAGGTATCTATCATGACATGGCAGTCTATGTTTGACAAATAAATAAAAATCAAAAGATTAACAAAAATTATCCATCATCATATAAAAAATTATATTACACGCTAAAAGTTAAATGAAAAAAGACATGATCCCCTCGCTTGTTTTCATGAATTGGCCCAGTATATCACTTCAATTTTAGAGTATGTTTTTCATTTGTGGCAATAGCACCCACATGAGTGCCACAGTCATAGCATCCGCTCCTGCTATTATCACATTCTATTCCCAAGAAACAACGGGATCAACTCATGTGCTTTAATATCAAAGGGTGGAAGATGTCAGATGATGGTGATATGGATTCGACCGATATGATTTTGGTATGTCATGTTTCCTTTTCAATAGATTTAAACACGGCATCCGTAAATGAACTTAAATCGAACTAATTTTGCATGATCAAATTTTCACATAGATTGCATCTTAAAAATGTACTTACTGCTTCAGCTCTTTGTGCCATTTTCTTTCTGCTTTGGATATTTTATCATTTTGAAGTTAGTTGATCTCTGATTAATCTCCTCTGTCCAGTGGAATAGAACTCATGACGATAATCATAAATTAGAACTATCTTTCAACAGCAGACGATAGTTCGTTTCTCTGTGCTAAGATGGAGACAGACATAAGCTATACAAAAAGATGCATACTTTGGCTGTTATATATTTTCTCAAGCCGAGTGATTCATTATTTTGAAGAACCATTCGGGGACAAAACGAAGGAAGTATTTTACGGGACGCTACAGCATACGATCTGCTGGATGAGGGCGAAATGTAATAACCTATTGCTGGTCTCTCCAGGATTCCAGATGAGAACAACGTATGACATGAGTACCAGATAAGTGAACAAAGCAATGCTAGGTAGGAAAAACTTTAGGTGCTCCCAGAGTAAGCTTTTGGTTTGCAGTATTGTTTTTTCCTGAATCTGATGGTCGTGACTGCTCTTGGAGCACAGAAAACATCTATCCCAAAGTGCATCTGGTTTTTGCTCTAGAAAAACATACCGAAACTTGCTTTTTTCTGCCAGATACTACAACTGGATTATTACATGATGTTTAGACTTCTATTGGAAGTGAAACAAAGAATACAGGCTGCTTGTTTAGAGACCCATTTTTGCAATTCGGTATATCTTAGCTTACTAACAGTAGCCGGTGTTAGTATCTCTTCGTCAGTCTGTCTCTCAATTTACAAATTCCAGCGGAGTTTCTTACGGCAACTAAATATCTACACTGATCAGATCGAAATTAATGATGCTCTAAATCCCGGAAGTAGATAGGTCAGACAAGTTTAAATGTTTCTCTATTACCGGCCAACAATTGCAGATTCTTGATATGATCAAACTGTATTTGGAAAAGAACATGTGAACATAAAATTAGTTTATTATCACTGAAGTGGATTTTGTTAAAAATACTATATTTCTGCTGCTTATGGATAAATTGACTCCAGCAAGTTTGCATTTATGGACATGCTTACGGTTTTCAAGTATTGACGGGGAAGAAGCACTACTGAATGCATTAACATGACTTCAGATCAACTTTTACACCCACAGCTGTAGCTTGAAAACATAATAAGTTAGAATTACTCACCCAACAAGTCACCTTAATAACTGTATCTGAATCGAAATCTGAAAACTTTACACCCTCGATGACGTTCAGCATCAAATCCTTGCTCTTGATCACCTCCAGGGTGGGACAACCTCTTCCTTCAATGCTCCTTTAGCCTCCCCTGAGCCAAAACATCCAACTCTTTTGCAGTCTCATTCATCGATTGTTCATAGCCACCTAACTCCAACCAGCTGAGAAGACGACCCCAAAAACATCTAGAAACCTCCTGATTGACCTTTTGCAACTCTTTGTGCTGGTGCCATCGCAAAAGCTCGTATGTGCTTCAATGAGTCAAGCCAGTGGTTGACAGGAGCTCAATCATTGCAATCTTGCAGATTTCTTGCCAGTATTCCCTGTAATGAGAGAAGCTGAACATGGCACTGTTGTAGGCCATGAGCCTTGTGGCGGTGATAATCAGTCGATCAGCAAAGGCCTTGTCGTGGACAGTGAAACACTCCTTAGCCACTGTCCAGCTCTTCATGACGCTTGCTTGATGAGAGCCTAATCTTATGGCAAAAGTTGGCCCATACTGTCGGCCATGGAACCCAACTTTTTGTGCATCAGGTCCTTGCTGCTGAACAGAGGAAGGTGGCCAATAATAGGTCAACTGCTTTCAGGTGCATTGCAGCAGTCTTTGGACTTGTGTGATCGGTAGAAGGAGATGGGCAATAGCAGGGCCATGGTTGAGATCCAAATTGTCAGCAATCAAACCAGAACTGGCATGATGAATTATCCTGAAGTATAGCAGGACAGAATTTATCAGGAAGATTTTCCTTATAAGAGCTCCTTTGCTGCTTTCTGGCAGTTTATAGGGGAAAAATCGAGTGTTTGGAATTTTAAGTCCAATGGACTTATATTCTAAATGAAGTGCTTTGTCTTGTCCTTTAGTATTCTGAAATTAAGTATCAACGTTTAAATATTGGACACTAAATTGGAAAATAGTCATACTTTAGGGAGCATATATACAGAGGAGGTGGCATGTTCCCATTATCTTGTCATCATCTCATGTCATCGATCATTAAGCCTTGGATTTGCCCCCTGTGGCAATCAAACACCAATAAATAAAACGGAAAACACCAGGGACCAATGGACTTCTGTACCTTTTGCTTCCTTTTGTTGCACGAGCACAGCATATCCTATTCATCTTCACTTTCTCTGGGCTGCATCAAACTTCAAATGTCAAACTTCCGAAGTTAATGTCTTTCATTTACCAAGAACTTCATGGGCTAGAAATTTGTGAATTCCGGCATTATACAGCCAACCTGTCACGATGTTCAATCTCATAAAATCATATCTGCTTGACTACATTGAGTCAGCAACTGTGCAAGAAGCTTCATTCGGAGACATTTCAAGCATCTCAATCCAGTGATCAAGACCTCAACAGACTGAATTCGCCATGCTATACGAAACCAAGTCTTGTGATAAAAACAAGTCTGTGCATCTTCTTTCGTTCATGAAATGTTCCATTATAAGGAGAGAAAACTTATGATGGCCAAGATTTAGTATCAAGATCAGCAGAATTCAGAAGCACCTAATGTTGTTTTGGTGGTGGAGCAGTACAGTGCTCAATAGACTACACTATCAAGTAGTAATATTTACCTTTTTTTGGGGATCCAATTTTTGGGGTATACCCTGTGTCCTTGTCCGGCACATTGATGTGCAATGCAATTTAATCTGTACTACCATTCATTTGTACTGTTACTGAGCAGGATAAACAATTGATGCACCACCCCTATATCCTTCCAAAGAGAACACTCACATGGTTACGTCTCAAATCATTCCAGATACAAACAACCTCCCAATAAGCTTTTAGAAGAACTTCAAATGAAGCTGTGTTCAAATTTGGCCAAGCCATTGCTCTCGATTGTACACATACATCGTCATTCTTTTTCCAAGCCAACTTCCAAGTCTCTGCAGCAAACTAGACAACGTCAAGTGCAATCTGCAGGTCAAATTGAAGAGTTCATTATCAGCCTTTTTCATTTTCTATGCCTTTTTTTCATCGTCTGTTGCACAGCTTGATATGATCAAGTGAGTCTTTTGAAAAAAAGTCCTATCGTCACAATTTAGCGCACTTCTTGCTGGTAAGCCCCGTAGGGACTGAAGTCAGCCAAGCATGGCAATCCCAGATAGTTGATGCAAGCATTCTTGCTCTGTCCAAGAAAAACTTCAAAATGGGACAGAGAAGCACTCTGTGCAGACCTTGTCTTGTAGCGATTGAAAATTGGTCAATACTCGCTTGACATCATGCCCTGTATTTTGGCAGAAAGCTCGTCACCATCAAACACATGTAACTTTGTTTAATAATGAGTCAATTGCTGTTGTTTTTGGGCACGTTGCACTGCCTTCTTGACTTGTATTAACATTAGGCAGAGATGGATTTAGCAAGGCCAAGAATAAGATCGAGGTTATCAGGATCTGAAGCAGTGTCAAAATGCATAATTTAGTTTCAGGAGTAGGATTTCTGTAACAAATCAATCCTGAGACTTCATGTGTTAATGTCCATCTTCCAAAAAAGTGATACTTTCACATTTTCTAGTGATTCAGTTCAATTCCTCTGCCTTCTCTTAGCCAACTGCTCAAGTCGAAAGGGCAAATGATCCACGATGTATATTTCTGGAATTTCTATTCATCATAAGCATACAACAATGAGCAGTAAGCCAGAATTGTACTTTCCGTTGTCGACTTCCTTGCCTTTTAATCAAATTCGCAGATGCAGATTTTTTGAGAATACATCAGTAAAATTATTTGTACCCGGGAAAAAGGAACGTATAAATGTCATAAAGGTGCACAGTAGAAATTTAGGTTTCAGAACAGTTCCAGGATTCCTCAAAAACAAATGAAACAACAAATTACAACTAAAAAGCTACTGCAATTTGCCTCTGACATCGAGGCTTTATTTGGAAAATACCTAATATTACACTTGTTAAAAACTCTATGTGCCTAGATCTGAGAAAGTCAAGCTGCACGTTTAATAATTCTTTAACTATAAGAGCATCCGAGACATCATCGTTTTTAGGATGTTGACACCACCACACACAAATCAAGCCTTCATGACGAAGTACTTATGAGTTTTTTGTATTTTGAGGCCCGGTGGAAGAACTCCAACATTCGTCTTACTGCACCTGTTCCCCTCTCCAAGGACAAACTTGAGCACACATCGGTTGCCTACTCTCAAATCGTTCTTCTCCCTAAACTCGGTCCACCCAGAGGTCAGATAGATCCCGACCGTCTTTCCTGACATTAATATGCATGGAACATGTCTTCTTATTTGATCCCGAACAATCACCTCGTTGAGATTTAGCTTTATTTGATTTCTTCTTAGGATTTTACCTGGGATAAGCTATGCATTAATATGAGCAGACAAACTGTAAGGAAAATTAGAGCTGCTATATGTTTAATTACATGTATCAAGTATGACATCATCAGGTTTTGTGAATTATTAATTGGACTTCCCAAGTAATCGCTCATCTCCCTTTCAATGTAATGGAGGACTCATAGCGAGTCAACAACTTTTAGTTAAAACTACTTAGTGCTGCTGAAATGCCTCAGAGAGAAGCAAACTCCATAAACTTATTGATTCACTGCTCAAACATTTTGACCAATTGGATGTGTATGCACACATCCAAAGTATTCAGTAAGAATGGGTACACATCCAATTTGGCTGAGCCATTACTCACCCAAAGTACCTCAAAGCTTTATGAATAAATCACCCATTATACTGCTATCAACAGTCAATTGAATTTACACAGACGTTTAGCACAATTTGTGACATGACTCCAAGCTTAGCAACATAGTGTCCTGAGGTATTCCTATGAGAAACTCAACATCTATTAAAGAAGTATTCCACAATCAAGAATTGGAGACAACAAGGGATGATATTGAAATTACAAAGCACTGAAAATTGAATAAGTCTAATGTGAAAGACCAGCCATGACTTTCAGCGAACATTTGGAGATGCATGAGATAAAGTGCGGATTCTTCATCGTAACCTCATGTCTCCAAGCTGGACTTGCTAACGTTTTCTCCAGTGAACCTTTCTTTCTGTTAGAATTGAGAATCTCTGTGAGAAACTGTAGAAAGGGGAGCATGCAAAGGATAGGAGGCAACGCAATTTCCACAGAAAAAATAGAAACAAGCAAGTACCACGCTTTTCCATTTTTTTGATGTTTAAGTCCGTAAACTTCCGCTTACAAGCCCGAACAGGCCTCCTCTGTTTCTGTTCTGCCTCGTTTACTTCTTCTGCCGGCTCTTCCGTCTTCACAAAAGGTAGTGGTCTATTGACTCTGCGAGTCATTTGTTTCCTGCACCCATTCTTACCAAATACTTTGACGAGGAACACCGAGTCCCTATTGTATCTGAAAATGAGAAAATCAGCAAATTCTAGAGGATGACCGATCACGAAGTCGCGCCAACCACTCTTAATGAACAATCTATTTCCAACTTCTTCTATCCCAATTGGCCATGATCTCCCTGTAGTATCCTTGAGAAAGGCCTTTGTTGGCACGACTCCCCCAAAATGCTTCACAAAATCCGGTGGTATAAGCTGCAATGAAAATTCAATTCCTATACCAAATCAACAGTTAATAGAAAGCAAAAACATATAAAACTCAGAACCCAGGTAAGAGCCTTTTCACCAGGGGGAGCACACGATGTAGTTTTTTATTCTCAGATTTTGTTACTAGTCCAGATTTTGAATACTACAACATAATTATGAACTGCTTCGAAATTCATCAAATCCCAAATGTCGCACAAAAGAATGTCCAAGGGACATGATTATACATTGGCACATATCACATTAAAAGTCTGTGATGTTCATAGGCAATTAGTTAATCTATACTTCACCCCCGCAAATTCACTTGAAAGGTGTGCACAATCTCTCCCACTTGATAAGGCAATCAAAAAACACTTCACATACCATTCACTAGGTTTCAAGAAGATAAGTGGATTATCATAATGTAGTTTAAAGGCAAGCCAAAAGAGCACACTAGGGTTTCATCAAGCTCTTGTAATATTGCATCCATGAACTGAAAACAGATAAGCTTTCTCTAATACTCAAGGAAACATAAGAAAGTTACAGAAAGCCAGCGTTCGTGAACAAACGTGCACGTGCATGTGCATGCATGAGAGAGAGAGAGAGAGAGAGAGAGAGAGAGAGAGAGAGAGAGAGAGACCAGTTGGTGAGAACTGAAGGAGGGGAGATAAACTTTGAAGAACTCGAGAGGCACGTCAGAGGAAGAGGTCTTCGTGGGACTACGGTCGGCCATTGTTCTCCTGCCTTGCCGAGGTGGTTCCAATGGCGGTCGCTGTTGGGAAACAGGAAGATATTGTTCTTGTGTCAAGGTTTCGAATAGAGAAAAAAGAAGGAAACTGAACGCCTAACAAGATCGTGGGTTATCAATAAAAAAAAAAAAGGATTATAGATTATCCTCAGATTTTTCTATCTCATTCAAATTCACATTAGCAGGCGATTAGGCTTTGTTTAACAAAACCGAATGATTTGAAAAATATTTTCCTAAAAATATTTTCTCGTATTATTTACAAAAATAGATGAACTAGAAATTTTTTTTATTGTGCATGGAGATGTTTAAACATAAATTTTTATCGATAAAAATTATTTTTTATTGACCAATTATTTTAAGTAATATAAACAATTATTCTTTGAAAAAATTTTCTACTCACGAAATAAACAAAGCCATAATGACAAAAAATTTGGTTTTATTGTGGAGATGTAAATTGAATTTCTTTTTTACATCATTTACAAGTATACAAATAAATCTGAGTACTACTTTCTTAGTGATTGAATTCTATAAAATGCTCTCCGATTTGAAGTCTAGCTCATATCATTGACATTGCTTTTACATTGGTGAATAGATTAGATTTCGTGTACGAGTAAGTTACGTGTAGATGAATAAATCGGCTTTTGACTAAAAAAAATAAAAAATGTGTAACCTGATCATGAAGTTTTATTAAAGTTAATTTAGAACAACCCATGTGCAGGTGATAATTTTCAAAGGAATTAAACAGGAGAAAGGAAATAATGGTACTTATGTTTTTCTTGGCGCTAGCATAACGGCACCGTTAGATACATTTCCAATGGTGCTGTTGAGGCCACACGTTTTATTGCGTAAAGATGGGCATATCTTTTGATTTATGTAAAGAAACACATCCGAAGAGATAATATCCAAATAATAAAACAAAATTATGAAATTCAAGTGCAACTTTTAAACCTTTAATAGATATTGCTCAATCAGTTAATAACATCATCCAGTATAGTGAGTTCTATTTTCCTAGAGAAAAGAGAATCTAAGAGATGATATTCAAATAATAAGTAATATATGAAGGATTCAACATCAACTTTTGAAACAGTGGATAATTGTTCTTTGGCCAAAATTAAGATTTAGTGGATATTGGTTGAAAGAATTTTTTTAAAAAAAGTGGGAAATTGAATTTTGTCCGAAAAAGTAGTATACTTTGAACTTTCGATGATTTTATAATTTTATCATCGATTAACACATATAAAATAAAGAAATGTTCATCAGCTTCTTTTTAATGCAAGAAGGTAAGAGGTATTTGTCAACGACAAAGCTTAGTTGGTATTTATCTATATATATATGTATTTATATTTGCTAGTGATGATTTAAATTTGCTCTAAAATTATCTATTTCCTTATGTTATTTTTTCTTTCTCGTATTTAAGAAATCTCTTCTAGTGGGATTTAGGTTTATGACACTGATCCAATTTTCAATTCCAAATTTATGAAATCGGTACAACAAGGGTAGGTTACAGAATTTGCACCTAACCACCCATCCACCCATTCACTTAGGAACTAGTTGGAGCATTTTTTTGAAGTTGGAAGAAAATGATTTATTATTTTTAAATGAGCTTAAGTTCCTTCTTACTTTATATTTCTATTTGTTTTGTATTGATGTCTTACTTTGAGTCATTTTGTTGCTCATATTATTTTGTTGTAATTGCTGTTTGTTTTTTGTCAAAAGAATGACACAAAAGAGAAGAAGAAGAAACCAATTTCAAGTAGACCCTAGAATTGAACCAAACAAATAGGGTTTCAAGATAATTAGGATAGATTTTAAGTTCCAAAAATTGGAAACTAACTCTAATATGATAGATTTGAAATTCCAGATCTAAAATTTACTCACCTTGGAACTAGTCATCTTTAGTGGGATTTCCCTCCAAGCCTACCAAGTGTGACTTTCCAATTCTAATTTTTCCAAGAAATCGGTTAAACAAAAGGAAAAGTGGTTTCCGAACAAAAAAAGGAACATATTTGTCCCTACTTATAAAAACTTCTAAATAGATGAGTAGAAAACAGATTACTTCAACAGTAGAAATCCTAGATTCCCATTTTCTTTCATATAAAAGTATGGAATACAAAATTATACATACATACATGCATATGCATTCCTTAGTATCTGAAAGTGTTTATTGTGTTCCTAATTGCAATCCTTAGTAGCCACTTTGGTGGGAACATATGCATTCAAGTTTGATTTGCAAGAGAAAATGGGGCTTGTGGCTTTCTTCACAACAAAGTACTAGTTATAGACAAGATTACATATTCTCCTACTCGCCTCTTTCATAAACTTTCTGATCAAGGCGTGGAATGAGCATAACTTCAAGCGGGCTCGCCTTTATATTCAGCAAGCCAGGGCACTCGGTCATGTCCACGGCTTCGTCTGAGACTGCGCCAATCTCGAAACTTTGCAGCAAGCTAGCCAGCGTCAAGTGCACCGTGTGAAGAGCCAGCGAGGTTCCGGCGCAGGACCTCCTCCCCGCACCAAAGGGGATGAACTCGAAATTCTGACCTCTCAGGTCCACATTCTCATGGGTCGTGAGGAACCTCTCGGGCTCGAACTCGTCTGGATTGGACCATACACGCCCGTCCCTCTGTATTTTCCAGATGTTCAACAGCAAACGCGTACCTAACCGATCACAGAGTGTAAGAGCTTTTGCAGAAAAAATGTGCAAACGCGAAAATTTTACACAGATATTGAGGAATGAAGATACAAGTCAAGCATTTTTTCATGTGACCAGGGAGCATCACAACTTAAGCCTTTTAGCAGGGTTTCTCAAGCATCACAACCGAGAGAAGAATTGCTCCATACAATTCTATAGCAAAACAATTGCAGAAAACTTAAGTTTCATTATAACTCAATATCAATTAATAAAGTAGAGGAAGAGCATAAATTTAAATATTCCACTAAGTGCTGCTCCTCGTTGAAATAAACTCTTGGATGGGAAAATCCTTTCCAAATAAAACTAGGAAACACAATATTCAACTCCAAATAAAAAATGAAACTTATCAAAATCCTAATAAACCTCAAACTCTCATAGAATGATTCCTAAAAAACAACTCTCATTGTTATCTAAATAGTAAATCCTCATCTAGCACCCCCCCAAAAAAAGTCTTCAAAGGTTGTTGCCGCAATTCTCCACCACTATGAAATGAAATTTACTTGACCCAAGCTGATGTTGGAAGACCTTGTTGATTTTGATGGTAAATAGCTGTGGCGACAACCTTCCAATACTCACACAAGGTGTGCCAAGGATCTACTCTTTAGATAACAATTAGAGTTATATTCCTTGTTAAATTAGGAATATCTAAGAGTTTGAGATCCATTATGATTTTATAAGTTTCCATTCATATTTGATAGAATCAAACATTACTTATCCTAGTTTAGGGACTGCCTGGACTGCCCATGGATTCTGGCGGGTGATTTCAATGCCATCCGGGACTCATCAACCGTATGGGGAGCCCTGACATTTGGATCCCCGCCTTTGATGAGTTCAGGGACTGCTTGGACCAGGCTGAGCTGATTGACTTACGGTATGTGGGGTTCCGTTTTACCTGGTCTACTTCCTCTGGTACTCGCAGGAAACAAAGGAAAATTGACCGTGTGCTGGTTAATAATTATTGGTGTATGTCCCATTCTTTCTCAAAAGCCTCATTCTTGGCCCTAGGGATTTCGGACCATACACCAATGGTTGTGAAAGTGCTTCCGCATTCTCCTCGATGGGTTCCTTTTAAATTTTATAACATGTGGATGAGGCATCCGGATTTTTCTATGCTTGTATCGCAGGTCTGGGATACCCAAATTTCAGGCTCCCTGATGTTTAGATTATATGGCCGCCTCAAGCTTTTGAAGGGCCGCCTCAAATGCTTAAATAGAGATACTTATTCGGACATTTCTATGAGAGTTTATGCAGCAAAGAGGATGCTTTCAGCTACCCAAGAAGCCCTCACTCATGACCCTCAAAATAGCCTCTTGGCAGAAGGTGAGCACCTACAAATCAAAGAGTACTATGATCTCAGGTCCCTGGAGGAATCTTTCTTTAGACAAAAGTCTCGTATCAGATGGCTAAAGGAAGGAGACCATAATACCAAGTTTTTTCATCATTCGGTCAATCATCGACACCTTTGTAATCGGATTCTATCTGTCATGGACAGCTCGGGTCAGTTGGTTTCTGAGTAGGTAGAAGTCTAGAGAGTCTTTGTCTCATACTTTCAAGACTTACTTGCCCCGGCCGTTGTGGCTTCGAGACCATCTATCCAGGAGATCAGGGACGTTATACACTCCCCTCTCAAGCTAGACCAGGTCAATTTTCTTTCCCTCCCCTTCAGTCCCTCGGATGTCCGTGATGCTATGTTCTCTATTGCTGGTAACAAAGCCCCTGGGCCAGATGGATATAACGCGGACTTTTTCAAGAAAAACTGGGATAAGGTGGGCTCCTTAGTCACTGAAGCTATTATGGACTTCCTTGTATCAAGTTCGTTACTTAAAGAAGTCAATAATACTATCATTGCCTTGGTACCTAAAGTCCCCAATGCATCATCGGTTTCAGATTATCGTCCTATTGCATGTTGTAATATAATTTACACATGTATTACTAAAATTCTATCTTCTAGAGTTGCTGCCGTTCTTCCTGAACTTATAAGCCAGGCACAAACAACATTCGTAAAAGGAAGACGGATCAGTGATAATATTCTTTTAGCTCAAGAATTGTTCAGTGGGTTTCATACTAAGCCCCACACTCCAAAATGTGCTATCAAAGTGGATTTTAGGAAAGCCTATGACACTTTGGATTGGGACTTCTTAGAGAACTCCCTCCGGGCTTTTGGCTTCCCTGACCATTTCACAAGGCTGATCATGGTATGTGTTCGCTCCCCGAAGTTTTCAATCTCTATTAATGGCGAACTACATGGTTTTTTTTCTAGTGGACGAGGCCTTCGACAAGGAGACCCTATGTCTCCTTATCTCTTCACCCTGGCGATGGAGATCTTCACAGGTATCATTGATGTCCATACCAAGCATCCGGATTTCCGGTATTATTGGCGTTGCAAGGCCACGCAACTATCTCATCTGTTTTTTGCAGATGATGTTCTTATTTTCAGCCAAGCGAGCCTTGCGTCCATATCTTGTATCAAGAACGGGCTCACATTATTTTCCTCATGGAGTGGCCTGACCCCAAATCCCAACAAAAGTGTAGTTTTTATCTCTGGTGGCTCCAACACAGTGAGGGACCAGATCATACAAGCCTTAGGCTTCAATTTGGGCTCGTTTCCAGTTCGTTATTTGGGAGTGCCTATCATCACCTCCCGGCTGAGCAAAGTGGATTGTAATACCTTGATTTGCCACCTTACCGCTAGAGTCCAATCTTGGACACATCGATTCCTCTCGTTTGTGGGCCGGCTCCAACTCATTAAGTCAATTCTACATGCCATCCAAGCTTATTGGGCGTCCATCTTCTGGCTTCCTACGTCAGTAGTTGACAAAATAGAGCAAATATGTAGACAGTTTCTCTGGAAGGGGCCAACCATGGGGCCGGGAGGTGCTAAAGTATCTAGGACTGATGTTTGTCTCCCCACACCTGAATGAGGACTTGGTTTGAGGAGGATCAGGGATGGTAATAAGGCAGCCATGGCCAAACACATATGGCTGCTTTTCACGGACAAAGAATCGTTATGGTGTAAATGGATACACGCTACGTATCTTAAAAGGAAAATTTTTTGGATCTCTCCTACTCCGACTCTTTGTTCTTGGGCTTGGAGGAAGATTCTTGCACTCAGAGATATTTTCCAGCCGTACTTTCGATGGAAGATAGGTGATGGCAAGCATACATCGCTATGGTATGATCCTTGGCTAGAAATTGGCCCTCTTAACTTGCTTTTCTCTAACACCTATATTAATCAGTCAAACCTTCCTCGACAAGCCAAGGTAAAGGATTTATATACTCCAGATGGGCACCAACTTATGCAAGATTTGTTAGGGTGGCAAATTCTGGTTCCTCCACTATCTCAAGGCCAAGACAATTTTATTTGGGTGGAGGAATGCTCAGGTAAATTCTCGATGTCCTCTGCTTGGGCTACTATCCGCTACAAGGCCAACCCGGTGTGCTGGTCTTCTTTTGTCTGGGATAAGGCTCTCGCCCCTAGACACCAATTCCTCCTATGGCTCACCTCCAAAAATCGCCTTCCAACACAGGTACTCCTAATGTCATATGGTAGAATACCTTCTTCGGTATGTGCTTTCTACAAGACAAGACCTGACTCAATCAACCACTTATTTTTTGAATGTGGCGTCCCCAACTCCCTAGCCAACTTTTGGGCCACTAAATGTAATATCCCTTGGATCAATTCTGCTTGGCCGGACAATCTCCTTTGGGTTAGCAATGCTCTCTCTGGTAAGGGGTTCTATTGGGAGATAGCCCGATTCTCTTTTGGAGCGTTATGTTATATCATTTGGAAAACCAGGAATGATATTATCTTCCGTGGCCAAAACCTCTACATTCCATCCTTGAAGTTGCAGCTATTCAAGGCGGTAAAGGATAAGGCGCTGGCCTTCAATAGGGTTGAAGACAACCTTAGGAATAGAAGGATGCAGCGGAGTTGGGGTATAGATCCACGTATTTTTGATGTTATACTGCCCTTGGCCTATATGTAGGTTTGTTTCCTTTGTACTTTTGTACTCTCAGGTGAACGGGATACCCTGTCACTCCAAGGATGTGTTGTCTAGTTGAGTGCCTACTGGTGCCTCGTTTCACAATTGTTGTAAATCTCTGGTCGTTTTATATATATATACTTATCTTACCAAAAAAAGAAAAAAAGAAAAAGAAAAAAAGATACAAGTCAAAATCATAGAAAGTTTGGCAAATGGAAAAGTGGGCCTGCCCTCTTGACTCAATGGAAACACTGAAATTCCAAGATCACATATGAAAGAGTACAAAGACTCATACAGAGACTTTGTCATCCATCGTTGTACAACTCACATCCATCACGGGAACGCCGGTAGTTGTAATTTGAAAACTTAACCAGTTATACAAATTAATGATGATGAGTATAGCTTGTATTAAAGGAGGATTCCACGAGCAGTACATTTAAAACTAATCCAACTCTTTTCCGCAAAATCTTGATAACAGATGCCTGGACTTTTTTTGTTGGTACTGAATCATAATGCCATGTAGCAATGCAGTCCATTCTTGACCCCATGATGAAGATATGGACCTCACGCTTAGTGAACTAGCTCAGTCTATCACATTGATTTTTAGGGTATGTTTTTCATGCCAAAGAGACCATGCTATATATACATGTCCTATGTGCGATTGATTTCTGCTGAAATACAAGGGTTGTTAAAAAATTAAGCCAAATTCATAAATATTGCCAGTGTTGAGACTATCATTTAACTACCGAGTTGCCGTTATCTTGATATCAATATCCCAGAATTGATACTGAAGACTTTTTGGTACCTACATTGAAGAAGAGTCATTATTGTTGCATTTCTTTGGAGAAATCTATTCATATTTCTATATTGTGATAGTCGGTATTTCAAGGTGTAATCTATATCTTTTAAATTCTTAGGAATTTATCTTCTTGGAACACCAATTACATTTTTGAGTTATTTAGTTTTAGAGTTATGTATCAAGCCTATAAAATGCAAGTCTTGTAATTGTTTTTCATAAGGTGAAATAACGCGAATTAAATAAAGAAGCCTATCTCCTTCTTTTCTTTGCATGAGTTGTGAGTGTTATCGATTAGAGTATTTCACCTTCAAAAAAACTTCTATTAAATTGGTATCAGAGCTGGATATGTGACTTTTATTAAAATGGTATCAAAGCTTACGGTTTGTGATCATAGCCTTAATAAATAATCAATTTCCTCTTCAATATTCTTGTCTTACAAAATATAAATATGGTAATTGGGCTGTTAGAATGAAAACTCTACTCGGTGCCTATGGTTCATGGGAGTTTGTCAATACTGTCTATGATGAGCACCTTGAAACAGAAGCAAAGGAATGCATTAAAAAGGTTTGAACGAAAGATTAATATGGCTTATCAATCATCTATCATGCTTTGCATGACTACATGTTTGAAAAAGTTTTGAACGCTACTATTGCTAAGGAGGCATGGGAGATTTTCACAACACATATCAAAGGGAAGCCTTATTTGGAGAAGATTCCAAAATTCCTACCGAAAGTAAAGGTACTAAGGCTTTGTTTGTTTCACTGAAAATGCAGTGTTTCTAGAAAATATTTTCCGATGTTTGGCTAAAACTTGAAAATAAAGTGCTGCTGTTTCGTAAGGAAAATATTTTCCTTAATATATTATTGTTTAATAATTTTATTATTATTATATTTTTAAAATCGATTTTCAATTATATTTATTTTTAAAAAAATCGTATTTTAATATTTTTTTTCATCTCCTTCATTTGGCCAGTCGCTGGCCATGGTGGCGGTGGCCAACAACTAGCGATCGGCTGTAGGCAAGTTGGAGCCTCACTATAGGCCGGTAAGGCTCCAGCTCACCAGATCCTAGCG
Organism: Corymbia calophylla; assembly: GCA_014182845.1. Taxonomy (NCBI): domain Eukaryota; kingdom Viridiplantae; phylum Streptophyta; class Magnoliopsida; order Myrtales; family Myrtaceae; genus Corymbia; species Corymbia calophylla. The sequence goes on from CM024700.1 coordinate 13,924,679, forward strand.
AGGCTAAGCTTGCCCAACACCAGCAACCTGGGCGGGGCTTGAGGTCACTAGAGGTTTGTCGAAACCTCCAGCGACCTCGGGTGAGGCTTGAGCCTTGCCTAGGTCACTGGATTTGGCGAGGCCCGAGCTCACCTGAGGCTAGTCTGACGAGCTTGGACCTCGCCAAATTTGCCAAATCAAGTAGGGCTTAAGCCTTGCTGGAGGTTGTTGGAGATTTGCCGACCTTCGGCAACCGAGCCTCGCCCAGATCGCTAGATTTTGGTGAGGCCCAAGCTCACCGGTGTTAGGCGAGCTCAGCCTCACCTGATTAGGCAAGGTGGAGCCTTGCCACAGGCCGGCGAGGCTTGACCTCACCGGGATTTGGCGAGCTACATTTATGAGTTATTTAGTTTTAGAGTTATCTACCAAGCCTATTAAAATGCAAGTCTTGTTATTGTTTTCATTAAGGTGAAATAAGGTAAATTAAACAATAAAGCCTATCTCTCTCCTTCACTTCTCTTCTTTGCGTGAGTTGTGAGTATTTCACCTTAAAAAATACTCCCATGAAATTAGTATCAGAGCTGCACCTCTGATGTTCAAGAAGGGCCACGTACCTGCAGGAATGCAGAAGCCGGCCGAGAAGGTGCACTCTTCCATGGACCTTTTAAGACCATTCACTGGTGCTGGTGGATACAAACGCATTGCTTCCTTGAAGATGGCTTGGAGGTAGGTCAAGTTCTTAACATCGGACTCTTCCACGGGTCTGCTCCTGCCGACATGGGTGTCCAGCTCCTGTTGTGCCTTCTTCAATGCATGGCGATTGTTCATTAGCAGGGATAGTGCCCAAGTGAGGGCCACCGTCAAATTATCGGTCCCTGCTATTATCATGTTCTACACTCAAGAAAATATGGGATTAATCAAGTGCTTCAACAAGAAAGGGTGAAATATGTCAGATTATGATGGTGATACGGTTGGGATCAAATGTGATTTCGATGTCATATTTCCTATTTAAACCATTTAAACACAGTATTTATAAATGAACTTGTATCAAACTAGATTCACACTCTCCAAATCACCTTACCCCAATTCCAAACTATCCCTACCAACGATGATTATTTAATCAGGTGAACAAACGGTCTCACGTATACTGCCAAAAAAAAAAAAAATCAGAGAAAGATCATTTCTGTTCTTACGGTCTTGGATCCCTGTGCCATTTTCTATCGGTCATTTATTTTCTCCATTGATTCATTCTGGGGAAGAGTCATTCGGGGACTGAAAGGAGGAAACTTTTATACTGCACTACAGGTCATGATCTGGTGGATGAAGGCGCAATGAAAAAGAGTATCGCCCGTCTGTCAGGGATTATAAATGAATACAAAATGTCAACATCAGTACGCTGTTAGTGGACAGAATAATGCGGGGTAGGAAGAACTTTAGGTGCTCCCAATTTAAAACATTTTGTATATTCCAAAGATTAATTTTGATTTCTGTATCAGTGCCAATGGGTCACAATGTTGTCTTTTTCCAAATCCGATGATCGCCATCGCTCCTCGAGCACAAAAAAGATCTGCCTAAGATCATCTGGTATTTGCTCTCGAAAAACGAACTAAAACTGGTTGTTCGCAGATACTGAAACTAGATTACTGCATAATTATTGGATGTTAAGGAAAATAAAAAGAATACAGCCGCTTGTTGAAAGACCCATTTGCAATCGATGGTACATCTTAGTTTACTAATTTAGCAGATCGATCGTAATATATCTTGCATCGCTCTTCCTGCGGAGTTTCTTACAGCAACTGAAAATTTTTCGTTGACCAGATTGGAACTAACGATTCTCTTTCTCCAAAAATGTAGGTAGTTCACACCAAGTTTAAATGTTTCTTGAGTACTGGCCAAGATCTGACGGAAACTCTTGATATGATCAAACTGTATTTATAAAAACATGTGAAAAGGTAATAAGCATGTTATCACTTAATTATAAGTGGATTGTACTGAAAATACTATACTTCTTCTGCTTATGGATGAAATGACTCCCAACAAAATTGCATTCATGACAACGCTAAAGGTTTTCAAGTATTGATGGGGCAGAAGCTTTAGTGAATGCTTTAGCATGACTTCAGATCAACTTTATGCAGACGGTTCTAGATTCCAAACAATATAAGCTAGAATTACTCACCAAACAAGTCGCCTTTATAACTGTATCGGTGTCAAAATCTGGAAAGTTTCCATCTTTGAGGGTGTTAATCATCAAATCCATGAAATCTTGCTCTCTATCGCCTTCGGGGCAGGACAACCTCTTCCTTTTATGCTCTTCTAGCCACCCCTGAGCCAGAACATCCAACTCTTTTGCGGTCTTGTCCATTGATCGTTTATAGCCACCTAAGTCCAACCAGCCAAGAGCTGGGATTGCATCTGACAACACGGGGGCCCGGAACAGATGAAAAAACCTCGTGATCAATCTTTTGCACCTATTTGCTTCGGTGTCGTCACAGTCAGCATTTGAACCACTGTATCTCTTCCCTCCTACCATTTTCACTGATATATTGAGCATCAGGTCTGCTAGCCAAGACTTCATTTCCACCAAGACCCCACTTCTGGGCTTACCCTTTTCGATCCAGGCCTTGAACAAGTCTTTAATCGCCGTCTCAACCTCAAAAACTCGTATATGCTTCAGTGAGTCAAGCCGGTTGTTTGAGAGGAGCTCAGTCATCACAATCTTGCGCATATCTCGCCAGTATTCTCCATAAGGACTGAACCCAAACATGGCACCGTTGTAGCCCATGAGCCTCGTGGCGGTGATCATCGGCCGATCTGCGAAGGCCTTGTCATGGACGGTGAGACACTCCTTAGCTACTTCCCAACTGCTCACAACGATTGCTCGATGAGACCCTAATCTTATGGCAAAAATTGGCCCATACTTTTCGGCCATGGTACCCAACTTTTTGTGAAACAACTCCTTACTGCCAAAGAGAGGAAGGTGGCCGAAAATTGGCCAACCACCTTTGGCTTCAGGCACATCGCGATGGTCTTTGGACTTGTGAGATCGGTAGAGAGAGATGGCCTTCAGCAGTGCCAAGGTTGAGATGAAAATTATCAGCAACTCAATCAGAATTGGCATGATGAATGATTCCTGAAGTATAGCAGGACAGAGTCTATCTGGAAAAATTTCCTTTCAAGAGCTCCTTTGCTGCTTTCCTTGCGGTTTAGTCAGACGGAGTTGCATATATTCTAAATGAAGTGCTCAGGTCCTCTGTCTTTGTTTTTTTTTTTTTTTTTTTTTTTTGGGAAGCTTGAAGCGTGTGGTGATAATTGCTCGCTATTAAATATATCTCCTGTGGCAGGCTGATCATCACTTTCTTCTTTTCCTTTTTTTTCGGTCCTATTTTAATTCTTAGCACACTCAAACTTCTCTGAAACTAAACATCCCAACCCTCGGCCCTCCCTGAGAAGATTTAGAATTAAATTCCTCACCTTCCCCTTCCCCAGCGGCTTTTGCCTAATTCTTTTGATCATGTGCGACAAAATACGGTGAAGTCGGTGGTACTTCACTGTTCAACCTGATGATTCATCTCATATCAGTAGTTTTTCATATGAAAACTTACCAGAAACTGTAGCTGCCTCGGATTGTTTGTTAGTCCTGCAAGTACTCGGTTTTGGTTCTGTTTTGTTCTCTGGTAGTCTCATACGTTCAATTCTGGTAGGAATCTTTCGATTTTTATTTCGAGGGGACATACATCTCGTCCTGTTCAAGGGCATGAAAAAGGATTTCCAAGTTGGGCATTGCTGCCATGAACACACAAAAACGTAGACCATTATGGAAACTAGCTTCGAGCGAACCTGTGCGAAACTATCTGAAACTGCTTCTTCCCCTGAAGAGATCTTTGGTGTGTACTCTGTTTGGCGACTCCTCATTCATATTCACGCTGAAGTACGTTCGACATATCCACCGAAAACAGAGAGCTATATCCTACTCTCTCAGTGTGGAAATGATCTCTCGGACAAGCCGTGCTCTTAGTACATTGCCGGAATAAGAGCAAAAAAAAGCTACTCAGAAATTCTTGATGCCATGAAAATTGGCAAACCAACAAAATACGAATAGAAACGATTATTCAAGTAATTGGCTTCAAGTTTACTGTAATCTTGAGTCTTTGTTTTGTTCCTAATTGCAATCCTCAGTAGCCTCTTAGGTGGAAACACATACATTCATGTTTGATTTTCAAGAGAAAATGGAGCTTGTGGCTCTCATGATAATGTGATAACTATAGTCAAAGATCACAAATTCTTCTGCTCGTCTCTTTCATAAACCTTCTGATCAAGGCGCGGAATGAGCATGACTTCAAGTGGGGTCGCCTTCATGTTCGACAAGCCGGGGCTCTCGGTCATGTCCACAGCTTCATCTGAGACCGTGCTAATCTCGAAACTCTGCAGCAAGCTAGCCAGCACCAAGTGCACCATGTGAAGACCCAGTGTGGTTCCGGCGCAGGACCTCTGCCCTGTGCCGAAGGGGATGAGCTCGAAGTTCTGACCTCTCATGTCCACATTCTCATGTGTCGTGAGGAACCTCTCGGGCTGGAACTCGTCCGGGTTGGACCAGACGCGCTCGTCCCTCTGTATTTTTGCGATGTTGAACAGCAAACGCGTACCTAACCAATGACCGAGTGTAATAGCTCTTGTAGAAAAATTGCTTACACAAGAAAATTTTACAGAGATCTCAGGAATGAAGATGCAAGTCAAAGTCCCAGAGGAATCAAAGATCATATATAAAAGAAGATTCCATAGGCTGTATATTTTATACTTACCCAATCCCTTCTGGCAAAGTCTTGATAGTTATATGGTCTAGGTGTCTTTTGCTGGACCCGATCATAGTACTGTGTAACAATGCGGTACATTCTTGATCCCATGATAAAAGACATGGACTGCACGCTTATTTTATGTCGATTTTAGAATATGTTTCTTTGTGCCAAAGAGACGATGCTACAAATCAAGATGATCCTATGTGTGATCGGTTTCCGCTGAAATGTGAGGGCCATGTACCTGCTGGAATGCGGAAGCCGGTAGAGAAGGTGCACTCTTCCATGGAACTTCTGAGAGCAATCGGCACTGGGGGATACAAACGCATTGCCTCCTTGACGATGGCTTGGAGGTAGGGCAACTTCTTCACATCGGACTCTTCCACGGGCCTGCTCCTGCCAACATGGGTGTCCAGCTCTTGTTGGGCCTTCTTCAACGCACGGCGGTCATTCACTAGAAGCGACAGTGCCCACGTGAGGGCCACCGTAATAGTGTCGGTCCCCCCTATGATCATATTCTATACCCCCAAAAGAAAAGTATGATCAGGGTGGAATCAAATATGATGTCATATGTCATGTCTCCTATTCAAATGATTTGGACGCAGTATTTATAAATGAACTTGAATCAAACCAGATTAATATGATCAAAATTTCACACAGATCGCATTTGTAAACTTGAAGAAGAGGAGAGAAAACATAACAAATCTTCAATTTAAGTAAGTTTCCAGATCTTTGATTTAATCTCTGGTGGTTGCTAAAGTGATAAGCGTGTTCATCTTTTTCCGTTTGAAGCCTAGTTGGAATCAACTTACTCCACTTCTAAGAGATAAATATGAAATGAAGAACCATCTCCCATAATTTTTTGTCTTTCCTTGGCGACAGATTCTTACTGTAGATGCAAAATGTCATTGCTCCCTTGGCGCTAAGTGCCGTATGGTTTCTGCTTTAGATATTCTAACATATCTCGAGTGAGCTGATCTTTGACCAATCTCCGCTGTCCAATGGTATAGAGTTTATGATGATAACCATGAATTAACGCCATCTCTTAAAAGCAGCCACTCGTTCGTCTTTCAATGTTAAGATATAGATAGATGTAGTTATAGAAAAGATAGCCACTTTGACTGTTATAGCACACTACAGAAGATCAAAGGGAAATATAATAAACTATTGCCAGTCTATCGTGGATTCGAGGTGAGCATACGACATAGAACATGGGACATATGTATTTAAAATAATGCTAGGTAGGAAAATTTTAGGTACTTTCTGAGTAAAGTCCTTGTATATTCTGAGTATTAAATTTGATTTTATACGGGTACCAATGGGGTCGCAATATCGTCTTTACTTGAATCTGATGGTCCCGACTGCTCCTCGAGCACAAAAGAATCTACTGAGGAGCATCCGGAGCATGCAGGATACTAAAGCTGGATAACTAGATGAAAAAAAGAGTACAAGCCGCTTGTCTAAAGATCAATTGGCAATCCGCAGTACATTTTAGTTTACTAATTTAGTAGACTTATCTTAGTATATCTAGCATCACTCTTCATGCCTCTGAATATACAACTTCTTGCATAGTTCTTGCAGCAACTAAAAATTTGGACAGGCAGGATTCAAACTAATGGTTCTCTAGATCCCATAAGTAGGTAGTTCATACTAGTGTAAAGGTATTTCGATTCTCAGCCAACATCCTTTGCAAAATCTTGATATGATCAAACTATATTTGGGAAAACATGTGAACGTGAAATAAGTTTGTCATCAAATTATATGTGGGTTTTGCGACAAGTACTTTACTTCAACTGCTTATGGATGAAATGACTCCAACAGAATGGCATTCATGAAAATGCTTGAAGTTTTTCAGGTAATGATGGAGAAGAAGCAATGTGAATGCATTAGCATGACTTCGAATCAACTTTTATGCATACAGTTCTAGTTTCAAAACATGATAAGGTAGAATTACTCACTAAACAAGTCGCCTTGATAACTGTGTCAGCATCGAAATCTGAAACTTTCACTCCCTCGATGACATTCAGCATCAAATCCATGAAATCTTGCCCTCTATCACCTCTAGGGCGGGACAACCTCTTCCTTCTATGCTCGTCTAGCCATCCCTGAGCCAAGACATCCAACTCTTTTGCTGTCTCCTTCATTGATCGTTCATAGCCACCTAAATCCAACCAGTCGAGAGCCGGGATCAAATCAGACAGCATGAAGATCCTGAACTGATCGAAGAACCCCCTGATCGACCTTTTGCACTTCTTTGCCTCGGTGTCGTTACAGTCAGCATAGCTCTTCCCTCCAACCATTTTCAAAGATACATTGAGCATCAAGTCTCCTAGCCAAGACTTCATTTCCACTAGGACTCCACTTCTGGGCTTACCCTGTCTGATCCAAGCCCTGAACAATTCTTTTATTGCCATCTCAACCTCGAGAACTCGTACGTGCTTCAGTGAGTCAAGCTGGTGGTTCGACAGGAGCTCGATTGTCATGATCTTGCGCATCTCTCGCCAGTATTCTCCATAAGGATTGAAGCTGAACATGGCACCGTTGTAGACCATGAGCCTAACGGCAGTGATCGACGGTCTATCGGTGAAGGCCTTGTCGTGGATGGTGGAAAACTCCTTAGCCACTTCCCAACTGCTCACGATGATTGTTCGATGAGAGCCTAACCTTATGGTGAAAATCGGTCCATACTTGTCGGCCATGGAACCCAACTTTTTGTGCATCAGGTCCTTGCTGCCGAACAGAGGAAGGTGGCCGACAATGGGCCAACCACCTCCGGCTTCGCAGATGCAGATTTTTTGAGAATGCGTCGGTAAAATTATTTGTACCCGGTTAAAAGGAATGTATAAATGTCATAAAGGTGCACAGTAGAAATTTAGGTTTCAGAACAGTTCCAGGATTCCTCAAGAACAAATGAAACAAGAAGTCACAACTAAAGAGCTACTGCAATTTGCCTCTGACACACTGAAAGCCATCGAGGCTTTATTTGGAAAATATCTAATGTTACACTTGTTAAAAACTCTTTATACCTAGATTTGAGAAAGACAATCTGCACGTTTAATAACTCTTTAACTATCAGAGCATCCGAGACATCATATGTTGACACCACCACACACAAATCAAGCGTTCAAGACGAAGTACTTATGAGTTTTTTGTATTTTGAGGCCCAGTGGAAGAACTCCAACATTCGTTTTGCTGCACCTGTTCCCCTCTCCAAGGACAAACTTGAGCACACATCGATTGCCTACTCTCAAATTATTCTTCTCCCTAAGCTCGGTCCACCCAGAGGTCAGATAGATCCCTACCGTCTTTCCAGACATTAATATGCATGGATCATGTATTCCCATTTTGATCCCGCACAATCATCTCATTGAGATTTAGCTTTATTTGATTTCTTCTTAGGATTGTACCTGGGATATGCTGTGCATTAATATGAGCAGACAAACTGTAAGGAAAATTGGAGCTGCTATATGTTCAATTACATGTATCGAGTATGACTACATTAGGTTTTGTGAATCATTAATTGAACTTCCCAAGTAATTGCTCATCTCCCTTCAATGTGATGGAGGATTCATAGCGAGTCAACCACTTTTAGTTAAAACTACTTAGTGCTGCTGAAATGCCTCAGAGAGAAGCAAACTCCATAAACTTATTGATTCGCTGCTCAAACATTTTGACCAATTGGATGTGTATGCACACATCCAAAGTATTCAGTAAGAATGGGCACACACCCAATTTGGCCGAGCCATTACTCACCCAAAGTACCTCAAAGCTTTATGAATAAATCACCCATTATACTGCTATCAACAGTCAATTGAATTTACACAGACGTTTAGCACAATTTGTGACATGACTCCAAGCTTAGCAACATAATGTCCTGAGGTATTCCTATGAGAAACTCAACATCTATTAAAGAAGTATTCTACAATCAAGAATTGGAGACAACAAGGGATGATATTGAAATTACAAAGCACTGAAAATTGAATAAGTCTAATGTGAAAGACCAACCATGACTTTCAGCGAACATTTGGAGATGCATGAGATAAAGTGCGGATTCTTCATCGTAACCTCATGTCTCCAAGCTGGACTTGCTAACGTTTTCTCCGGTGAACCTTTCTTTCTGTTAGAATTGAGAATCTCTGTGAGAAACTGTAGAAAGGGAAGCATGCAAAGGATAGGAGGCAACGCAATTTCCACAGAAAAAATAGTAACAAGCAAGTACCACGCTTTTCCATTTTTTTGATGTTTAAGTCCATAAACTTCCGCTTACAAGCCCGAACAGGCCTCCTCTGTTTCTGCTTCTGTTCTGCCTCGTTTACTTCTTCTGCCGGCTCTTCCGTCTTCACAAAAGGTAGTGGTCTATTGACTCTGCGAGTCATTTGTTTCTTGCACCCATTCTTACCAAATACTTTGACGAGGAACACCGAGTCCCTATTGTACCTGAAAATGAGAAAATCGGCAAATTCTAGAGGATGACTGATCACGAAGTCGCGCCAACCACTCTTAATGAACAATCTATTTCCAACTTCTTCTATCCCAATTGGCCATGATCTCCCTGTAGTATCCTTGAGAAAGGCCTTTGTTGGCACGACTCCCCCAAAATGCTTCACAAAATCCGGCGGTATAAGCTGCAATGAAAAATTCAATTCCATATACCAAATCAACAGTTAATAGAAAGCAAAAACATATAAAACTCAGAACCCAGGTAAGAGCCTTTTCACCAGGGGGAGCACACGATGTAGTTTTTTATTCTCAGATTTTGTTTTTTTTTTTTTTTGGGTAAAGGTAAGTATAATATAAATTTCAACCAGGATTTACAAAAGATGTGCAACCCGGCACCAATTCACACTCAACGGGACAACAAGTCATTGAAGTGAGTGGGTGCCAGGTCCACAAAAGAAATCAAAAAGAGGCTACAGTAATAATGCCATACAAGAAAACAAGGAGAGGACTTATCCATCCCTCTCATGTCTCAGAGAGAAAAATACAAGGGTCAATCCTCTAGCTGCGCTGCAGTCTCTTGTTTTTCGGGGGAGTCGACAACGGATTTAAGGGAAAGAGCTTTGTCCTTAACCGCCTTGATCAGGTACTGCTTCATAGAAGGCAGGTAAAGGTTGGTAACCCTAAAAATCAAATCATTCCTAGCCTTCCAAATAAGGTAACAGAGAGCCCCGAAGGAAAACCTAACAATTTCACTATAGAAACCATTGTCCGAAGATCTGAAGATCTAGCGAAGGATTTCCGACCAAGCTAGGCTCCTCTAAGAAAGATTACACTTTGCAGCCCAAAAGGAGGCAAGGGATAGAGAGACATGGCAATCAAAAAAGAGATGATCTATAGAATCGGGCGTGAGGTTGCAAAATGCACACAGCACCGGGGGTAATATACCATTGGACATTAAAAGAGCCTGGGTAGGGAGCCGATTCCGAGAAATTAGCCACAATAGGAATTGGTGTCTAGGAACAATGGCTTTGTTCCATACAAATGATGCCCATGAGACCTGAGCGGCGTTCTTACGAATGTTCGACCATGCTGATGCTAGAGAAAATTTACCCAAGGGATGAGGAGACCACACAAATGAATCCTCCACTTGACTAAGGGGGGGGTATTGTGACTTGCCAAGAGAGGAGTTCCTGTAATACCGTTTGCCCATCCGGGGAAAGAAGGTTAGCAACCTTGGCATGTCTTGTAAGATCCGATTGATAGATGTATGTATTGTTAAAAATCAGATTGAGGGTGCCCATGTCTAGCTTAGGATCAAACCACAAGGAGGTAGACTTGCCATCACTGATCTTCCACCGGAAGCAGCCTATAAATTCCGCCCTCAGCGAGAGGATTTTCTTCCAAACCCATGAACAAAAAGTCGGTGTTGTGGCAATCTAGAAGTTTTTCCTATTGAGGTGGGTGGAGTGTATCCACTTATACCATAAGGATTCTTTGTCAGTGAAAAGAGTCCAGATATGCTTTAACATCACAGCTTTATTACTGTCCCAGTTCCCCGAATTTCTAGGCCCCCTTCTTGTTTAGGGAGACATACATCTTCCCACGAAACTTTTGCACCTCCTGGGCTAAGGCCCAGTCCTCTCCATAGGAATTGTTGACATATTTGTTCTATTATGTTAACTATAAAAGATGGTAGCCAGAATATTTACGCCTAATAAACTTGAATAGCATACAAGACAGACCTAATAAGTTGAAGCCCACCCACAAAAGAAAGGAAGTGATGTGTCCAGGATTGGACTCTAGCTATTAGAAGACATACCAGGGCATAGTAGTCGACTTTGCTCAACCTCGAAGTGATGATTGGGACACCCAGGTACTTGACTGGTAGAGATCCTGAACGGAAGTTCAACAAATGCAAAATCTGGGTCCTTGTTTCTTCTGAGACACTCAAGTGAAAACTTCACTCTTGCTAGCATTTGGAATTAGCCCACTCCATTGAGAAAAGGTGTTGAGGCCATCCTTCATGCATGAGATTGAAGCTAAGTTTGCTTCACTAAAGATGAATACATCATCCACAAAAAATAGATGCGAAAGGCGGGACTTCTTGCATCTCCAAAAGTAACGATATTCTTGACGACGGGAATGTAAGTCTAGGAGGCTTGTAAATACTTCCATTGCCAATGCAAAAAGGTAGGGTGAAACCGGATCGCCTTGCCATAGCCCCGCCCACTCGAGAAAAAACTGTGGAGTTCTCCATTCAGTGAGATAGAAAATTTAGGGGTACAAACACATACCATGAGAAGCCGAATGAAGTGGAATGGAAATCCAAAAGCTTTTAGGGTTGTATCCAGGAAATCCCAGTCTAGAGTGTCATAAGTTTTGCGAAAGTCGACTTTAATGGCACACTTAGGAGAATAATTGTCCGAGTGAAAACCACTAAAAAGTTCCCGAGTAAGGAGAATGTAATCACTTATCCTTTTGCCTCTAACAAAAGCTATTTGAGTCGGGCTTATAATATCGGGAAGGATCGCCACAATTTTTGTTAAACAGGATTTTAGTGATGCATTTATAAATGGTATTACAACAGGCAATAAGATGAAAATCAGTAACTGATGAAGCATTCGGTACTTTGGGAATCAGGGCCAAGATTGTACAAATGATCTCCCTTATTAGTTGCCCAGTATTAAAGAAATCAATAATCGCCTCTATAATAGATGGTCCTACTATATCCTAGTTTCTTTTAAAGAAATCAGAATTATAGCCATCAGGGCCCGAGGCTTTACCCCATGGCAAAAAGAACATGGCTTCCTTTTCATCCTAGGGAAGGATGGGCTTAGATAGGAATCTAACTTGGTCATCATTCAAGGTATGCCTCAGCGTTTCCTTCACCTTCATAGTCGTAGGTCGAAAGGGAGTGTTCACCGAGGCCAAAAGATCCTGAAAGTAATTAACAAAAACTTGTTGAACTCCCACAGGGTTAGAGACCAAGTTACCCACACCATCCAAGACCGAAAGGATCCAGTTGCGCAAGTGTCTACTATTAATAGATTGATGAAAAAAACTAGTGTTATGATCGTTTTCCTTTAACCAACGAATTCTAGATTTTTGCTTGAAGAATGATTCCTTCATAGATCTAAGCTCATAATACATCCGTGCTTGGGCATGCTTAGCCTCTGCCAACACATTGTTGAGAGGCTCTCTGAAAAGAGCTTCTTGAGATAGATGGAGAGCCCTTTTGGCATCAGTGGCTCGATGAGAGATGTCAGAATAGTCATCTTTATTTAGCTACTTGATCCTGCATTTTAGTAATTTGAGCTTACTATAAACCTTAAACATAGGCGTACTTGGTATCTGACTATCCCATGCCTAAGAAACCATTGCAAAAAAATCCGGGTGAGATATCCAGAAATTAAAAAATTTAAACGGTTTTCTCTGTGGCCGAGGGGTCAAAACTCTGACTGACATAGGGGTATGATATGAAATTCCAGGGGCAAGGAAGGCTGCTTCTGAGAAGGAGAAATCCGAGGCCCATTTGTTATTGACCAAAACCCGGTCAATTTTCCTTTGTTTCCTGCGTTCACCAGTGGATGATGATCAAGTGTACCTAAAACCCACATAACGAAGGTCTTCCAGTTCAGCTTGACATAAGCATTCCCGAAATTCATCAAATGCAGGAATCCAATTATCCGAGCTTCCTAGGCGATCCGAAGAGTCCCGGATGGCAATAAAATCACCTTCTACGATCCAGGGACTTTCCTTGAGAGTAGCACTTAGAAGAGTAATATCACTCCATAATGGTCTACGAGTAATAAATGTGTGCTCCCCATATACTCCCGATAGAAATAAGGTTGAACCAGATTGCAAGATCTTAATCATGCTATGAATGATTTGTTCATTTATAAGGAAGCCTGTGAATTCCAACAAAATAGGGTTCCATCCAACCCATACCCGATCCCATTCAAAAAATTCATAGTTGGAAATCCATTGCTAACCAGGTACAAGATTAGAGGATATGTTAGCAAAACGATGAGGTGGGACCTTGGTCTCCGTTAGACCAATATAGCTAATGTCACACAAAAGAATGTCCAAGGGACATGATTATACATTGTCACATATCACATTAAAAGTCTGATGTTCATAGGCAATTAGTTAATCTATACTTCGCCCCCGCAAATTCACTTGAAAGGTGTGCACAATCTCTCCCACTTGATAAGGCAATCAAAAAACACTTCACATACCATTCACTAGGTTTCAAGAAGATAAGTGGATTATCACAATGTAGTTTAAAGGCAAGCCAAAAAGAGCTCACTAGGGTTTCATCAAGCTCTTGTAAAATTGCATCCATGAACTGAATACTGAAGAAAACATAAGAAAGTTACAGAAAGCCAGCGTTCGTGAACAAACGTGCACGTGCATGTGCATGCATGAGAGAGAGAGAGAGAGAGAGAGAGAGAGACCAGTTGGTGAGAACTGAAGGAGGGGAGATAAACTTTGAAGAACTCGAGAGGCACGTCAGAGGAAGAGGTCTTCGCGGGACTACGGTCGGCCATTGTTCTCCTGCTTTGCCGAGGTGGTTCCAATGGCGGTCGCTGTTGGGAAACAGGAAGATATTGTTCTTGCGTCAAGGTTTCGAATAGAGAAAAAAGAAGGAAACTGAACGCCTGACAAGATCGTGGGTTATCCATAAAAAACAAAAAAAAAAGATTATAGGTTATCCTCAGATTTTTCTATCTCATTCAAATTCAAGTTAGACCTTCTGATTTGCTGTCCTGTTTTGGTGCCAAAAACCGAATGATTTAGGCTTCATCTTGTGATGAATAGTCAAATAGCAGGCAATTATGCTTTGTTTAACCAAACTGAATGATTTGAAAAGTATTTTCCTAAAAATATTTTCTCGTATTGTTTATAAAAATAGATGCACCAGAAATTTTTTATTATTGTGGATGGAGATGTTTAAACATAAATTTTTATCGATAATGAAATTATTTTTTATTGACTAATAATTTTAAGTAATATAAACAATTATTCTTTGAAAAAATTTTCTACTCACAAAATAAACAAAGCCATAATGACAAAAATTTTGGTTTTATTGTGGAGATGTAAATTGAATTTCTTTTTTACATCATTTACAAGTATACAAATAAATCTGAGAACTACTTTCTTAGTGATTGAATTATATAAAATGCTCTCCGATTTGAAGTCTAACTCATATCATTGACATTGCTTTTACATTGGTGAATAGATTAGATTTCGTGTACGAGTAAGTTACGTGTAGATGAATAAATCGGCTTTTGACTAAAAAAAAAAAAAAAATGTGTAACCTGATCATGAAGTTTTATTAAAGTTAATTTAGAACAACCCATGTGCAGGTGATAATTTTCAAAGGAATTAAACAGGAGAAAGGAAATAATGGTACTTATGTTTTTCTTGGCGCTAGCATAACGGCACCGTTAGATACCCTTTCCAATGGTGCTGTTGAGGCCACACGTTTTATTGCGTAAAGATGGGCATATCTTTTGATTTATGTAAAGAAACACATCCGAAGAGATAATATCCAAATAATAAAACAAAATTATGAAATTCAAGTGCAACTTTTAAACCTTTAATAGATATTGCTCAATCAGTTAATAACATCATCCAGTATAGTGAGTTCTATTTTCCTAGAGAAAAGAGAATCTAAGTGATGATATTCAAATAATAAGTAATATATGAAGGATTCAACATCAACTTTTGAAACAGTGGATAATTGTTCTTCGGCCAAAATTAAGATTTAGTGGATATTGGTTGAAAGAATTTTTTTAAAAAAGTGGGAAATTGAATTTTGTCCAAAAAAGTAGTATACTCTGAACTTTCGATGATTTTATAATTTTATCATGGATTAACACATGTAAACATAAAAGAAATGTTCATCAACTTCTTTTTAATGCAAGAAGGTAAGAGGTATTTGTCAACGACAAAGCTTAGTTGGTATTTATCTATATATATGTATTTATATTTGCTAGTGATGATTTAAATTTGCTCTAAAATTATCTATTTCCTTATGTTGTTTTTTCTTT
Source organism: Corymbia calophylla (assembly GCA_014182845.1). Lineage (NCBI taxonomy): Eukaryota > Viridiplantae > Streptophyta > Magnoliopsida > Myrtales > Myrtaceae > Corymbia > Corymbia calophylla. Next base: position 13,939,944 of record CM024700.1, read on the forward strand.
CTCGTATTTAAGAAATCTCCCCTAGTGGGATTTAGGTTTATGTGACCGATCCAGTTTCCAATTCCAAATTTATGAAATCAGCACAGCGTGGGTAGGTTACAAAATTTGCACCAAACCACCCACGCACCCACCCACCCATTTACCTAGGAACTAGTTGGAGCTTTTTGTTTTTAAAGTTGGAAGAAAATGATTTATTATTTTTACATGAGCTTAAGTTCCTTCCTACTTGATATTTCTATTTGTTTTGTGTCAATGTCTTCCTTTGAGTCATTTTGTTGTACTTGCTATTTGTCTTGACTTTTGTAAAAAAAATGACACAAAAAAGAAGAAGAAACCAATTTCAAGTAGACCCTAGAATTGAACCAAACAAATAGGGTTTCAAGACAATTAGGATAGATTTTAGGTTTCAAAAATTGGAAACTAACTCTAATATGATAGATTTCAAGTTTCAAATGTGAAACTTACTCACCTTGGAACCAGTCCAAGCCCACCAAGTGAGACTTTCCAATTCTAATTTTTCCAAGAAATCGGTTAAACATGGTTTCCGAACAAAAAAAAAGGAACACATTTGTCCCTACTTATAAAAACTTCAAATAGATGAGTAGAAAACAGATTACTTCAACAGTAGGAATCCTAGATTCCCATTTTCTTTCATATAAAAGTATGGAATACAAAATAAATACATACATACATGCATATGCATTCCTTAGTATCTGAAAGTGTTTATTGTGTTCCTAATTGCAATCCTTAGTAGCCACTTTGGTGGGAACATATGCATTCAAGTTTGATTTGCAATAGAAAATGGGGCTTGTGGCTTTCTTCACAACAAAGTACGAGTTACAGACAAAAGATTACATATTCTCCTGCTCGCCTCTTTCATAAACTTTCTGATCAAGGCGTGGAATGAGCGTAACTTCAAGCGGGATCGCCTTCATATTCAACAAGCCGGGGCCCTCGGTCATGTCCACGGCTTCGTCTGAGACGGTGCCGATCTCGAAACTCTGCAGCAAGCTAGCCAGCGTCAAGTGCACCAAGTGAAGAGCCAGCGAGATTCCGGCACAAGACCTCCTCCCCGCGCTGAAGGGGATGAACTCGAAGTTCTGACCTCTCAGGTCCTCATTCTCATGCGTCGTGAGGAACCTCTCGGGCTGGAACTCGTCCGGGTTGGACCATACGCGTTCGTCCCTCTGTATTTTCGAGATGTTCATCAGCAAACGCGTACCTAACCAATTACAAGTAAAAAGTCAGAGACAGTTTGGCAAATGGGAAGTGGGCTTGTCCTCTTGAATCAATGGACAGATTCAAATTCCGAGATCACAGACGAAAAGAGATACAAAATTCGCATGCTGATATGTTACAAAGACTCGTACAGAGACTTCGTAATCCATCGTTATACAAGTCACATCCATCACAGGAACACGGGTAGTTGTAATTTGAAAAGTTAACTAATTATACAAATCAATGATGATGAGTATAGCTTGTATAAAGGAAGATTCCATGGACTGTATATTTAATACTAATCCAACTCTTTTCCGCTAAACCTTGATAGTATAAGGTCTAAACATTTTTTGTTGGCCTGGAATTGTAATATTGTGCAACAATGCAGTCCATTTCTTATCCCATGATTAAGATATGGACCTCACGCTTTATTTAGTGAACTGGCTCGGTTTATCACTGTCGATTTTCGAGTTTGTTTTTCATACTAAAGGACCATTCTATATATCAATGTCCTTCATAGTATCGATTTCTGCTAAAATGCAAGGGCCACATACCTGCAGGAACGCGGAAGCCGGCCGACAAGGTGCACTCTTCCATGGACCTTCTAAGACCACTCACTGGCACCGGTGGATACAAACGCATTGTTTCCTTGACGATGGCTTGGAGGTAAGTCAAGTTTTTCACATCAGACTCTTCCACGGCCCTACTCCTGCCGACATGGGTGTCCAGCTCTTGTTGCGCCTTCTTCAATGCATGGCGGTTGTTCAATAGCAGCGATAGTGCCCAGGTGATTGCCACCGTCAAAGTATCGGTCCCCCCTAAGATCATATTCTATACCCAAGCAAAAAAGGGATTAACTCAAGTGCTTCAACATGAAAGGATGGAAGATGTTAGATGATGATGATGGCAATATGGTTCGGATCAAATGTGTTTTCGATGTCATATTTCCTATTTAAACCATTTAAACACAGTATTTATAGATGAACTTGAATCAAACTAGATTCACACTCTCCAACCTTACATCAATTCCAAACTATCCCTCCCGAAGATAATTATTGATCAGGTGAACAAGCAGTCTCACGTTTACCGCAGAGAAAAGAGAGATGTTTTCTGAAGCGGCAGCACTTACTGCTTTGGCTCTTTATGCCATTTTCTTTCTTCTTTGGATATATTCTTACGATAATGACAATGAATTAACGCCATCTCCCAGAAGCAGACAGGTGTCCCTCTCTTTGTGCACGGATGCATTAAGATATAGAAAAGATGCAAACTTTGACTGTCATTTATTTTCTCTATTGATTCATTCGGGGACAGAAAGAAGGACCTTTTTATACTACACTACAGGTCATGACCTGCTGAATGGATGCCAAATGGAAAGAAAACGATCGCCTATCTCTCATGGACTCTAAATAAGTTCAAAATGTCAACATCAGGACACCGTCAGTAAACAAAACGATGCGAGGCAGGAAGAACTTTAGGTGCTCCCAAGTCAAAACATTTTTGTATAGTTCAAATATCAATTTTGATTTTTGTAATGGGTCACAGTGTTGTTTTTTTCTAAATTCGATGGTCGATCGTGATCGCTCCTCGAGCACAAAAAAGATCTGCCCAAGAGCACCTGGTATTTGCTCTGGATAAACGCAATAAAACTGGTTCTTCGCCAGACACAAAAAACTAGATTACTGCGTAGTGTTGAGACTTTTATGGGATGTTAGAGAAAAAGAAAAAGAATTCGAGCCGCTTGATGAAAGACCCATTTGCGATCGACCGTATATCTTAGTTTACTAATTTAGGAGACCAATCTTAATATATCTTACATTGCTCTTCCTGTTTGGAGTTTCTTACAGCAACTAAAAATTTCCATTGACCAGATCGAAACTAATGATTCTCTTACTCCCAAATGTAGGTAGTTCGCACGAGTCTAAAAATGTTTCTTGAGTGCCGGCCAACATCTAGTGCAAATTCTTGATATGATCAAACTGTATTTATAAAAACATGTCAACAGGTAATAAGTCTATTATTGTTAAATTATAAGTGGATTGTACTGAAAATACCATTCTTCTGCTGCTTGTGGATGAAATGACTCCCAACAAAATTGCATTCATGAAAATGCTTAGGATTTTCCAAGTATTGATGGGGCAGAAGCTTTAGTGAATGCATTAGCATGACTTCAGATCAACTTTTATGCACACAGTTCTAGTTTACAAACACTATAAGCTAGAATTACTCACCAAACAAGTCGCTTTAATAACTGTATCGGCGTCCAAATCTGAAAAATTCCCACCTTTGAGGGCGTTCAGCATCAAATCCATGAAATCTTGCTCCCTATCGCCTTTGGGGCAGGACAACCTCTTCCTTCTATGCTCCTCTAGCCACCCCTGAGCCAAAGCATCCAACTCTTTCGCGGTCTCATCCATCGATCGTTTATAGCCACCTAAGTCCAACCAGCCGAGAGCTGGGATCGCATCTGACAACACGAGGACCCCGAACAGATGGAAAAACCTCCTGATCGACCTTTTGCACCTATCTGCCTCTGTGTCGTCGCAGTCCGCGTTTGAACCACTGTATCTCTTCCCTCCTACCATTTTCACCGATATATTGAGCATCAGGTCTGCTAGCCAAGACTTCATTTCCACCGAGACCCCACTTTTGGGCTTACCCTTTTCGATCCAGGCCTTGAACAAGTCTTTAATCGCCGTCTCAACCTCAAAAACTCGTATGTGCTTCAATGAGTCAAGCCGGTTGTTCGAGAGGAGCTCAGTCATCACAATCTTGCGTATATCTCGCCAGTATTCTCCATAAGGACCGAAGCCGAACATGGCGCCATTGTAGCCCAAGAGCCTCGTGGCAGTGATCATTGGCCGATCGGCGAAGGCCTTGTCATGGACGGTGAGGCACTCCTTAGCTACTTCCCAACTGCTCACAATGATTGCTCGATGAGAGCCTAATCTTATGGCAAAAATCGGTCCATACTTTTCGGCCATGGAACCCAACTTTTTGTGCATCAGGTCCTTACTGCCGAACAGAGGAAGGTGGCCGAGAATAGGCCAACCACCTTTGGCTTCAGGCACATTGCGATGATCTTTGGACTTGTGTGATCGGCAGAGAGAGATGGCCTTCAGCAGGGCCAAGGTCGAGATCAGAATTATCAGCAATTCAATCAGAATAGCCATGATGAAAGGTTTCTGAAGTATAGCAGGACACAGTTTTTCCCGGAAAATTTTCCTTTTAAGAGTTCATTTGCTGCTTTCCTGCCAGTTTCTAGCAGGTGTTTGGAGTTGCATATATTTTATGTGAAGTTCTCACACCCTTATCTCTCATTGGAAGCCTGGAGCGTGTGGGGACAGAAGCCAAAAGTCAGCCTAAGCAAAAGTGAATCATTGATCACCACCAAAAGAACTGCTTGCTATTAAATATATCTTTTGTGGCACGATGATCATCACTCCGATTGCTTGTTCTACGCGGTTTCCGCTTGATTATTTTGATCAAGTGCGACGAAATGGCGTGGAGTTGGGTCTTCTTCACCGTTCAACCTGATGATTCCTTTCATATCAGTGACTTCTTATATGAAAATTTACCAGAAACGGTAGCTGCCTCAGATCGTTTGATGGTCAAATAAGTACTTGGTTTTGGTTCTGTTTTGTTCTATGACAGTTGCACGCGTTCAATTCTGATATGATCCTGTAGAAATGCTTTTCTTGCGGATCAGGTGAATTTGACCATTAAGTCCTAGGAATCTTTCGATTTTTATTTCGAGGTTGCATACACGTCCAACTTTGGGTATTGCCACAATGAAGGGCGTGAAAAACGATTTCCAACTTTGGGTATTGCCGCAATGAAGGCCGTGAAAAACGATTTCCAACTTTGGGTATTGCCGCAATGAAGGCCGTGAAAAACGATTTCCAACTTTGCGTATTGCTGCAATGGACACAAAAGAGAGGTGGTACAGCGCACAAGTGGAGAATTTGAAAAGATATAATTTAAGTGTCAAAATCGAAATGAATATACCATTAATGAAAATTTCTAATCAAATTATTGATGTGACATTTTTTCAGCAAGATAAGTCTAAAATAATGTTATTTTTGGCGTTGACATAACTAGATAGTTTAAGATGATGTTGTTTTGCCTCCGGACATTTTTATATAAATAATAATTAAAATAAAATTAAAGAACTAAATAAATAATGGAGAAGGGCAGCGTTCGGCTGTTGCTGTTTCTTTTATAGTTATTTTAATTTATTGTAATTAATATTTATATTAAAATTAATTTTTGGGGCAAAACGACGTTGTTATTCATTTTCATTGCTAAGTCAATTTTCTGGCATGCCACATAGACCATTAAGTCATGTCGGAATTCTAGTTATCTTTGCCAGACTCGGTACTTATATATCATAATTTTTAAAAAAAGTGATACTTAAGTGGATTTTTTAGAAGTTTTGCATTTAAATGTCTGTTTGTATTTGTGTCAAGTTTTGGCAGTTGTGCTACACTTTAGCCCAAAAGAGACATAGACCATTATAAAAACTAGCTTTGAGCGAACCTGCGCCGAACTATCTTCTACCACTGAAGAGATCTTTGGTGTGTACTCTGTTCGGTGACTCATCATTCATTTCTTCGCCGAATGCATTCAACAGATCCACCGGAGACGGATCTTTTGTTGTTTTTAACAAATACCCTCCAAACAAAATATTCAAACAGTTTTTTTTTTTTTTTTTTTTTTTTGGTAACCGAGGTGTCCGGGCTAGCTTGCGCGCACCTCGACTATTCCTCGGGGGAGACTAGCACAGCAACCCACCACCATGGCCCCCCACTTAAATCACAGGCGCTTCCCTGGGGAATCGAACCCAAGACCTCAACGAAGTCCAAGTTCGCCCTAACCAGCTGGGCTACCCATGGGTGGGTAATATTCAAACAGTTATCGATGCCATGAAAAGTTGAAAACTAACAAAAATTGAATAGAAACGATTATTCAAGTAAATGGCTTCAAGTTTACCGTGACTGAATCTCTGTTTTGTTCCTAATTGCAATCCTTAGCTAGTCTCTTAGGTGGGAACATATACATTCAAGTTTGATTTTCAAGAGAAAATGGAGTTTGTGGCGCTCCTCATGATAATGCGACAACCATAGTCAAAGATCACAAATTCTCCTGCTCGCCTCTTTCACAAACATTCTGATCAAGGCGTGGAATGAGCATGACTTCGAGTGGGGTGGCCTGCATATTCGACACGCCAGGTCTCTCGGTTATCTACCCGGCTTTGTCCCAGACCGTCCTGATTTCGAAACTGTGCAGCAAGCTAGCCAGCACCAAGTGCACCATGTGAAAACCCAGCATGGTTCCGGCACAGGACCTCCGCCCTGTGCCGAAGGGGATGAGCTTGAAGTTCTGACCTCTCATGTCCACATTCTCATGTGTCGTGAGGAATCTCTCAGGCTGAAACTCATCCGGGTTGGACCAGACGCGCTCGTCCCTCTGTATTTTCGAGATGTTGAACAGCAAGCGCGTACCTAACCAATGACCAAGTGTTATAGCTCTTGTAGAAAAATTGTAAACAGGAGAAAATTTTACAGAGATCACCGGAATGAAGATGCAAGTCAAAGTCCCAGAGGAAATCAAAGATGATGTAAAAAGGAAGATACCATAGGCTGTATATTTTAAACTTATCCAATCCTTTTTGGCAAAGTCTTGATAGTTATATGGTCTAGGTGTCTTTGCTGGACCCGATCATAATACTGTGTAACACCGCAGTCCATGCTTGACCCCATGATAAAAGACAAGGACCACACGTTTATTTCATGAACTGGCTGCGTTCATCATGTCGATTTTAGAGTATGTTTCCTGTGCCAAAGAGACGACACTACAAATCATGTGCTTGACCCCATGATAAAAGACATGGACCACACGTTTATTTCATGAACTGGCTGCGTTCATCACGTCGATTTTAGAGTATGTTTCTTGTGCCAAAGAGACGACACTACAAATCAAGGTCCTATATGCAATCGGTTTCTACTGAAATTGTAAGGACCCGAGGGCTATCATTGTATAATATTATCTGCTTTGGGCCTTTGGCCTTCATGACTTTAAAATGTGTAATACAAAATAGAGAACCCAAGCCTTATCAAGTAGTTTAAGACTTCCCCCTAAGCAATGTGGGACAGAAACATGCACTTAGCCTCACCCACTTTCGGGTCACAAACGCCCACTAGTATAGCCTCCCCTGCCATCTCGGCCACGTTGCCCACCATTATAGCTTGGATTGTCACATTCTCCTTTTGGCCCCACGCACTGCGGGAATTGACTCTGATACCATTTGTAAAGACCCGGGGGTTACTATTGTGTAATATTGTCTGTTTTGGGCCTTTGGCCTTTACGACTTCCCTTACCATCCCAGCCACACTGCCTACCCTTAGTGTCTAGGTCATCACATTCTCTCCCTTGGCCCCACATGCCGCGAGAGTCAGCTTTGATACAATTTGTAGGGACCCACTCTGCCCTTGGCCTCAATGTTACGGGAGTCGACTCTGATACCATTTGTAAGGATCCAAGGGTTATTACTTTGTAATATTGTTCATTTTGTGTCTTCGACTCTCACGGCTTTAAAATGCATTACATAGAGCAAATAACCTAAGTCTTATCAACTAGCCCATGACTCATCCCTAAGAGATGTGGGATAGAGACATGTGCTTAACTTCACCCATTTTTGGATCACATTGTTAGCCAACACAGCCTTCCCAATTGCCTACCCTCAAGGTCTGAGTAGTCACATTTTCTCCCCTTCAAGCACAACATCCCTGTTGTGGCCTTCACATGCTATAGCATCATATCATTGACATTGCTTTTACATAGACAATTAGATTAGATTTCATGCACGAGTAAGTTACGGGGTGAAATAAATCGGCTTTTGAGTTAACAAAAGAAAAAAAGAATGTGTAACCTAATCATGAAGTTTTATTAAAGTTATTTTAGAACAACCCATGTGTATGTGATAATTTTCAAAGGATTAAATAGGAGAAAAGAAATAATGGTACTTATGTTTAGTTGTGTCCCTGGAAATTTTCATTTGTTTGGAAGTAAAATCTATTCAAAGGATAATTAAGACCGTTATAGGAGAAAAAGGAAAGGGTGGCGCTAGCATAACGGCACCGTTAGATACAATTTCCAATGGTGCTGTTGAGGCCTCACGTTTCATTTCGTAAAGATGGGCATATCTTTTCATTTATGTAAAGAAACACATCAGAAGTGATAATAGTCAAATAATTAAAAAAATTATGAAATTTAAGTGGAACTTTTAAACTTTTAATGGATACTGCTCAATCAGTTAATGACATCATCTAGTATAATGAGATCTATTTTCCTAGAGAAAAAGGAATCTAAGTGATGATTTTCAAATAATAAGTAATATACGAAGGATTCAACATTAAATTTTGAAATAGTGGATAATTGTTCTTTGGCCAAAAATAAGATTTAGTGGATATTGGTTGAAAGAATTTAAAAAAAGAAGAAGTGGGAAACTGAATTTTGGCCAAAAAAAGTAGCATACTCTGAACTTTTGATGATTTTAGAATTTTGTCATTCATTGACCCATATAAACACAAAGAAATGTTCTCTACTTCTTTTTATTGCAACAAGGTAAGAGGTATTTGTTGATGACGAAGCTTAGTTGGTATTTATCAATATATATATTTATATTTATATTTGCTAGTGATGATTTAAATTTGCTCTAAAATTATCTATTTCCTTATGTTGTTTTTTCTTTCTCGTATTTAAGAACTCTCACCCGATGGGATTTAGGTTTATGCAACCAGTTCAATTCCCAATTTCAAGGGGTTGAAATAATAGGCGTGTCAAAACTTTTATATGGTGCTTACTTTAGGTTTCAATTTTTCCGGCAGCTAAATCAGAAGTGACACCGAAGTGAACATTTTTTCAAATTTGTAGTACTCAAATGAGCAAAAAAAAAGTCTTGGCACCAAAGTGAACGTCATACAAAAGTTTTGGCACTTTTAATGTTCTTTTGCCCAGTTTCAAATTTATGCAATTGGTACAATATAGGTAAGTTACATGTTTTGAGTATTACACCTATCCACTACTTACCAACTCACCCATCCACTCAGGAATTGGTTGGAATTTGTTTTTTTGAAGTTGGAAGAAAATGATTTATTATTAATGAGCTTAAGTTCCCTCTTACTTTATCTTTCTACTTGTTTTGTATTGATAGTTTACTTTGAGTCATTTTGTTGCTCATATTATTTTGTTGTAATTGCTATTTATCTTGATTTTTGTAGAAAGAATGACGCAAAAATTAAGAAGAAGAAATAGTTTCGGGTAGATCCTAGAATCAGACCAAGCAAATCCAAGACAATCAGGATGGATTCAATGTTCTAAAATCTGGAACCGGCTCTAATAAGATAGATTCCAAGTTCTAGAACTGAAACTTACTCACTTTGGAACAGATCATCTTTAATGGAATTTCCCTCAAATCCCACCAAGTAAAACTTTCCAATTCTAATTTTTCCAAGAAACCGATTAAACAAAAGGAAAAGTGGTTGCTTAAAGATTTGATAAGTAGTTAATTCTCAATTTTACATAAGTGTCCCTAGTGTAAAATCTTCTAAATAGATGATTAGGAAACAGATTACTTCAACAATAGAAACCCTAGATTCCCAGTTTCTTTCGGCATGGAATACCAAATACATACATACATGCATATGCATTCCTTAGTATCTGAAAGTGTTTATTTTGTTCCTAATTAAAATCCTTAGTAGCCACTTTGGTGGGAACATATGCATTCAAGTTTGATTTGCAAGAGAAAAGTGGAGGGGAGAATTGCCAAAAAATTCATAAACCTATTGGGGTTGTGTCAATTCAGTCATAAACCTTTTTTTTTGACTAATTCAGTCCTAAACCTTTTGCGATTGTGCCAATTGAGTCCATCCGGCCAAATTTGGCCGGCCGGAGCTGACGTGGACACCGGCTGGCGTCGGCAACAACATTTTAATAATTTTTTATTATTTTCCGAATTTTTTTTATTTTTTCCGAATTTTTTATTGTTTTTTTAAAATTTTTCTGTTTTTTTCTTTTCTTTTTTTTCTCCCCCTCCCCTCCCCCCGCCGGCAGCAGTGGCCGACCAGCGTCGACGAGGCTGCCGACCACTGTGCGAGGGCCGCGAAGCCCTCGCCGACGAGGGTCGCGGCCCGGCCGCCCGGATCCGGGCGAGGCCGACCGTGGCGAGGCCGCCGCCCAAATGCGGGCGAGGCCGGCCTCGCCATGGCCGCGACCCTCGCCGGCGAGGGCTTCACGACCCTCGCACGGTGGCCGGCAGCCTCGTTGGCGTTGGCCAACCACTGCCACGCCGGCGGGGGAAAAAAAGAAAAGAAAAGAAAAGAAATAGAAAATTAAAAAAAAATAAAAAAATTAAGAAAATAATTAAAAAATCAAAAAATAATTAAAAAATTCGGAAAATAAAAAAAAAAATTATTAAAATATTGTCGCCGGCGCCGGCTGGCGTCCACGTCAGCTCCGGCCGGCCAAATTTGGCCGGATGGACTCAATTGGCACAATCGCAAAAAGTTTAGGACGTAATTGGTCAAAAAAAAGATTTATGACTGAATTGGCACAATCCTAATAGGTTTAGGACTTTTTTGGCAATTCTCCCAAAAGTGGAGCATGTGGCTCTCTTCGTAATAAAGTACTAATTATAGACAAAAGATTACATATTCTCCTAGTCGCCTCTTTCATAAACTTTCTGATCAAGGCGTGGAATGAGCATAACTTCAAGCGGGCTCGCCTTTATATTCAACAAGCCAGGGCACTCGGTCATGTCCACGGCTTCGTCTGAGACTGTGCCGATCTCGAAACTTTGCAGCAAGCTAGCCAGCGTCAAGTGCACTGTGTGAAGAGCCAGCGAGGTTCCGGCGCAGGACCGCCTCCCCGCACCAAAGGGGATGAACTCGAAATTCTGACCTCTCAGGTCCACATTCTCATGGGTCGTGAGGAACCTCTCGGGCTCGAACTCGTCTGGGTTGGACCATACACGCCCGTCCCTCTGTATTTTCCAGATGTTCAACAGCAAACGCGTACCTAACCAATCACAGAGTGTAAGAGCTTTTGCAGGAAAAAAGTGCAAACAAGAAAATTTTACACATATTGAGGAATGAAGATGCAAGTCAAAGTCATAGAAAGTTTGGCAGATGGGAAAAGTGGGCTTGCCCTCTTGAATCAATGGAAACACTGAAATTCCAAGATCACATACGAAAGAGTACAAAGACTCGTACAGGGACTTTGTCATCCATCGTTGTACAACTCACATCCATCACGGGAACGTCGGTAGTTGTAATTTGAAAACTTAACCAGTTATACAAATTAATGATGATGAGTATAGCTTGTATTAAAGGAGGATTCCACGGGCTGTACATTTAAAACTAATCGAACTCTTTTCCGCAAAATCTTGATAACAGATGCCTGAACTTTTTTTGTTGGTACTGAATCGTAATGCCATGTAGCAATACAGTCCATTCTTGACCCCCTGATGAAGATATGGACCTCACGCTTAGTGAACTAGCTCAGTCTATCACGTCGATTTTTAGAGTGTTTTTCATGCCAAAGAGACCATGCTATATATACATGTACTATGTGCGATTGATTTCTACTGAAATACAAGGGCTGTTAAAAAATTAAACCAAATTCATTAATATCACCGGTGTTGAGACTATCATTTAACTACCGAGTTGCCGTTATCTCAATACCGATATCCCAGAATTGATATTGAAGACTTTTTGGTACCTACATTGAAGAAGAGTCATCATTGTTGCATTTCTTTGGAGAAATCTATTCGTATTTCTATATTGTGACAGTCGGTATTTCAAGGTATAATCTATATCTTGTAAATTCTTAGGAATTTATCTTCTTGGAACACCAATTACATTTCTGAGTTATTTAGTTTTAAGTTATGTATCAAGCCTATAAAATGCAAGTCTTGTAATTGTTTTTGATAAGGTGAAATAATGTGAATTAAATAAAGAAGCCTATCTCCTTCTTTTCTTTGCATGAGTTGTGAGTGTTATCGATTAGAGTATTTCACCTTCAAAAATACTTACATCAAATTGGTATCAAAGTTGCATATGTGACTTTTATTAAAATGGTATAAAAGCTTACGGTTTGTGATCATAGCCTCAATAAATAATCAATTTCCTCTTCAATATTCTTGTCTTACAAAATATAACTATGGTAATTGGGTTGTTAGAATGAAAACTCTACTCGGTGCCTACGGTTCATGGGAGTTTGTCAATACTGTCTATGATGAGCACCTTGAAACAGAAGCAAAGGAATGCCTTAAAGAAGGTTTGAACGAAAGATTAATATAGCTTGTCAATCATCTATCAAGCTTTGCATGATTACATGTTCGAAAAAGTTTTGAACGCCACTACTGCTAAGGAGGCATGGGAGACTCTTCACAACACATATCAAAGAGTATAAAAGGCAAAGGAGAAAATCAAAGGGAGGCCTTATTTGAAGAAGATTCCAAAATTCCTACTAAAAGTAAAGGTACTAAGGCTTTGTTCGTTTCGCTGAAAATGTAGTGTTTCTAAAAAATATTTTCTCATGTTCGACTAAAACCTAAAAATAAAGTGCTATTGTTCGCTAAGGAAAATATTTTCCTTAATATATTATTTTTTAATAATTTATTATTATTATATTTTTAAATCGATTTTCAATTATATTTATTTTTAAAAAATCATATTTAAATATTTTTTTCGTCTCCTTCTTCATTTGGCCAGTCGCTGGCCACGGCGGTGGCCAACGACTGGCGACCGGTGACTGGTCACGGGTGAGTTGGAGCCTCACTATAGGCCGACAAGGCTCCAACTCACCAAATCCTAGTGAGGTTGAGCTTGCCCAACACTAGCAACCTAGGCGGGGCTCGAGGTCACTAGAGGTTTGCCGAAACCTCCAGCGACCTCGGGTGAGGCTCGAGCCTTGCCTAGGTCGCTGGATTTGGCGAGGCCCGAGCTCGACTAAGGCTAGTCTGATGAGCTTGGACCTCGCTAGATCTACCGAATCAAGTAGGGCTCAAGCCTTGCTCAAGGTTGCTAAAGATTTGCCGACCTTCGGCAACCTCAGGCGAGCCTCGCCTGGGTCGCTAGATTTCAACGAGGCCTGAGCTCTCAGGTGGGCTCAACCTCACCTGATTAGGCAAGGTGGAGCCTCGCCACAGGTTGGCGAGGCTCGACCTCACCGGGATCTGGTGAGCTACATTTATGAGTTATTTAGTTTTAGAGTTATCTACCAAGCCTATTAAAATGCAAGTCTTGTTATTGTTTTCATTAAGGTGAAATAAGGTAAACCTCCAACGACCTCCAGCGAGGCTCGAGCCTTGCCTAGGTCGCTGGATCTAGCGAGGCCCGAGCTCACCTAAGGCTAGTTCGACGAGCTTGGACCTCGCCAAATCTACCGAATCAAGTAGGGCTCAAGCCTTGCTCAAGGTTGCCGGAGATTTGCCGACCTTCGGCAACCTTGGGCGAGGCTCGAGCCTCACCTAGGTCACTAGATTTTAACGAGGCCTAAGCTCACCGGTGTCAAGCGAGCTCAGCCTCACCTGATTAGGCAAGGTGGAGCCTCACCATAGGCTGGTGAGGCTCGACCTCACCGGGATTTGGCGAGCTACATTTATGAGTTATTTAGTTTTAGAGTTATCTACCAAGCCTATTAAAATGCAAGTCTTGTTATTGTTTTCATTAAGGTGAAATAAGGTAAATTAAACAATGAAGCCTATCTCTCTCCTTCTCTTCTTTGTGTGAGTTGTGAGTGTTTCACCTTAAAAAATACTCCCATCAAATTAGTATCAGAGCTGCACCTCTGATGTTCAACAAGGGCCACGTACCTGCAGGAATGCAGAAGCCGGCCGAGAAGGTGCACTCTTCCATGGAGCTTCTAAGACCATTCACCGGCGCTGGTGGATACAAACGCATTGCTTCCTTGAAGATGGCTTGGAGGTAGGTCAAGTTCTTAACATCGGACTCTTCCACGGGTCTGCTCCTGCCGACATGGGTGTCCAGCTCCTGTTGTGCCTTCTTCAATGCATGCCGATTGTTCATTAGCAGGGATAGTGCCCAAGTGAGGGCCACCGTCAAAGTATCGGTCCCTGCTATTATCATGTTCTACACTCAAGAAAATATGGGATTAATCAAGTGCTTCAACAAGAAAGGGTGAAATATGTCAGATTATGATGGTGATATGGTTGGGATCAAATGTGATTTCGATGTCATATTTCCTATTTAAACCATTTAAACACAGTATATATAAATGAACTTGTATCAAACTAGATTCACACTCTCCAAATCACCTTACCCCAATTCCAAACTATCCCTACCAACGATGATTATTTAATCAGGTGAACAAACGGTCTCGCGTATACTGCCCAAAAAAAAAAAATCAGAGAAAGATTCTTTCTGTTCTTACGGTCTTGGATCCCTGTGCCATTTTCTATCTGTCATTTATTTTCTCCATTGATTCATTCTGGGGAAGAGTCATTCGGGGACAGAAAGGAGGAAGTTTTTATACTGCACTACGGGTCATGATCTGGCGGATGAAGGCGCAATGAAAAAGAGTATTGCCGTCTGTCAGGGATTATAAATGAATACAAAATGTCAACATCAGTACGCTGTTAGTGGACAGAATAATGCGGGGTAGGAAGAACTTTCGGTGCTCCCAATTTAAAACATTTTGTATATTCCAAAGATTAATTTTGATTTTTGTATAAGTACCAATGGGTGAAAATGTTGTCTTTTGCCAAATCCGATGATCGCCATCGCTCCTCGAGCACAAAAAAGATCTACCTAAGAGCATCTGGTATCTGCCCTCGAAAAACGAACTAAAACTGGTTGTTCGGCAGATACTGAAACTAGATTACTGCATAATGTTGAGACTTTTATTGGATGTTAAGGAAAATAAAAAGAATACAGCCGCTTGTTGACAGACCCATTTGCAATCGATGGTACATCTTAGTTTTACTAATTTAGCAGATCAATCGTAATATATCTTGCATCGCTCTTCCTGCGGAGTTTCTTACAGCAACTAAAATTTTTTCGTTGACCAGATTGGAACTAATGATTCTCTTTCTCCAAAAATGTAGGTAGTTCACACCAAGTTTAAATGTTTCTTCAGTACTGGCCAACATCTGGTGGAAACTCTTGATATGATCAAACTGTATTTATAAAAACATGTGAAAAGGTAATAAGCATGTTATCACTTAATTATAAGTGGATTGTACTGAAAATACTATACTTCTTCTGCTTATGGATGAAATGACTCCCAACAAAATTGCATTCATGACAACGCTAAAGGTTTTCAAGTATTGATGGGGCAGAAGCTTTAGTGAATGCTTTAGCATGACTTCAGACCAACTTTCATGCAGACGGTTCTAGTTTCCAAACAATATAAGCTAGAATTACTCACCAAACAAGTCGCCTTTATAACTGTATCGGTGTCGAAATCTGGAAAGTCTCCATCTTTGAGGGTGTTAATCATCAAATCCATGAAATCTTGCTCTCTATCGCCTTCGGGGCAGGACAACCTCTTCCTTTTATGCTCTTCTAGCCACCCCTGAGCCAGAACATCCAACTCTTTTGCGGTCTTGTCCATTGATCGTTTATAGCCACCTAAGTCCAACCAGCCGAGAGCTGGGATTGCATCTGACAACACGAGGGCCCCAAACAGATGAAAAAACCTCGTGATCAATCTTTTGCACCTATTTGCTTTGGTGTCGTCGCAGTCAGCATTTGAACCACTGTATCTCTTCCCTCCTACCATCTTCACTGATATATTGAGCATCAGGTCTGCTAGCCAAGACTTCATTTCCACCAAGACCCCACTTCTGGGCTTACCCTTTTCGATCCAGGCCTTGAACAAGTCTTTAATCGCCGTCTCAACCTCAAAAACTCGTATGTGCTTCAGTGAGTCAAGCCGGTTGTTCGAGAGGAGCTCAATCGTCACAATCTTGCGCATATCTCGCCAGTATTCTCCATAAGGACTGAAGCCAAACATGGCACCGTTGTAGCCCATGAGCCTTGTGGCGGTGATCATCGGCCGATCCGCGAAGGCCTTGTCATGGACGGTGAGAAACTCCTTAGCTACTTCCCAACTGCTCACAACGATTGCTCGATGAGACCCTAATCTTATGGCAAAAATTGGCCCATACTTTTCGGCCATGGTACCCAACTTTTTGTGAATCAACTCCTTACTGCCAAAGAGAAAAAGATGGCCGAAAATTGGCCAACCACCTTTGGCTTCAGGCACATCGCGATGGTCTTTGGACTTGTGAGATCGGTAGAGAGAGATGGCTTTCAGCAGTGCCAAGGTTGAGATGAGAATTATCAGCAACTCAATCAGAATTGGCATGATGAATGATTCCTGAAGTATAGCAGGACAGAGTCTATCTGGAAAAATTTCCTTTCAAGAGCTCCTTTGCTGCTTTCCTTGCGGTTTAGTCAGACGGAGTTGCATATATTCTAAATGAAGTGCTCAGATCCTCTGTCTTTGTTTTTTTTTTTTTTGGAAGCTTGAAGCGTGTGGGGATAATTGCTCGCTATTAAATATATCTCCTGTGGCAGGCTGATCATCACTTTCTTCTTTTTCTTTTTTTTCGGTCCTATTTTAACTCTTAGCACACTCAAACTTCCCCGAAACTAACTGTCCCAACCCTCGGCCCTCCCCGAGAAGATTAGGATTTGAATTCCTCACCTTCCCCTTCTCCTGCGGCTTTTGCCTAATTATTTTGATCACAAGCGACAAAATACGGTGAAGTCGGGGGTACTTCACTGTTCAACCTGATGATTCATCTCATATCAGTAACTTTTCATATGAAAACTTACCAGAAACTGTAGCTGCCTCAGATTGTTTGTTAGTCCTGTAAGTACTCAATTTTGGTTCTGTTTTGTTCTCTGGTAGTCTCATACGTTCAATTCTGGTATGAATCTTTCGATTTTTATTTCGAGGGGACGTACATCTCGTCCTGTTCAAGGGCATGAAAAAGGATTTCCAACTTGTGCATTGCTGCCATGAACACACAAAAAAGACGTAGACCATTACGGAAACTAGCTTCGAGTGAACCTGTGCGAAACTATCTGAAACTGCTTCTTCCCCTGAAGAGATCTTTGGTGAGTACTCTGTTTGGCGACTCCTCATTCATATTCACGCGGAAGTGCGTTCGACATATCCACTGAAAACAGAGAGTTATATCCTACGCTCTCAGTGTGGAAATGATCTCTCGGACAAGCCACGCTCTTAGTACATTGCCGGAATAAGCACACAAAAAAAAGCTACTCAGAAATTCTTGATGTCATGAAAATTTGCAAACCAATAAAATACGAATTGAAACGATTATTCAAGTAATTGGCTTCAAGTTTACTGTAATCTTGAGTCTTTGTTTTGTTCCTAATTGCAATCCTCAGTAGCCTATTAGGTGGGAACATATACATTCAAGTCTGATTTTAAAGAGAAAAGGGAGCTTGTGGCTCTCCTCATGGTGATGTGATAATTATAGTCAAAGATCACAAATTCTCCTGCTCATCTCTTTCGTAAACCTTCTGATCAAGGCGTGGAATGAGCATGACTTCGAGCGGGGTCGCCTTCATATTCGACAAGCCAGGGCTCTCGGTCATGTCCACGGCTTCATCTGAGACCATGCTAATCTCGAAACTCTGCAGCAAGCTAGCCAGCACCAAGTGCACCATGTGAAGACCCAGCGTGGTTCCAGCGCAGGACCTCCGCCCTGTGCCAAAGGGGATGAGCTCGAAGTTCTGACCTCTCATGTCCACATTCTCATGTGTCGTGAGGAACCTCTCGGGCTGGAACTCATCCGGGTTGGACCAGACACGTTCGTCCCTCTGTATTTTCGCAATGTTGAACAGCAAACGCGTACCTAACCAATGACCGAGTGTAATTGCTCTTGTAGAAAAATTGCAAACACAAGAAAATTTTACAGAGATCTCAGGAATGAAGATGCAAGTCAAAGTCCCAGAGGAATCAAAGATGATATTTAAAAGAAGATTCCATAGGCTGTATATTTTATACTTATCCAGACCCCTCTGGCAAAGTCTTGATAGTTATATGGTCTAGGTGTCTTTTGCTGGACCCGATCATAGTACTGTGTAACAATGCGGTACATTCTTGACCCCATGATAAAAGACATGGACCGCACGCTTATTTCATGCACGTCGATTTTAGAGTGTGTTTCTTCATGCCAAAGAGACGATGCTACAAATCAAGGTCCTATGTGTGATCGGTTTCTGCTGAAATGTGAGGGCCACATACCTGCGGGAATGCGGAAGCCGGCGGAGAAGGTGCACTCTTCCATGGAACTTCTGAGAGCAATCGGCACAGGGGGATACAAACGCATTGCCTCCTTGACGATGGCTTGGAGGTAGGGCAACTTCTTCACATCAGACTCTTCCACGGGCCTGCTCCTGCCGACATGGGTGTCCAGCTCTTGTTGGGCCTTCTTCAACGCACGGCGGTCATTCACTAGAAGCGACAGTGCCCACGTGAGGGCCGCCGTTATAGTGTCGGTCCCCCCTAAGATCATGTTCTGTACCCCCAAAAGAAAAGTATGATCAGGGTGGAATCAAATATGATGTCATATGTCATATCTCCTATTCAAATGATTTAGACGCAGTATTTGTAAGTGAACTTGAATCAAACTAGATTGATATGATTAAAATTTCACACAGATCGCATTTGTAAACTTGAAGAAGAAGAGAGAAAACATAACAAATCTTCGATTTAAGTAAGTTTCCAGATCTTTGATTTAATCTCCGGTGGTTGCTAAAGTGATAAGCGTGTTCATCTTTTCTGTTTGAAGCCAAGTTGCAATCAACTTACTCCACTTCTAAGAGTATAAATATGAAATGAAGAACCATCTCCCATAATTTTGTCTTTCCTTGGCGACAGATTCTTACTGAAGATGCAAAATGTCATTGCTCCCTTGGCGCTAAGTGCCGTATGGTTTCTGCTTTAGATATTCTAACATATCTCGAGTGAGCTGATCTTTGACCAATCTCCGCTGTCCAATGGTATAGAGTTTATGATGATAACCATGAATTAACGCTCTCTTAAAAGCAGCCGCCCGTTCGTCTTTCAATGTTAAGATATAGATAGATATAGTTATAGAAAAGATAGCCACTTTGACTGTTATAGCACACTACAGAAGATCAAAGGGAAATATAATAAACTATTGCCAATCTATCCTGGATTCGAGGTGAGCATACGACATAGAACATGGGACATATGTATTTAAAATGATGCTAGGTAGGAAAATTTTAGGTACTTTCTGAGTAAAGTCCTTGTATATTCTGAGTATTAAATTTGATTTTATATGGGTACCAATGGGGTCGCAATATCGTCTTTACTTGAATCTGATGGTCCCGACTGCTCCTCGAGCACAAAAGAATCTACTGAGGAGCATCCGGTACATGCAGGAAACCAAAGCTGGATAACTAGATGAAAAAAAGAGTACAAGCCGCTTGTCTAAAGATCAATTGGCAATCTGCAGTACATTTTAGTTTTCTAATTTGGTAGACTTATCTTAGTATATCTAGCATCACTCTACATGCCTCTGAATATACAACTTCTTGCATAGTTTCTTACAGCAACTAAAAATTGGACAGGCAGGATTCAAACTAATGGTTCTCCAGATCCCATAAGTAGGTAGTTCATACTAGTGTAAAGGTATTTCGATTCTCAGCCAACATCCTTTGCAAAATCTTGATATAATCAAACTATATTTGGGAAAACA
This sequence comes from Corymbia calophylla, assembly GCA_014182845.1. Lineage (NCBI taxonomy): Eukaryota > Viridiplantae > Streptophyta > Magnoliopsida > Myrtales > Myrtaceae > Corymbia > Corymbia calophylla. The sequence goes on from CM024700.1 coordinate 13,959,949, forward strand.
TGTGAACGTGAAATAAGTTTGTCATCAAATTATATGTGGGTTTTGCGACAAGTACTTTACTTCAACTGCTTATGGATGAAATGACTCCGACAGAATGGCATTCATGAAAATGCTTGGAGTTTTTCAGGTATTGATGGAGAAGAAGCAATGTGAATGCATTAGCATGACTTCGAATCAACTTTTATGCATACAGCTCTAGTTTCAAAACATGATAAGGTAGAATTACTCACTAAACAAGTCGCCTTGATAACTGTGTCAGCATCGAAATCTGAAACTTTCACTCCCTCGATGACATTCAGCATCAAATCCATGAAATCTTGCTCTCTATCACCTCTAGGGCGGGATAACCTCTTCCTTCTATGCTCGTCTAGCCATCCCTGAGCCAAAACATCCAACTCTTTCGCTGTCTCCTTCATTGATCGTTCATAGCCACCTATATCCAACCAGCCGAGAGCCGGGATCAAATCAGACAGCATGAAGATCCTGAACTGATCGAAGAACCCCCTGATCGACCTTTTGCACCTCTTTGCCTCGGTGTCGTTGCAGTCAGCGTAGCTCTTCCCTCCAACCATTTTCAAAGATACATTGAGCATCAAGTCTCCTAGCCAAGACTTCATTTCCACTAGAACTCCACTTCTGGGTTTACCCTGTCTGATCCAAGCCCTGAACAATCCTTTTATTGCCATCTCAACCTCGAGAACTCGTATGTGCTTCAGTGAGTCAAGCTGGTGGTTCGACAGGAGCTCCATCGTCACAATCTTGCGCATCTCTCGCCAGTATTCTCCATAAGGACCGAAGCCGAACATGGCACCGTTGTAGCCCATGAGCCGAACGGCGGTGATTGACGGTCTATCGGTGAAGGCCTTGTCGTGGATGGTGGAAAACTCCTTAGCCACTTCCCAACTGCTCACGATGATTGTTCGATGAGAGCCTAACCTTATGGTGAAAATCGGTCCATACTTGTCGGCCATGGAACCCAACTTTTTGTGCATCAGGTCCTTGCTGCCGAACAGAAGAAGGTGGCCGAAAATAGGCCAACCACCTCCGGCTTCGGGCAAATCGCGACGATCTTTGGACTTGTGTGATCGGTAGAGGGCGATGGCCATTAGCAGGGCCAAGGTTGAGATCAAAATTATCAGCAATTCAATCAGAATTCCCATGATGAAATGATTCCTGAAGTATAGCAGGACAGAGTTTATCTGGAAAATTTTCCTTTTAAGAGTTCATTTGCTGCTTTCCTGGCAGCTTATAGTGGAAGAAATTGTGTTTGGAGTTTTTTAAAGTCCAGTGGGCTTGCATATGTTCTAAATGAAGTGCTCAAACCCCTGTCGTCTATTGGAAGCTTTGGAGCTGGTGGGGGCAAAAGCCCTAAGTCAACCTAAGAGTATATTGGTCTGAAGCAAGTTAGCCCTTGGCCTTTACCTAAATGGCTGCCCTTTATTTAAGTAAACTTCCGTGGCGTAATGATCATCCCTTACCAAATTGCTTGTTCTTGCTGCTTCTGCTTAATCATTTTGATCACATGAGATGAAATACCGAGGAGTCAGCTGGCTTGCAAAAGGTTTAGAATTAAATCGGCAAAAAAAATTAAGATTAAATTGGCACAATTACAATAAATTTATGACTTTTTTTATGATTCTTTTGATAATGTACGGATGCACTTTTTCCACGTCATGTCATTTTCAATCTGAAGAAGTCCTAGAAATCTTCAACTTTTATTTCGAATCGAGTTTCATGTCCCTTGGTTCATACTCGTGTGACCAGAGGAAGAGCCTTGAAAAAGGATGTCCAACTTCAAAATTATATTAAACTTAATTAATTAAGAGGACGATATAATATATTAATTAAATTATTCTACTAGCAAACGGAGCTACCCAATTAGCACATTATAAGTGTGTCATGTAAGATGTGTTTTATGAACTTGTTCTAACTAATTTCTCCTTCCTTAGTCCCGTCAGCTTGATTAAACCAGATGATGATGATAATAATGGTAATAACAGCTTTGTAATTAGGATGGGATCAGTAGGACTGATTGAAACTTCACAACCTAAGGACGGTAGAATTAGTATTAGTTTTTAGATTAATGCAGGCAGCTTCATCGTTAATTACATTAATTTATAGCATAATGTCGTAAAATCGGCTAACCATATTTTTGTTTGGCATTGCTGTGCTGACAGTGGGAGGTAGAGGTATGAGACTGCCCAACCTTCATCTATTATAGCCAGCTACTTCTATGCTTATTGGATTCCCTTGAGCGAAGGGAGAAGATGGAAACAACGATGCAGAGAAAGCATGGCCCCGAGGGGGCGTAGTTTTGCATAAAATACCCAATAGTTTACATATTCTAAGATAGTGAATATCAAGGAAAATAAAATTTTGTTGATTTATATTTGTGAATCTTATTTTAAAAATGAATACCAAAATCTAAGGTTCGTCCTAACCATACTAAAACATAAAAGTAACATCCAAAGCATTAAAATGTCCAAGCAATTATAATATTAAAGTAAAGCAAATAAATATCCTAATATCGTCCCTAAAAACAAAAATGCAACACAAAACAAAGAAATCTATTAGAAGGCCCTATAAGCTTGTCCAATTTTGGGTTTTAACATTTTTAAGGATTTCTAATTTTTCAGAATTTTTCTGATTTTTTTGAATTTTTTTTTTTTTTTATGGATTTTGAAATTTTGAACGATTTTTCTGAATTTAAAGCCTTTTATTATTTTTAAAATAATTTTTCATAATTTTTTAACATTTTAAGGATTTTTTATGATTTTTTATTACTCGGATCGGGTCAAGAGACCCGACCCGGACGCTATGGGTCTGGGTTGGACTAAAAAGGGCTATGCTAAGGCCCACTTCTAATTAATCCTAATTGGCCCACGAAAATTTTATAACAGCCCATTCCATTTTTGTTCTCGGCCCAACCATTCACTTCGGCCCATGACCCACTGACCAACCAAAGAAGCAGCCCATTTTCCTACACCCGGCCCGGACTCATTCAATAATTTTCTAAGCCCACCCCTTCTTCTTTTAATTCTTTTTTGTTTTTGTTTTTATTCTTTTCCTTTTTTGCCCTTTTCTGCTTCATCTTCTTCAACGAGCGTCTTCAACCCGAAGCTCCTTCGCCTGCAACTCCTCTTCACCGAACTTCTCACCGAAACTCGCCCAAACACCAACGCCGGACGGAGTAAACGGCGTACCTTCCACTGCCGAACCACCACCATGCACCGGTCGTCTACCCCGACCAGCGCCAACCACCGCCGGCTACGACCCCGTCGCCCATCGCCTGCAAACACTACGGCAACGGAAACGTACGACGGAACGGCCAAACAGCCTACCGGACAGGCGGCACCCGGACGACTCGACATCAGCTCAAAAGCATGAAACAAAACTGGATCTCGTTCGGACATTTTACCGAACAGGTGGAGCGCACTATGGCAACGAGAAACTCCCGGATTGAACGGGACCGGAACTCGCGTCGGGACTCTCGACAGACAAAGCAAGATGTGCACAACGACCTAACCGGCGACGGATGGACTTACCTGTTTGGCTCGGGGACGCCGGCCGAGAGAGGTCGTCGGACAGGGGTCGAGCGCGGCTGACTTGTTGGTCGAGCTTCCCTCCCGCTCTCGGCCCTCTCGACTCTGTCTCGTCTCTCTCTCTCGCACTCTGCCCTCGCTCTCACTCGCAAATCTCTCCTCAGCTCTCCCTCCTTTCCTCTCCTCTGGTCTTTCTTTCTCTCTGTATTTCTCAGAACAACCGTTCGAAGAAGAAGAAGAAGAACCAGCCCCTTTCTTCCCCAAGCCCCTCCTCTCTCCAAGTTTTTTTTTCACTGGTATAGTCCCCGTCTAAGCTGTCTATACTTCTCCTTTTCGTTTCAGCTCAGAACTCCTCTCCTCCCGGTTTTTCTCCCTCTCTGAAAAACCCCCCGAATGGTCCCCCCTCCTCACTTACACGCTCCTCGCTTTCGTTCTGCAACCAGCCTCCTTCGTTGCTTGCGGAGGATGTCCACTTATTTGTGGACATTTTTGGAGATCGATCAGTGATCGAAATATTCAAACTTATTTGTGATCGAGAAAGGCCAATTCAGCCGACCACTTGATGGAAAAGGAAATTGCGTTGCGTGCGGAGGATGTCCACTTTGTTTCAGGCCCAACATTTTTATTCCTTTTTCTTTTTTGTCAAAGAAAGATTTAATTCATTTCCACGAATACATAATTAAGAAATGCAATCCAACTGCAAAGCAAGAAAAATCCCATACAAATCTAAAATAGAACAAGCTCCAAATAAGAAGATAAATCATTAGTATAAGATTAGGGATCACACGCTCAAAGAGCAAGCTTATTACTTATCAAACCAAAATTCGACAACTTATTACCAAATCTGTTTTTAGTAATGAGTATACACCGAGATTTCTATTTGTTATTATGATTTTATCTTTTGATGGTGTATGATGAAGTTTAGCGTCTCTAACACTATTTACCGTTCAGAATAACAAGGTTGAATGTACACAGATCTAACACCTATGAGAGTGAAACCTTCACGAAACTTGTCCTATCTCCTATGAAACTAGACTTGTATACCAACTAAACCTGATGGAAGTGAAACCCTGAAATCATAGATGCAAAAAAAAACCCAAATCTAAACTAGATTGGGATAAAAATCTCTCTGAAATGGGAGAGAAAACTTCTAAAGTTAGATTAGATCATATGAGAAAAACTTCTCAAAATGGGAAGAAAGTAAAAAAAAAAAAAAAAAAAATAGAGAACCAAATCAGTTAAAGAAAAAGGGAAATAAGGAGGGGAAGGAGAGATTTAGCTCGAACCCTTCCCTCGATGAAGATTGAAGAAGAAAGTTATGAGAAGATAAGAGGAAATGAGAGAATCCTAGGGAGGAAATGGAATAGTTTAATTGTTACGAGTTCTTGTTTCGATAGGCATCATTTTGCTTCAATGGAATAAAAAAGGAAGGTAGACCACCAAACAGACCTTGGGAAGGCTAATTTTAGGAATACAAAGTTCGCAAAAACTCATTGGTAAATTTATAGGTATTTTTGAATTTAGATTTGACTTTTCTAACTTTCGATTGTTGTATTTTTATTTTATCTATTTTAATCTTAAATGGCTTTTGGTCTGACTAAATTTGAAGCATGCGACATTACATACGTATGCAATTCTGATATTTACCAATCGTGAAGTATTCGGCACATGCTTTTTCCTTACTGTTGAAAATATCAAAATCTCTAGATCATGCAATAATAATCGATGTATGAATATCTAAAAGTATGATCCGACAACTAGTAAGCTGGCAGAATTTTGCCCACCATTAGGGCAACGCAGTTTAAATGCAATCCATCTGCAAACAATGCAAGATCAAGCACTCTGTTGCATAGGGCTAGGAACTTTAACATTCAGAATGCATTTTATGGTTAAAATGTGCAAAGCTATCCGACCCAATTTTCTCAAACTCTCGGCATATGGAGGGAACTAATACGCAAATTCTTATGTATGTAAACTGCCATGTCCAAACAGCAGCTCGCTTACAGTCCCGGGACGCTGCATAAGAGGGTCAACCGGTCATCATCATCGGTGCAACTTAGTCGATGCTGCACCTGAAGATGGAGACTTTGAGGACTACGAGGTCCGAATCGAGGAGCTCGAAAATGCAGGTATCTCCTACTTGAAGAGCATTGTCCCTTGCGAAATTGAACCACCCTGCAGAGATTTTGCCCTTGAAGCTATGGGAGTTGGGCTGGGGATATACACAAAACTTGATAGGCCATGCTCTGTGACCAACTCTCAAAGTCCCCTTTATGTGGCTGTGTTCTAAATACCTCCTGACGAAGCCCGCCGGTACAATCTACGAGCAGACCATCTGTGTGTTAGATAAATTGAAATCCACGAACAGCTGTGAGATCGGCTATATTTGGTCCATTTAGAAAACAAAATAAACTGGAGTACATCTGCGCAAGTGTTCCGGGGCAAATGACTACTCCTATTATGGACAGTTCGGACGAAGCTTGCTTGCAATTTCAAAAGAACTTGTTCTTTTATATACATGGCATGTGTTTACTAATAGAACAAATGTACTTGGTATTGTCACTGACCGGAGTAGATCTGCGCAAGTGCTTCGGGCAAATGACTACTCGGAAAGAAGGTCGGTTTGTGCGGAACTTGATTGCAGCTTCAATAGATGTCATACCATTCGAGAAATTGTTCCGCCGGTGCCTTCCCCTTCCCCGTCACTGCATGCTTTGGGGAGCGTGGTCATTTGCATGGCTGAATATTAGACCGAAGCATTATTATGAAGATATTGTCTACATATTGTTTTCTGCTAATGTTAATCTTCTACATTTGGATCTGAAGCTTTTTTTACCTGGTTCAACCTTAAAACTTTTGTCTGCAGATTGATCATGAGAGGTGGGTTCTTCATTTTTGGCCTGGCCATAGTCGGATTCATTGGGTTCGCCTGAGCTTCTTTGGAGCTTGAGTTGAGAAGCCTTTTTTGTTTGATCTGATCTCACCCATAGAGGCAAAAAGAAGAACAAGGTTGCACATCAAAATCCAAAAATCATAAAGACCATAATGGATCGTACCCATGTGGGGCTGAAGAGAGTTTGATTAAAAATTTATGCAAGCTCAAGGGTACAAATTAGTTCCACAACTTGGTTGGACAAAATGCTCAAGGTTTTGAAATGACAGATAGAACCAAGTCTCACCTTTACCTAATAGCTCAAACTTTTGAATAGGTTTACAAAACAAGGACTTACTAACAGAAGTAAGATTTAACAAAATCCAATACCAAATATGTTGTATCCAAACAGAAGACACAAATGAAGTCGATAATCGCATGAACACCCTCTAAATCATTAGATAACGAAGAAAACAAATTGTTGTACAAATTATTTGTCACCTACCGAGTTCGATTGCGTCGTAGTTGACTCTGAAAATGACAACTCTGAATGAAACTTGGTCAACCCTCCTCGTCAGTTCAAACACACAAACATCACCCACCTTTAGATTGTTATCTTGCACAAAAAGTTTCCAGCCACTGTTGATTTTAACTTGTTTTTTCTGGCTGTATATCCCAAACTTGTACCGGACCGACCAAAATCTCTCATTGGAAACGTATAGATCTATATCTCCACCGGTTCTATAATTGGGAATATACTTCATGAAAAACTTAGCCGGTGCATTCTGCAACATGGCATGAAGTCGAAATAATTCTATAAGAGAGGGAGAGATTACTAGTCTTCCGTTTTGAAGGGCATCGGAAAGAACAATCTTGAAGAAATGTAGAGTCAAGAAATGTAGAGTCTCGGACTCAAAATATCCTCTTCCCACCATTTCTTCAGAACTCGTTAGGAATTCACATTCGCGTATGCGTTTGAAAAAAAGGGTTTAGTGAGTTACAATGCATGATGAGGAGGTTTTGTATCTTTAATTTAAATTTCATCATTTTCCAAGAGAAGGAAAAAGAGGTACAGTAAAGCGCAAGATAGCAACGGCCATGAGTCCAATTGAATGCTTCAACAGTCGAACTCATTACTCCTGCCCTGCATTTTGCAGGACCTCGGGAAGACTCTCTGCCGTGGACTCAAGCTGTTTCTCTGCATTGGTAACTGGAAAGAACCCTGCACCTTTGCTGCAGCAAAAGTGATTTCTCATCCTCGCGAGTCTCGAGTTCTTTCCTCTCCCGTGGACTCAATCTGTTTCTCTGCATTGGTAACTGGAAAGAACCCTGCACCTTTGCTGCAGCAAAAATGATTTCTCATCCTCGTGACTCGTGAAAATTTGCTATATATGTGCAACTTGAGGTCTGATTGGTGAGATATCGTGCAATTACGTCTAATGTAGAATTTTCGACACATGAAGTGATTGAAAAGTGTGTACTGCATTATTTCCCATGTCACTATAATTTTGCAGATTGAAAGAAGTAAAAACATAGTTTTAAGAGTTTTATGGATCATGTGACGAAGTACTGTCGCTCTATACAAAGAAGAAAATATACATTAACGAAACTATGTTGCACTTGAAATGTCAAATCCTTTTCGACGAATATTACTTGTCCTCTCATAGTCAAATGAGTTTTTGATAGATTGTGATTAATAGCCAATGTTTCTCAGCTTCTCTATCTTTGACCAAAAAAAAATTCTCTTCCTTTTTTTCCAGATTTTCATTACCTTTCTTAGCAAGCCTTAAATTTACTAATTGTTATATAAAATAACCATGTTTTATCTGAGTGACATGGCAATTTTTTTTTCTCAATTAAGTAACCCAATATAAAATTTGGTAAATTTATTTAAAAAATATTGGTAATCAACTCAAATAAAAGTTAGTAACCCAAAATTCAATGATAACTTAATTGAAAGCCAATAAATCGCTTAAATCGGGATTAAGATTTATATGTAAGATATGGAAAAATTATAAAAAAAACGTTTAGAAATGTAATTAGAAGTTGGTAATTAAAAGAAAAATAAACCATAAATGAAAAATAAGATTGTAAATGCATAATAACAGCAAAACAGTAAGATAAACTACTGATTGCAAAAAGCTTGCAGAGGAAAAAAAAATGTTTCCAAATATTCATTTACTAAGAAAATGAGATAAATAAAAAGTATCTAATCAATTAAAATGCATTTGGTAATGCTAATTACCTCTGACTTCATGTTGTTGATATGACTAAATAAAACATCAGATAAATGGATGTTTGGCCTCATTGAACAGAAAATAGAACCGTTTCCATGAACATTGTAAGGCAATACGAACAATGCCCATCAACATTTAATGTATCCTGCTAAAAATTAACTAGTAGAAATAATAAAGGTAAAATAGACTAACAACCAACTTTTATCAAAGAAACATAGCCTTACACTCGTGCATCGCACGTGCATTTTGCTAGTTAAGAATGAATGATGCGATATCTTGAAAATTTTGACTAAGTTATAGCATTATTTTTTCGGAAATTATTTCGACACTATCTCCAACTTTCGACCCAAAAAAAGTAATAGCTCGCTCATCTTGAGGGCAGCTAAATTTTTTTTTTCCTAGTCCAATAATTATGTAAAATGAAATAGTAAATCTATTCCATACTAAAAAGGGACGCTATGATTTTTTCTGCCGAAATACTTGTCAACACCAATATTGAAACAATTCATTCATGCAATGAAAATTTGGAAACTAAAAATAAGACTAAAAACGATTATGTAAGTAAATGGATTCAAGTGTAATATAATTGAGAGCCTTCGTTTTGTTCCTAATTGCAATCCGTAGTAGCCACTTAGATGGGAACATTTACATCCAAGTTTGATTTGCAAGAGAAAATGGAGGTTGTGGCTCTCCTCATAAAATAGAGTACTTACTACAGTCAAAACACTACATATTCTCTTACTCGTCTCTTTCATAAACCTTCTGATCAAGACGTGGAATGAGCACAACTTCAAGCGGGCTCGCCTTCAAATTCGTCAAGCCAGGGCTTTCGGTCATGTCCACCGGTTCGTTCGAGACCGTGCTGATTTCGAAACTTTCCAGCAAGCTAGCTAGGGTCAAATGCATCGAGTGAAGAGCCAGTGAGGTTCCGGCGCATGACCTTCTCCCTGCGCCGAAGGGGATGAGCTCAAAGTTCTGACCTCTCATGTCCACATTCTCATGTGTCGTGAGGAACCTCTCGGGCTCGAACTCGTCCGGATTGGACCATACTCGCTCATCCCTTTGTATTTTCCAGGCATTCAACAGCAAACGCGTACCTAGCCAAAGGCACAGTATAATGGCTTTTTTAGCAAAAAAGTGCAAAGACAAGGAAATTTTGCATAGATATTAAGGAATGAAGATGCAGATCAAAGTCACAGAGAAACTTTTGCCAGGTTGGGAAGTGGACTTGCCCTTTTGAATCAATTGATAGATTCAAATTCCGAATTTAAAGATGAAAGAGGGAAAAAGTTTTTGAATTTTGACATAGTGCAAAGACTACTACTCATTGTTACACAACCCGTATCCATTATGTTGGTGTGGATAGTTGTAATTTGTAAAATTTACTAATTAGCAAACTCAACAATGATGTATATGAATTGTATAAAAGAAGATACCATAGGCTGTATAGTTAAAATTAGTCCAAAAACATTTTCGAGAAAATCAAGATTGGATAAGGTCTCGACTTCTGTTTAACCCGATCATAATCTCATTTTAGAGTATGTTTTTTTCATGCTGAAGAGACTACACTATACATGAAGGTCCAATATGCTATTGATTTCTATTGGCACGCAAGAGCCACATACCTGCAGGAATGCGGAAGCCGGCGGAGAAGGTGCACTCTTCCATGGAACTTCTTAGACCAATGACCGGAACCGGTGGATAGAAACGCATTGTTTCCTTGATGATGGCTTGGAGGTAGGTCAAATTCTTCACATCAGACTCTTCCACATGCCTGCTCCTGCCAACGTGGGTGTCCAGTTCTTGTTGCACTTTTTTCAATGCGTGGCGATTGTTCACTAGTAGCGATAGTGCCCACGTGAGCGCCACTATCAAAGTGTCGGTCCCAGCTATTATCATGTTCTATAACCAAAAGGAGATGGGATTAACTCAAGTGCTTCAACATTAAAGGTTGTAAGATGCCAGATGATGGTGATATAGATTAAATCTACTATGATTTTGGTCTATCATATCTCCTATTCAAATGATTTAAACAAAGTCTTTGTAAATGAACTTAAAACAAACTAAATTCAAAGGATCAAAATTTCACAGAGATAGCATCTCGAAAAATTACAAGTTTAAAATAAGTTTGTGAATTTTTCATTCGAATGATTTCTAAAGAGGTAATTAGTTTTATCCATCTAGTTTGAAGCCTAGTTCATCATCTTACTCCACTTCTCAAAGTATAAATCTTGTGATCTATGGAATGGGAAATTATTGAGAATATGTAGAAATTCGATATATTCACCAAGATCGTTAAGAGAAAATTTAAGTTCAAACTAATCATCATATTTGATTTGACCACTTTCACTCAAAAGTTTTAAATTAAAAAATTATAGATCATTTATAATATACGAACTAGTTTAGATCGTACTAATTCTCTTTTGTAAGATTTTTTTAACATATCTAAGTATGTGGATACTTATTCAGCTAAAGAAAGATTTAAAACCTTTTGGTCTTCCTAGGCGATAGAGACTCTTTTGTGACATTTTCTTCATACTTTGGATATTTTAGTTGATCTTTGACTAATCTCCTCCATGTAGTCGAATAGAATCCATGGTGATGATGATAGAATTAAAGCTGTCTTTCAGAAGCAGCCAAAGAGTTTGTCTCTTTGCGTTAAATAATAGATAGATATCGTTACTGATAAGACGTTAGCTTCCGATTGGTTAACTATTTTCCCAAGATAAGTGATATTTTCTTTTGGATGAAAGCGATATGTAATTGCTCCATCCTAACTACATAATGAGAACATGATATAACATTAATGCAACAAAAGCAAGCAAAACAAGGCTCGGTAGGAAAAAAATCTGATAGTTGCAATCGCTTCTTGAGCAGGGAAAAAAAAAATCTTTTCAGTAGCATCTGGTATTTGCTTTAGATAAACATACTAAAGACCCATTTGCAAACAGCAGTATATCTTAGTTTACTATTTCAGTAGTAGACTAATCCTCATTTATCTAGCATCACTCTTCATGCCTCTGTGTTTACAGCTTCCTACGAAGTTTCTTACAGCAGATCGAGACTAATGACTCTTAAGTCCCAGAAGTTCAAATGTTTCTCCATTACCGGTCCACATCTATTGCAAAATCTTGATATGATCAAACTGTATTTGGGAAACATGTGAACATGAAATAATTTTATTATCATTAAATTATAAGTGGATTTTGCCAAAGGTACTGTACTTCTACTGCTCCAACAAAATTGCATTCATGAAAAAAAGAGGCATCAGTGAATGCATTAGCAAGACCACAGAGCAACTTTTATGCAGAGAGTTGTAGTTTTAAAACATTATAAGCAAGAACTACTCACCAAACAAGTTGCCTTAACAACTGTATCGGCATCAAAATCTGAAAACTTCACACCTTCGATGACCTTCAGCATCATATCCATAAAATCTTGCTCTCCATCGCCTCCAGGGCGGGACAACCTCTTCCTTCTATGCTCCTCTAGCCACCCCTGAGCCAGAACATCCAACTCTTTCACGGTCTCTTTCATCAATCGTTTATGGCCACCGAAGTTCAACCAGCCGAGAGCCGGGATCGCATCCTCCAACTCAACAACTCCAAATAGATCAAAAAACCTCCTGATCGACCTTTGGCACCTCTTTGCCTCGGTGTCGTCACAGTCAGCGTTCAAACCGCAGTATCTCTTCCCTCCTACCATTTTCATCATAATATTGAGCATCAAATCTCCTAGCCAAGACTTCATTTCGACCAGGACCCCACTTCTGGGCCTACCCTTTTCGACCCAGGCCGTGAACAAGTCTTTTATTGCTGTCTTGACCTCAAAAGCTCGTATGTGCTTCAGTGAGTCAAGCTGGTGGTTCGAGAGGAGCTCGATCGTTGCAATCTTGCGCATCTCTCGCCAATATTCCCCGTAAGGAGCAAACCCGAACATGGCACCACCGTAGCACATGAGTTTGGTGGCGGTGACCATCGGTCGATCAGCGAAGGCCTTGTCATGGACGGTGAAACACTCCTTAGCCACTTCCCAGCTGCTCACGACGATTGCTCGATGAGAGCCTAATCTTATGGTGAAAATTGGTCCGTACTTGTTGGCCATGGAACCCAATTTTTTGTGCATCAGGTCCTTGCTGCTGAACAGAGGAAGGTGGCCGATGATGGGCCAACCACCTTCGGCTTCGGGCACATCGTGACGGTCTTTGGACTTGTTTGATCGGTAGAGAGAGATGGGCAATAGCAGGGCCAAGGTTGAGATCAAAATTATGAGCAATTCAATGAGAATTGGCATGATGAATGATTCCTGAAGTGTAGAAGCAGAGAGCTATCTGGATACTTTCTTCCTTTTAAGAGTGAAGTTGCTGCTTTCCTGGCAGTTTCTAGTGGAAAGAATTGACTCTGGAATTTTAAGTCCAATGGACATACATATATTCTAAATGAAGCGCTCTAACTCCTAGTCTTTTTCTGGACTTTTGGTGTTCCGAAAGATAAGGAATCAAATGTAATAACAAAGCCAAGAAATTAATCGGGGAGAATAGCACAACGTTCCATTATACTCAAATTACTCAAACACTCTCATTCTTTCCTAGCCACCAATTCCATCGATAATTCACCTAGTATTTAGCCTTGGAAATTTATCACGAAATAATCTCTCAATCTAATAAATCATTTATAATTATTTTGTTTGAAATACCTTTCAAATTGCACTTGGTTATAAACACGATGAAACCCATCTTTGTGTGATTTTGTGGGATTATCGCTAATTGTTCTAAAAATTTAAGTTGTTATATGAAAACATAACGAAAACATTATTTAATATTTAAATATTTTTACACCGCCCCTCATGTATAGGTTGTATTTGGGCCTAAGCCATAAGATTAATAGAACCTAATACCATATAAGATTATGTAAGACCACCGCCAACTATTCTAAAAGCACAACATAGAGTCACAATCTTCTTAATGGTGAACTGCTAAAGGAAGCTAATGGATTACTAAAAAAATTTGTTAATTAAAAGAAAAACAGACCATAAATGAATAATGAGATTGTAAATGCATAATACTAGCGAATCAACAAAAAAATTGCTACTGATTTTTAAAAAGTTACAGAGGAAAAAACATGTTTCCAAATATTTCTTTACTAACAAGATGAGATAAATAAAAAGTATCTAATCAATTAAGTTACATTTGGTAATGCTAATCAACTGGAGTTCATATTGTTGATATGACAAAAAAAAAAAAAAAATCAGATAAATAGCTGTTTGGACTCGTTGAACAGAAAATAGAAAAATTTCGATGAACTTTGCAAAGCAATACGAACAATACCAATCAATATTTGATGTATCCGACTAAAAATTAAAAAGAAGAAACAAAAAAATGTAAAATAGATTAACAACCAACTTTTATTAAAAAAGGAACAGAGCCTTGCACTCGTGTACTGGACATGCATCTTGCTTATTAAGAATGAATTATGCGATATTCTTAAGTTTTGACAAAATTATAGCATTATTTTTCCGAAAATTGCTTTAACACTATCTCCGATCTTCAACCCAAAAAAACTAAAAGCTGGATTGCCCTGAAGGCAGCTAATTTTTCTCTTCCTAGTCCATAACTATGAAAAACAAATAAATAAATCTATTACATGCTGAAAAGAGATGCTTAGATTGTTTTTCCCGAAATATGCTCCAACACCAATATTGTAACAATTCATAAATGTGACGAAAAGTTGGAAACTAACAATTTCACAGAAAATAATTATGTAAGTAAAGGGATTCTAGTTTAATAAAATTGAAAGTCTTTGTTTTGTTCCAAATTGCGGTCCTCAGTAGCCACTTAGGTGGGAACATCTACATTCAAGTCTGATTTGCAAGAGAAAAAGGAGCTTGTGGCTCTCCTTACAAAATGAAGCACTTACTATAGTGAAAAGACTACAAATTCTCTTACTCGTCTATTTCATAAACCTTCTGATCAAGGCGTGGAACGAGTAAAACTTCAAGTGGGCCGGCCTTCAAATTCGTCAAGCCAGGGCTCTCGGTCATGTCCACCGGTTCGTCCGAGACCGTGTTGATTTCGAAACTTTGCAGCAAGCTAGCCAGGATAAAGTGCATTGTGTGAAGAGCCAGTGAGGTTCCGGCGCATGACCTCCTCCCCGCGCCGAAGGGGATGAGCTCGAAGTTCTGACCTCTCACATCCACATTCTCATGCGTCGTGAGGAACCTCTCGGGCTCGAACTTGTCCGGGTTGGGCCACACGCGCTCATCCCTATGTATTTTCCAGTAGTTCAACAGCAAACGCGTACCTATTCAATGACACAGTATAAGGGCTTTTCTAGAAAAAGTGCAAACACAAGGACATTTTACACAGATATTAAGGAATGAAGATGCGGGTCAGAGTCACGGAGAAATTGTGGCAAGTTAGGAAGTGGACTTGCCCTTTTGAATCAATGGGCAGATTCAAATTCCACGTTCAAAGACAAAAGTGATAAAAGTTCTTGGATTTTGACATATAGTACAAAGACTATGTGACTCATTGTTACATAACTCACATCTGTCAAGTCGGTACGAGTAGTTGTGATTCGAAAAATTTACTAATTACCTAAATCAATGGCGATGTGTATGTATTGTATAGAAAAAGATATCACAAGCTTTATATTTGAAACTTGTCCAAAACCCTTTGGACAAAATCGTGATTGGATATCATGTAGACATCTTTCACTGGACATGACCATAACCCTATGTGACAATGTGGTCCGTTCTTGATCCGATGAAGAAAGACATGGAAAGCATGTTTATTTCATCAATTGACCTGGTTTATCACTTAGATTTTAGAGTATGTTATTTTATGCCAAAGAGACTATACTATATATCAAGGTCATATATGCTATCAATTTTCTACTGACATGCAAGGGCCATATACCTGTAGGAATGCGGAAGCTAGTGGAGAAGGTGCACTCTTAGCAAAAAAGTGCAAAGACAAGGAAATTTTGCATAGATATTAAGGAATGAAGATGCAGATCAAAGTCACTGAGAAACTTTTGCCAGGTTGGGAAGTGACTTGCCCTTTTGAATCAATTGACAGATTCAAATTCCGAATTTAAAGACGAAAGAGGGAAAAAGTTTTTGAATTTTGACATAGTACAAAGATTGCGACTCATTGTTACACAACCCATATCCATTATGTTGGCGTGGATAGTTGTAATTTGTAAAATTTACTAATTAGCAAACTCAATAGTGATGTATATGAATTGTATAAAATAAGATACCGCAGGCTGCATAGTTAAAACTAATCCAAAAACATTTTTGACAAAATAAGGATTGGATAAGGTCTAGATTTCTGCTTAACCCGACCATAATCCTGTGTAACAACGCGATCATTCATGACCCCGTAAAACAACATGAACTGCATGCTTATTTCATGAATTGGCCTGGTTTATCACTTCAATTTTAGAGTACGTTTTTTCATGCCGAAGAGACCATACTATATATGAAGGTCCTATATGTTATTGATTTCTATTGGCATGCAAGAGCCACATACCTGCAGGAATGCGGAAGCCGGCGGAGAGGGTGCACTCTTCCATGGAACTTCTAAGACCATTGACTGGAACTGGTGGATAGAAACGCATTGTTTCCTTGACGATGGCTTGGAGGTAGGTCAAATTCTTCACATCGGACTCTTCCACATGCCTGCTCTTGCCGACATGGGTGTCCAATTCTTGTTGCGCTTTTTTCAATGCGTAGCGATTGTTCACAAGTAGGGACAGTGCCCAAGTGAGCACCACTGTCAAAGTGTCGGTCCCAGCTATTATCATGTTCTATAACCAAAAGGAAAAGGGATTACTCAAGTGCTTCAACATTAAAGGTTGGAAGATGCTAGATGATGGTGATATAGATTAAATCTACTATGATTTTGGTCTATCATATCTCCTATTCAGATGATTTAAACAAAGTCTTTGTAAATGAACTTAAAACAAACTAGATTCGAAGGATCAAAATTTCGCACGGATAGCATCTCGAAAAATGACAAACTTAAAATAAATTTATGAATTTTTCATTCGAATGATTTCTAAAGAGGTAATTGTTTTGATCCTTCTAGTTTGAAGCCTAGTTCATCATCTTACTCTACTTCCCATAGTATAAATCTTGTGGTTTGTGAAATAGGGAACTCTTGAGAACATGTAGAAATTCGATACCTTCACCGAAATCGTCAAATTCATCATCTTACTCCACTTCCCAGAGTATAAATCTTGTGGTCTATGGAATAAAGAATTGTTGAGAACATATAGAAATTTGATATCTTCACCGAGATCGTCAAGAGGAAATCTAAGTTCAAACCCGTCCTCATCTTTGGTTGAACTACTTTCACTGAAAAGTTTAAAGTTAAAGAGTTATAGGTCACTTATAATATATGAACTACCTTGGATCATACCAATTCTCTTTTGTAAGATTTTTTTAACATATCTAAGTATGTGGATATTTATTTAGCTAAAGAAAGATTTAAAACCTTTTGGTCTTCCTAGGCGATAGAGACTCTTTTGTGACATTTTCTTCATACTTTGGATATTTTAGTTGTTCTTTGACTAATCTCCTCCATCTAGTCGAATAGAATCCATGGTGATAATGAATGAATTAAAGCTGTCTTTCCAAAGCAGGCAAGAGTTTGTCTCTTTGCGTTAAACAGTAGATAGATATCGTTACAGATAAGACGTTAACTTCCAATTGGTTAACTATTTTCTCAAAATAATTGATCTTTTCTTTTGGATGAAAGCGATATGTATTTGCTCTATCCTGTAGGGGTGAGCATATTCGACCGCCCGAACCGAGAACCACCCGGACCAGACTGGACCGACGGGTTTGGTCCTTACCCTTTCTCGAAAGATCGGCCCGATTCCTGCCCCATAAAAATAGAACTAGTGATTTTCAATTCCTGGTTGCCTTTAACCTGACCGACAATTTTCTATTTAAAATAAATTTCTTAAATTTCTTAAAAAATGCAATAAACCCTAAAATAATAATATTTCTAGTATTTTTTTTTTTTGGCTAAATGGTCGGTCCTATTGAACCGGTCCCCGGTCCTAGGACCTACCAATTCTCTTTTGTAAGATTTTTTGAACATATCTAAGTATGTGGATATTTATTCAGCTAAAGAAAGATTTAAAACCTTTTGGTCTTCCTAGGCGATAGAGACTCTTTTGTGACATTTTCTTCATGCTTTGGATATTTTAGTTGTTCTTTGACTAATCTCCTCCATCTAGTCGAATAGAATCCATGGTGATAATGAATGAATTAAAGCTGTCTTTCCAAAGCAGGTAAGAGTTTGTCTCTTTGCGTTAAACAGTAGATAGATATCGTTACAGATAAGACGTTAACTTCCAATTGATTAACTATTTTCTCAAAATAATTGATCTTTTCTTTTGGATGAAAGCGATATATATTTGCTCTATCCTGTAGGGGTGAGCATATTAGACCGCCCAAACCGAGAACCACCCGGACCAGACCGGACCGACGGGTTTGGTCCGGTTCTCGGAAGCATCGGTCCGATCCCGGTTCCATAAAAATGGAACCAGTGATTTTCAGTCTGGTTCCCGGTTTCGGGGGGAACTGGACCGACAATTTTCTATTTAAAATAAATTTCTTAAATTTCTTAAAAAATGCAATAAACCCTAAAATAATAATATTTCTAGTATTTTTTTTTGGCTAAATGGTCGGTCCTATTGAACCGGTCCCCGGTCCTAGGACCGTCCGGTCCGGTCCACGGTCCCAAAAAATGGGAACCGGTCCTCCCGGTCCGGTTCCCGATTCCACCTTGGAACCTGACCGAATTGGGAACCGATCACCCCTACTATCCTGACTAGATAATGAGGACAAAATATAACATGAATGCAACAAAAGCAAGCAAAACAAGGCTCGGTAGGAAAAAAATCTGATAGTTGCAATCGCTCCTTGAGCAGGGAAAAATAAATCTTTTCAGGAGCATCTGGTATTTGCTTTAGATAAACATACTAAAGACCCATTTGCAAACAGCAGTATATCTTAGTTTACTATTTCATCACTCTTCAAGACTCTGTGTTTACAGCTTCCTACGAAGTTTCTTACAGCAACTAATAATTTGTATTCACCAGATTGAAACTAATGACTCTCTAAGTCCCAGAAGTTCAAATGTTTCTCTATTACCGGTCCACATCTATAGCAAAATCTTGATATGATCAAATTGTATTTGGGAAACATGTGAACATGAAATAAGTTTATTATCATTAAATTATAAGTGGATTTTGCCAAAGGTACTGTACTTCTACTGCTCCAACAAAATTGCATTCATGAGAAAAAAAGAGGCATCAG
Source organism: Corymbia calophylla (assembly GCA_014182845.1). Taxonomy (NCBI): domain Eukaryota; kingdom Viridiplantae; phylum Streptophyta; class Magnoliopsida; order Myrtales; family Myrtaceae; genus Corymbia; species Corymbia calophylla. Next base: position 13,978,935 of record CM024700.1, read on the forward strand.
TGCATGCATTAGCAAGACCACAGAGCAACTTTTATGCAGAGAGTTGTAGTTTTAAAACATTATAAGCAAGAACTACTCACCAAACAAGTTGCCTTAACAACTGTATCGGCATCAAAATCTGAAAACTTCACACCTTCGATGACCTTCAGCATCATATCCATAAAATCTTGCTCTCCATCGCCTCCAGGGCGGGACAACCTCTTCCTTCTATGCTCCTCTAGCCACCCCTGAGCCAGAACATCCAACTCTTTCACGGTCTCTTTCATCAATCGTTTATGGCCACCGAAGTCCAACCAGCCGAGAGCTGGGATCGCATCCTCCAACTCGACGACTCCAAATAGATCGAAAAACCTCCTGATTGACCTTTGGCACCTCTTTGCCTCGGTGTCATCACAGTCAGCGTTCGAACCGCCGTATCTCTTCCCTCCTACCATTTTCATCATAATATTGAGCATCAAATCTCCTAGCCAAGACTTCATTTCGACCAGGACCCCACTTCTGGGCCTACCCTTTTTGACCCAGGCCTTGAACAAGTCTTTTATTGCTGTCTTGACCTCAAAAGCTCGTATGTGCTTCAGTGAGTCAAGCTGGTGGTTCGAGAGGAGCTCGATCGTTGCAATCTTGCGCATCTCTCGCCAATATTCCCCGTAAGGAGCAAACCCGAACATGGCACCACCGTAGCACATGAGTTTGGTGGCGGTGACCATCGGTCGATCAGCGAAGGCCTTGTCATGGACGGTGAAACACTCCTTAGCCACTTCCCAGCTGCTCACGACGATTGCTCGATGAGAGCCTAATCTTATGGCGAAAATTGGTCCGTACTTGTTGGCCATGGAACCCAACTTTTTGTGCATCAGGTCCTTGCTGCTGAACAGAGGAAGGTGGCCGACGATGGGCCAACCACCTTCGGCTTCGGGCACATCGTGACGGTCTTTGGACTTGTGTGATCGGTAGAGAGAGATGGGCAATAGCAGGGCCAAGGTTGAGATCAAAATTATGAGCAATTCAATGAGAATTGGCATGGACATACATACAATGAGAAGTGTAGCAGCAGAGAGCTTATCCGGATAGTTTCTTCCTTTTAAGAGTTAAGTTGCCGCTTTCCTGGCAGTTTCTAGTGGAAAGAATTGACTCTGGAATTTTAAGTCCAATGGACATACATATATTATAAATGAAGCGCTCTAACTCCTAGTCTTTTTCTGGACTTTTGGTGTTCCGAAAGATAAGGAATCAAATGCAATAACAAAGCCAAGAAATTAATCGGGGAGAATAGCACAATGTTCCATTATACTCAAATTACTCAAACACTCTCATTCTTTCCTAGCCACCAATCACATTGATAATTCACCTAATATTTAGCCCTGGCAATTTATCACGAAATAATCTCTCAATCTGATAAATCATTTACAATTTATTTTGGTTTGAAATACCTTTCAAATTGCACTTGGTTGTAAACACGATGAAACCCATCTTTGTGAGATTTTGTGGGATTATTGCTAATTGTTCTAAAAATTTAAGTTGTTAGACGAAAATATTATTTAATATTTAAATATTTTTACACCGCCCCTCATGTATAGGTTGTATTTGGGCCTAAGCCATAAGATTAATAGAACCTAATACCATATGAGATTATGTAATACCACCGCTAACCGTTCTAAAAGACAACATAGAGTCACAATCTTCTTAATGGTGAACTGCTAAAGGAAGCTAATGGATTACTAAAAAAATTTGTTAATTAAAAGAAAAACAGACCATAAATGAATAATGAGATTGTAAATGCATAATACTAGCGAATCAACAAAAAAATTGCTACTGATTTTTAAAAAGTTACAGAGGAAAAAACATGTTTCCAAATATTTCTTTACTAACAAGATGAGATAAATAAAAAGTATCTAATCAATTAAGTTACATTTGGTAATGCTAATCAACTGGAGTTCATATTGTTGATATGACAAAAAAAAAATCAGATAAATAGCTGTTTGGACTCGTTGAACAGAAAATAGAAAAATTTCGATGAACTTTGCAAAGCAATACGAACAATACCAATCAATATTTGATGTATCCGACTAAAAATTAAAAAGAAGAAACAAAAAAATGTAAAATAGATTAACAACCAACTTTTATTAAAAAAGGAACAGAGCCTTGCACTCGTGTACTGGACATGCATCTTGCTTATTAAGAATGAATTATGCGATATTCTTAAGTTTTGACAAAATTATAGCATTATTTTTCCGAAAATTGCTTTAACACTATCTCCGATCTTCAACCCAAAAAAACTAAAAGCTGGATTGCCCTGAAGGCAGCTAATTTTTCTTCCTAGTCCATAACTATGAAAAACAAATAAGTAAATCTATTACATGCTGAAAAGAGATGCTTAGATTGTTTTTCCCGAAATATGCTCCAACACCAATATTGTAACAATTCATAAATGTGACGAAAAGTTGGAAACTAACAATTTCACAGAAAATAATTATGTAAGTACAGGGATTCTAGTTTAATAAAATTGAAAGTCTTTGTTTTGTTCCAAATTGCGGTCCTCAGTAGCCACTTAGGTGGGAACATCTACATTCAAGTCTGATTTGCAAGAGAAAACGGAGCTTGTGGCTCTCCTTACAAAATGAAGTACTTACTATAGTGAAAAGACTACGAATTATCTTACTCGTCTATTTCATAAACCTTCTGATCAAGGCGTGGAACGAGTAAAACTTCAAGTGGGCTGGCCTTCAAATTCGTCAAGCCAGGGCTCTCGGTCATGTCCACCGGTTCGTCCGAGACCGTGTTGATTTCGAAACTTTGCAGCAAGCTAGCCAGGGTCAAGTGCATTGTGTGAAGAGCCAGTGAGGTTCCGGCACATGACCTCCTCCCCGCGCCGAAGGGGATGAGCTCGAAGTTCTGACCTCTCACATCCACATTCTCGTGCGTCGTGAGGAATCTCTCGGGCTCAAACTTGTCCGGATTGGGCCACACGCGCTCATCCCTTTGTATTTTCCAGTAGTTGAACAGCAAACGCGTACCTAATCAATGACATAGTATAAGGGCTTTTCTAGAAAAATTGCAAACACAAGGACATTTTACACAGATATTAAGGAATGAAGATGCGGGTCAAAGTCACGGAGAAATTGTGGCGAGTTAGGAAGTGGACTTGCCCTTTTGAATCAATGGACAGATTCAAATTCTGAGTTCAAAGACAAAAGAGATAAAAGTTCTTGGATTTTGACATATAGTACAAAGACTATGTGACTCATTGTTACATAATTCACATCTGTCAAGTCAGTACAAGTAGTTGTGATTCAAAAAATTTACTAATTACCTAAATCAATGGTGATGTGTATGTATTGTATAGAAAAAGATATCATGAGCTTTATATTTGAAACTTGTCCAAAACCCTATGGACAAAATTGTGATTGGATATGATGTAGACATCTTTCACTGGACATGACCATAACCCCATGTGACGATGTGGTCCATTCTTGGTGATAATGTGGTCCATTCTTGATCCGATAAAGGAAGACATGGAAAGCATGTTTATTTCATGAATTGACTTGGTTTATCACTTAGATTTTAGAGTATGTTATTTTATACCAAAGAGACCATGCTATATGTCAAGGTTATATATGCTATCGATTTTCTACTGACATGCAAGGGCCATATACCTGCAGGAATGCGGAAGCCAGTGGAGAAGGTGCACTCTTCCATGGAATTTCTAAGATTGATGATCGGAGCCGGTGGATACAAACGCATTGTTTCCTTGACGATGGCTTGGAGGTAGGTCAAGTTCTTCACATCAGACTCTTCCACGTGCCTGCTCTTGCCGACATGGGTGTCCAGCTCTTGTTGCGCCTTTTCCAAAATGTGGCGGTTGTTCACTAGTAGCGATAGTGCCCACGTGGTGCTCACTATCAAAGTGTCGGTCGCAGCTACTATCATGTTCTATATCCAAACAGAAATGGGATTAACTCAAGTGCTTAAACATGAAAGGTTGTAAGATGTCAAATGATGGTAATATGGATAAGAACTGATATGATTTTGGTGTATCATATCTCCTATCTGGATAATTTAAACAAAGTATTTGCAAATGAACTTAAATCAAACTAGATTCGAATAATCAAAATTCCACACAGATAACATCTCAAAGGACAAATTTAAAATAAGTTTCTGAATTTTTCTTTGCCCCCAAATGGTTGCTAAAGTGGATAGTGTTTTTCGTCCTTTTTAGTTTGAAGCCTAATTCATCACCTTACTATACTTTCATGAGTACAAATCTTCCACGTGAAATGGGAAACTGTTGAGAGCTCGAAGAAATTCAATATCTTCATAAAACTCAAATCTAAACCCATCATCATATCTAATTAGATCACATTCACTCAAAAAATTTAAAATCAAAAACTAATGAATTATGAGTTTATAAGGATATATTACCTGCTTCAAATTATATCAATTCTCTTCCAGGAGGTTTTTTTTTTTTAACACAAGGGGATTATTAATCAGCTAAAGAAAGATGCCGAACCTTTTGGCCCTCCAAGGCGATAGATTGGATTCATAATTAAGAGGTCCAAACTTATTTGGCGCTTTGTGCCATTTTCTTTCTACTTTGGATATTTTTGTTGATCTTTTACTGGTCTCCCCGTCCAGCAGAATAAAATTCATGGTGATGATAGAGTTAACGGTACCTTTCAAAAGCAGCCAAGAGTTCGTCTCTTTGTGTTAAAAAGTAGACAGATACGATTACTGATATGACATAATCTTTTGACTATTTTCTCAAGTAAGGTGATCGTATCTTCTATATGAAAGCGAAATGTAATTGCCTGTCTATCCTGGATTGAGAATGAGGACAAAAAACGACATTAATGCATCAAAAGTAATCAAGACAATGCCTGATAGAAAAATTGATGGGTACCATTAGGTCACAACATTGTCTTTTCCTAAGTCCGATGTCTGCAATCGCTCCACGAGCACCCAAAAAAAAAAAAAAAAAAAAAAAATCTATTCCTGGGCATCTGATATTTGCTTTAGATGAACATACTAAAACTGCATTTTTTTGTGTGCCAGATACTAAAACTAGATTACTGAATGATATTTAAAGACTCATCTGCAATCAGTTGTATATCTTAATTTACTATATTAGTAGACCGATCTTAATATATTCAAATCTCCTTTCTCCAACTTCCTATGGAGTTTCCTCCAGCAACCACAAATTTATACCAGCCATATATAAATGAGTGATTCTATAGGTCTTGGAAGTGTATAGCTCACACAAGATTAAATGTTTCTCTATTACCGGTCCACATCTATTGCAAAATCTCGATATGATCAAACTGTATCTGGAAAAACATGTGAACAATAAGTTTATTATCATTAAATTATAAGTGGGTTTTGCCAAAAAAATTTGTACTTCTGCTGCTCATGGATGAAAGATCAGCTCCAACAGAATTGCATTGCATTCATGAAAAAAGAAGCACCAGTGAATGCATTAGCATGACCTCAGATCAACTTTTATTCTAACGGTTCTAGTTTCAAAACCTTATAAGCTAAAATTACTCACCAAACAAGTTGCCTTAATAACTGTATCGGCATCAAAATCTGAAAACTTCACACCTTCGATGACGTCCAGCATCAAATCCATGAAATCTTGCTCTCCATCGCCTCCGGAACAGGACGACCTCTTCCTTCTATGCTCCTCGAGCCACCCCTGAGCCAAAACGTCCAACTCTTTTGCGGTCTCGCTCATCGATCGTTTATGGCCACCTAAGTCCAACCAGCCGAGAGCCGGGATCGCATCCGACAACACGATGACTCCATATAGATGGAAAAACCTCCTGATTGATCTTTGGAACCTGTTTGCCTCGGTGTCGTCACACTCAGCGTTCGAACCACAGTATCTCTTTCCTCCTACCATTTTCATTGACATATTGAGCATCAAATCTCCTAGCCAAGACTTCATTTCCACCGGGACCCCACTGCTGGGCCTACCCTTTTCGATCCAGGCCTTGAACAAGTCTTTTATTGCCGTCTCGACCTCGAAAGCTCGAATGTGCTTCAGTGAGTCGAGCCGGTGGCTCGAGAGGAGCCCAATCATAGCAATCTTGCGCATCTCTCGCCAGTATTCCCCGTAAGGAGCGAAGGCAAACATGGCACCGTTGTAGGTCATGATTTTTGTGGCGGAGATCATCGGTCGATCAGCAAAGACCTTGTCGTGGACAGTGTAAAACTCTTTAGCCACTTCCCAACTGCTCACAACGATTTGTCGGTGAGAGCCTAGTCTTATGGCGAAGATTGGTCCGTACTTGTTGGCCATGGAGCCCAACTTTATGTGCATCAGTTCCTTGCCGAAGAACAGAGGAAGGTGGCCGACGATAGGCCAACCGCCTTCAGCCTCAGGCACATCGTGACGGTCTTTGGACTTGTGTGATCGGTAGAGAGAGATGAGCAATAGCAGGGCCAAGGTTGAGATCGAAATTATCAGCAATTCAATCAGAATTGCCATGATGAATGACCCCTGAAGCACAGCAGGACAGAGTTTATCTGGAAAATTTCCCTTTTAGGAGTCCAGTTGCTGCTTTCCTGGTAGTTTCTAGCGGAAGAAACTGTGGAATTTTAAGTCCAGTGGACATACTTATATTCTAAATGAAGTGCTCAACTCCTTGTCTTTTTCTGGATTTTGGGTGTCACGAAAAATAAGGGTCTGCACACAATAACGAACAGAGCAAGAAAATCATTTGGGGAGAACAGTACAAGATTCCACTATAAATGATGCAATGCAACAAATATACTGAAGTCACTTAAACACTTTTAGTATTTCCCAGCCATCAATTGCATCCCATAATTCACACGGTGCTCAACCCTGCCAAGTTTATCACGAAATAATCTCTTAATCCGATAAATCCATTACAAAAAAAATTTTGAAAGAGGAAGCTGGCCAACGATAGGCCAACAGCCTTCGGCTTCGGGCACACACCCCAACGGTCTTTGGACATGTGTGACTGGTAGAGAGATATGGGCAATAGCAGGGCCAAGGTTGAGATCAAAATTATCAGCAATTCAATCACAATTGGCATGATGAATTACTCCTGAGGTATAGCGGCACAGAGGTTATCTGGAAAATTTTCCTTTTCGAGAGTTCAGTTGCTGCTTTCCAGCATGTCTATAAAATCATGCGGACCTTAAGTTTAATCGGATTTCAGACAATCCTCAACTATTTATAACGAGTAAACAGGCTTGCACCCTAACCAGATTTCCTTGAGTTCAATGGCCATAGGAACTTGCAAACAGGAAATCCATCAAAACGGTCCAATGGGGTGGGAACCAATGTGCGACACGGGACTAACTTTGGGTTAGACACCACATCAAATTGCAGATAAGATTTGCAGGAGCAAAAATCCAACCGAGAGGCTGCTCCAACCGAGGCCCCATCGAGAGACACTGACAAATGGTTCGCGTTCATCCAAGGAGACCGGACGCCTGCCAGCAAAGATCAAATTGCAGCACATTCTGCTAAAGTCAAGAAATCTCACGTGATTTCTTGACACTCGACCATCGAAAATAACGTGCTCACCGAGTTATCCAGTCACTCATACACCGGTTCCTCTTGTTGTCAATTTACTAGGACGAGTGATAGAATATTTAAATTTTAAATCATAATTTTATTTAACTATTAAATTTTTTAAAACAAATGGCGATAATCTTTATAAAATTTCATATATTTTTATACTTGGTATCGGCAAAAAAATAAATAGACTAAGCATAAGAGGGAGCAATAGAAGAACAAAGCATTGCTCGGGGATTACTAAATGAACTACGCTCGAAATAACAGGCATGTCAGGCATGGCTATGAATTTAAGGAGCAACTTTTGACTAAGTTAAGACGAAAACCCTTTGTTAACTAAGAACACCAAGGGGACCATGCTTTGGATTGCGTGTGCGAATCTCTCCTTCCAATGTGCACGTCCCCTTCTACGGAAAGATTGCGTGTCCTTCTCTTGTCGAGATCGCTGGGCGGTACAGCCCAGGACACTGAAGTCTCCCTGGACGATGTTGCTCCTGGACAATGATGATTGCGAACGATGGTGATGTCGGTCCTAATTTTCTTATACAGTGAATGAGACTTCATGCTGTTGATATGACCAAAAAAAATCGGATAAATGAATGTTTGGACTCACTGAACAGAAAATAGAAAAATTTCGATTGACTTTCTAAAGCAATATGAAAAATACCAATCAACACTTAATGTATCCGACTAACAATTGACAAGAAGAAACCAAAAATCTAAAATAGATTAACAACCAACTTTCATTATAAAAAAAGAGCCTCATACTCGTGCACCGGACATGCATCTTGATAATTTGAATGAATTATACGATATTCTTGAGTTTGACTAAATTATAGCATTATTTTTCTGGAAATTACTTCGACACTATCTCCAACTTTCGACCCAATGAAAGTAAGAGCTCGCTTGCTCCTAAGACAGCTAATTTTTCTCTTCCTAGTCCAACAACTATGAAAACTAAACAAGTAAATCTATTACGTACTGAAAAAAGATGCTATGATTGTTTTCCACAAAATACTCTCCAACACCAAATAGATGTGAGGAAAAGTTGGAAACTAACAATCTGACTAAGCACGATTATATAAGTACATGGATTCAAGTGTGACATGATTGGAAGTCTTTGTTTCGTTCCTAATTGCAGTCATCATCGGTCGATCGGTGAAGGCTTTGTCGTGAACAACGAAACACTCCTTAGCCAATTCCCAACCGCTCACTACGATTGATCGCTGAGGGCCTAATCTTAAGGCGAAATTTGGTCCGTACTTATTGACCATGGAACCCAACTTTTGTGCATCAGGTCCTTGCCGCTGAACAGAGGAAGGTGGCCGACGATAGGCCAATTGCCTTCAGCTTCAGGCACACCTTGACAGTCTTTGGGCACGTGTGACCGATAGAGAGAGATGGGCTGTAATAACCCAGTCCAATGAGAGCGAGAGTGATCGAAACCAGAGAGGGCCCAAACAAAGTGTGGCTTCAACTCTAGGGTGGCGATAGGAGCAAGAATAAATCGAATCCCCCATCACCCATATCATCTGAGTGTATTAAGGTAAAGTGCCTTATATATGATAAAATTTGTTCTAACTTATAACAAGGCTTTTTCAAGACAAAGCCCAGAAGAAACAAATAATATCGTTACAAGCAGGATCTAGGTTTGGCGAGGTGAAGTGTCTCATGTCATGACACTTATCCTAATTTATAACGAGATGTTTTTATGGGCAAAGCCCGGAAGAACACATAATATTTTAGGATGGCAAAGTGTAGTGCCTTGTATGTCATTTGTCTTAATTTGTAACAAAGCCTTTTATGGGCGAAGCCCAGAAGAACACATAATACCGCTGGAGATGGAGACTTCGTGATGGGCCGCGAGGAGATCACCATCGGAGAGATAAAGCCTCACCAGTGGCTGTGAAGCCGCACCGCCAGCACCCAATTCCTTGCCCCTTCCCCGTCCAAAACTGTCACCCTAAATCCTTCTTCCGAACATATTTTATATTTTTTCCAGGATTACAATCTTTGTTTCTCGTTTTCAGTTTTTAAATTTATTTGAATTTATTTATTTATTTTTCAACTGCAGACTATTTAAAATAGAACTTATTATTTTTATCCTACTTTGTCTTATTTTATCTTTTGTATATGGGAACAAAAGACCCAAAAAAATTAACCACTGACCACCACCTAAACAACTGCACACTATTTAAGAACTTCTGTACCATGATTATCATCACTTCCCAAATTGCTTGTTCTTGCTGCTTCTGCTTAATTATTTTGATTACATGCGACGAAATACACGTTGAGTCGGGTGTACTTCACTGTACAACCTGATGATTCCCCTAATATCAAGAAATTTTTGTATGCAAATTTGCCTCAAACTACAGCTGCCTCAGATTGTTTACGAGTCATGTAAGTACTCCGCTTTGGTTCTGTTTAGTTCTCTGACATATGCATGCATTCAATTCTTGGTTAATCATGGGAAGATGCTCTTCTTCCAGATCATGTAGTTATCATCTGAAGTTGTAGGAATCTCTGATTTTTATTTGGAATCGACACCCATGCCCTCCGGTTCATCCTATGCGTGCTAAAATGAAGGGCCTGAAAAAGGACTTCCAACTTGTAAGTTGCCAAAATGAACACGGAAAGACATAGGCCATTGCAGAAACTAGCTTCAAGCGAGCCTGTGCAAAATTGCTCAAAACTGCTTCTTCCCCTGAAGAGATCTTCGGTATGTACTCTGTTTGGCGACACATCATCGGTATCTTCCCTGAAGTGCGTTCAATATATTCACTGAAAACAGAGAGTTACAGCCTAGTTTCGCAGTGTGCAAATGAGCTGTCGGACAAACCACCTTCTTATCTCATTGCTGGTATGAAAGCAGAAGAAAGTTACCCTGAAACCCTTGTAATTAGACACCCAAGAAAGGTACTGTGAAATTCTATTACAGTTATTTGACATCACACTTATATCCTGAGCACAAGAAAGGTAGACCTGTCTGAAATGAGTGAAATGTAATGGCCTAAATCAAGAGTGTACTAAATTCCGACACGCTCATTTGAACTATCTCCAAGAACCTTACTTTAGCATTTCTCATTTTCTAAAGCCTCAATCAGTCGACGTCTGTGTGAATAGATACCTTAAACACAATTTCTTCACCATCAATCAACTCGAACAAACAAGTATCTCCAGACTGCAGATTACTGCTCTTCGCAAAAACAGTCCAACCTTCATAGAATCCTCCCTGGAAAGTTGGCTGCAAACGCAACCTCACTGGCCACAGTCGATCTGCATACTGGAGCTTTGCGGTTTGCTCCCCAGTTTTGATGTAACTCTCAATGAATAGCAAAGGTATACGCTGAAGAAAATTAAAGAGAAAGCTATCTAATCAAAAAAAATTAATTGTTCACATTGAATTTATCTGCATCTGCAATCACAATAACATAAGGCGCAGTCCTTGAATCTGGGGAAGATGCAAACTTATGACCCTTTCTACAATAAAATACGCCTTATTTGTAAAATACCTTCTTCTTCCTTAAGTCTAGCTTGGTTTGATTTGATGATGGCCTCGGAGATAATTGTTGTTGATGGTTAATTTAGCCAATCCGATTGGTCTTCACGTGAATTAAGTTCCTTTCCCCAAATTTTATATAATTATTTTGTTAATTTAACAATTAAAAATGAAAGAAAAGGCCTGTTCGGCCAAAAATGAATGCTACAGTCTATAAGAAATTCATTATAGTTAAATGGGTCCTGAACCTACCAGATAGCGGTGGTTCCTGAGAGAATTCGATGTGACAACCACTTTGAAGCAAGGATGAACCACTCCATTCACATCCAAGTAATTCAGAGTCTCTTCTGCATCCTCTCCAGGTTCCGATACGGAATTGGAATCTTCATGCTTGGGATCCGGACCTAATGAATACAACCCGCCACGCTCTTCGCCGCCCATGTTTCCTGGAGGATTATCTTCATTAATCTGATCAGACTCACCGCATTTGCGCTTCCTAGCGAATGACGGGACCTCCTTCTCACAAGCGTGCAATCCGTACGCCCTCACGGAGAATTTGGAGACACCATTAAACCTGAAGACCAGGAAGTCTCCGAACTGCAATGAATTGTCCTGAGCGAATGCTTTCCATCCTCTTGTGAAGAACAAGCCGTCGTCGACCTTCTCGATGTTCACGTCCCAAAATCTTCTGGCACAATTCGACAGCTTGAATCTTTTGGGTGTTATTAGTCCAGGAAGATGATTGATGACAAATGCTGGGGGGATTCGCTGCCATAGTATATATTGTAGGAATTGGATTGAGTTCAGTAGCAAATAAGCCGATTAATACCGGAGAAAACAGAGCGAGCAAACCCTACCAACTGGGTGTCGAAGTCATCACGAATAAGAACCTTGAAAAATCTAGTTCTCGAGTTCCTTCTTTTGCCGTCCATTTCCGCTCTGTTGATGAACTTTAATGCTGGGAGATCAAGGGAATTTCAGAGAGTAACTCAACAAGGGAATGATGAGGGTGAGATTTTCGACTGTTATGGAAGACCTCCAATAATGTACTCCAAGGCACCGGGAAAACGGAAGGGCATGAAAACTCCTGGGTGTTATGCAACTGATGGTGATACGGGTTGGCCATCAGGAAGTGATCAATTTACGTGCAGTCTCAATAAATGCTACCGACTACTGAGGTGTGGAAGAAAGAGGGGGCAGAGAGATGAAACATCAGCTTGAACTTTGAGAGAGTCCGATCTGTATTCTAGGATCGCGAACATCAACAGGTAAATGAAAGGAAGCGTTGAATTCGGGATGTTGTTTAGGTATGTGATCCATAATGTCTCGAGTTTGAATCCTTACGGATAGGATTTTGATTCATTCAAAATATGTTATTCCCAATCCGAATCAGATTTGATTTTCTTACTCTTGGCCGTTGGATCTCCGTAACTATCTAGAGTTAAATATTGCATATATGAATCCGAGTTTGACTTGGATTAGTTTTGCATGAAAAACAATAGGGGACAGAGAAGTCTTTTGCCAAGAAAAGGAGAGCTTCTGCAGATACAGTGCCTCCCGCAATGTGAGTAACTATGCTTGTGCACACGCTGCAGCCTCTGCATAATGAACTTTCCTGCATCTACAGGTTAGATATCTTCCAAGTTGTGCAGGCATGAAACACAAACACACATAATCAAAAAGAGATGAGAATTCAGAGGAGATAAAGTGAGGAATATTCAACTTCATTCATTCATTCATTCATAGCAGTTGGTCACTTAAAACATAAAAACATAAGACTGAAAGACATTTGATATTAGGGAGGAAACAGGGCCTTGATACTAAAAAAATTTAGTTTTCCTTTTTTTTCTTTTCATTTTATATATTTTTCATCTTTCTTTTCTTTTTCCTTTTTTTTCTCTCTTTCTTTTACTTTTTCCTTCCCTTCCTTCTTCCTCCAATTGATCGCCAAACCTTGACAACCGGCCAAAGGTGAGGATCAGCAAGATCGACCTCGCTAAAGGCCGTGAGGGCCACCTTACACTGGGTTAGATAGGCTTGTCCTTGCTAGAGACTGCAACTAGGCGAGGCTCCCTTGTCAAATTTGGCGAGGTTGTGCCTCGCCCAACCACCAATGAGATCTCTATCCGGTCACTCAGATGAGGCTAACACTCGTTGGCCATGGTCGTGTCGGCCGCCAGAGGAAAGAGGAGAAAAAAAGAGAACAAAAATTTATAAGTTATTAAAATATTATTAAAAATGTCCATGTCAACGTGCACCGTGTCATATAGGCCGCTTAGCGTCCACGTTGGCAATATATGGCCAACATTAGCCGAAAGGACTTAATTGACTCTAAGTCAAAAGATCCAGGGTTAAATTAGTTCCATTAAAACGTTTAGAACTAAATTGATACTAATAGGTTTAAGATTTTGACATTGTTCCCCATTTTGGCTGAATGCCTATCTTGATGGATTTGGATTTGAGCTCTCACTTAACTTCTTCAAGTGAAAATATTAAGTTTATGTTGCGTGTCCCAATAGAGATGGAATTGATTTGATTGTTGTGCAACCTTGCAAGCCAAAATGGGTCAATTAATTCGTGGTTGTATAAAAAGCGTAATACATTTCCTTTTTTATCAACTAAGAAAGGTGGGAAGGCGTGAACAATATTGACAATGATAAGAGTTTCACACCCACGGTCAAAATATTAGGTTTGAGTTATAGTTATTACTCATTTTGAACAAACCCATCAATCTTGCACAGCTGGATGCAAGTTGAAATGGCATTGGGTTGATCCGCACTCTTGATAGAACAAAATCCCTCAAATCGTATTTAGTATGTATGGAGGGAAATGGTATTTCTTTTTTCTGTAGTGACAATTAGCGGAAAAAGTACATGTTTGTTTCAACATATTTTTAGTAAAAAGTTGCCTATTGTTTATCTCATGAAAACTTGAAAAATCACTTAAAGTCTTAACAAATATGGAAAAGTCTCATGGTAATTTACATATCGCATTTGCATGTTTTCAAAGGTTTCAGATGTTTTTACTAAACAAAGTCAAGTAGCATGAACCAGAAAAATGGACAAGTGAAGTTTTTGTGACTTACTAGATGAACAACCACAACTTGAGCATTGATTGGCTCTGTAGATGATGACCTTGAAGCTACCAGTAGTCTGTCAATTCAAAGACGCAGGCATCGCCTTTCTGCAATTTGCTTGTCCAGAACAAATGCTCCCCAACCGCTTTGCGCCCTCACCTTTGGTTTTGTGCTGTATATCCCAACATGGTATCAGACAGTCCAAACCCTCCCGTTAGAGCCCAGTAGCCTCATAAAACCAATTCCACTAGTCTTAGAGCCGAGCTTAATGAAAAACGCAGCTGGTATATTCTGCAAAAGAATTGGAGGGGAAAAAGCAAATGTCATTCAACAGTAAGAAAATCTAATTGTCCTTCACTAGGAGTGGTATTACTTACCAATCCAAGATTGAAGACAAAAGAATCAAGGTGTAGTGATACATAAAAGTGTCATCCCCTGAGTCTCTATTATATCAACTGATAGTGACCATTTCAAGGTCCACAATGATGTTTCTGTTATGTCTATTTGAAAGCTTCACCAATGCTGCAAGCGGTGAGGAGGAATTCATGAAGTACCCTTTGGGTATCTGCTCCCCCTCAACTGGCAGAGGAGTGGATCCTATCCCATGTTTACCACTTGGCTCCCTTACCTAGTTGGTCTGGAGGCACGCGCCACATTGAGCCCTAGACCCATGCGGTTATAAAAGAGCGTGTACATATGTCACCACCCTAAGCTAATCAAAGCATAATAAAGTGTGCCAAACAAATTATGGTCCTTAAGAAATTCCAATAATTATATTGAGCACCCAACTCATTCCTTTCCAATGCGTATGGAGGTTGAACATAGGATTGTTGTATGAGAACTATGAAAAATGGATTCGTGGTTGCAAAAGATGCAGCCCTCAAAAGCATTTCGACCTCCTCTGCAAATCTGAACTGTCGGCTATTCAAACAAGGCATAGATTTCGGGCAATTATTGCCACAGAAGATGTGTCCATCACCGTGATCATCTGCAACACAGATATGTCATTTTATTTTAAATCAACTACCAAATATGTACACATGTAATACTTTTTTACTTAAAGTAAAAAAACTGCAGATTCGAAGGAATTATTAGATCCACAGGGTTCAGTAGGCTTCCGGTGTCTTATTTTTGTTTGTCCTTCTTTTTGATCTTTGGACTTTTTCTCCAACTTCTAAAGCTTGAAATTAGATCATCTTTACCTTTTCTAACTTGAGGTTCTTCGTCGTATGAACTTTGAGTCCACTCTTGAGACCCACTGTAACTGCTTGTTTCCATGGATGACTCATATAAAGAGTTACCATCATCAGCTGGTGATTTTCTCTTCTTCTTCTTCAGGGATTAAACTTGTGTTGATGACAGCGATTCTCTCCTTTTACATCTGCACGACTGAAAATCATCGTCTCATATTTCAATGAACATGTCCTCAGTTTCTTCCACTTCTCGCGACAACAAATGCCCTTCACCAAGCTTAGATTTTCCCCAATTTTCTTTAGTAACCATAGGGTATTTGATTTCTGAAGTACTCCTATTGCATATGACGACATGAAACACAGAGTTTCCATCATATCTGAAGACTAGGAGGTAACCGTGTTTGATTGAGTAGTGCTTGATGAAGTCTGACCAACCGTCTTGTAGCCAAAAGTCATCGTTTTGCCTCCACAATTTCATTTTCTAAACGTCACCAATAGGGACATTAAGGCACGCGAGGTTGGAGAAATTATTCCCATATCTTCTCTCGAATTGTTTCGGAATCTCCTGTATAAAAAAGCAGAGTAGAATTTAGGCAGAAACTTGGAGTCAGGCACGCAGGATTTTATTGTTTGCTTGGAACTATTACTTATCGAAGATGTATTCATTGCACGGTAAAAAAGTGACTATACATAAGCAGGAAGATTTTTTGACATTATTGAAAATGAAATATACCCATCACCTGTCATTAGATTCACCCATCTCAAGCAATCAGATTGTGCATGCTACACATATAGCTCACTGATTAAACCCAGTATAGAATACTGCTAAACATACACATCACTCGTTGAATGTTAAATTTGATGACACCCTTTGCAATCTATCCATGACTTTCTAAACCAGTTACTTATCAATCGCAATGCACCCACCATTACCCTCCAAAAAGTATCATCACCTAACTCACCACAACACTGTGTTCCTATCCAAATGTATGGTTATGTAAAAAAAAATTCAGACCAAAGCATAGGAAAAGGAAGTCCCAAAAAAGACCTGTCCTTTATCCTAAAAGCAACCACCCACAAGAACAAGAAAAGCAACCAAAAGACAAAAAAAAAAAGAAAAAGAACAGACTCATATACAGGGAGGAAAAAAAAAGGGTGGCCCCCACCCAGGAACAACCAGCGAAACCCAGAAACACACAGAGCGAGAACCAGCCAAGGTCATCTTCATCTGCAGTGACATCACCAAAACAGCCAATTCTTTCCCATGGAACCAGCAAAAGATTGCTTTTTTTTTTATATTTGGGTCACAGAAAGATTGATCATGCAACCAAAGGGAGCTGCTAATTCTCAGAGTTGATGAATCCGCATGAGCTCTAACACCTATGGATCTGCATTAAATATGCCAGAGAGAAGTCTCTATCCAAGCCAAGAAATGGAAATGGCAGCAGCAAAAGGAATTTCCAAGAAAGAAAAATGCAAAGGAACTGGGGACGAATCGAAGACTCACGAGCTTTCCACTCTGAATGTGGTCGGAGAGAACGATCCTGAAGAAGTGGGGAGTCTCGGCCTCGAAAAGCTGACCATCATCTTCTTGGGCATAGAGAGGACCAGAGTCGCTCCGCCATGCATTTCCCTCTCCCATGGCAGGAGGAGAGAAGAACGACCGTGTGCTGGGCAAGCACTGTGACTGTGAGGGCTTAAGAAATTCATTGTCCCTGTTACAACGTACTTAAGAAAGAAAAAGGTAAAGCACTGTAAGCGCCAAAGTGCCTGCCTGCTTGTTTTTGGACAAATCCGTACGATCCCAAGAGGAGTTTGCGTGGAAGGAAGAGAAAGATCTTTGCCTGCAGAGACCATGCTCGGGGCAGGCCAGACAGAGGGGAATGGGCTTTGGGGAAAAAGATCTTCGCCATCATCTTTTATGCCGAATTGCCTGCTTCTTGTTATCCCTGATATCGATAAAACAGAGCAGGGTGAGACAGAGGGAGAATGATACTTGGGGCCGTCTGATTCTTATGCTTCCACGAGGGCAAACACGTTTTATTTCAATGTACAAAAAAAAATGAAAAAATAAAGAAGGTAGCTTTAATCCTGGATCACGATCTAGAGTTTCCCTGAGACCAGAGGACGATGCTCGGTCGAAAAAAGACCGCCCAATTCAACTAGGGTTTCTGTAACATTTCTAGGGACTGAGGGATACAATAAATGTGCCAATTCCAGCACATTTTTGTATAAATGCTGGTAGTTAGTAAATAGGGAAATACAATCTCATTTGTTAGATCAAAAGGCAACCGACAGTTGTAATTTGAGAGCTTCTTATATAAATAGGGAAGTTATTCATCCAAACATTTCATCATAAAAAGCATTCTCTATCGGATCTCTCTTAAGCTGCCAGACAGTCTTGATCTAAGCTATCGGCCGTGACATATGTGCCAAAATGCAAATGCAGCACCGAGAGTCTTGCAAAGGCTAGACCCCAGCCATCAGTCCACCTTTATTCCCACACAGCCCAACAGATGAAAGAACATATCCAAGTCAATGGGACCTCCAGAAACACCGGAATGCAACACCGAGGGCCTGGAAAGACTCGGGAGTGCAGAGGGAGTTTTTCTGGTGGCAGCTGGAAAGTATACCTCAAGGTGAGGGTTTGATTCCGGTAAGTTTAGAGGCAATTGTTTATGAGATAATCTGAATAGTTCGAACTAATGATCATTTCAAACAAACACTCGTTTTTTAACACGGCAATCGGATTCTCAATCATAAACGTGTACTCTCTCAAACCTCAAACCTATGTCTCTTGTGACGGGAATTAAGTTTAGAGTTCTTTAGTCTCGTTTTTTGGATCAGCGAGATTACCCAATCGAGAAATGTGATTGCTTTCTCAAATTCTAGGAGTTCATTCTAGAGTTCTTTAACTTTGTTTTTTGGATCGGCTAGATTTCCCAATCAAGAATGGTGAATGCTTCTTCAATTTTTACGGAACCAAAAGACCAATAGATTCAAAGACGTGAGATTAGTTTTTATTAGCGCTCAATAGCTAATTGGTTGAGTTGTTACCTAAGTATTTGTTCTTTAGCGTGCGATATTGTTTAAAATCTGATTAAGTTGATCATAAGTGGAGTTTTTCTGGTGGGGCTGACGGTCTGTCCATGGTTTTGAAAGAGAAGTCACGTCCACCTTGGAAGCCAAAACCCGGAAAAATAAAGTCACAAATACACGGAGGCAGAGGCAGAGAGAGGATAAGAGACTCAAATGGGAAAAGAAAAAGTGGGCCATGGATAGGTCTGAGCATGGTTTTAGGATAAAACTTAGAACCTGAAAACCACACTGATGGAATTTCAAGTTCTAAGGTATGCAGAATAGGTTTTAAGTTCCAAAATTTGGAGAACATGTACCTGAGGATAGGTTCTAGATTCTCAATTGGTGAAACTTGGAACCTAAAATCTGTAATCCAGAATCTAAAACCTAATACAAGTTTTTATGTTATTTTAAATCTATGTCTCACATGATTCTAAAATATTCCATGATATTTAATGATAAGTGTATAATCCTAAACCACTAATCTAAACTTTCATTTTATGATTAAGAATTTTATTTTCGTAAACTATGAAACTAGTGGAAACTATAGTTACTTCTTTAATGCAGTTATATAATGATTTTATATAATACAAAAGCAATTAATGCATTAAAACCATAAAATTTCATTAATACTATTCGACAGATGCATATAGACATTTGTTCTTAAGCAATCAATAATAAAATTCCCGTTCATTTTTATTGTTGTATTTATTTTCTTTTTGCTTAACTAAAAAAAAAAAAAAAACTATTGGAACCTGTAATAGAGTAAGTTATATGTTCCACATTCTAATGGGAAGTTCCTGACTTCAAAAAATGAGGAACCTACACCCGACAGTAAATTTCAGATTCCAAGCGAAACCTATAAGAAACCTAGAACCACTCACCTCTAGCCATAGAGACACCACAACACCCCAAGATTATTTATCGAATTCGAAATAAGAGTTTGACAAAAGCACGTTGGACTTTGTCTTACATTAATACGCTTAGTTTAAGGTGTATTTGTTAAATCTCAATGAAATCCCCTTCATGGAATGCAAGAAAAGGATTTACCGAAAGACCTTTTACTAAAAGAAAGAAATCTTTTATCATTGTGTGGAGAAACTAAAAAACCATCAATATTGGTCTATTGAATCAGTCTGATATACTTGGTTCATCTTTTCTAATAGTCCTGATGCTCTTGTCCTCCTCTTGCATGCAAAATAACCACGAATTGATTGTGACACCTTCAAAACAAAACCTACAGGCCAGAAGCAGGAACCAAAATGCTTCAGAACAATGTTTTGGCCTAAATCTTGAATCTGCATCAATTGCTAACCGAGAAATACTATATACCACAGCCTTTTCGGCCTACATGCTATTCAAAATGATGCCGGACCACCCGATCAACCAGAGATTACTACCGGGTGTTTGCCCTTGAACCCCACATCAACATCTGCATGTCAACCGCTTGCGCAGTGAATTTTCTTCTCTTCAACCTCATCCCTTTCCATCGCAGTATCGTGAAGATTCTTGCCATCTGAAACTTCTCCCTCGTCTCTCGGGTCGTCTGGATTTCCCTTGCTAATCCTGCGCCTGAGCCTTAATCTTCCAGCAATGCTGTCAGATGAAGGATCAGGCCGGCGGTTCCTCTTAGCCACCAGTTTTGGGCTTTTCACCACTTCAGTGCAATCCACATTGACATCTTTGACACCATTTTGCAGTCCTTGTTCACATTCGGGCTTGGACTGTCCACAATTTTCCATTTTTTCGGCAGAAAATAAATCATCCACACTTTGAACAAGCGCTTCCTTGCCAGAAAAGGGTAACGACCTTTTCACAGAAACGTGACCAGCAGAGTTTTCTCGTACCACTTCAGGATCAGACTCAGACTTTGTCAATGCAATGGCGTCATCATCAATAAGCACGGGAGATACATTTGCCACTGTTTCCATATCTGAGAAGGGCAGCGACCTTTTTGCAGAAGCATGAACAATAGCGTCTGAAGTTTCTTCCTCCTTCACTTGCAATCGGCAGGTCTGAATTAGATAATGTGCAACAGACTTAAACCCCAGTTTGGTTACCTGAAAGAAAGAAGGATTTAGTCTAGCTTGGCATTATATGATCAATCACTTGGTCAGGTGAGAGAGAGAAGATGACCTTCTTATAAAGAGGACCAGTAGGAGGCCACCCTTTTGCTTGCCGGCACAAACTGCAATTGCATATTCCGCGACAAACTGGACATACCCAGTTCGGGTTTTGCCGGGCTTCCAGCACATGTTCCCCATATCTGCAAGATACATGAACCAGAAGTTTGACATCTGCTGTTAGGACATGCAAAATCCTCGAGATACACATACACTTCCCAGCAAGTTGCAAGTTTGGCGGCCTAAGCCTGAGTGACCAGCCAACTTAACACCCAAACAGACTCTGTAACACTGTCACCAATGCATAGACCAGTTTCTAATCTATTTAGATTGTGTGAAGGATCCTCATGCTAATTGTATGAACAATAGTATGTTTCACATGCAGCTTCCAGCTCAGCTAGGCATCTGTTTAAAAGTAGTTGGTGATAAAAAAGAAGACTTGTTGATCCTAGGCATGTCAAAGACGACAGACACCAAAAGACTATGAATGAGTTGCGTATGCAAGTGTTAACTATATGCATGCAGAATTAACAATTCAGAGCATGAACATGTTTTCTCTCCCTGATTGTCAAAATCAGGGTTAGAGCATGGCAAATGGTGTCGAAAAGCCTTAGAGAAAAAAGAACTTCACAGTTAGAAACTGATTGGTGTGTCCAAGTAGCTAACCTCATGTACAAACAATCCCCACAAAACTGTCCCTGCACCATGTTACATTGGCAGCACTGAGTACGATAGCCAAGAGTTTTCTGCCTGTTGAAATGAAAGCAAGTTTATCTTGGGATTGAAAGATATCAAATGAATTGTACATGCAATTTAATTACCACATAAAAGATCGATATGGTGAAAAACATAATATAGTGGGCACCTCATACTAATTGGCACAGTGATTTATATCTAGCTGATTCAAGCAGAATTTGAGAGATTTTTTCATGGATACATTCCCTATTCCAAAGACACTTCTCTTCACAGAAAAGCAAAGTACTAAAGATGTCATTTTCCTGAATCATACTAAGTGAAACTAATATTGTTTGCAAGTTCCTGTTGCCATATATTAAGAGAGACAAAGTCTACAAATAGCACAGATATTCAGTATTGACAAAAGTGATTGTGTTCGACTCAAGAGCTCAGCCATCTTGGAAGAGATTGCTATGCATTTGGGACAGGATTGAAGTTTTCAATGAACTGCTGATTTCTCAACCCAAGTAAAATAAGTACTCAAGAATCAGCAATGTGGGGTAAATCTCCAACTTGAGTATCATATCACAAGCTCTTAGCATTCCAAGCGACACTTGGGGTTAGGGCGTCATTATAAATGATTAAAGGAGACCGCAATACTAATTAAAAGAGAGTGAATCCAGTTTTGGTATACTCCACATTTGGTAAAACTCTATTTGCAAAAACTAGATGAAAGAAAACAAAACCAGTATCCAACATCAGTTGCACATATTGAAACCAAAATGATAAGTCTTATACCAGGAAAACACTGTCCACTTCAGGCCATGGGCATAGAAGAAGCTGTAGCAAAATCATTACCGCAATGGAGAACTTCAAACAGTAGTATTTCGCAAAACTAGTAGTTGCAGGTTTAAGGTGATTAAAAGGAGACCGCAGTATCGGACAACATACTTTGTTTCTTCATTTAATATGGAAACATGATTTCAATATGGTTCGTATCGTGCTTATATGACACTTAGACAGAAACTACCAACTTACCTACATTGATGGCAAGTCTTGCCTCTGATTGGATCATAAATCCGCTTCCCGTCTTTCCCACACCCATCCACGAAAAGCTCCCAATGTTTCTCGGTGTTGCCCAACAGCTTCTCATGCTCCTCTGTATAAATCTCCGGCTTTGAACCCTCTTCCAGAACTATTCCCTCATATTCTAGAGAACTGTCCTTTTTGGGCAACCGAACTTCCGCATAGCTTATCGGCGTGACGCTCTGCAACCTAGCTCCACAACATTACAGACACAAGAGTACGCATACAAAAATTAGAAAATAAACAATATGTGAACTTATAACAGAATTGAAATACGCTGATTTGGTACAATAGGATGAAAAAGATCCATTACTAGAAAAACTCTAAAGGAAAAGGAAAAAAACGAGAATCATATCTGCAAGGCTACAGTCGAAGTCATCATCTTGTCAAACCAGGTTAGGAGCAAAGCACTCTCAAATTTCTCGCTTGTCATTTTTTTATTTTTCATCTAGAATCAGAAAAGCAGGAAAGACGCTGGTAAGTGAAGCATTTTCGTTGAACCAGCTTCACCAGATATATTTGGCATACATCCGAGCCAATGTTTTGTTCTTAACATCTAAGCATAACATCCTCCATTCTGTAACTGTATTTTCTCAGTAACCAAACGAAACATCTAACATAAACCACAGACGCCCACTGAGCGTAGCCAAAACGAAGGAAGAAACAGTCCCGTTTGTCGCGAAAAAAGAACATGCTCCAAACCAGAGCGAAAAACCAAACCTTGTAGACCGTAAAGGAGACATTTTTACCAAACTAAACGCACGACCATCTCTGATTAAACCACCCAACCTCCATCACACTCCTGCATTTTCCTCAGCGAACCAAACAAACCATCAGGCCCAACCCAAAACCCAAAACCCAAAAACCCACCTGGAGGACCGCCGGACGGGACCGGACGGGGGGGCCGGGGCGCACTTCTCGGACGATCGGCGAGTCGGGGTCCGCTTGGGGGGCACGGAGGAGGACCGGAGCTTCTGGGAGAGGTCGAAGATGCCGAGCTTCTGCATCCTCTCGAGGTTCGCCTTGATCCGCTCCTCCCTGGACTGCTCGTAGAGGGACATCTTCCTGGACTCGGCCTGGTCGTGGTCGTCGCCGGCGTGCGAGGTGGGGGTCGAAATGGGTTCCTGGGTACTCGCCCGCTTCCTCATCGTCGGCATTTTTGCCCTCGTCTCTTGGGTTTTTCCGCAGAGGGCTTGCTCCAACGGTCGAGTTTTGTAAATGGTAGAGAGAGAGAGAGAGAGAGCGCTTGTTTTGGCTAGTGCTGTAATGGTGGAGGACAGGCTGCTGGATTTCTTTCTTTGTTTTCTCTCTCTTCCCTTTTCCGGGTTGATTTTTGAATTTTTCACATGTCTACCACCTGGGGATTTTTCCTGTACAAGTTCCATTTTTTAGTGAATTGAGTTCTCAAGTTAGGTGCAATTGCACTGGAGGACTCCACTTTTGAGAAAATCCATAGTTTTTATCCTGAATTTTCGGTATCGAGTACACCCTCCGTCAGTTTTTTTTTCTTTTGGCCATACCTTTTTTTTTTAAAATCTTTGAAACCGCCGAGGCAAATTCGCGATGACCCTGATGGCGATGGTGCTGGTGCTAGTAGTCGGCGAGGCCATGGATGGCGAGATTCCGATGACAAGGGTGAGGCCACATTGCGACGAGTCAGGAAGAACGATGACCGTTGAGAGAAATTTATAGTGTTTTACAATTACATTCATTTTAAGGTTTTAGATATTTATTGATGAATAAATAAAAGCCTTGAATACCTCCAAACCTTTTTCACTTTCTTTCTTTATAATTCTTGGGCTAAATTGCATAAAGAATTTCTTTGTTCTCGTTACGATAACGATAATATTAACTGCTAAAATATTAATTAACCGTTAATGTTTCGATAATCTCTAAGTGCTGCAACTTCATTTATCAACTCAAGAGAAAGAAGCACACAATACTTCCACTTCATTGACACATGTCCTTCTCTTTGTAGATAATTTTAAAAAAAATTGCCAAAGCGAATGATCACCTATGAAGAAACGTGAATTTGTAAGGTTATAAATACAACATATTTTACCTCTTCAAAGCCTACTGCCTACATGGGCCAGAGCTTTCCATGGCCTTATTGGACTTGAGATGCCAATCAGGCCCATGAATAGGTTGGCCACCTAAAATAACCCTCCGCAAGGCCCATAAAGAGATTCATTTCTCTGCACTCGTCAATCTCGAAAAGGTTCACAATCCAAAGTAGCCTTCGGCAGGCCCAAAGTAATCCTCTATGATCTCAACCTTATCGGGACAATGACTCAATCAATCCTAAACTTATAATAGGAATGTCAATTCAATACTAAATTCTTCAATTTTGCCAGTGAAGGCCTAAATTATTGCGTGAAATTTCGATGTACTCCTTCCAACCAATAGTTGTCGGATATCACTGACATGGCATCCAGTTATCACGAGCGTAGGACATGGCACACTAATGTGGACAATTTACACATCACTCACGTTAGCGATTTTCAATGACAATTGACTAAAAAGAGTATGTTGAAATTTCACACAATGGTATAGGACTATATACGTACCATAGTTTTATGATCGATTGAGTAATTTTTCTCAGTCTTTTCTATTTTTTGAATTGTTGTAATGTGAAGTCTAAACCAAGCCATCGTATTTGACAACATCCTAATCACTAATTTGACCGAAAAAAAGGTGAAGAAAAATGAAAAACCCTATGCAAGCTAAAATAATCATGTTGGCTTCTTATGGATCTTTAAAACATAATCGGAGCAAGAGAACCCAAGCTAGTCCTCAAAATGGGGAGATGTCGGTGTATGCACCCACTTCAATTGACACGGTATGTAGGATTTGTGGATCTCACGTGGGTTCACACGATCTAACAAACGCGCATAAATCTAGCCTATATGATCCGGGTGTAACGAATAATGTTCGTAATATGAGGCTGGTGGACTTACGTCCTCTCTTGCTTTTGTCAAACATAACTAGGTAGATAAAATAGAGGAACTAAGTTTAGCTACCACAAGGATCCATTTTTGCAAGCATTAGCCTTGCTTTGAACCAATTTCCAGCCTCGTGACCAAACACACACCTAAACAAGTACCCCCACAACTCTCTCTCTCTCTCTCTCTATTTGTGCCACAACCACATTTCCGAAAGTATCTGCCAAGTACTAGTTAAGGCAATATTCTTTGTTTTATGGAAAACTTGTAATGACATGTGCACAATTTCGAAAAATTTCTGCCATTTTTCAATGAAATTTCGATGTTCACAAGCGACATCCGAATTACAGCTTCCATTTCAATTGACTCCAAAGTGGGCGTGGGACCTTTTCTTGAGACAAAAGCAAGGGACAACCTCTTCAAACTTTCGTAACCGTCTCATGACATGTTCCAAGTGTCGATGAACCACCGCCACCAATGACACTTTGCAGGATCCGAACCCTTCCTACCCTCTCTGCAGAACAAACGTCAAACCAGATTCGCAACTCCATTAAAGGCTAAGCTTAAGCTCACAAGTTTTGCCAATCGCCCGTCCCTCTTTTTCTTCCCTAATGCGTGGACGAGATGGTTGCTTATAACTAGCGCGCCAGCGTCGGACCAACATGGTGTTCTAGGACATCCTAGCTGAAACCGAAAGCAAGATCAGCGAAGGAGATGGCGATGGCGCGGCTTCAACCTCGTTCTCTGATCTTGGCTCTTTTGCTAGCGAATGTCGTTTGCTTCCCGGGAAAAGCTGACAGCGATTCTCTCGGGCTCGGGGCTTCGTTCATCTTCGGCGACTCGTTGGTCGATGCGGGGAACAACAATTTCCTGTCGACTCTGTCTCGGGCGAACATAAAACCGAACGGGATCGATTTCACAGCGTCAGGAGGGTTGCCGACGGGGAGGTACACCAACGGGAGGACAATCGGAGACATTGTGGGTATGTGTTCTCGATCATGGACCTAAATCCTAGAGTTAAAAACCGATTTCGGGTCGTCGAAAGGCCGGGAAATGCAAGATGTCTAGACTTAATCTCACGTTGCAGAATCTTCTTACTGTAGTGATGAAAACTGTGTTACATGACTGTCAATTTGGCAGTAAACTTTGGCGTTCTTCATCTTCTTCGTTTTTGCTCTTCACAGGAGAACTACTGGGACAACCACATTACGCGGTACCCTTTTTGTCCCCGAACACGACCGGGAAAGCGATATTGACCGGAGTGAATTATGCGTCCGGGGGAGGAGGCATTCTGAATGCAACCGGAAGAATTTTCGTCCGAACTCGAACTCTTATCTCCTTATGTTTATCATGAGAGATGATGCATTTTTCTGGACTAATCAATTGATGTGAATGAGGATTTCTTGTGCAGGTCAATAGGCTGAGCATGGACATCCAAGTGGACTACTTCAACATCACAAGAAAACAGATCGACGGGTTGCTAGGCCCGTCAAAGGCCAAGGAGTACATGACGAGGAAAGCCATCTTCTCCGTCACGATCGGAGCGAACGATTTCCTCAACAACTACATGCTCCCGGTCCTCTCCATCGGCGCCCGCATCTCCCAAAGCCCCGACGCCTTCATCGACGACATGATCAGCCACCTGCGAGACCAACTGACGGTGCGTAAAATCTCTTCACTCATTCGAACTCGAGAGATGACCCTCGGGACTACGTTTGACAGCATCTGACGAGGGGCCATGTCGATTGCAGAGGCTTTATAAGCTGGATGCTAGGAAGTTTGTGCTTGGGAACGTCGGCCCGATCGGTTGCATACCTTATCAGAAGACGATAAATCAGCTGAACCCGGACGAATGCGTCGACATGCCGAACAAACTCGCGAAGCAGTACAACGGAAGGTTGACGGATCTGCTGGCGGAGCTCACCAAGAACCTCCCGGGAGCCACCTTTGTCCATGCCAATGTCTACGACATGGTCTTGGAAGTCATCACCAACTATGACAAATACGGTACCGTCTTGATACAGATATAGAAAATATACACTTATTATCATGTTCTTACAAGCAACAAGATCCACAGACATAAACTTAGAACTTAGATTTCCTTGTTGAGAGAGAATGTGCACTTGCTTTTCGAATCACAGGATTCACGACGGCGAACCGGGCTTGCTGTGGAAACGGAGGCCAATTTGCCGGCATAGTCCCATGTGGTCCGACCTCCACCATGTGCACCGACCGGTCGAAGCACGTCTTTTGGGACCCGTACCACCCGAGCGAGGCCGCCAACATCATCCTCGCCAAGCAGCTGGTCGACGGCGACACCCGTTACATCAGCCCCATGAATCTCAGAAAACTCCGAGATCTTTGATCCAGTTATCGGCGACCAACTGAGGCCGCGCTTTGTCGAATTGTCGCTCGTGCATTTACAGGCACGCTTTGTTTCTTTGTAAGCCCCGTTATAAAGTTTCAACATACATGAAGGACATTTTGTTTTCTTTCTATCTATGTATTTATGGTTCAATGTTCATGCTGGTAATTTTCCATTTAGCTACGTAGACAAATCGCCTCATTCGAATCTTGAATTGGACGTGATATTTTTAATTAAATCTCAAGCAAAAATTACACTAAAAATTGCTGAGGCAATCTGTTCTAGACTCCATAAATGTAGTTGTGGGTGGTTGATCTAGCATGATGAGCTTTGGCAATTTGTAAGACTTAACCCAAAGCTGATTATTGTTGGTGTACTACTACGCTGCATTGTCTTACCAAATCTTGAATAATTTAATGAAAGGACCATGGGCATAATTACCAATTCAGTCTAGAAGCAAACATATTATATAAATACCAATTCAACTTTAAGCATTTCAACTTTACCACTATAGTCCTAAATCTTTGTATAAAATTCCAATATAGTTTTTCGATCAATAGCTGATGTGGCGTGTAGTAATCACCATCCATCGTATGTGGCATGCTAATGTTGACAATCTGTGATTCCCCACATCAGCGATTTTCCAATGATAATTGGCAGGAAAGAATACATTAGAATTTTGTGCAACGATTTAAAATTACATTGATAAAATTTAAAAGTTTAGAATTGAATTTGTATCCATAGAATATATTTATAACTGAGTTGGTAGTTCTTTTAAAGTTCATAACTTGATTGCTTACTTCGTCATAAAATTAATTTCCCAACCAACTAAAGATTAAGTAGAAAAAATGAGTCTTTCTTTATGGACATCAGCCATTCCCAACTATTTCATTATAATTGGAACAACAGGAAAACGACATTGATACGTTTTGGATACAAACCGCATTGAAAGGGTGTGGATCCCATGTTGAAACTTCCAAAATATAACAATCAATCTCTTATTTTAGTACATGAGTTAGGCCCCCACTGGACATTATTGAGTTGCAAAGACCGGTTCTGCTGGGGGTATATCTATGCATAGAAAAAAGAAGTGTTGGCTAAGCCTTAGGCTAGTGAATAATAATTTTTACCTCACATTGGCTTATGTACACGAGTCGCAAGCATAACCATCCTGAACAACATCACTCATAAAGGCAAGGCCTCCGAGTTGATTTTACTTGGAGAAAATTCTTGTTTGGACTCGTATCCAATAATAGATTGGAACAATCACGATCTCTCGAGGGTCCACTTGTGGCATGAGATTGAACGATGCAATCGCATCTGATTGGAGCCACATGGGACCCCCGATAGAAGTCGGGATTATGAATCAAATGTGGTACAATCATCAATTTTATGAGACCAAAAAGTGGACTCTCTCTCTCTCTCTCCCTCCCTCCCTTTCCGGGGATGTGTGCGCATGCGATTCTGCCGCCCTCGTGACTAAGATTAGCAGCCTCGAATCAGCAATCGCCTTTTAGCATAGTGATATAAAATTGATTCTAAAGAGTTCGATGACCATGATAAAAGAAAATTCGATGGTTATATTGGATAACAACGAAAAATTCAAAGACCTATGACGTCATCGGAGCTTGAAATTGGATACCCCTTTTAGGATAGAGCCTAATTCGATGAAAAGGATCACTTAAACATAGACGATCTCCTCAGTGCTCATCCGAAAAGAACCCTCAGAACTTCCCATATAGAGGGGCAATAGCATCTTGCAAAAAAGGGAGGGGCGGGGGAGGAAGAAGAGAGGACAAGGCGAGGGTCACATCATCAATTACCCACCCATAATGTGAAAGGGAAAGAGGGGGGGGGGGGGGGACACATAATGGCGTACCTTCCATAATGATTGCATTTTTTGCATGTGGGAAGGAGGAGAGAGAGGAAGGGTCGGGAATCGCTGTCCCGCAAGATATGGCCAAAAAGAAACGAGATGAGGAGGAACAGGATAAAATCACCAAATCCGAAACGGGAAGAAGGGAAGGGAAGCGAAGGAGGAGGAGGAATTTTGGGGCAGAGGCGACAGTGGGTAGGAGTAGACAGCAACGTTTTGACAGGGAAGACAGCCTCGGGTCAGTCACTGGTGTTCCTAGACTTGACCAGAAGGGAAGGAGCAAATTCTGCACACAGAGAAAGAGAGAGAGTGAAAGATAGAGAGGACGTCGTAGCGGTAGGCAATAGCGACAGCGTCCTCGGAGGCGAGACACAAGGAAAGCGACTCGTGATGGGGAAGGGGAAGGGGAAGGAGGGCTGACGACCGCGCGTGCCCGGACCCCTCCCCCCCCCTTCCCTTTCACCGAGAATCTACCGACAAACGCCTCCCTCCGTCCCTTCGCTGTCACGACACAAACATCATTCCCGCTCTCTCTCTCTTCCATCTTCCTCTTCCGTGCGTTGCGGTGCGGTGCGGGGCGGGCCGGGGTGGGACCCTCCACCAACCCCATCGTCCCCCAGAAAATAGGCCCTAGCCCTAGCCGTAGCCCTAGCCTTAGCCATACACACAGACCTGAAGTCCTTTGAGTGTAGATGATTTTGCATCGTGCATCGTGCACCGTGGGGGGTTTGGCTTTGTGTGGACTATGGATCAAGCGTTGGTGACACGGCGAGGCTTCTGTCCTTTGCCAATCCTATGTCCTGTTGCTCCAAGAAAAAAGGCCATAGTAACTTACGGACTTAGGCTTCAACCGAAGTCGAAATATTAAATTTAGGGGGAAACGATTTTAGATTGGACGAGTTACAAATTTAATAATCCTCGGAATCTATCCTTTCTAGATTAATTTTTATTTTTAAAACTTGAGAATTACTTTATAGACTTTGAAATAGACTTTGTCAATTCAGTACAGTTTCGACGTTTACTCATGAATTAGTCAATTCCTTCTTCTTCTTATTCTTTATTTTTATATATTTTTGGGGTTTCATTATTTTTATTCATTAAAAGGACAAATCTTAGTAAAATATCTCATTATTTACGACCAAGACAAATAACAAATACTTCAAAGTAGTAAAGCAACAAAAAGGGTGAGAAGTAAGTACGACAAAAATACAAAATGCAAGGTACAACTCAAAAGAGATATTTAGGATTTCTCGATTCTATTCTCTAGATGATTTGATTCCACACCCAAAACTGAAAATTGGATCGATAGGGTCAATTTGACCCGATTCCAAGGTTTACCCTTAACTAGTGCTCACCCCTATTTGAATCCACCTTTAATTGGCAAATTTTCATCTTACTTGACAAAAATATTATCGAATAGGGTCAATCTACCCTGAATTGGCACTCGCCCCTAGTTGAATTTACCCATTACCTATGACATTGAAGAGAATTCCTTTATGATGGCAAATTTCATCCCACTCCACAAAGTGTTGTCTCCATTTTCAAATGTTTGGTACATCACAAGAAACTCGGAGAAAGATTCATTCTCCAACTAAAAGAGCCAAGAACCATTCCGAACTCACGCTCAGCGCAAAAGTGCCCATCTGGTCGGAGGCTCTATCGATTCTCTAAGGCAACGTCATTGTGGGTGCCCTCGATTCCCTCTTAGAGTATACGTGCATTTTAACTGGTTCATATATAGGGTGTAGAAGACTATATAGCCAGCTTTAAAATTGTACTATGTACTCTTTATTGACCAAAAAGAGAGAACAAGGAAACAGTTTTACCTTTGGTCCACCGGTACCATGCATCGAACCACTGCTATCAACCATCTTTGTCGATCACCATCGGCTAATTAGGCCATTTGATATTGCCGGTGGTTGACCCTATTTGGGTCTCTAGGGCGGACTCGAGAGCCCTCTGGTCTAGGTCACTATTGACTGGCCCAAGACATCGTAAATCAATCGGTCTTGGATCATTGTCAATTGGAGTTGGCTTGCCAGTTGTGGAGGTAATCATTGGCCTGACCTAAATTGAGCCTTTGAGTCGAGCCTAATTTGTTGCTCGAGCTTGCCCATTAGAAAACTAATATGCAGTATTTTTCAAGAATGGCAAGGCCTAATTTGAGCCACTCAATCGAGGCTAACCTTTATAACGAAATGCTCTTTCCTAAATCTACCTGAATTTGCCTTTATGCTAGCTTGGACAAGTCGAACATTAGGTACTAACCCAAACAAACAGGGCATACATTTTAATGTGTACATTAACATTAAAAAGTTTGTCAATTTCAAAACTTTCCTTGTGCGTAACATGAATAAATATATTTAGATCCTTTGGTAGCCTATATGAAGATGAATTACCTAATTTCCATCGTCATCGCAAGTCGTGAATCACTATTACAACACTAACCATCGAAACTAGGACTTGTAAAAAAATTTCCACTCGAGCAAGGCTGATGTTTATAATGAAATGCTCTTTCTTAAATCTACCCAAATTTGCCTATATGTAAGCTCGGACTGGTTGAGCATAAGGGGGCTTGCATACTACTAGCCTAAACAAATGGCAAGTACATTCTAATATGTATGGTACCCTTAAAAAGTTTGCCAATTTCAAAATTTTTCTGATATTAACTTATCTGATTACTCAATGTCTATCGTTATCACAGGTTATGACAATGTACATCTCAATCATAATCACAACACTAACCATCAAAACTAAGATTTACGAAACATTTTAGCACATTTTGTCAAACCCAACCTAAAATTTCAAATCTAGATTCGTCGGACCGACTACATCACGGCCATTTCATTCCCGTTTCCCAATTTCCACATGTGAAACCCACGGGACGAATTTGTTGATATTCCACATGGCTCATTGAATTCGGGGTCCACAGGGAAGAATTTCCCTTTCCCCCCTAATTTTCGCCCAAGCCGAGATGATCTCTGGGAACCCATTCTTTCTCCGGTTCGCCCCAATCATAGACGATCGAATTTCAACCTACTTGTCCCCTTTTCTTCCCCCCCACCGAACCGGCCCCAACGCGGATCGCCGCCGTCGGTTTCGCCCGGGCTCAAGACAGAGGAGATCATCGGACGGCGGTGGAGGAGGGGGGGTTTGGTGAGCGAGGAATGCGGTGAGGGGGGGGAGGTGGTACGGAGGAGGAGGGAGAGGAGAGGAGAGGAGAGGGGTGGGAATCCGGTGAGGACAAGACGCGTCCGGAATCAGAGGGGACGGCCACCAATTATTTCTCCCCGCACTGCCCCGACATCCATGATTCTCCTGTCCCTCCCCCTCTCCTCTCTTCCCTGTTCCTGCAGTCTGTCTTCCTCCACTGTCCTTCCCTTATCTCGATCTCGTCCCCCCCCCCCCCCCCTCTCTCTCTCTCTCCTTTGACCGGACACAAGGCGAAAGATAACCACTCCTTCTCTCTCTCTCTCTCTCTCTCTCTCTCTCCCCCGCCTTTGACCATTCAAAGCTGATCCCGCTCGACGCTCGCGAACCCCTCATGCACGTACGACCCGGTTCTCTCTCTTTCGCCCATGAAAGTTTCATCAGTAATTGCTCAGGATGTTACCCCATGGAAAAGGTTGGCACTTTGCGGAATCTTGGAGATGGGTCTTGTGTGTACCTCTCTCACCTGCTAGTTAGTTTAGCTTGTCATTGAGCGATTGGGCGTCCGCCTTGATTTTCTCTTTGATCGACTCAGGTTTTCAGCGATTTACTATGGATCGTTGAGTTTCGGTTTTTACTCAATCGAGTTCGGTGGTTGAGTCTTGCCATCGAAGTGGTAACATGACTCGGTTAGAGGGCCAGTCTAGACTATGCTTTTCCAACCAAAAGAATTTCCAGACAGCGGATTTTGGACTTGATTTACCAAAACACGATGTATGATTCTGTGTATAAATGAAAATAACCGACTCAATGAATCGATAAGTTTTGGGACTTTGGCACTCATCGGCATATTATAGATATCTCAACAAAAAAAATGGTGATGGACTGATTAGACGATGTATGTATGTTGAAAATGAATTATTTGTTTTCTTGGTCTGTTAGGTATGTCTTGTACCTCTTCCTTTCAACAGTTTTAACTGTGAATGATGGTGCTATAACTTGTAAAGATGTTTGCTAGATATCTCAACTCCTGCAGCAGCCCCAACGTTGCAATAACTTATAATGCCTTTTGAGGAGTTGCCTCGCCTAGTATCAAGGTGCCATAGCTTTAGAACATAAATATCGAACATATAATTTACAACATTTCACGACACAATTACAATTGCAGTTATAGCAAAATATGGCTATAATATAGTCACAATGGTATGGAATGAGCTTTATGTTTGTGGCACTTCATCACCATCCATATAAAACCAAGAAAAATTACATGAGAGACCTTCGATTCCGACGTAATTAACATCGCATAAGAGTTCCTATGAAAAAAGGTAGATTTGGAAGTAGATCTGTTATTATAAAAGTTCAAAATTATGAGGACTATAATTGCAGTCCATTTATTTTACTCAATTTGTGCAATTGTCAATCAATCTACAACAAAAATAGACGTAGATAATTAAGAATAAATAGGCTGTTTCGCTCAATTGTGCAATTGTCCATCAATCTACAACGAAATAAAGCCCTCGGAGATGGAAGCTTTGGGATAATTATTAAGGAGTGTCTCGAAATACTTGTTAATTATCCAAATAAAGGAATTTTGTCATCATCGAAACATCATTTTCTTTGTGTTTTGCGTGATTAGTGTACTGAAAGCAAAAGCCTTTCTTTTGTTAGGTGCATTTAACAAGTGCCGTGATAAGTGTCCTAGACAAGACATTAGAAAGAGAAAAGAGGACATTTTCACTTTGTCTCTAAATTCAAGGAAAGGGGCGATCCCGATACAAAAAATTGAACTCAAAGAAAGGATGACGTAGCATGACGAATTAAGGATACCGAGATTAGCCACTTATAACTAATAATATCTCGATGAGTTATAACTTATTAATGAGTCATTCGTACATTCTTACACCTAGCAATCCACGACATTAGTACGCCCTAGAACGAAATTGTACCTCTAATCGTTCCGAAGTACTAATCAAATGCCCTAAAACCGGCCCTTTGAAGAATTGCAAAACACACAAAGTCTTTGGCAGTTTGTCCCACCAAAAATTCCCTTAGCCCAAGCGTTAGGAAAGAAGTGACAAAAACTTGACAATGAAGCAAGCCGGGGATACCCTTTCATCGGAATTGTGTGGCGGAAGGTCTCTAGCATCGTCAACAAGGAAGTTGCACCAGAAGCTTCCACCCATGTAAGTTAGTGACTTCTTAAAGTGGGGGGTCACCTTTGAGGAAGAACAAGCCATGTCTTTAGCCATTTTAGCGCTTCTTCCTGTGCATGAGGAAAAGGATTGATTTCGCACATTCCACGAGCGCATCGACCTTTTTTTCAAAAGATAATGATAATAATATAATAATATAATAATAATAATCCGTATGAGCTGTTTAACTTCCCAAGAGGGGTTTATGCGAGCTAGGGTCTTGGTCGTATACATGAAGCTTCATGGTTTTGAATATGCAGCATGTACGTGATGCATGTGTTTGGAAGCTAAAAGAACATTCGACGCAATTCTATCTTTGAATGGAATGGATATCATGCTTTGGTTTTTTCTTCGACACGGGTCGCTTCCGGCCCAAGTCATGATGATAACTTCAATTAAATCTTAAATGAATGTACGGACTTCCGTCATGATTAGATTCTTAAAAAAATTGAAATCCACCGCCATCCGCGGTTATCCTCTCGCCTGCACAGTCGTAGCTTTTTCGACGGGGTCAGGGGGATGGGGGGGAAATCGTTAAACGTTCGATCTGTCTCGACGGCACGAGCATCATGTGTGCAGCTTCCTTGGACCGACATGCGTCCATACGTCGAGACGACGGGAACGCGATCGCGAACACGCAGGCAGCCAAAAAAGGGCCTTAGGAACCGAAGCTCACGGCAGACAAAAAGACCAGGAGGAGCAGCACGGAACCCGCTGCGTCGAGGGTCACAGCAGGTGGGATCATAAATGCGATGCGAGGCGGACGACGACCAATGGACGACGAGCCATATCGCCCTAGGAACGCTAGGCGAAGGAGGTTACGAGCCGAGGACGAGCGTAGCTTGTTGTGATTTTGTCTCATGTGGAGGAGGGTGGAGCCGCACTATCCGCTGCAACATCATCTCTCTCCTCTCCTCTCTACTGAAACAACAGCAGCCGACTCAGTCAAAATTATTCTTCTCCCTTCCCCACCACCAACCAAAATCGAAAACAAGAAAAGGGTAGAAAAGGAAAAATGAGAGAGAAAGAAAACAGGGACATGAATTTTCTCTTCTTTGAGCCGTCTGAAACCGAACAGCATGATGTCGTGCATAACAGAAGCCTGCGCTAAAGCTGTCCACTCCCTCTGCACATATCACCCCTCTTTCTCTCTCTCTCTCTCTCTCTTCTCTTTCTCTCTCTGCAAGACCAACCATAAAACCCCACCTCCACCAGCACCTCCCTCCACCACCACCACCACCAGATTTCAAGAACTCGCCCCACCTACTCGACCCGGCGTTTTCAAGAACTCGCAGAGATCGAAAGACAGCACTACCCATCTCGATTCTGGTGCTTTTGCAGCGTGACACGATATGCCGTCGGAGTGCGTCGACCGCAAGCCCGCGAAGGCAGGCCAAGGCCACGGCCACCACGGGGCGGGGGCTGCCCCACCGCCGCAGGAGCAGGAGCACCTCCCTTGCCCGCGCTGCGACTCCACCAACACCAAGTTTTGCTACTACAACAACTACAACTTCTCCCAGCCCCGCCACTTCTGCAAGTCCTGCCGCCGCTACTGGACCCACGGCGGCACCCTCAGGGACATCCCCGTCGGTGGCGGCAGCCGCAAGAACGCCAAGCGCTCCCGCACCTCCTCTTCGTCCTCCTCCTCCGCCGTCGTGCTCCCCGGCGTCGCCCCCCAGGACCACCACCTGCCCGCCGGCTCCCTCCTCCTGCCTTTCGCCGGGAGCCACGGCGGGCCCGTACACCTCGCCGCCGCCGCCGCCGGCGATGGCGACGGGAAGACGGGCCTGAACGTGTGCGGGAGCTTCACTTCTCTGCTGAACGCTCACGGGCCTCCTGGCTTCCTGGCTCTGGGCGGGTTCGGGCTCGGGCTGGGGCCGGGCGGGCTGGACGAGATGGCGTTCGGGCTCGGGAGAGGGGTCTGGCCCTTCCAAGGGGTGGGAGACGGCGTCGGCGCGGGCGTGGGGAGCAACGGCGGGCCGGCGGGGATCGGGAACGCGTGGCAGTTCGAGGGCAGCGAGGAGAGCAGTCTCGTGTCCGCCGGCACCGGCGCCGGCGGCGGGGCCGGCGACTCGTGCTTCTCCTGGCCGGGCCTCGCCATCTCCACCGCTTGGAGCGGCCTCAAATGAGCGGCGTTACATCCCTACCCTCCTTCCCTCTTCTATATTTCTCTCTTTCAAACGATAGCCTTCTTAGGGTTTAATCAGTATTTGCTAGGTGTGAAAAGAAAAAAGGAATTTGCAAGACCTTCCTAGATTTGTCCATCTCCATGTAATTCGACAGGAGTTTGATGCTGTACCGTTTTGTTGATGCTTGTATGGCACGGAAAAATTTGCTCTTTCGACATTACCCTCTTCTTATATGATTCAGTCGAGGTTGTCTCTCTCTCTCTCTCTGTTATTTCGGACTCTACTAAATGAAGTATGAATCCTTAGAGGAAGTTTGAAAGTTTCGATTGATGAGTTCGGCCAAATTGTGTAGCTGCAGAGAAGGGTTTGGCAAAGAAAAGAACCAGAGCCTTCGCGAAATTCAACTATCGATCTCTTTTCCGATACGATTACGAAGAAAAAATTGCAATATGTGAGGTCCTTTCTGGCCCGATTCCCTAGAAAAACACGGCTTTTAACTAGGGTCCTAATTTTGGCCAAAACCATGGTTGATTTGTACACATCTGAATCCTGTCGAGTTTGTCCAATCATACAGATAAAGATTCGAGGTATTATTTCACGTGTACTTGGCAACTTACATGGTTGTTGTGGTTTAATTCGAAGTTCTGAACCAAGTAAGAGGAGGAAACATGAGCATTGAAGCTTTGGATTTTGGCGACAAAAATGGAAATGGACTTAGGAAATGACTTATCAATTTTCAGTCGATTTCCAAATCTGAACCCCGTTAAGTTTTTGTCTAAGGATAACGTTAAAGATTGAATGTATTATTCCACGTGTACTCGACAATTGACACGGTTATTGTTGTTGCTAGAACCACTCTTGGAATATGAACCAAGCAAGAGGAAGCGACAAAAATGGAAATGGACCTAGAAAATGACTTATCATGGGCAATCGAGGCACGAACGAATGATTCGCTAGATCCGAGCATGTCTGGAAATTGAGAAAAATGGAACCTTGAACTCACGGTTGGTAGCATAGGATAAGCTCTCTGATTTCTTCCAAGTCAACTTAGCTATGAGTTACTGAATACGTGTGAAACGACACATTGCATCTTTCGCGGCATCATTGTCCATAAACTTGATGCGGTCTAGACTTGGATACCGACCGAAAGCCGGTGCTTTTTTATGAGACAGAATTGCGACCTGAATTAACATTGGTATTTTTTTTTTTCACGAAACAGGAAAAAAGTTTGGGCAGAGGAAAAGTTGGTGCTTTTTAAGGGAATGTGGCGGAATCTTTTCATGTTCTTTTTTGGTCAAGAAAGATGTAAGCTTCATCAAGCATAAAATTTGAAGAACAAATTGGGGGACATCCATTGTGTTTAGCTAAAAATGGAACATATGCCTTTTAGAGTTTGAAAATACATGGGGACACTCTTTGATAACAATGTTAAAGATGTTGTGCAAATAATTTAATTAAAAATAAAATCTTCTTTTTTTTTGCTAAAAATATCGAATGAAAAAAATTCATGTACCCTCTTTCTCAATTATAAGAAGAATACTTTCATTATAATAAACGTGGTAACATATGCTTCAAGGAAAAAAACTCATTACCTTTAAAAATTACAAACATCCTTAACTATTTCCTAAATTCATAGCTATTTAATTTAAGGACTTGTTTTCAAATTTTCTAAACTTTTGTCGTTGTAGTGTCGGAAAGATTCACGATTTGTTGATAGAGCCGTGTGAGCTTGGGTTCATTAACCCATGTTGGCCAACCGTGGAACTAAAAGGTCCCGAGATACGATAGCCAATTTCCGCAACTCCTTTCTAGAAAAGAATGTTCTTAAGACGATGGCCAATTCTTGTGCAAGGAGAGTTCGAATAGCAGAGCCAGTCGCCGAGCGCCGGAGATGGATGGGGGTGATTGGAGAGAGATCGCGACTTGGCTCGAATTTTCTTGATAGCGATGGTCATTAAGATAGGTCGGAATATCAAACTCTAGATCGTCTCTAGGGCAGGACGAAATACTTATATGGTATGTGCCTTCAATTTTGTTGCTTTTATCACGAGTATCTTGAACTTTCAATTTGTGCAAGTCGGCTACCTTATGGGATTTGTATAATTGAATTCTTTCGCCAGCTATAATTACGTAAATGTTGGCCACCGAAAAAAAGAAACAAGAAAATTAAGACTACTTAATTCAAAATGCTAATGCTCTTTATGAAGTAAACGAGAATTGGGAAAAGATAAATGGCAACTCACCTCATAATTGAGAGTCACATTGCTTCTTCTTTTTTGGGAAAATTCATTGAATTCCATTTCACACGCGGATACTTAACGACAAAGCCAATCCTGTTTCTCCTAGCACATGGTTTTTCACAATGCTAATCAACAATATTAATCGGGGTTACACAAATAGCACCTATGCGTCACGCACATTGGTTGAAAAAATGTTGGCATCTGCTGGAGTCCATGCTTCTCTTACTTCTGGCAGTTTGATCCTTGGGACATATCTTCTTTGTTTGCCACGCCGTCGTCCAACAACAGTCCATTCTCCATTTAAGGAACAATTTCCAACAGTAAGAGTTTTTGCAGAAGCAGCCATGTCATGCAAGATCTTCTATCCTGTCTTTGATCCTGCTCAAGATCTTCTTATCTCCCATTTTGTTAGGTATCTTTAAGATGACATAGACAATAAAAGAAAGGTCCACTGTAAAACTTAGGTAGTCATCATCAGCCATCATTACAAATGAATTCTCAGCCAATATGGCATATGCATGAGCAAAACTATCTATCTGCAGACTCTATCCTTCAAATTACAGTTAGACATCATCCAACAAAATCACCAGAAATATAGAGAAGCACAGGCATGCCTTCCCTATTCATTCCCTAAACATCATCGATGGGATCTTCTTAAAGAATTTCATTTCAAGTTGAACAGACTTAACAGCATCAATGTTGTGTCGATGACCTAACAGGGAATCTAGTCTATTGAGGATGGCAAGTGCAAAGCAGATACTGCTTTATCATGAATCCTTCTATATTTTGGGCAGCACATGTGTTTAATAATCAAGAAGCTCATGGAGTCCAATAGAAAGTTAATTGAGTGCACGAATAATACTCTTCCCATCAACTCACATATCCAAATGACTCCACGTAATACACTTTCTTTTACATCAGTCGAAATGCATTCACAGACAGGACGGGATGTAAGACAGTGAGAATGGCATACAGGTCCTCCCCAACTATGCCTTTCATTTTCATAACAACAAACAAAATTTTCAGATCATCTACACATCACTGCAGTTGACACAATAAATGGTGATCAACACCAATTAAAGTTCAAAGCACGCAAGAGAGAAGGAGGACTCCCTCAACGAGAAGAAGGGGAATGGCTAGTTTGCTCCAAAATGCTTCTAACTCGGTTTCCCTTCTATCTTATACAAGAATCACAAGTCGGATAAGGGAACCAAAAACTTGAAAACTATGAGCAGTTCACTCATCCTCAGCGATAGCCACATATGCTACAAGCTGCTTCTTCTTTGCTAATCATAAATTTGCCTCCAACTTGAACCGAACCGAGAGTGATCTTTCAATACACAGGACATGAACATATATCTCAAACTCGATTGAGAGAGTTATCGTATTTGCATTAGCATCTTACAGGGGACTAATGAAACTCTCCAAATAACTGAGGCAGAGCGAAATTGACTCTTCCCTTCTCGAACAATTACGAATACCCGGAGAACCAATCAAACAGCAAACACGCAACTGATAGACTGGCATTGGTGCGAAAATCAAGACCCAAAGACTCATTCGCCGACACGATAATTCAACCAGAAAGAGGCTAAGAGCTGCAGTGGCGAATTCCGCAGTTACCTTCGTTTCAGGAGAAGGGGAGCGTTCTAATCCGGATCCGCGGGATCGAAAATTCTATCGAGCTCGAACTCATGGTGAATCAAGTCCTCGTCCTCGTCCTCTTCCTCGCACCGAAGCAATGTCTTTCGCTGTCGCGAGATCAAGCTTTGGAATTACAGCGAACTTGGAAGAAGGACAGAGGATCTGAGAAGATGGAGAAACCCCAACGCCACCTTCTCTTTCAGCAATCGTCGCGTCAGAAGAGGAGCCGAGGTTGTTGCCGGCACAATCAAGCGAGGAGTAGTAGAGCGTAGCGTCGGAAGAGCAACGGCAGCCGTCGCGTGGGAGAGAGCGTGGAAGAGGAGCAGAATTTGATGTCGTGAGGGAGAGAGGGAGAGAACGTAGAGTTGCAGAGGAACTAGGGTTTCACCTTTTCAAGAAGGGTAAAAGTGGGTTTTTAATAATATTTTAAGGGCAAAATAGGCAAACGATAATTTTTCATTATTTGGTGGCTTCAGCATTCCGAAAATGCTGAAAGCTCAAAGCGGGGACTTTTTGGCTTTCAAAGATTCAAAGCTTAAACGCTTTCGGTTGAGTTCTGGGTTCTTGGCAAACACCCCAAATTTTCCCCTTGGGGCGAGAACGCTTCAAAACGCTTACCAAACGCACTCTCAGTTCCTAAAATTTTCCAGGCCTCCTAGATTGCCATATTTGGGAAAGAGGATCCACCACTAGATGGGCCTGACAGCTCGAGGAGCCCACTGAGGCCCAACGTCCATATATATCCATCGAAAGAGGGCTTGCTGTTGATCGATGGTGACGTTTTTATAAAGATTAGCATTCTCATGAGTCAAGATCTAATAGACAAATTAATTTGGGAAATATGTCACTTTATATATCTATTTCTATAATCAACCTTCAAAATTAGAATGTGGTTAAAGAATAGAATTAATGCGTCTCTATAGGCTTTGCTAGTATGTGCACCTGACCCTTGTCCTACAAGTTTGTTAAAATCGAACGATGGGTGTTTAAACCACGATCAAGTAGGTCTCACGTGAAGTCTATTAGATTTATTCATTTCTCAAAAAATATGTTATGAGCATGCTTCATTGTGAGCTTGCACTCAATACACGTGACTATTGGATAAGGGATTTGACATGTGACTCGTTTGATGTCTCTCTTTGCTTATTGGGTGTGTGTTGGCGTTAAACACGTAATTATCAGGTTTCCTCTAGAAATCAACTTAGGAAGTAGTGCAATCCAAACAAATGGAAAGCTGGCGGTGATTAACTATCAAGTTGAGATTTTGCCTAGATTTAGATTTACATAGATCGAGTCCATCACAACCGTTGATTATATGAGTCTCACGTGAGGTTCACATGGATGTCACAAAGATTAACGATTCTAAATACACTTGATCAATGAATCCAAAAGTATCACATGCGAAATCTTACATGTTAGTGCAAATTGGAGATTTTGTCATGCCTCACTAAGTTTTGACATAGGTCAAAAACGGGTTTCAAAGCATTGCATGCTATGACATGAAACGCTTCCTAGTTGTGAAGAGGCTATATATTCAATGAGCCAATGGACTTGTCATCAATTATTCAGGCGCTCAAGGCACTGGTGTAAACGTTGGTGGAGTCGTCGATAACCTCCTGCCGTCGGAAACTGTCGTAAATTTGCTCAAGTCGAAGAACATAGAGAGAACTCGTTTGTCCCGGTGACCACGATTGTGTCCCGGTCGGCGTCGGCGTCGGCATCGACCTACCCTCCTTCCGCGGCGAATTGGAACGCCCACGCTGCTTCGTTCATGTTACCTTTGGCTCAGTTCTTAGCTGCCGACAATTACCCTCTTCTTTGCAACATGTATCCTTACTTCGCCTGTTGAGACGACCCGGTTCATGTCCCGCTGGACTATGCCCCGATCAATATGACGGCGGTGGTCGTGATGGACGGGCCTCTTAGGTTCACAAACTTGTCCGGCCACTGGAGGAGGTCGGCACAGCGAACATCGCCTAACAAATTACAGTCGGAAATCTTTTTCACAATTTCTTATCTGTCAACTCTTTTTAGTTAATTAAATAATCAAAATCCCTTTCCTAAAATTGTGCCCTTGTTCAAATTTCTGAAGCACTCGTATGGAATAATTTTACGGAGATGGGTGGTCAAAATTGAGGTTACATGAGAGATAGGGACCGGAACAAGGTAAGTGAAAAAAACAAGGGCAAAAACCATGAAAAACTCGAAACTTTGCCCATCCATAACATATTTCCTCTAAACTTTTTTTGGGCTAAAGTACATTGTAAGTGCTAAAATTTGATACGGGTTAATACTTAAGCGCTCAAAGTTCTAAAAGATATACTAAAGCGCCAAAATTGGAGAAGAATAGAACATTTAAGTGTTAACGGTAAAAATTCCGGTCAAACTACTAAAGTTACATTTTTCGGAGACATTTTTTTACTGACTTGGAAATTCTTTTTTTAAAAAAAATTCACATGGCAATTATTTTTAAAAAATAATCCACGCGGCAATTTTTTTTGAAAGTTGTCCACATAATACTATAAGCCCAAAACAAAGTCATTTTGCCCCAAAATTGATTGTTAATATAAATATTAATTAAAATAAATAAACAAATTTAAAAAAGGAGCAACAGCATTCGACAAGGGCCTCCACAACCCTTACCGCCGTCATCCCACCCTCGCTAGGAAGGGCGACAACAATAGGGCAAAGCTCGACCGGGGTCGCTAGCCAACCACTGATGAGGCTTGCAAACCCTTGCCCAAATCTGGGTGAGGGTCGTGGCCTTCCCCTAGATTTAATGAGAGTTGCTGACCCTTGCCTAGTCAAGCCTAGGGTCACCACTAGATGGGGCCTACGACTCGGCGACCACCTCAACCAACCCTCACCCCATTGTTGTTGACCCTTCCTAGCGAGGTGGGGTTGTGGCAACGAGGGTTGTGGCAACGAGGGTTGTAGCCCTCACCGAACAATTGTTGACAGCTCTTGCTAAACGATTGTTGTTGCTACCCTTTTTTTCAATAAATTTAGTTCACTTAATTTATTTTAATTAATATTTATATTAAAATTCAATTTTGGAGGCAAAATGACATCTTTTTACACCTTCATTACCGAGTCAATTTTCCGATAAGTCATGTAGACCACTTATATTATTAAAAATGATCTACATCGAATTTTCGGTTATTATCAGCAGAGTTGGCAATTAAGTGTACTTTTTGAAAGTTTTTGTACTTAAGTGTTCACCCATATCAAATTTTGACATTTGCGATGTACTTTAGTTCTTTTTCCATAATATTAAAAATCATAAATTTGTACTTGTGTGATGCCGTTGGAAATCTATCTACATAATAGTGTTGGCATGACCATATGACCAGCTAAAAAATAATTTTACGGAGGATAAATATATTACACGGGTAGTAATTTGGAATTTTTAATGTAATATGAAAAAATTTAAGATAAATGCATCATTAAAAACATAATTCGAAGTTTACGATGTCATAAATAAAATTTTAGGATGAGTATGTATCATACGTTGTTTAGGTTTGTTTTTTGGGTGGCTTTCTTTATAAATGAATAAACTAGAGAGGAACAGATACTCAGGGCAGGAGGGCGATTTATTTCTGTATTCTCGTTCCAATTTCCCTCCCTCCCTCTCTCTAAAACCCTAGCGAGAGGAGGGGGGTTTTGGGGGGCTTTGCACGTTCGATCCCCCGAGTTCCGACCGCGGCTTCGTCGTCCGTTCGAACGTCGAACATGTCCGCGATTGCGGAACCTCGGAGTCGGAACTAGGGGAATCTCGAAGAGGCCGAGGAGGAGCCGATAGAATGTCGTCGTTCTCTTTCTTTTCGACTCCACAGCCGCAACAGCAGCAATCTCCGTCGCTGTTCCAGCCCCAGCAGCAGCAGCAGCAGCAGCAGAGCACTCCACTTTGGCCGCAGCAGCAGCAGCAGCAGCAGCCCCCAGCAACAGATTCAGCAGCAGCAACAGCAGCAGCAACAGCAGCAGCAGCAGCAACAGCAGCTTTATCTTTTCACGAATGACAGGACCTCAGGCGAGC
Organism: Corymbia calophylla; assembly: GCA_014182845.1. NCBI lineage: Eukaryota > Viridiplantae > Streptophyta > Magnoliopsida > Myrtales > Myrtaceae > Corymbia > Corymbia calophylla. Next base: position 14,023,779 of record CM024700.1, read on the forward strand.
TACGGCACCAAGTGGGCGGATCTCCACCCGGATTCTCAGAAGATCCTGCTTCAGATTGAGTATGTAGTGGGGTCTTATTGTCGTTGAGTGTTATTGGGTTCCTCTTGTTTTCCGTTGTTAGGCTGGTAATGGAATGCTTCGGATGTGGAGTATGTACTGGGGTCTTATTGTCGTTGAGTGTTGTTGGGTTGCTCTTGTTTTCCATTGTTAGGCTGGTCATGGAATTAGTGGGGAATATAAGCGGAGAAATTGGCGTAGGGCTTTGGCTGTTCTTGAAGGTAGTTGCAGGAGTCTCCTTTTCTTTTTGGTTTTCCTAGTGCGCGATTTTGCAAGTGAGTGAATAGCTGGAGTGGACAAGTAGAGGTTTTTTTTTGGTCCTTTTTCTTTTGTAAATTCTCTCGGCTCTTGATTTGGTGTAAGCTGGTTAGATAAAATGGGAAGTCCTGTCTTGTCCTGGCAACGGGTGGTGCCAGAGAAGCAGTATATGAATTGTTTCGAAATTTGTGTCTCTTTTGTCTCTGGTAATTCATTCGCGGTTCAGTACTGGAGTGAGAATTTAAAGTAGTTTCAGCGATGAGCACGAGTTTCATGGGGGTGGGGATGTTGCATTATGTGGTCACTAATGGTTCTTCTGAGTTACCTCATCTTTGTTTTGTATGCAGGGACAAGATATTAGAATACAGGGTTGAGAGCCAGAAGCTCGATCAATGTGGCCGCCTTTATGATTCCTCTGTTTCAAGTGATGGTTTTGAGCATGATGCGAGCCATATTGTGCAGGTTGTTCCTTTAATCACTTTTGAACCCTTGTTTAATCTGCTTTGCTTCTACTCCTAATTTGCATCTTCTGTAGATTATGAATTCATACGGCTTAGGGTTTGAAGGAATTATGGTTTTTAACGTCAGACTCTTCCTCAAAGAGCCTGTACGGTTACTGTTCTTTTGAATATGTTGAGAGAAGTCTTCAAGTGTTACTTTTTATAGAATGTGATGAAGCATTAGATGTTCATGGCCAATTTGGTGTTTTGTAACCATTATTTGATTGTCTCATCGTCTCGGTTGCTTATTGCTGAACTCTTGAGGGGAAGAAGATTGATTAGGTATATGGTCAAATTATCCATGTCTGACTTCCTGTTGCTAAGTTGACAAAAAACAAAAATGGAACTTTAAATGGGAAAAAAATTGTCTTTCCCTCTTAAGAAATAAGAAACAGTGAATTATTCAGGTATTGCACATAATTTTTTGCTTTAGTACCTTAGTTGTTACCAGTGCATTGTGGTTTAGTTTACAGATGTTTCACTTAAGCTATCGATATCCATGACATAATATCTACTACTTTTTCATTAAAACATTATAATTTTAAAAGATCTTTCCATTGCGTGTGTGTAGGAGCTTGGTGGAATCAGCACCTCTATGGAACGTCAAAAAGCTCTGCTGCAGGAGTTGATGGCTGCCGTTAAAGATATGCTACGCAACACCGAGGTAGCAGTGCGTTCTTTCATGATGCTGCGACCAAGGTTTATTCATTCAAATGCTGGTAGCAGTACAAATGCCACGGCACCATCCCAAACTCTGGGAGCAACGGTTACTCCAAGTTCAAGCGGTCAACCAGCATCAACCTCTGTAGTTCCCATATTTGATTTCTATAGTGGACTTCCAAAGAAGCCATCTCCCTTTTTACAGCAAACAGTGGCCAGATTTGAGAAGTATCTTGGTGCATGCCGCCAGTGGGTTGAAGAGTTGGAGCAGCTCCTGCTGTTAGATTCAGACAGGAATGGTACCAATCTTAGTTCCTCATTGGTGGAATCTCTTCCCAAAGTCATATCAAATGTGCACGATTTTTTTGTTCATGTTGCGGCTAAGGTAAATGGCAATATTGTTACTGACATTGGCTTGAGTCTTCATGTTGTATTAATTTTTGAGCATGTTTGTTCAAAAAAGTAAGTATTAGAGTACTAGTGTCTGCATTCAACGGCGATAAGTTCTTTTTTTTCTTTTCCCAAAGTAAGTATTAGAGTTACTGACATTAGCTTGAGTCTTCATGTTGTATTAATTTTTGAGCATGTTTGTTCAAAAAAGTAAGTATTAGAGTAATAGTGTCTGCATTCAATGGTGATAAGTTCTTTTTTTTTTTTCCCTTCATGCTTTTTGTTTTTTTGAACTTGAGGATGTTTCTTTAACAAGATTGTCGTTTACCTCATGCTATCTTGATTACTATGCTAAGTAATAGCAGTTTTTACCTTTTATCTCTTCAATGCATTTATCTAAATGTGTTTCCCTTGTCTTTGTAAGGTGGAGAGCATTCATCAATACATCGGATCAATGAAAACTGCATATCTCGCTGATCAACGCTGTCAAGGCGATGGGAATGATCCATTTCTTGAGGCGAACAGACGTGAGACTGCCAGACAAGAAGCTGCTTCCAAGAGGGTTCATCCAACCTTGCATTTGCCTCCAGTTTCTCAACCTTCAACACAAGTTGCTGGGCTTTTTGCCAGCTCTGCTGCTCCAGGGGCATTGACTGCTCCCCAGACATCTGGGCCAATTGTATCTGCATCATCTGGAAGTGGTTTATCACTTTTTAGTACACCGTCTTCCACACCTTCTATGTCGTCATCTTCTTTATTTGCAACGCCTAGCACGTCAGCTCCAGTTTCTTCTCTTTTTGGAACTGCCGGCGCTTCTCCTCAGACACCACAGTTTGGCTCCGCTTCATCGGCTTCTTTATTTGGGTCTGCGTCGACTCCCTCATTGTTTGGAAGTGCTCCATCTTTAGGTTCTACCCCTGCTATTGGTGGTTCACTTTTCTCTACACCATTTGCATCAGGTAGCTTTTCAAACCTTATATTGGGGCATGGGTGTTGGTCAGTGAAGAAATGGGTTTGGTTTGTATTTTGAAATGTTTGTTCCTGGTAATACTAACCCTAAACAGAGGGGAAAAAAAGGATGACAGATTAGAGTCCTTACTGGTTTCTATGATATTTACTTATTTGGGTGATGATAAAACTCAACTTTTGGACTTCTGGGGGCGTTTAAGCAAATAATAGATAATTCAGAATTCTTTTTTCTCTATTGCTGCGATTATGTTGTCATTGTTTATATATAAAACAGAGATGCATATTTATTTACACCTTATTATTTAGTAATCATTTAGATGCATACAGAGAAAAAGTGATGCCTGTCTCTTCAGTAGAGGTTTGATTATTTACTTGTTCTTTTGCTAGGTCCACCACCAGTGTAAAAATTTCCTTACACATTCATGTTGGATAAGTGACATGTGTGGCTGGAGTTAATTTTGTAGCTGAATTCTTTCATATGTCAACCATCTAGTGGTGAATGTGTAAATTAATTTTTAAAAATTTCCTTACACATTCATGTTGGATAAGTGACATGTGTGGCTGGAGTTAATTTTGTAACTGAATTCTTTCATATGTCAACCATCTAGTGGTGAATGTGTAAATTAATTTATAAAAAATTTCCTTACACATTCATGTTGGATAAGTGACATGTGTGGCTGGCTGGAGTTAATTTTGTAGCTGAATTCTTTCATACGTCTACCATCTAGTGGTGAATGTGTAAATTAATTTTTATAGGCATTGGACATCCAAAAAATTAGCAGAAGCAGTTATTTTGTCCAATGTTTTATAGTCATAGTGGTGTAGTCTTACTATAAGAAAAATAATATAGTTTTGCCCATCAATATTTCAGGTCTGCAGATAGATCACCTACAGATGTTCCCAAAAAATAAGGACTACGAAAGTTGTTTTCTCTTGTTCTGGCAAAGTAGATTACTGAGCTGTTTGTTTAGCTTTATTTGAGCCGAAAAGTTTCCCTCTTCGCTTCGTTAGTCTCAGGCAATTGATTCTTGTTGCTGATGTTCGTTCCTATATCTTTTTTGTTTTTTAGTATAAATAGTATGAACCTTGAGTTATGCATAATATTGACACGATAACCATCTTTTGGAATTTGCCTGTGATTTTTAGCAATTCTAATGTAGAAAGACATTATTTTTTCTACGCACTTGGTGGATCTATTTTTGGTTTTGCTTCGGATTTTATGGGTTCTTACTGCTTATAATAGGACCTAATGCCCCCGCACATATATTTTGAGCAACTAGGAAGCAGTTGGTAAATTGGTTGTGTCTCCTGGTGGATTTTTTTATTTTATTTTTGGTGGCAGTAGATTGAAGGGGTTATGTCTTCATTGATGACTGATAGTTACATGTATATTATTCTGCGACGTTTATTAGATATACTTTCTTGAATTCGTTTCACTGTAGTGCTAATAATGGATCCTTTTCCTCAGGTGCTGCAACTGGATCTGGGGCAAGCTTTGGCAATGTGCCTGTGAGTATCAGTTATCCCATCATTTTTTATTGTTGCCTCAAAACAAGTTAAATTTCTCACATGCCAATACAAATAACTCAACCTTCTTCAAATGGCAATCCCTGTAAAACAGCCTCTTTTTTAGAACAAATAACGAGTGTAAAGTAGTTCTGCTAAAATTTAATTTGTGCCTGCAGAAATCCGCTAGGCCAAAGCTTCGGACAGCTCGTCGTTAGTGAGTGGGATTCACATGACTAACTCTGGCTGCTATCTGACCTCCTAAATTGTTTTTTCGGCTGCCTTGACTATAAAAAGCAAAGAGCTCAGAGGGGTTGCCGAATGTGCTTCAAAGAGTTGCAATTTGATTCCTTGATCTTTTCCTTCTGTGGGACTAGTGGAGATCACCTCTCTTCTTCTGGGAGGTCAAATGTAGGAACATGTTACTAAACTGTGAGGGATATAGCGGATCTCTTTTGTAGCTTTAAATTCACATTTAGGTTTAGTGGCTGAGTACACTTTCACTAACATTGTATGGTTGTATCTTGTAAAATGGCCTTTGCAACTGAATTTCCTTGAAGAAGTTTGAAGTTCACGCTGCATTGATGTCCTTCTGCTAAAATTGTTTTCTTCCTTTCTCTTTGCTTGTGTACTGCATTGTCTTGCTTGGTCAGCTTCAAAGCTGAACTGCATTTTTTCGTGGTGTCGTGCAATACGCTTGTTGTTCTTGTGGGCTGAATTTGTTGTCGTTTCTGAAGATACAACTAGAGGAGGCAGGATGGTGGTAAGAAGAAACCTGTTATTACTTTTCATCAACGCCAAAACTTATTCGCATCTGTATGGGCCATAAGCTGTTTCATTGGTTATGCTCAGCTTGTCTTACCATTCTATGCTGAAAAGATGAGGGAAACTCTGATGATTGGGTTGCTGGTGAAATGTACTAATGTCCCGACATGTTAATGTCCCAGTGAGTTGCTTCTCCATGTATTAGCTAGGCAATGAAGAGACAGGTAACAGATTAATGATCTATCAGGAAAAAGGACCAGTAAAATCCTTAAACACCAAAACTTAACCACTATTTTGATCTTAAATGACGTGTGCTTTAGTCTACGTATCGGCATTTTAATCAGCTATATGGCATATTTATCAGTGGAGCTTTTTCCTGGAAGCCAAACTAGAGAAAAAGAGCTTGTTTGCAAGATGAAAAATTCAGAGTGTCAATCAAAACATCCTCGGAGCCAAAATAGAGAAAAAGAGCTTGTTTACAAGATGAACAATTCACAATGTCAATCAAAACATGGACACCGAAGAAATCTACAGTGTAATAATTGGGAGGAACTTTGCATCAACTTTCAATGAGTTCTTTCAACGAAGACTTTTACCCTAAGATACTCGTGCTCGTTTTTTCCAGATCCATCAGAAAACAAAAAGTAGGAAAACCACCAGACAGGAGGAATGATGTCATCCATTCACTTTGTGGTGCGCCGCCGGTTTTGAATGCTCCCAGAATTTTTGTTTTTAGACTCAACACTGCATTTTCACTTCTATTAGCAAGTTTAAAAGCGTAGCATATACGTGTTGGGGTCTTCTAACCCTATTCGTCAGTCCTTAATTTCCCGGTAAAGTCCGATACCTGATACGTGTTGGGGTCTCCATCAACACGAGATCAATCCAAGAATGAGTACGCAACCTCTCAATGTTGTGGACCCCCAAACTACTAAGTATGGCGCATAAGACGCAGACCCACCCTTGTCCCAACAAGCCGCTATTGGAGCCCTCTTTGGTTGCCATTTGATCGCTCTCCTGTCCCAAAAAGGGTGGTAGGATTGCCGGAGAAGTATGAAACTCTCTCTTTATAGCTGTTGATTTGATAGATATAATCAGTCCCGATGTACTGAATCGTTTGGGTTCGAAGTGATTTTTCCATGTACATAGCCCCTGCCCGGGCCCCGATAAAATTAGACCGAATAGTAATATGGAAAACGGACGGTATCAATTTAATCGGCGGAATGCGCAAAAATACTGTAGCTCGATCCAGAGATCATTATGAGTGCCCAAATCCAAGTTCATAGCAATATTTCCAATTGAACCTATCTTTAATCTATCGAGCAATTATATCATTGGTTAAACATTTTAAGACTTTTCTATCGCTATTCCCATGAATGGAGATTCTTTAGGATGTATGGACATCCTCCCGTCTTTATCCCTTTTGGTTAGTACCCTTTGGCTCAAGCAATAATTGCCATTAATTTTATATCTTCCTCTCCTGAGGCCAAAGTTGATATTAATGACAGTGACCAAAGAACAACTTTCATATGATCTCCAAAACTAAGAGCAAAATCCAATCTTTCTAACATGAAGGACAAACAAACTCACAGAGAGAGACACTTTGCGTTGGTCCATGGGGCTTGCCACGGAGCTTGGTGCTGGTACAGAGTGGCCACCCTCCTCAAGTCCTCAGGCCACAAGGTCACTGCCTTGGACATGGCCGTCAGGGGTCCATCTGAAGCAAACTCGAGATTTGAATTCGATCGTGGAATACGTGGAGCCTCTCTTCGAATTCCTGGAGGGTCTTCATCAGGATGAGAAGGTGATTTTGGCAGGGCATAGCATGGGAGGGCTTGTCCTGTCAATGGCCATGGAGAGATTTCCTGAGAAAGTAGATGTTGCTGTTTTTGCTGCTGCTTTGGTGCCTGGTCCTGAGCTCAGTATCCGGTCCATCGGTGAAGAGGCATGCGTGAACCGATTAATGGTCCAACTTCTTTCAGGATGCATGAAATAATTTCTTAAAGAGACCTCCTCCTCCTCCTCATCATCAAAGTGATTCTTCATATGTACAATTGATGACAATTGATGAATCACCGCTATTATTTTGACCAAAAAATGGAAGAAGAATTGCTGCTCATAAAGCCAATTAAGGCGATCCTGAATACGAATTGTGAGGGTTTCTGCCAAATTAGCCTTTTCGATTTTAGCATTGTATATGATCTGCTATTAGCAGAAGTTCTATGTTCTCATTGAGACACGCTTTCAGCAGATGCTGTCCAAAAGTCATCATTCATGGAGAGGTCCCCATCGTTGTGTGAAGATCAACACTTAGATTAAACAATATGACAGGTCGAATGCGATATAATCAATGTGATGTGATAAACCATTGTTTTTGCTTGATTTGGTAAAAACAACGACAAAGGATATTTTTATGCAATAAGATACAATATCCAAATTTTCAGTCAAGTGGCTGGCCTATCCTGGTCTCCCCCATTTTAGTTTACTTTGCTTTTGACCAAACCATGTTTGGATTGTTTGACAATTTGCAAAACATTTTGCTGGTGGAAAATTTGTAGCTAAATTACCAAAAAAAATCCAAAATTTATCGTATGGATATCAATTCAATTTTAAACTTATTAATGTGATAAATTAAGTCTTAAACTTTTTTACGATTTGTCAATATAGTCATTTCGGTCATTTTTACCCAAAAATCGTTTACTTTGACATTGGTTGTCTTACGTCGCATGGTGGACGTTGACATGAACAATAATTGTAATTTTTAAATAAAAATTCTGAATTTTTTATTTTTATTTCGTTATTTCTTTTTATTTTATTGTGGCTGACGAGGGCTTGCAGAGCCACAATGAAAGAAAAGGCGAACTGTACTAATGTCCTGACATGTTAATGTCCAGGTGAGTTGCTTCTCCATGTATTAGCTAGGCAACGAACTTTACTTATGTCGTGTAACAAATTAATGATCTATCAGGAAAAAGGACCAGTAAAATCCTTAAACACCAAAACTTAACAACTATTTTGATCTTAAATGGCGTGTGCTTTAGTCTACGTATCGGCATTTTAATCAGCTATATGCCGTATTTATCAACAGAGCTTTTTCCTGGAAGCCAAACTAGAGAAAAAGAGCTTGTTTGCAAAATGAAAAATTCACAATGTCAATCAAAACATCCTCGGAGCCAAAATAGAGAAAAAGAGCTTGTTTACAAGATGAACGATTCACAATGTCAATCAAAACATGGACATCGAAGCAATAAATCTACAGTGTAATAACCGGGAGGAACTTTGCATCAACTTTCAATGAGTTCTTTCAACGAAGACTCTTACCCTAAGATACTCATTCTCGTTTTTTCCAGATCCATCGGAAAACCAAAAGTAGGAAACCACCAGACAGGAGGAATAATGTCATCCATTCACTTTGTGGTGTGCCGCTAGTTTTGAATGCTCCCAGAATTTTTGTTTTTTAGACTCAACACTGCATTTTCACTTCTATTAGCAAGTTTAAAAGCGTAGCATATACGTGTTGGGGTCTTCTAACCCTATTCGTCAGTTCTTAATTTCCCGGTAAAGTCCGATACCTGATACGTGTTGGGGTCTCCATCAACACAAGATCAATCCAAGAATGAGTACGCGACAGAAGATCATCTGTCGCCACCTTATCGTCTTCAACTTGCAATCCAAAACAGGAGCCGCAACTTCTCAATGTTGTGGACCCCCAAACTACTACGTATGGCGCATAAGACGCAGACCCACCCTTGTCCCAACAAGCCGCTATTGGAGCCCTCTTTGGTTGCCACTTGATCACCCTTACTCTCTCCTGTCCCAAAAAGGGTGGTAGGATTGCCGGAGAAGTATGAAACTCTCTCTTTATAGCTGCTGATTTGATAGACATAATCAGTCCCGATGTACTGAATCGTTTGGGTTCGAAGTGATTTTTCCATGTACATAGCCCCTGCCCGGGCCCCGATAAAATTAGACTGAATAGTAATATGGAAAACGGACGGTATCAATTTAATCGGCGGAATGCGCAAAAATGCTGTAACTCGATCCAGAGATCATTATGAGTGCCCAAATCCAAGTCCATAGCAATATTTCCAATTGAACCTATCTTTAATCTATCGAGCAATTATATCATAAATCTATAGTGTAATAAGTGGGAGGAACTTTGCATCAGCTTTCAATGAGTTCTTTCAACGAAGGCTTTTACCCTAAGGTAATCGTGCTCGTTCTTTCCAGATCCATCAGAAAACAAAAGGGAGGAAACCACCACACAGGAGGAATAATGTTATCCATCCACTTTGTGGTACGCCGCTAGTTTTGAATAGTCCCAGAATTTTTGTTTTTAGACTCAACCATGAGTTTTTTTTTTTTTTTTTTACCCGGGAACCCCGCACGGCCGGCGGCCGGGAAACCCAGGGGTGACACGTGCCACCACCAAGCACATGCCACCGGGGTAAGTCCACAAAATGACTCATTTGGGATTTGAACCCTCCCCTTCGGTAGGGGGAAAGCTGGCCGTGGAGCCACCACATGGGGTGGTGACTCAACCATGAGTTGAAGTCCGAATAAGTTGAATATCCGATTAGGACTTCGGTTATCGCAAGTAGTTGGTTACAAATTCACTTACTTCGGTCGCAATTATAATTAAGAAGATACCCTGCAGAATTTTCCAGACTTTAGTCAAGAAAATGCACGGTAAATTTCTACATAATGTATCTGACGCCGGAGGGATTGGGCGGGAGCAATTCGATGGACTTTTCTACAAGGAAAGAAAAATGACACTGAAAAGAATCAATTTAATTACGGAAACACAAGACAACCGCTATTTAAACTCCAACCTGGCAGACACAAATCCTAAAGCAACCGAAGCGAAGCTGACAAAAGCCTGAACAGACACCAATCATCAGATATGGAGGGCAAAGAAACACAGAGAGAGAAGCACTTTGTGCTGGTCCACGGGGCTTGCCATGGAGCTTGGTGCTGGTACAAAGTGGCCACCCTTCTCAAGTCCTCAGGCCACAAGGTCACTGCCCTGGATATGGCCGCTGCAGGGGTCCATCCGAAGCAGCCTCAAGAGCTGAACTCGTTCGTGGAATATGTTGAGCCGCTGTTTGAATTCTTCAAGGGTCTTCCACAAGGAGAGAAGGTGACCCTGGTGGGGCATAGCATGGGTGGGGTTGTGATTTCAATGGCAATGGAGAGATTTCCTGAGAAAATTGCAGTTGCTGTGTTTGTATCTGCATTCATGTATGGTCCAAAGCTCAGTGTTACATCTGCTTATGAGGAGGTAGGTGCTTCTTTCTACTTTGAAGAGTAAATTAAGGGGAAAAAACATGTTTTGATTGTAGTTTCCATTCTGATCCTGAAGGACTCGTGTATATTATCAACCAGTACACTTCTCATTTAGCCTTTGTTAATCACTCTGTCGACCATATCGGTTTAAATTCAGTGTAAGACTAATGGGTTTGGAATCGGTCGACATACATGGTCTAGATTTTCCAATTAAGGGTCGTGTGATCGATTTGGGAAAAAAATTTATCATGTAGAGGCAAATATAATTTATAATCAGGACCAGTGAAACAAACGGAGTATTCCTGAAAGTTCCACTTTTCCGAACATAGAAGAAAATCCATTGCACATCCATCATCAAGAGAGTACACTTTGTTATAGTCATAGCCAGCAATTAATTTATTTCATGATCTTCAAGAAGAATATCCTTTCTTTTTGGTATAAGATAATTCAGCAGCTCACTGCAGTTATATGTGTACTGCTTGCGAATACTCAGCATGGTCGCAGATTGGATTCAGCCGTGGACATAAAATATGATTTTGATGATGGTCCTGAAAAGCCTCCAACCAGTATGCTGTTTGGATATAATTTCTTGGCCTCTAAGCTGTATCAACTCTCTCCACCTGAGGTAAATATATTTGCCAATTTTATCGATGAAGAATCTCATAATTTGTTTTTCGACATCAAACAAACTTCCCAAATGATCAACGAGCTCAGAATCAAGTTCTTTTCTTAGCAGAATCAGTTTTATCTGGCCTACTTAATATGCATTTATTCACTTCGTTTTATGTAGGATTTGACATTGGCCTCCGTCTTGGTGAGACCTCTCCGTATGTTTCCAGATGAATCCAGATTCAAGGCAGAAGCAACAGTCACAACAGCGAAGTATGGTTCGGTTCGTCGAGTTTACATTGTGTGTGACAAAGATCTGGTGATAAAAGAAGACCTGCAGAGATGGATGATCGAAATCGATCCAACGGACGAAGTGTGTGTGATCCCTAATTCAGATCACATGGTCATGTTCTCCAAACCGCTGGAGTTTTGTTCTACTCTTAAACAGATTGCAGAAAATTATTCCTGAGGATTATTTTAAGGCTTGCTACTATAGATTTCTAAGCCGTTTTGACAAGTTGAAGCAAAAAGATTAGGTGTCAACTATTCTCTGATGTGCCAAACTATCTCTGTACTTTCAATTGGTTCAATAAAATCCTTATCCTGTTTTGGGTACGTTCAATACTTTCATCACATCAGTTACCAAGACAATCTAATGAACTTAAAACTGGATGGAAAAAACTATTCATGCGGATTACGTCACTGCAGAAATTAATGCATGTTCCTCTTCTACATCTAGCATATACATGGAGAAGCAACTCACCTGGACATTAACATGTCAGGACATTAGTACAGTTCGCCTTTTCTTTTCTTTTCTTTCATTGTGGCCCTGCAAGCCCTCGTCAGCCACAATAAAATAAAAAGAAATAACGAAATAAAAATAAAAAATTCAGAATTTTTATTTAAAAATTACAATTATTGTTCATGTCAACGTCCACCATGCGACGTAAGACAACCAATGTCAAAGTAAACGATTTTTGGGTAAAAATGACCGAAATGACTATATTGACAAATCGTAAAAAAGTTTAAGACTTAATTTATCACATTAATAAGTTTAAAATTGAATTGATATCCATACGATAAATTTTGGATTTTTTTTGGTAATTTAGCTACAAATTTTCCACCAGCAAAATGTTTTGCAAATTGTCAAACAATCCAAACATGGTTTGGTCAAAAGCAAAGTAAACTAAAATGGGGGAGACCAGGATAGGCCAGCCACTTGACTGAAAATTTGGATATTGTATCTTATTGCATAAAAAATATCCTTTGTCGTTGTTTTTACCAAATCAAGCAAAAACAATGGTTTATCACATCACATTGATTATATCGCATTCGACCTGTCATATTGTTTAATCTAAGTGTTGATCTTCACACAACGATGGGGACCTCTCCATGAATGATGACTTTTGGACAGCATCTGCTGAAAGCGTGTCTCAATGAGAACATAGAACTTCTGCTAATAGCAGATCATATACAATGCTAAAATCGAAAAGGCTAATTTGGCAGAAACCCTCACAATTCGTATTCAGTATCGCCTTAATTGGCTTTATGAGCAGCAATTCTTCTTCCATTTTTTGGTCAAAATAATAGCGGTGATTCATCAATTGTCATCAATTGTACATATGAAGAATCACTTTGATGATGAGGAGGAGGAGGAGGTCTCTTTAAGAAATTATTTCATGCATCCTGAAAGAAGTTGGACCATTAATCGGTTCACGCATGCCTCTTCACCGATGGACCGGATACTGAGCTCAGGACCAGGCACCAAAGCAGCAGCAAAAACAGCAACATCTACTTTCTCAGGAAATCTCTCCATGGCCATTGACAGGACAAGCCCTCCCATGCTATGCCCTGCCAAAATCACCTTCTCATCCTGATGAAGACCCTCCAGGAATTCGAAGAGAGGCTCCACGTATTCCACGATCGAATTCAAATCTCGAGTTTGCTTCAGATGGACCCCTGACGGCCATGTCCAAGGCAGTGACCTTGTGGCCTGAGGACTTGAGGAGGGTGGCCACTTTGTACCAGCACCAAGCTCCGTGGCAAGCCCCATGGACCAACGCAAAGTGTCTCTCTCTGTGAGTTTGTTTGTCCTTCATGTTAGAAAGATTGGATTTTGCTCTTAGTTTTGGAGATCATATGAAAGTTGTTCTTTGGGCACTGTCATTAATATCAAGTTTGGCCTCAAGAGAGGAAGATATAAAATTAATGGCAATTATTGCTCGACCCAAAGGGTACTGACCAAAAGAGATAAAGACGGGAGGATGTCCATACGTCCTAAAGAATCTCCATTTATGGGAATAGCGACGGAAGAGTCCTAAAATGTTTAACCAATGATATAATTGCTCGATAGATTAAACATAGGTTCAATTGGAAATATTGCTATAAACTTGGACTTGGGCACTCATAATGATCTTTGGATCAAGCTACAGCATTTTTGCGCATTCCACCGATTTAATTGATACTGTCCGTTCTCCATATTACTATTCAGTCTAATTTTATTGGGCCTGGGCAGGGGCTATGTACATGGAAAAATCACTTCGAACCCAAACCATTCAGTGCATCGGGACTGATTATGTCTATCAAATTAGCAGCTATAAAGAGAGAGTTTCATACTTCTACGGCAATCCTTCCAACCTTGTTGGTACAGGAGAGAATAAAGGCGATCAAATGGCAACAAAAGAGGGCTCCGATGGCGGCATGTTGGGACAAGGGTGGGTCTGCGTCTCATGGGCCATACGTAGTAGTTTGGGGGTCCGCCGTGGATATGGACATTGAGAGGTTGTGGCTCTTGTTTTGGATTGCAACTTGAAGATGATACGGTGGCGACCGATGATCTTCTGTCACATGACTCATTCTTGGATTGATCTCGTGTTGATGGAGACCCCAACACGTATGAGATATCAGAGTTTACTGGGAAATTAAGAACCGACGAAAAGGGTTAGAAAACCCCAACGCGTATATGCTACGCTTTTAAACTTGCTAATAGAAGTGAAAATGCAACGTCGATTTTATTGATTAAGCAAGGATTGAATTGTCTATCTGAAATGACCCACCCATAGGTAGCCCAGCTGGTTAGGGCGAACTTGGACTTCGTTGAGGTCTTGGGTTCGATTAGGAAACGCGCGTGATTTAAGTGGGGGCGTGGCGGTGGGTTCTTTGTCTTGCTAGTCCCCCGAGGAATAGTCGAGGTGCGCGCAAGTTGGCCCGGACACCTCGGTCATAAAAAAAAAAAAAAAAAAAAAAATTTGTCTATCTGAAATGAATACTAGCAAAATTCGTCTACATTAACTGATGGGATGACAGTATTGAACGTACCAAAATAGTGCAAGGATTTTATTGAACCGATTGAAAGCACGGAGATGATTTGGTGCATTAGACAAAAGTCTAGACACCTAATCTTCAAACATTAACTTGTCAAAACGGCTTAAAAATCTATTAGGGGCACATGCCTGTAACTGGGTTATAGTCAGGAATAATTCTCTGCAATCTGTCTAAGAGTAGAACAAAACTCCAGCGGTTTGGAGAACATGACCATGTGATCTGAATTAGAGATCACACACACTTCGTCCGTTGGATTGCGTTCGATCATCCATCTCTGCAGGTCTTCTTTTATCACCTGGTCTTGGTCACACACAATGTAGACTCGATGAACCAAACCGTACTTCGCCGCTGTGACCTTTTCTTCCGCCTTCAGTCTGGATTCATCCGAAAACAAACGGACAGGTCTCGCCAAGTAGGAGGCTAATGTCAAAGCCTACAGAAAATGAAGTGAATAAATGCATCTTAACTCGGCCGGATAGAACTGATTCTGCTATTAAAAGAAATTGATTCTGAGCTCGTTAATCATTTGGGAAATTTTGTTTGATGTTGATAAAAGGAATTTCCACAATCTTCAATAAAATCACCGAATGTACTTACCTCGGTGGGAGAGAGTTGATACAGCTTAGAGGCCATGAAATTGTATCCAAACAGCAAAGTGGTTGGTGGCTTTTCAGGGCCATCATCAAAAGCATATTCCGTGTCCATGTATGAATCCAATCTGCGAGCATACTGAGAATTCGCAAGCAGTACAGATATCAATGCAGTGAGCTGCAGAACTATCTTATAACAAAAAAATAAAAGGATGTTCTTCATGAGGATCATGAAATGGATTAATTGCTGCATATAATTATAGCAAGTGTTACTCTCTTGATGATGGATGTTCCATGGATTTTCTTCTATGTTTGGAAAAGAGAACTTCTCTTGTCCTGATGATAACTTGATAATGGCCTCTCCATGACAGATTTTTTCCCAAATCGATCACTCGGCTCTTCATTGGAGAATCTAGATCATGTAGGTCGACTGATATTCCAAACCCATTTGTCTTACACTGAATTTAAACCGATATGGTCAACAGTGATAAATGGAGACTAAATGGGAAGCGTATTTGTTGATTTACACAAGTATTTCGGGATCGGAATTGAAACTACAATCGAAACATGTTTTTTGTCCCTACTTCACTCTTCAAGGTAGAAAGAAGCACCTACCTCCGCAATAACTGAGGTAACGCTGAGCTCAGGTCCATACATGAATGCAGATACAAACACAGCAACTGCAATTCTCTCAGGAAATCTCTCCATGGCCATCGAAATAACAATCCCACCCATGCTGTGCCCCACCAGGATCACCTTCTCTCCTCGCGGAAGACCCTCGAAGAATTCGAACAGCGGCTCAACATATTCCACGATCGAGGTCAGCTCTCGAGGCTGCTTCGGATGGACCCCTGAAGCGGCCATATCCAGGGCAGTGACCTTGTGGCCTGAGGACTTGAGGAGGGTGGCCACTTTGTACCAGCACCAAGCTCCATGGCAAGCCCCGTGGACCAGCACGAAGTGCTTCTCTCTCTCTCTTTCTTTGCCCTCCATGCCTGATGAGATGAGTCCGATGGGGCATTCGTCAGCTTCGCTTGGTTGCTTTGGGATTTGTGTATGTTAGGTCGGAGTTTTAATGATCGTTGTCTTGTGGGTCCCTAATTAATTTGACTCTTTTTCACTGTTGATTTTCTTTTCCTTTTAGCGAAGTCAATAAATTTGCTGCTCCCGATGACAGAAGTCCTAATCGGACATTTAACTTAGGATATATTTGGTAATCATTATATTCCCAAAAATAATTCCGTGTTAGATTTAGTTTTTTTATTATGTTCCCAAGATGAATTTCTAGTCCCATTTGATTCGGTGAAAATATTTTTAAGAAAATGCAAATATTTCTAAGTCAAAGGGGTTTTTCGAAATATAAATAATATTTGGTAAATTATAATTTTAAATTATATTGCGAAACAATTTTGACTTAAATTACCATTTGGTAAAAATACATTTTGCAAAGAACTTTTGCTAAATTTATTATAAAAAATATTTTTTTTAATTTTTTTTATTTAGTCACTAGCGGCCAAATTTGGCCGTTGGCCAACCTCTAGCAACCAGCCTCATTTGGGGTTGTGCAACCCAAGCGTCACAATGGTCTCCTGGGTCCGCGACCTAGGGTGACCCGAGCAACGCCCAAGGTCGTGAGACCTCAGGTGCCGGTCAGTGGGGTCAGGCAACTCCTCAAGCAGTAGTTGCTGGCATAAATGACTCCTTGGCTAGCAATTGTCGGCCTCTATTCGCTTCTTGGAGAAGATGGATAGTACACGTGTGAATAGTGAATTTGCAGTTCAAAAGTACAACTTTCCAAAAGACCTACGGACCTATCTCGGGTTAAAGGCCCTTAGAACACATTGAGATGCAATTGCATTTGGCCAAAGTTCTCCAAAAAATTGAACCAAACGGGTTTGCATTTGACTAAGGTCTTTTAGAAGCCCAAAGCTCATTTGCAAAGCTGAACCAAATGGGGCATATGAGCATTCAAAGGCATTTGGTAACTGCACAAAATTCCAACAATGCCCATAAGCTCATCTGCTAATCATTCGCTCCCAAAATAACATTTACAAACCCAAATAAATACATCCTGCCACCAAAAATCCTTTTATCTTCCTCACTTGAACCAACATGCGTTTCCCAGGCCTTAAAAAATCTAAAGTGGCAGGCTGCTATGTCAGAAGAATTGAATGCAATTCACCAAAATGGTGCATGACAACTTGTACCACCTAAGCCTCGTCATAATATCATTGATTGCAAGTGGATGTTTCAAGTCAAGCAAAACATGGAAAATAGTATAACTTGGTACAAGGCACAACTTACAGCCAAGGGATTCCACCAACGTCCAAGACTTGACTATGATCATGTGTTTATTCTAGTTATTAAACCGCCACAATATGGGTCATCACCAGACAAAAAGTAGTAATTTTTGGACTTGCTTTACCGTTCAAAAATATTTTAGCAAAAGTTCTTTGCAAAATGTATTTTTACCAAATGGTAATTTAAGTCAAAATTGTTTCGCAATACAATTTAAAATTATAATTTACCAAATATTATTTGTATTTCGAAAAATCCCTTTGACTTAGAAATATTTGCATTTTCTTAAAAATATTTGCACCGAATCAAATGGGACTAGAAATTCGTCTTGGGAACATAATAAAAAAACTAAATCTAACACGGAATTATTTTTGGGAATATAATGATTACCAAATATATCCTAAGTTAAATGTCCGATTAGGACTTCTGTCATCGGGAGCAGCAACTTTATGGACTTCGCTGAAAGGAAAAGAAAATCAACAGTGAAAAAGAGTCAAATTAATTAGGGACCCACAAGACAACGATCATTAAAACTCCGACCTAACAAACACAAATCCCAAAGCAACCAAGCGAAGCTGACGAATGCCCCATCGGACTCATCTCATCAGGCATGGAGGGCAAAGAAACAGAGAGAGAGAAGCACTTTGTGCTGGTCCACGGGGCTTGCCATGGAGCTTGGTGCTGGTACAAAGTGGCCACCCTCCTCAAGTCCTCAGGCCACAAGGTCACTGCCCTGGATATGGCCGCTTCAGGGGTCCATCCGAAGCAGCCTCGAGAGCTGAACTCGATCGTGGAATATGTTGAGCCGCTGTTCGAATTCTTCGAGGGTCTTCCGCGAGGAGAGAAGGTGATCCTGGTGGGGCACAGCATGGGTGGGATCGTTATTTCGATGGCCATGGAGAGATTTCCTGAGAGAATTGCAGTCGCTGTGTTTGTATCTGCATTCATGTATGGACCTGAGCTCAGCGTTACCTCAGTTATTGCGGAGGTAGGTGCTTCTTTCTACCTTGAAGAGGGAATTAAGGATAAAAAACATGTTTCGATTGTAGTTTCAATTCTGATCTCGAAATACTTGTGTAAATCAACAAATACACACTCCATTTAGTCTCCATGAATCGCTCTGTCGACCATATCGGTTTAAATTCAGTGTAAGTCAAATGGGTTTGGAATATCAGTCGACATACATGATCTAGATTCTCCAATTAAGAGCCGTGTGATCGATTTGGATAAAAAATCTGTCATGGAGAGGCCATTATCAAGTTATCATCAGGACAAGATAAACAGAATATTCCTGAAAGGTTCCCTTTTCCAAACATAGAAGAAAATCCATGGCACATCCATCATCAAGAGAGTAACACTTGCTATAATTATATGCAGCAATTAATCCATTTCATGATCTTCATGAAGAACATCATTTTTTTTTTTTGGTATAAGATAGTTCTGTAGCTCACTGCATTGATATCTGTACTGCTTGCAAATTCTCAGTATGCTCGCAGATTGGATTCATACATGGACACGGAATATGCTTTCGATGATGGCCCTAAAAAGCCTCCAACCACTTTGCTGTTTGGATACAATTTCATGGCCTCTAAGCTGTATGAACTCTCTCCCACCGAGGTAAGTACATTCGGTGATTTTATTGAAGATTGTCGTAATTCCTTTTATCAACATCAAACAAAACTTCCCAAATGATTAATGACCTCAAATCAATTTCTTTTATTAGCAGAATCAGTTCTATCCGGCCGAGTTAAGACACATTTTTTCACTTCATTTTCTGTAGGATTTGACATTGGCCTCCTACTTGGCGAGACCTGTCCGTTTGTTTTCGGATGAATCCAGACTGAAGGCGGAAGAAAAGGTCACAGCGGCTAAGTATGGTTTGGTTCATCGAGTCTACATTGTGTGTGACCAAGATCAGGTGATAAAAGAAGACCTGCAGAGATGGATGATCGAACGCAATCCAACGGACGAAGTGTGTGTGATCTCCAATTCAGATCACATGGTCATGTTCTCCAAACCGCTGGAGTTTTGTTCTACTCTTAGACAGATTGCAGAGAATTATTCCTGACTATAACGCAGTTACAGGCATGTGCCCCTATAGATTTTTAAGCCATTTCGACAAGTTAATGTTTAAAGATTAGGTGTCTAGACTTTTGTCTAACGCACCAAACCACCTCCGTACTTTCAATTGGTTCAATAAAATCATTGTACTATTTTGGTACGTTCAATACTGTCATCCCATCAGTTAATATAGACGAATTTTGCTAGTATTCATTTCAGATAGACAATTCAATCCTTGCTTAATCAATGGAATCGACACTGCATTTTCACTTCTATTAGCAAGTTTAAAAGCGTAGCATTTACGTGTTGGGGTCTTCTAACCCTATTCGTCAGTTCTTAATTTCCCGGTAAAGTCCGATACCTGATACGTGTTGGGCTCTCCATCAACACGAGATCAATCCAAGAATGAGTACGCGACAGAAGATCATCTGTCGCCACCGTATCGTCTTCAACTTGCAATCCAAAACAGGAGCCGCAACCTCTCAATGTTGTGGACCCCCAAACTACTACGTATGGCGCATAAGACGCAGACCCATCCTTGTCCCAACAAGCCGCTATTGGAGCCCTCTTTGGTTGCCATTTGATCGCCTTTACTCTCTCCTGTCCCAAAAAGGGTGGTAGGATTGCCGGAGAAGTATGAAACTCTCTCTTTATAGCTGCTGATTTGATAGACATAATCAGTCCCGATGCACTGAATGGTTTGGGTTCGAAGTGATTTTTCCATGTACATAGCCCTACCCGGGCCTGATAAAATTAGACTGAATAGTAATATGGAAAACGGACAGTATCAATTAAATCGGCGGAATGCGCAAAAATGCTGTAGCTCGATCCAGAGATCATTATGTTAGCTGGGTTTACTCCTATGTGGAGGAAGCCCAGTGAGTTGCAAGCCCAAAATGGCTTGAGCCCATATAATAAGTTATATGGAGAAATAGGATTTCTCACTATCGTAGAAGTGGTAGCCGCAAAAGACATAGTAACAAGAGAAAAAGAGGAAGCAGAAAATCTGGAGTTTGGGGCGAAGTTTGATTTACATCAAGCTAGCATCGGAGGTCGATTCGAGGTCCGATTGAGCTGAAATTTTGTCAGCATGTTCGTGGTGCAATCTCCTCGAATCTGAAGGGTTTGATTTTCGTTTGTGCTCCCTACATCAGGTTTTTCGTGGATTGATCAAAACCTGCGTTTTTGGTCAGATTTATCCTTGATCTCTTGTTAAGTTTATGTGTATTGCCAAGAATTATGTTCTTGAGATCTTTGCTGCTATGTACCTCTAGTATTTACTAGAGAAGAACATTGTTCACCCAATTTTGTTGATAGTGAAGATTTTCGGGTGGACTCCGGTCCCGTGGTTTTTGATCTCCTCACATCGAGGGGGTTTTCCACGTAAAAATCGTCTTGTGTTTGCGTGCTTGGTATTTATTTTGCTCTACTATATCAGTTCCTATTAGGTTTACACAAGAGGGGAGATTATTTTATTCCGCTGTGTTAATTCGATATTGTTCGAATTGTTACCGTTCTCCTATCACATTATGAGTGCCCAAGTCCAAGTTCATAGTAATATTTCCAATTGAACCTATCTTTAATCTATCGAGCAATTATATCATTGTTTAAACATTTTAGGACTCTTCCGTCGCTATTCCCATGAATGGAGATTCTTTAGGACGTGTGGACATCCTCCCGTCTTTATCCCTTTTGGTCAGTACCCTTTGGCTCGAGCAATAATTGCCATTAATTTTATATCTTCCTCTCTTGAGGCCAAACTTGATATTAATGACAGTGCCCAAAGAACAACTTTCATATGATCTCCAAAACTAAGAGCAAAATCCAATCTTTCTAACATGAAGAACAAACAAACTCACAGAGAGAGACACTTTGTGTTGGTCCATGGGGCTTGCCACGGAGCTTGGTGCTGGTACAGAGTGGCCACCCTCCTCAAGTCCTCAGGCCACAAGGTCACTGCCTTGGACATGGCCGTCAGGGGTCCATCTGAAGCGAGCTCGAGATTTGAATTCGATCATGGAATGCGTGGAGCCTCTCTTCGAATTCCTGGAGGGTCTTCATCAGGATGAGAAGGTGATTTTGGCAGGGCATAGCATGGGAGGGCTTGTCCTGTCAATGGCCATGGAGAGATTTCCTGAGAAAGTAGATGTTGCTGTTTTTGCTGCTGCTTTCGTGCCTGGTCCTGAGCTCAGTATCCGGTCCATCGGTGAAGAGGCATGCGTGGACCGATTAATGGTCCAACTTCTTTCTGGATGAATGAAATAATTTCTTAAAGAGACCTCCTCCTCCTCCTCCTCCTCATCATCATCATCATCAAAGTGATTCTTCATATGTACAATTGATGACAATTGATGAATCACCGCTATTATTTTAAAAAATGGAAAAAGAATTGCTGCTCATAAAGCCAATTAAGGCGATCCTGAATACGAATTGTGAGGGTTTCTCCCACATTAGCCTTTTCGATTTTAGCATTGTATATGATCTGCTGTTAGCAAAGTTCTATGTTCTCATTGAGACATGCTTTCAGCAGATGCTGCCAAAAGTCATCATTCATGGAGAGGTCCCCATCGTTGTGTGAAGATCAACACTTAGATTAAACAATATGATAGGTCGAATGCGATATAATCAATGTGATGTGATAAATCATTGTTTTTGCTTGATTTGGTAAAAACACCGACAAATGATATTTTTTATGCAATAAAATACGATATCCAAATTTTCAGTTAAGTGGCCGGCCTATCCTGGTCTCCCCCATTTTAGTTTACTTTGCTTTTGACCAAACCATGTTTGGATTGTTTGACAATTTGCAAAACATTTTGCTGGTGGAAAATTTGTAGCTAAATTACCAAAAAAATCGTAAATTTATCGTATAGATATCAATTCACTTCTAAACTTATTAATGTGATAAATTAAGTTTTAGACTTTTTTACGATTTGTCAATATAGTCATTTCGGCCATTTTAAGCCAAAAATAGTTTACTTTGACATTGGTTGTCTTACGTCGCATGGTGGATGTTGACATGAACAATAATTGTAATTTTTAAATAAAAATTCTGAATTTTTTATTTTTATTTCGTTATTTCCTTTTATTTTATTGTGGCTAACAAGGGCTTGCAAGGCCACAATGAAAGAAAAGAAAAGAAAAGGTGAATTGTACTAATGTCCTGACATGTTAATGTCCCGGTGAGTTGCTTCTCCATGTATTAGCTAGGCAACGAACTTTACCTGTCTCGTGTAACAAATTAATGATCTATCAGGAAAAAGGACCAGTAAAATCCTTAAACACCAAAACTTAACCACTATTTTGCTCTTAAATGGCTTGTGCTTTAGTCTACGTATCGGCATTTTAATCAGCTATATGCCGTATTTATCAGTGGAGCTTTTTCTTGGAAGCCAAACTAGAGAAAAAGAGCTTGTTTGCAAGATGAAAAATTCACAATGTCAATCAAAACATCCTCGGAGCCCAAATAGAGAAAAGGAGCTTGTTTACAAGATGAACAATTCACCATGCCAATCAAAACATTGACATCGAAGCATAAATCTGCAGTGTAATAAGTGGGAGGAACTTTGCATCAGCTTTCAATGAGTTCTTTCAACGAAGGCTTTTACCCTAAGGTACTCGTGCTCGTTCTTTCCAGATCCATCAGAAAACAAAAGGGAGGAAACCACCACACAGGAGGAATAATGTTATCCATTCACTTTGTGGTACGCCGCCAGTTTTGAATAGTCCCAGAATTTTTTTTTTAGACTCAACCATGAGTTGAAGTCCGAATAAGTTAAATATCTGATTAGGACTTCCGTTATCGCAAGTAGTTGGTCACAAATTCACTTACTTCGGTCGCAATTATGATTGAGAAGATACCCTGCAGAATTTTCCAGACTTTAGTCAAGAAAATGCACGGTAAATTTCTACATAATGTGTCTGACGCCGGAGGGATTGGGCGGGAGCAATTCGATGGACTTTTCTACAAGGAAAGAAAAATGACACTAAAAAGAATCAATTTAATTACGGAAACACAAGACAACCGCTATTAAAACTCCAACCTGGCAGACACAAATCCTAAAGCAACCGAAGCGAAGCTGACAAAAGCCTGAACAGACACCACCCATCAGATATGGAGGGCAAAGAAACACAGAGAGAGAAGCACTTTGTGCTGGTCCACGGGGCTTGCCATGGAGCTTGGTGCTGGTACAAAGTGGCCACCCTTCTCAAGTCCTCAGGCAGCAAGGTCACTGCCCTGGATATGGCCGCTGCAGGGGTCCATCCGAAGCAGCCTCAAGAGTTGAACTCGATCGTGGAATATGTCGAGCCGCTGTTTGAATTCTTCAAGGGTCTTCCACAAGGAGAGAAGGTGACCCTGGTGGGGCATAGCATGGGTGGGGTTGTGATTTCAATGGCAATGGAGAGATTTCCTGAGAAAATTGAAGTTGCCGTGTTTGTATCTGCATTCATGTATGGTCCAAAGCTCAGTGTTACATCTGTTTATGAGGAGGTAGGTGCTTCTTTCTTCTTTGAAGAGTAAATTAAGGGGAAAAAACATGTTTTGATTGTAGTTTCCATTCTGATCCTGAGGACTTGTGTGTATTATCAATCAGTACACTTCTCATTTAGCCTTTGTTAATCACTCTGTCGACCATATCGGTTTAAATTCAGTGTAAGACTAATGGGTTTGGAATCGGTCGACATACATGGTCTTGATTTTCCAATTAAGGGTTGCGTGATCGATTTGGGAAAAAAATCTATCATTTAGAGGCAAATATAATTTATAATCAGGACTAGTGAAACGAACAGAGTATTCCTGAAAGTTCCACTTTTCCGAACACAGAAGAAAATCCATTGCACATCCATCATCAAGAGAGTAACATTTGTTATAGTCATAGCCAGAAATTAATTTATTTCATGATCTTCAAGAAGAATATCCTTTCTTTTTGGTATAAGATAATTCAGCAGCTCACTGCAGTTATATGTGTACTGCTTGCAAATACTCAGCTTGGTCGCAGATTGGATTCAGCCATGGACACAAAATATGCTTTTGATGATGGTCCTGAAAAGCCTCCAACCAGTATGCTGTTTGGATATAATTTCTTGGCCTCTAAGCTGTATCAACTCTCTCCACCTGAGGTAAATATATTTGCCAATTTTATTGATGAAGGATCTCATAATTTGTTTTTCGACATCAAACAAACTTCCCAAGTGATCAACGAGCTCAGAATCAAGTTCTTTTATTAGCAGAATCAGTTCTATATGGCCTAGTTAATATGCATTTATTCACTTCGTTTTATGTAGGATTTGACATTGGCCTCGGTCTTGGTGAGACCTCTCCGTATGTTTCCAGATGAATCCAGATTCAAGGCAGAAGCAACAGTCACAACGGCGAAGTACGGTTCGGTTCGTCGAGTTTACATTGTGTGCGACAAAGATCTGGTGATAAAAGAAGACCTGCAGAGATGGATGATCGAAATTGATCTGACGGATGAAGTGTGTGTGATCCCTAATTCAGATCACATGGTCATGTTCTCCAAACCGCTGGAGTTTTGTTCTACTCTTCAACAGATTGCAGAAAATTATTCCTGAGGATTATTTCAAGGCTTGCTTCTATAGATTTCTAAGCCGTTTTACAAGTTAAAGCAAAAAGATTAGGTGTCAACTTTTCTCTGATGTGCCAAACCATCTCCGTACCTTCAATCGGTTCAATAAAATCCTTATCCTGTTTTGGGTACGTTCAATACTGTCATCCCATCAGTTACCAAAATAATCTAACGAACTTAATACTGGTTGGAAAAAACTATTCGTGTGGATCACGTCACTGCAGAAATTAATGCGTGTTCCTCTTCTACATCTAGTATTCATTTCAGATGGACAATTTAATCTTTGCTGAATCAGTGGAATCGACATTGCATTCCCTCTTCTTTTAGCAGGTTTAAAAGCATAGTGTATACGTGTCGGTGTCTATAGACCATATTCATCGGTTCTTGATTTCCCAGTAAACTCTGATACCTCATAGATGTGCTGGGATATCTGTCAACATGAGATCAATTCAAGATACGAGTCACTCGACAGAAGATCATCTACTGCCACTGTCTCTTCTTCAAGTTGCAGTACCAAACAAAAGCCACAACCTCCCAAAGACCTTATCCATGACGGAACCGCAAACTACGGTTGGCCCATAAGATGCAGACTCACCCTTGTCCCCACAAGCCTCCATTGCGCACCTCTTTTCGTTGTCATTTGATTACCTTTACTCTCACCTGTCCCAGAAGGGGAGGAAAGCTAACAGTAGAAGTATGAAACTTTCTCTTTATCACTGGAAATTTGATAGACAAAATTAGTCACGCAGCACCAAATGGTTCCTTGTACATAACAAATATATGATTTATCAGGAAAAAAGAACGGTAAAATCCTTAAACGTTTAAACTCGATCACTATATTGCTCTTGAATGGCAAGTTCTATGCATCGGCACTTGAATCGACTGTATGCCATATTTATTATTTATCATTGGAGATTTTTCCTCTCAGTGCGGAGGATATCACTCTGAGGCACCAGTGGGTGCTGTTAAAATTATGTCTCGAGTTTGAGTCTGATGAATAAAATCAAACTGACAAGAATATGTGAACTCGATCACGTGCGGATCAAAAATTAATTACATGTGATCTTGTTGCCTCCTCTATTCGTGTTTGATGCAAAGTAATTAAAGAATGCGTGCAGATGGAAGGAAGCGTGTAACCTGAAGGGGAAAGTCCAAAAGGTTGCTGCAGAAATGTGAACGTGCATGAAGAAAGATGGGCAATAAAATATTGCCCATCTTTGACAACAATTAAAAAAAAAAGAAAAAGGAGAGGAGCTGCAGGAAGAATGGCCAGAAGGAAGCGTGAGGGAAAAGGCTTTCATTTAATGCATGGGGACTTCTTCTCATGTGAACCATCAGAAGAGAGAAAGAAGTGTGGTCATCTTTAATGAAGAAAGAAAAAGAGAGAGAGGGGAAAGCAACTCCATGGACATTCCATTTCTTCTTCCCTTCATAAATGCATGCAAGCAATAAAAAAATGGGACGCGTGCCTTCTGAAGATAGGCGCCGAAGTTGCGGCTTGTTTTGTCTCCTGGCAAGTCATGCTCTTCATATAAAGGTAGAGAAGGAGCGAAGGAGAAGGTGTGCCTTTGCGCACCAGGGGAGTGCCTATGAGCACCGGGAGTAGAGAGAGTTTTTCTTGTGAGGGTTTGGTTGTTGTAATTACACCTGAGTATTTTTAGTCAGTTAAATTCTTGTTAGTAGAATTTATTTAATTCCTTGAGTGAGAATTTTACTGGGAATTGTGAGGAGCTAAACACTGTGTAAATTATGAGGTGTAATTGGGGGTTGAGAAACACTGAGTGAGTGTTTGAGTGCTCGAGTGGGTGTAATCTCCATTATATCGCTTGGTGTTTTATAGTGGAATTCCGTGCTGCTCTCCCCGTGGACATAAGTTCCGATATTCGGACCGAACCGCGTAAATCCGATGTCCGATTTCCTTTCCTTCATTCCGACTAATTTTATCCGATTTGTGTAAATTATGAGGTGTAATTGGGGGTTGAGAAACACTGAGTGAGTGTTTGAGTGCTCGAGTGGGTGTAATCTCCATTATATCGCTTGGTGTTTTATAGTGGAATTCCGTGCTGCTCTCCCCGTGGACATAAGTTCCGATATTCGGACCGAACCACGTAAATCCGATGTCCGATTTCCTTTCCTTCATTCCGACTAATTTTATCCGATTCGCTCGATTCATATCCACCTTAAAATTCCAACAAGTGGTATCAAAGCCAAGGTTGGCGAATCGGTTGCGATGGAAGAAGGAAAGGTGAGAATCAACCGGTTTGATGGGAATGATTTTGCCTTCTGGAAGATGCAGATTGAAGATTATTTGTACTAGAGAAATCTGCACTTACCTTTATATGGAGAGAAGCCAGACTCGATGAAAGATGCCGAGTGGGAATTGCTGGATAGACAAGCGATGGGTGTTATTCGGCTGACGTTGTCTCGGAACGTCGCGTTTAACATCGTGAAGGAGAAGACAACTGCGGGACTGATGAAAGCCCTATCGAATATGTACGAGAAACTCTCTGCGATTAACAAGGTCTATTTGATGCGACGTCTGTTTCATTTAAAGATGGGCGAAGGTACGTCAGTTGCTGAACATATTAACGAATTCAATGAGGTCGTTAACCAATTGAGTTCAATTGAGATTACCTTTGAAGATGAGGTACGTGCATTGATTTTATTATCCTCAATACCTGATAGTTGGAATACTACTGTTACTGTTGTTGGTAATTCCTCTAGGTCAAGAAGCTTGACGTTTGATGAGGTTCACGATTTAATTTTGAGTGAAGACATTCGTAGGAAAGAATTTGGTGAACCTGTACCTGCTGCTTTAGTAGGTGAAAGTAGAGGAAGAACTATTACACATGTTAACAGAAATAGTATAAACATGAACAGACGTAGTCAGTCTAGGACTGGTGGAGTTGTCTGTTGGAATTGTGGTAGGAGTGGGCATCGTAAAAAAGACTGTTTTAAGCTGAAAAATGAAAAGGGCAAGGGAATTAGAGTTGAGTCTACAAATGATGTTGCCGCTGTAGCTGAAAATAATTCTAATGGTGTCGATTGTGTCTTGTCTGTCACTGAGGATTCGTCATTTGACGGATGGATAATGGATTCTGGTTGTTCATTTCACGCTACACCAAATAGGAACTGGTTTACTACTTATCAATGCACGGGTAGTGGTAAAGTCCAGTTGGGAAACAACGCTGAGTGCGATGTTGTGGGTGTCGGTGATGTTAAAATCAGAATGCATGATAATATTGTGAGGACATTGACCGGAGTAAGACATGTTCCAGAATTGAAAAAGAACTTAATTTTCTTGGGTGCTCTAGATTCAGCTGGTTATAGGTTTTCTTCAAAAGGTGGAGTTATGAAGGTTGTTCGAGGTGCTCTAGTGATAATGAGAGGAATCAAGCACGGTGGCCTGTACAAACTTAAAGGTAAGACAGTGACAAGTTTCGCCCTAGAGACGTCGGATGCATCTGTTTGAGAGTTTAATGACTGCTCGAGGAAGACCTAGGTGGTTGTGCCGATGCACAAATTTGATGCTAGTGTCAGGAACACGCGGTTGAGAGCTTTGATCGAGACGGAGACTGGTAGGTCGATCAAGCATGTGCGAACTGACAAGAGCATGGAGTTCTGCTTGGAGCTGGTAAATAAATTTTGCATGAAGGAGGGCATAGTGAAACACGGCACTAGTGCCAGTAAACCACAACAATTTGCAGAATTGATGAGCAGAACATTACTAGAGACGGCCCGAAAAATGATCTCTAGTGCTGGTGTTGCTAGGAGAATCCTGGCTGATGTACTTAGTACGGTAAGCTACATGATGAATAGATCCCCATCGACTAGCTGTTGAATATCGGACTCCTAAAGAAGTGTGGTCAGGTAACGTTGCTGGTTATTCTATGTTTAGAATGGTTGGTTGCCCATGTTATTTTCGAGTGAGTGATGGTAAGCTCGATGAGAGGGCAAGGTGCATATTCCATGGCTATGCACAAGGTGAGCGGAGCGATCAGTTGTGGTGCTCGGATATAACTTCACTTGTTGACAGCAAGGAAATTACCTTTGACAAATCTCCGGTACTTCTAGTTAGGAGTGTTTGTGGCAGTGTTAATACGGATCTGGACGGTGTTCAGCTTGAGGTAGAGTTGCAACCAGAACCTCCTGAGGTAGCAGGTACTAGCGGAATAATCGACACGGATGATGCTTGTAGCGAGGTGGAGTCGGTAGAGCCAACGGTTGCTGTTGCTGCTGAAATTGACAAGGTGCGTGTTCAACCTTCGGTCAGATATGTTTGCAATGATGGATTTGCTTTATCTGTAATACATGAGGTTATGTTGGAAAATCCTTGTGGAGCAGTTAACTATGCAGGTGGAGTTGGTGTCTTGATGAGGTCCACGGTTATGGCGAAGTTCAAGCGTGGCTTGAACTTGAAAGCATTATGTGGCGGTTGAGCCCATTGGGGCTGTGGGAGAGTAGCAGTGAGATTTCCACGGAAGCGATGGTGACTTGGCTCAAACGTCGAGCCAAGATGGAGATTGTTAAAATTATGTCTCGAGTTTGAGCCCGGTGAATAAAATCAAATTGACGAGAATATGTGAACTCGATCACGTGCGGATCAAGAATTAATTGTACGTGATCTTGTTGCCTCCTCCATGCGTGTTTGATGCAAAGCAATTAAAGAATGCGTGCAGATGGAAGGAAGCGTGTAGCCTGAAGGGGAAAGTCCAAAAGGTTGCTGCAGAAATGTGAACGTGCATGAAATCTTTGACAACAATTATATAAAAAAAAAAAAGGAGAGGAGCTGTAGGAAGAATGGCCAGAAGGAAGCGTGAGGGAAAAGGCTTTCATTTAATGCATGGGGACTTCTTTCATGTGAACCATAGAAGAGAGAAAGAAGTGTGGTCATCTTTAATGAAGAGAGAAAAAGAGAGAGAGGAAAGCAACTCATGGACGTCCCATTTCTTCTTCCCTTCGTAAATGCATGCACATGCATGCAAGCAATAAAAAAATGGGACGCGTGACTTTTGAAGATAGGCGCCGAAGTTGCGGCTTGTTTTGTCTCCTGGCAAGTCATGCTCTTCATATAAAGGTCGAGAAGGAGCGAAGGAGAAGGTGTGCCTTTGCGCACCGGGGGAGTGCCTCTGAGCACCGGGAGAAGAGAGAGTTCTTCTTGTGAGGGTTTGGTTGTTGTAATTATACCTGAGTGTTTTTAGTCAGTTAAATTCTTATTAGTAGAATTTGTTTAATTCCTTGAGTGAGAATTTCACTAGGAATTGCGAGGGGCTAAACACTGTGTGAATTATTAGGTGTAATTGGAGGCTGGGAAATACTGAGTGAGTGTTTGAGTGCTTGAGTGGGTGTAATTTCCATTGTATCGCTTGGTGTTTTATAGTGGAATTCCGTGCTGCTCTCTCCGTGGACGTAGGTTTCGATATTCGAACCGAACCACGTAAATCCGGTGTCCGATTTCCTTTCCTTGATTCCGACTAATTTTATCCGATTCGCTCGATCAATATCCGGCGTAAAATTTCAACAGGTGCCAATCCATTTACGAAACAAGCTCGAAGCCCAAATAGAGAGAAGTGATTGACTACAAGATGAACAATTCACGATGTCAATCAAAACATTGACTTTCAATGAGTTCTTTAAACGACGACTTCATCCTCGAAGGTACTCTTGTTCGTTTTCTCCAGATCGATCAGAAAACTAAAGGAGGAAACCATCAGAAAACAGGAGGGATAAGGTTATCCATCCACTTCACTCTATGCTGCCGGTTTTGAATGAAGAATTTGACAAAATACAATTTACCGGTAATTCTTACATGTATTTACAGTACAAGGTGGCTGATGGTATAAACCATTAGCTAGAAAATCTATAACACAATAACTATCCGGTCTTTATACATGGAAAGATAAAATCCTCCATACAACTAAAGATAAAATGAATTTGTCAACTTTAGAAACTTTCGCCACACTTGCCAAGAGTATAAGGATTGTTTGACTAGGCTAGATTAGATTGAGAGCAATTTTTGGAATTACCTTGCTGTTGAGAGATATTTTCTCCCATAAGCCCTTGTAAGAAGTTCCATTGCGAGTGTTGATCTTGGATTGTAAATGAAAAAAACAATTGTTGTGCAATAGGCTCTGTTAGTGCATTTGTGAATTTATCATGAGTGGCCACGTGACACACTTGTGACACACCTTTGTTAACCATGTCGTGAACAAAGTGATCATCAATGGCAATGTGTTTCATCTTGGAGTGGATAACGGGATTAGTGCACACATTCATAGCACCAACATTATCGCAGTAAGTACTAGGTGGTCGAAAAAGATACTCCAAGTTCATGGAAGAGATATTCAATTCATGTGAGCTTAGAAGTTATAGCAGTGATTACACAATACTCGGCTTTGGTTGATGAAAGAGCAACATATCATTGATTTCAAAGCACCACAATATATGATTCTTGCCAATATTAACTATGTTGGTAGATATAGACTTACAGTCATCTAGATTGCCCACCCAATTAGTATTAGAGATTGCATGAAGGATGGAGAGGGATTACTTTGCAAGTGCAAGCCAAGATTGATTGATAGTCCCTTTGAGATAACGCAAAACGTGTATAATAGCACCCTAATATAACTCTGTTGGTGAGTGCATAAACTAAGAGAATTTGTTGATGACAAAAGCAATACTAGGTCGTGTGAATGCAAGATATTGGAGAGCACTAACAATCTTCCTATATTTAGTTGCATCTGTATGAGGTGACCTACAACAAGAGTGAGAGAGCTGTTGAGAACTATTGGGGTGGTAATCTCCTTGGCTCCTAATATCCTAATATATTTGCTCCATCAAGAATGTCCATAATATACTTGTGTTGTGTGAGAGAGAGATCAAATTTTGTGCTTATCACCTCAACTCTCAAGAAGTAATATAGATCCCCTAAATCCTTGAGTGAAAGTTTACCTACAATAGCCCTCACAACCTCTTGCAAATTTTTTTTATCATTTCCTATTAGGATCGTATCATCTACCTAAATCAAGAATTAAGCAATGATGCCGTCATGTCTGTATGAAAGAGCAAGGAATCTAATTTGGATAAGATGAATCCAAAGGAGATGATAAAGGAACTGAGTGCTTGATACCACATGTGAAGGGCTTGCTTAAGACTATAAATGGCCTTCTTCAATCAATATATGTGATTAGGATATGATTGATTGATAAAACCCCATGGTTAATGCATATAGATTTCCATGACATGAGTGCCATGTAAGAAGACATTGTTAATATTCAATTGTAGAAGGGGCCAACCGTGTGATAAGGCCAGATAATGGATGACCCATATTGTGGTAGTTTAACAACTAGAATAAATGTATGATCATAGTCAAGTCTTGGACTATGGTGGAATCCCTTGGCTACAAGTTGTGCCTTGTACTGAGCTATGCTACTATTCGTGTTTTGCTTGACTCAAAACATCCACTTACAGTCAATGATATTATGATGAGGCTCAAGTGGTACGAGTTGTCATGTACCATTTCGGAGAATTGCATTAAATTCCTTTGACATTAAGGCCTAAGAAATGCATGTCGGTTCAAGTGAAGGACATAAAAGGATGTTCGGTGGTTGAATGTATCTATTTGGGTTTATAAATGTTATTTTGGGAGTGAGGGATCAATGGATGAGCGTGTGGGCATTGTTGGAATTGTGGTGGAGGGATTGAATGAAGGGTCGAGTTCACGGAGCCATAGATGGAGCTTCAGTGGCTTATGAAATAGTGGGGGAGGAAAATTTAGTTGAACCTACGTGTTTTAATCGCAAACCTGAGCCATTACCAATGGCGGTTTTGTTTGCTCCTTCATAATTAAAACACAAAGAGATTTTACAGATTTGAAGTGACATGACGAGACGCTCTTGAGTTAATGGGCCATTCTTGCTCGGCTTGACCAGATAACATTATGCTGTTTGCTGTAATAGGTGAGGAGAAATATCATTTGGCTGGATAACATTACTTGGCTGAGTGGCCTACCCATTTATATTGTTGGCACCAAATCCTTATATTTTGAATGGGCTGGTTACAATCATAATTGTTGCTTCTTCGCCAATGAGGTTGTTGAATTGACTAGTGGGAATTTGAGTCTCAATTCGAAATGGGGCACTAGTTGGTGTTCCCATGAGAAACTCTATTGGTAAAATTTGTAGTGATAAGAGTCTATTCACCTTGTCTTTTTTAGATATTGCTTGAAGTCAACAAGTTTATTGTAGAGTTCCTTGAAGGAAATGGGTGATTCACAAAAATTTCCTTAAATTTGGAGCTGAGCCTATTCATAACATTTATTATTAAATCATCATCACTAGCGAGACAATTAATGATGGCAAGTTAATCAATAGTTCCTTTGACAACTTGAAAATATTCAGCTACTAATTGAGTGTCACATTTTGTGAGGTTTAGACGCTCTTTGAGACTCGTTGACTTGTGAACATGTCTTGTTAGCAAGGAGATGCGAAAGTTTATTCCAGATCTCATGTGCTGTTTTGGCAGAAGCAATGAGAGGCACGATTAAGTTTGAAATGGAAGCTATGATTACATGAAGTGATAATTGATTGTACCTAATGAGAATAAAATTGATTGGCATAGTTTTTCCATCAATAGTAATGGTGTTAGACAAACCTAATATGGTTCTATCTACGTACCCCATTAAATCGTAGAGCAAATAATTAAATTGAGCCTACTAGGAGGGATAATTCATTGATGTTAACTTGAGAGGTAGTTGCACAGTTGAATTAATCGACACAAGCATGGTGGTGTTATTTGAAGAGGGAACAATGACTATCATATGAGTGCCAGTGTTTGAAGATTCTTCTGCCGTTGAAAAGAAATTGAAGTATTGCTTGTGAGCAGTAGGCTTTGATACCATGAAGAACTGGACAAGATATACTTTACTATTATTTTTTCATGTGTATTTAAAGTACAAGGTAGTAAAAAGACACTAGCTAGAAAATCTGTAATACGATAATTTTCCTAAGCTATGGTCTTTATACACAGAAAGACAAAATTCCCTATACAAAGAAAAATAAAATGAATTTGTCAACTTTGGAAACTCTCGCTGCATTTACCAAGAATACAAGAATTGCTTGACTAGTTTTGACCTGAGAGTAAGTTTTGGACTTTGCTTTCCCATTAAGAATAATAAATACCTTGTCATGTCCACAGTTCTTGTTCTATAGACGCAACTATAAGTCAAAACCTAAGTAAGGGCTATTTGGTAATGTGCCAAACAGTGCCTACATTCTACTTTTTTATTCCTTGAAAAAAAAGAAAAGAACAAAAATATGTTTGGTGACATTTTTGTGAAATAGAATCAAGTAAAAAAAAATTGCTTCTTTATTTCTAGGAACTATTCTAGAATCATATATATATATTTTCCTCTTTTCCTTGTTCTTCTTCTTCCTTTAGCTAGTTGCCTGTCTTGGCGATGGCTGGCGATTGGCCAAACGGGGTTTGGCAGTCTTGGTAGAGTATCATTGACTCGAGCCTCACCAATGGCTGGGCGAGCTCAGCCTCGAGATTTAGGCAAGGTCGAGCCTCACCTAGCCACTGTGAGGCTATGGCCGATGAGTTTCCCTCATGGCCGGCAACTTGGCTGGTTGTTGGTCATCACCAAGGCCGATGACCAACTAGAGGAAGAAGAAGAAAATGAAAAAAAAAAAGAAAAAAGAGAAAAAAGAAATAAAATTATTAAAAAATGAAAACAAATTTTAAGTTAAAAAAATTGATGATCGTACTTAACGCATTTTTATTCCGGGAATAAATTTTGTACAATTACTAAATGCCTTTAAATGCTTAGAAACTTGTCCTAGGAACAGAATCAGAAAAAATTATTTTGAGCAAGAATTGTTTTAAAAAATGTAATGATTACCAAATATATCCTAAGTTAAATATCTGATTAGGACTTCTCTCATCGCAAGGAGCACAATTATTGACTTCCCTAAAAGGAAAAGAAAATCACACCGAGAAGGAGTCAAATGACCCACAAGACAACAATCATTGAACTCCAACCTCACAAATGCAAATCCTAAAGCAACCAAGCGAAACTGACGAAAGCCCGAACAGACGCATCTCATCAGGCATGGAGGGCAAAGAAACAGAGAGAGAGAAGCACTTTGTGCTGGTCCACGGGGCTTGCCATGGAGCTTGGTGCTGGTACAAAGTGGCCACCCTCCTCAAGTCCTCAGGCCACAAGGTCACTGCCCTGGATATGGCCGCTTCAGGGGTCCATCCGAAGCGGCCTCGAGAGCTGAACTCGATAGTGGAATATGTTGAGCCGCTGTTCGAATTCTTCGAGGGTCTTCCGCGAGGAGAGAAGGTGATCCTGGTGGGGCACAGCATGGGTGGGATCGTTATTTCGATGGCCATGGAGAGATTTCCTGAGAGAATTGCAGTTGCTGTGTTTGTATCTGCATTCATGTATGGACCTGAGCTCAGCGTTACCTCAGTTATTGCGGAGGTAGGTGCTTCTTTCTACCTTGAAGAGTGAAGTAGGGACAAAAAACATGTTTCGATTGTAGTTTCAATTCCGATCCCGAAATACTTGTGTAAATCAACAAATACGCTTCCCATTTAGTCTCCATTTATCGCTCTGTTGACCATATCGGTTTAAATTCAGTGTAAGACAAATGGGTTTGGAATATCAATCGACATACATGATCTAGATTCTCCAATGAAGAGTCGTGTGATCGATTTGGGAAAAAATCTGTCATGGAGAGGCCATTATCAAGTTATCATCAGGACAAGAGAAACAGAGTAATCCTGAAAGGTTCTCTTTTCCAAACATAGAAGAAAATCCATGGCACATCCATCATCAAGAGAGTAACACTAGCTATAATTATATGCAGTAATTAATCCATTTCATGATCTTCATGAAGAACATCCTTTTATTTTTTTGGTATAAGATAGTTCTGCAGCTCACTGCATTGATATCTGTACTGCTTGCGAATTCTCAGTATGCTCACAGATTGGATTCATACATGGACACGGAATATGCTTTTGATGATGGCCCTAAAAAGCCTCCAACCACTTTGCTGTTTGGATACAATTTCATGGCCTCTAAGCTGTATCAACTTTCTCCCACCGAGGTAAGTACATTCGGTGATTTTATTGAAGATTGTCGTAATTCCTTTTATCAACATCAAACAAAACTTCCCAAATGATTAATGACCTCAAATCAATTTCTTTTATTAGCAGAATCAGTTCTATCCGGCCGAGTTAAGACACATTTTTCACTTCATTTTCTGTAGGATTTGACATTGGCCTCCTACTTGGCGAGACCTGTCCGTTTGTTTTCGGATGAATCCAGACTGAAGGCGGAAGAAAAGGTCACAGCGGCGAAGTACGGTTTGGTTCATCGAGTCTACATTGTGTGTGACCAAGACCAGGTGATAAAAGAAGACCTGCAGAGATGGATGATCGAACGCAATCCAACGGACGAAGTGTGTGTGATCTCTAATTCAGATCACATGGTCATGTTCTCCAAACCGCTGGAGTTTTGTTCTACTCTTAGACAGATTGCAGAGAATTATTCCTGACTATAACCCAGTTACAGGCATGTGCCCCTAATAGATTTTTAAGCCGTTTTGACAAGTTAATGTTTAATGATTAGGTGTCTAGACTTTTGTCTAATGCACCAAATCATCTCCGTGCTTTCAATCGGTTCAATAAAATCCTTGTAGTATTTTGGTACGTTCAATACTGTCATCCCATCAGTTAATGTAGACGAATTTTGCTAGTATTCATTTCAGATAGACAATTCAATCCTTGCTTAATCAATAAAATCGACGTTGCATTTTCACTTCTATTAGCAAGTTTAAAAGCGTAGCATATACGCGTTGGGGTTTTCTAACCCTTTTCGTCGGTTCTTAATTTCCCAGTAAACTCTGATATCTCATACGTGTTGGGGTCTCCATCAACACGAGATCAATCCAAGAATGAGTCATGTGACAGAAGATCATCCGTCGCCACCGTATCATCTTCAAGTTGCAATCCAAAACAAGAGCCACAACCTCTCAATGTCCATATCCATGGCGGACCCCCAAACTACTACGTATGGCCCATGAGACGCAGACCCACCCTTGTCCCAACATGCCGCCCCTCTTTTGTTGCCATTTGATCGCCTTTATACTCTCCTGTACCAACAAGGTTGGAAGGATTGCCGTGGAAGTATGAAACTCCCTCTTTATAGCTGCTAATTTGATAGACATAATCAGTCCCGATGCACTAAATGGTTTGGGTTCGAAGTGATTTTTCCATGTACATAGCCCCTGCCCGGCCCGATAAAATTAGACTGAATAGTAATATGGAAAACGGACGGTATCAATTAAATCGGTGGAATGCGCAAAAATGTTGTAGCTCGATCCAGAGATCATTATGAGTGCCCAAGTCCAAGTTCATAGCAATATTTCCAATTGAGCCTATCTTTAATCTATCGAGCAATTATATCATTGGTTAAACATTTTAGGACTCTTCCGTCACTATTCCCATGAATGGAGATTCTTTAGGACGTATGGACATCCTCCCGTCTTTTATCTCTTTTGGTCAGTACCCTTTGGCTCGAGCAATAATTGCCATTAATTTTATATCTTCCTCTCTTGAGGCCAAACTTGATATTAATGACAGTGCCCAAAGAACAACTTTCATATGATCTCCAAAACTAAGAGCAAAATCCAATCTTTCTAACATGAAGGACAAACAAACTCACAGAGAGAGACACTTTGTGTTGGTCCATGGGGCTTGCCACGGAGCTTGGTGCTGGTACAGGCCACCCTCCTCAAGTTCTCAGGCCACAAGGTCACTGCCTTGGACATGGCCGTCAGGGGTCCATCTGATGCAAGCTCGAGATTTGAATTCGACCGTGGAATACGTGGAGCCTCTCTTCGAATTCCTGGAGGGTCTTCATCAGGATGAGAAGGTGATTTTGATAGGGCATAGCATGGGAGGGCTTGTCCTGTCAATGGCCATGGAGAGATTTCCTGAGAAAGTAGATGTTGCTGTTTTTGCTGCTGCTTTCGTGCCTGTTCCTGAGCTCAGTATCCGGTCCATCGGTGAAGAGGCATGCGTGAACCGATTAATGGTCCAACTTCTTTCAGGATGCATGAAATAATTTCTTAAAGAGACCTCCTCCTCCTCCTCATCATCATCAAAGTGATTCTTCATATGTACATCCATGCACGCATGATGACAATTGATGAATCACCGCTATTATTTTGACCAAAAAATGGAAAAAGAATTGCTGCTCATAAAGCCAATTAAGGCGATCCTGAATACGAATTGTGAGGGTTTCTCCCAAATTAGCCTTTTCGATTTTAGCATTGTATATGATCTGCTGTTAGCAGAAGTTCTATGTTCTCATTGAGACATGCTTTCAGCAGATGCTGTCCAAAAGTCATCATTCATGGAGAGGTCCCCATCGTTGTGTGAAGATCAACACTTCGATTAAACAATATGATAGGTCGAATGCGATATAATCAATGTGATGTGATAAACCATTGTTTTTTCTTGATTTGGTAAGAACACCGACAAAGGATATTTTTTATGCAATAAGATACGATATCCAAATTTTCAGTCAAGTGGCCGGCCTCTCCTGGTCTCCCCCATTTTAGTTTACTTTGCTTTTGACCAAACCATGTTTGGATTGTTTGACAATTTGCAAAACATTTTGCTGGTGGAAAATTTGTAGCTAAATTATCAAAAAAATCCTAAATTTATTGTATGGATATTAATTCAATTCTAAACTTATTAATGTGATAAATTAAGTTTTAGACTTTTTTACGATTTGTCAATATAATCATTTCGGCCATTTTTAGCCAAAGATCGTTTACTTTGACATTGGTTGTCTTACGTCACACGGCGGACGTTGACATGAACAATAATTGTAATTTTTAAATAAAAATTCTGAATTTTTTATTTTTATTTCGTTATTTCTTTTTATTTTATTGTGGCTGACGAGGGCTTGCAGGGCCGTAATGAAAGAAAAGAAAAGAAAAGGAATATAAAATTAATTGCTCAAATTAAATTTAAAATAGAGATCCTCTTAATTCAAAATATGGTCGTAATTCATCTCCTCATAAGAGGACAAGAAGCTTAATAAGTCTTCAACCGAGATGTATTCTCCTTATTTTTTTTTCCCTTTTTTCCAATTTCATTATTGGTTAAAGAAAGGAACTATGCAATGTCGACAGTATCGAAAATGCTTTTGCACGAGATTATTGGACGAATCTTCTGTGATCCATATTTACCCTGCAAATCCAAATTTCATGCTCGCAGATTACCTCCCACTTCCCTCTTCTTCTTCATTTTTCGAAAGTTTTATTACTTAATTGCACTTTTTTAGTAAGTTTTAGGATTTAATTACATTTTTTTGAAAATTTTGGGACTCATCAACACTTTTGTGATAAGTTTTAGGATTTTAAATAAGCTTATCCTACTTTTTTCTTCTAGAATTCTCTGCAAAAGTCACTGACTTGCATTGACACTTAGCAAATGTATAGGTGACGTGAAAAATGTATGTATGACAATGTTGCCTAGATCATGGTTTGCTATAGGTTTAAGTAAGGAATCAAGCATGAATAGAAGTGGCAAAATGAGTTAATCATGCACTTTTTAAGTTGGACTATTCTGCTGAGATGTATATAGTTAAAAAAAGAGACTTCTATTAAATACGTGAAAATGGTTCCAAAAAGACTCTAATCTCATGCGGATGTTGCTGGGTGGTTTTGGGTCTCTCTCGGCTAAAAGCTAGCTCAAAAGGTAATGTTTTCTCTCATATTTATAAACTAACTACTAATCCTTTTTATCAATCAATATGGAATAACCCCATCAAGTGTTAATGATTTTAGGATGAATCAATTTCGATCCATTTTTAACAATACAAAAAGGACGGCATGATTAGATGAAAGTCCGCCTAACGAAGTACATTGGTGGTGGACCGCGCGGCATAGGTGTTCACCACTTTTCGTCCACTTAAAGGTTGTGGTTCTTTTTGAGGAATTCATCTGCATATCTCCTTATTATCATCTTAAGATAATAAAACATTTTGTAGTTATATTTCCTTTGAAATTACAAATACAGTGCAACGTGTTCGCTATTGGTAATCAAATAGAGTAGGCACTAATCACGGTAAATGGTTTTTAAGATTTCAATAGCTTCAATTAAGCCAGAGAAATAGGCCACAAATCCTAAATTTATTTAGGCATATGTTTATCTCATTTCAATTGTATGTGATTGGGTCACTCGAATAGCCAAATAGGTCTAGAAAATAAAAATATTATTTGGAATGATAAAAGTAGATTGCAGTTCTCGAAGGAGTTGTCAGTAGTCACGGTACAAGTAATATACGACATTATATATGTCAAAGTTAAAGTTATGTTTTGATTTTCTCATGATGAGCAATTACAAAATGTCATAGGACTTGACTTTGGCGTCCTACTTGGTGAGGCCATTTCGTCTGTACCCCGATGAAGCCAAGATGGAGGAGGAAGTAGCAGCAACAAAGGGCAAATACGGCGCCGTCCGCCGGGTTTACATCCTGTGCGACCACGACCTCATCATGACGGAAAACATGCAGAGATGGATGGTGGAGATGAATCCGCCGGATGAAGTTAAGGTGATCTCTGGCTCAGATCACATGGTCATGCTCTCTGATGCTCTTGGAGAGACTGCTGAATGTTATTGCTCTTGAGATTTGTGCCTTGACTTATGATTAAATTATAATTATTTTGTGCTTTACCTTGAGAAGTGTCTTTAGACTTAAGTAGGTCCTTAAAGTTCAAAAGGGGAAATAGTACAATTTCTAGACTTGAGCAAACCAAAATTACTCCCTCGATATGTGCTACTTTTATTTTATTTTATTTGATATAAAGTGAGGCACTGATAGACTATGCTCATGAAATTTAAGGATCCTCTCTTGAAAAACAAAAGCATCTTATGATGAAATTATTTTGCTCATGAGTTAAAGCAAGATAAACCCTTTTTTCCCCTCAAATAAACCGGCTTGGTGTTTGGAAAACAAGAGATTTGATCATAATAAGTTGTAAATAACTGGTGACATAGATGTTCTAATGCAAATATTCTCCTATATTTAGTGTGATTATAACTAAAACAAATGATTGCTAATCATGCGCCTTCTTATGGGATTCAATCTATTTCATTAATATTGGATTCCAATACGGATGGCTCGTTCATATAAATTTTGAAAAGTCAGCGGTACTTGCCATTATTTCTAGTGTTTGATTGCACATTGAAACAAACAATTTGTTTTGTCTAATCATCCAAGACAAGCATTGAAAGAGATATTAGTTGAAAGTTAAGAAAAAAGGGAAAGTCAACTGTGCTAAAGAACAAGAATCAAGTTGGGTAACCCTTAGACTAATCTATGATCTTAACCTAAAGAATAATAGAAGGAAAAGTGAACCTTAAATATTCCCCAAGCTCATAAAAGCTCCAACATTAAGCAAAGCTAATCAGAGGCCTAAGCTGACTCACTACTGCACATGGAGGACAAGGAAACTCAGAGAGAGAAACACTTTGTGCTAGTCCATGGGGCTTGCCATGGAGCTTGGTGCTGGTATAGAGTGGTCACCCTCCTCGAGTGCTCCGGCCACAAGGTCACTGCCTTAGACATGGCCGCTTCAGGGGTCCATCCAAAGCAAGCTCGAGAGTTGACTTCGATCGTGGAATATGTCGAGCCTCTCTTCGAATTCTTGGAGGGTCTTCCTCAAGAAGAGAAGGTGATTTTGGTAGGGCACAGCATGGGAGGGCTTGCCCTGTCAATGGCCATGGAGAGATTTCCTGAGAAAGTACATGTTGCTGTTTTTGCTGCTGCTATCATGCCGGGTCCTGAGCTCAGTTTTCACTCCATCGGTGAAGAGGTATGTGTGACTCTCTCTCTCTCTCTCTCTAAGCAAGTCTATTTCTTCTGCGTACCATCCTATAAGACATGTAAATGCAGACTTGCTCCAGAGCTAGCTGGCGGTTCTGAAAAAGTTCTTGACAATTTCCTATAACTGAAAAGAAGGCCCCTGGAAATACCAACACAAGGGCAAGAACATGTCCAGTTCATGAATAGTCACACATACTTGGTTTAATTTTTTTTTTAGTGCGATTGGATTTTCAGCGTGGAACAGATTGTTTTCAACGTTAATGTATGTACCCCGAAATGGAGCTATTAAAAGAGTTAAAACACAATAGAGGAATCGTCTTAATTGCATCATCGCTTTAAAAAACAAAAATTGAATGATGAGTGAGCAATATTATTAAGGTTATTATATAATTTTCCCTCCCAACTAACCACGTTCATCCTAATAAAAATTTAATGAATGGGCTTACAATTGTGCAAGCATTAATGCATTATTGGTCCCTTCAGCTTGAGGTTCATG
Source organism: Corymbia calophylla (assembly GCA_014182845.1). Taxonomy (NCBI): domain Eukaryota; kingdom Viridiplantae; phylum Streptophyta; class Magnoliopsida; order Myrtales; family Myrtaceae; genus Corymbia; species Corymbia calophylla. The sequence continues at coordinate 14,066,051 of CM024700.1, forward strand.
CGAAACCTAAAGTAATAACATAATCGGTTAGAAAATGTATCAAACACATACTTAGCTGTCATTTCGCCGGGTTCTTGTCGTTCTTGATGTAATAACACAATCGGTTATAAGATGACAATAAGCTTATGGAGAACTCAACGGCTGCAATATATTCTTCTTATTTTATTCTATTTTTCCCTTTTGCCATTTTCCCTATGAGTGAAGAAAGGCCAATGCAATGTAGACGCTGCTCGACGTGCCTTTAGAATGCATCAACTGTTCTTTTCTATTTTCGACATGGATTGATTGTAGATGTTTCTGGAAGAGATTAGTGGATGACTCTTTTGATTATTATAGCCCTTTGCAAATCCATGCAGCATGGTCGCAGATCGAAATTCAGCATGGGCTTGACATACGCATTTGATGATGGCCCTGCGCGACCTCCCACCGCCCTGTTCTTCGGAGGTGATTTACTCTCTTCCAAGTTGTATCAACTGTCCCCTCCTGAGGTTGGTGGCCAGACCTTCTTTCGTTTCTCGTTTCTTCTTTTTTAGTTACTGAGTTTCTCTACAGAAGTCGCTGGGTTGCACCGTCACTTAGCATATGTGTAGGCGACATGAATATGTACGTACAACGATGTCGCCTAGATTGTGGTTTTGCTCTAGGGTCGAGGTAACGAATCGGTCATGAATGGAGGTGGCAAAATGGGTCGATCATGTACTCTCTAACTCGAAGGCGTTGGGCCAATTTGCATGCTGATAAAAGAATCTATATTAAATAGGTTGAAATGGGTCTAAGAACATGAAAGACTAATCTCATGTGGCTGCTAAATGGGTTTAGAATAAACCCAGTTTCGAACCACTTTTAACAATGCAAAAGGATGACGTGACTGTATAAAAGTCCGCCTCCACAGAGTGCAATGCGTCGAATATAAGTAATAAAAAAAAGAAGGCCCTAATCACTGTACGTAGCTTTTACGAATTCAGTTTCTTAAATTAGGGCAGAGAGATAGGTTACAAATTCTAGATTTACTTAGGCATATGTCGGCCTTAATTTAATTAGTATGTGATGGGATCGCTTGAATCGCCACATTTGGTTATCTAAAACATAAATGTATATTTTTTAAAGGAATCATCAGTGACCGCGGTAAAAGCGACGATTGATAGCACTTTTTTTTTAATCATAATCAAATTATGTATTTTGATTCGCTCATGATTAATAAAATTGCGAGCGTCGAAGGATTTGACTTTGGCGTCCTACTTGATGAGGCCATCTCGTTTGTACCCCGATCAAGCCAAGATGAAGGAGGAAGTAGCAGTCACAAGGGGCAAATACGGCGCCGTCCGCCGGGCCTACATCGTGTGCGACCAAGACCTCATCCTAACGGAAGACTTGCAGAGGTGGATGGTGGAGATGAACCTGCCGGATGAGGTGAAGGTGATCTCCGGCTCAGATCATATGGTCATGTTCTCTAAGCCACACGAGCTTTGTCGTGCTCTTGGAGAAATTGCTGAATGCTATTGCTCTTGAGCAAGGCTCTGGTTTATGACATTAGTTCTCAATATTGCAAGAATCTAGTATAGTTCTAAGAGACCGTAAAATAGCTTGTCGGAAATTACTCGACATTATTGCAATTGAGCACATGATCATTTGTCATTTGAGCAAGACCACGGAAAGGAATTCCTACTTTGACAAAATAGAGAATCTATCGGCTCTTGGAGCCCCCGAATATTACTACTTCTTGAGTAAGTTTCGTCACGCAACATCCTATTCTACTAAGGATGGGTCCAAAACGAGACCAAAATCCGAGAATGCGTAGCGTGGATACTTGAGATATTGATCAGTAGAAATACAGCGTAAGTATCAAAACTTGGCATAAGAGGATACTTAAATGTTAAAAGTTTCAAAAGATATACTTAAGTATCATTTTTGAAAATTAGAACATTTAAGTGCCAAGTTTGGTAAAAGTTGTCGGAAATTTGACGTGGCTTATTTTTAATAATAAAAGTTGTCTATGTGGTTTGCCAAAAAGCTTACTTAAAAATGAAGAGCTAAAACGACGCCGTTTTATCCCGAATTTGATTTTTATTATAAATATTAATTAAATTAAAACTGAATTAAAAAAAGGGAGATGCCGTGTCCGATGAGGTTGCATAGCCCTTGTTGCCTCCACCCCACCATCGTCGGAAGGGTTGGTGATAGTGGGATGAGGGTCAGTCGGGGTAGTCAGGCCTTGGCCAGTGGTCAAGGGTTTGTAGGCCTTGCCCCAGCCAACGGTGGCCCTTGCCAGATTTGGGGGAGGGCTGCGTCCCTAACCTCAAATTTGGGCTAGGGCCTGTAGGCCCGCGTAGGCGATTGGTCAAGGTCATCGGCCATTAACCAAGGCTCAGCGATCCCAACTGACCCTTGCCTTACTATTGCCGGTCCTTTCTAGCGATGGTGGGGTGGCAGATGCAGCGAGGGCTTTGTAGCCCTTGCCAAACGTTGCCTCTTTTTTTTTTTTTTAGTTTCTAATTTAATTTAATTAATATTTATATTAAAAATCAAATTATGGGCAAAACGATGTTGTTTTGGGCTTATCTAGCCACGTTAGTGCAAAATACGATGTTGTTTTGAGCTTTATCTCATTAGAAAAATGCCACGTTAGTAGTTTGACTAAAATTTTTGCTGTTGGCACTTATGTATTCTATTCTTCTTTGATTTTGGTACTTAAGTATATTTTTTGAAACTTTTAGCACTTAAGTGTTCTTCTATACCAAGTTTTGGCCCTTGTAGTCTCTGGCACTTGATATTGATTATAGAAAAAGAGGTCTTCAACGATTTTGAATGACTTCATTGTGGTGATTGTTTTGAATCAAAGTTTCTATGGAAAATGTTTTCCTTATTTTCCAGAGTTTGGTTCACTTAGGAAAATGAGTCAATGGAAAATATTTTTTAGTCAACGGAAATTGTTTTCTTACCAAAGCTTATATTTAGGAAAATGTTTTCTGATTTTTTATGATTAGGTATTGGCACTTGGATCAGAAACTCTGTGCTTAAGGATGTGAATCTCAACTCTCATTCTTTGGTCCTTGGCAATAAGGCCGGGCTAGGTCCCCAACCCCCAGGCTTGGACCATTGAGGACGGGCCCAAGCCCATCTAAGTAGAGCTCCAAGACCTATGCATCCGGGCTCTAGGCTATCGAGGTTGAGCCTAGGACACTGGTGCTAGGGACGCTAGGCTTGGAAATTGTTGACATAGACGTTAGCCATATTACATGGCATGATTGGCTCTAACATGGAAAATTAATTTTTTTTTTTTGAATTTTTCATAATTTTTTTATTTATTTATATTTTACTTCTTTTATTTTTTTCTTTTTCTTTTTTCCTTTGCCAATTGCAAGGCCTTGATGATGGCAAGCGATCGGCCACAAGAGAGGGCTGCTGAGGCTTGAGCTTGCCCCTGAGGATTTTTTTTTATATCTAAAATGGGCACTTTCTCTAAGTAGTTGGATCCATTTACTCATTTTAATCTCTTACGACAAATTCCAATTGCTAGGCTACAAATCTTTAATTTTGAACCTAAAAAACCTCTCTCCAATTGTCGCTCGGCCTTCTGCTGTCATCTCGCCCTCGTTGAGCAATGAGCACCACGATTAACCTTCCTTGAGCCACCTCCAACTGGTTACCTTCATATACCCTCCCTCCTCTTCTGGTTCATCCCCTTCCTCCCCCTGCCCCTCTACTTCGCCAATCTTTACCTATCTATCCACTATAGAATCCGAGCTTGATGACCACGTTGCTCCTTTGTATCATAGAGCTAGATGCCACCTCTAGCTATGTGCACAAGGTCCATTGACGGCACATGACCTTACAGCTCAAGCCTTAAACCATGCATGCTTGTTGCCACAAGTCAGCCGAGTGGTCACTGTCGCCATCCAATTTAGTCAAGGGAAAATTATTGAGATGCGGACTCCTGGAGTGCCAAAACTTGGCACAGGGAGACACTTAAGTGTCAAAGGTTACGAAAGGTACACTTAAGTGCCAAAATTGGAGTAAAATTTATTAATTAAGTGCCAATGGCGAGAAAATCTAGCCAAAATATGGACATGACACTTTTTCGGCGAGCTGAGGTCAAAATGGTGTTGTTTTGGGTGTTGACATAGCTAGATTAGCCCAAAACGACACTTTTTAAGCCTTAATTTGATTTTTATATAAATATTAATTAAATAATCCTAAAAGCTTTGAAAAAAAAAAGTGAAGTAGCAGCACAACACAAGCAGGGTTCCCTCGCTTGTGGTTGCTATGTTATCGCCATTGGAATGGTGGTGAGAGCCACAAGGGTCGCCGGTGCCTAGGCGAGGGCTAGCAAGCTCTTGTCAGACACACGAAGAGGGCAGCAACTCTCTCCTAAATTTGGGTGAGGGTCGCCGGCCTTTGCGTAGGTGTTGATGGCCCTTGCCCAGCATCGTCTGACCTCAGCTCAAGTCCAGAGGTGCTAGGGAGGGCCAAAGAAAGGGTGACAACCTTCTCTCAGATCTAGACGAGGGTTATCCGCCTTTGCGTCGGCCTGGGCGAGGGTCGCTGGCCTTCGCCCAACATCGCCAGACTTGAGGTGAGGTTCGGCGACCCTCGCCCAAATCTGGGAGAGGGTCGTTGTCCTCTCCCGACATTTGGCAAGGGCCGAGGCCCTCGCCTCTAGTTAGTGAGGGTTACAGGCCTCGCCCAGGTGCCAATGACCCTCACCATCCATTGCTATTGCCCCATTGGCAATGAGGCGGTGGCCACAAGCGGGGGAGCCTTGCCGGTGGGACCCCCTTCTACCCGTGCTGTTTTTTTTCCCTTCTTTTTAAATATTATTTAATTAATATTTATATTAGAAATTAAAATTAGGGTCAAAATGGCGTCGTTTTTGTGAGGGGAAGCTGAGGTGGATCTCCGGCGAGCTATGTAGGCAATAGAAATTATTAAAAATTGCCACTTTGAATTTTTGGCGACTTTTGCTAGAGTTGGCACTTAAGAGATTCAATTTTAAAAAAAATGACACTTAAATGTACATCTCATAACTTTTGGCACTTAAGTGTCTTCCTATATCAAGTTTTGGCACTTGGGCTACTCTTTAACTGAAAATTATCAAAAAAGTCTTAATTTATTTAATTTTTGTTAATTTAGTCATAAAACTTTTAATTGTACCTATTGAGCCATAAATCTTTTTATATTTTATCAATTGAGTCCATTCAATTAATTTTGACTAAAAATCATTGGCATGGATGTTGGTTGTCCTACATGGCATAGTTGAAGCTAATGTGGAGATTTTTTGAAAATTTTAGTTATTTTTTTGAATTTTTTTCTTTTCTTCTTTCCTTTATTGTTAAGGGTTTGTGGGAGTCGCCAGCCATTGGTCGAGACTTGGTGACCCCCGCTAGCCACGAGTTGCCGCAGTTGGTAAGGACTAGACCCGTCAAATGGGTGGGTCGGGTCGGGTCGAAAATACTCCGACTCATATTGACCAATTTAACTTATTTTGACCCATATTCATGCAATATAAATTTAGTGACCCATACCCGACCCGACCCCTATTGCTAAAAGCCATTATTATTGTAGAGAAACCCAAGCCCATTCTAAGTTCTATGCTAAATGAAGAAAACTTCAAATCAAATTAAAAAAATTAAAAAATAGTAAATAAAATATAAAAATGTAAAAAACCTATAAATTGATTTTAAAGAAGACGGGGCGGAGGCAAGGTGGTGGGGGGAGGAGATTGGGTGGAGGCAAGCGGCGGAATGTCGTGGTCACTGACTCACTGGTAGGTCACTATCACCCATCGAGCTTGAGAATGACTCAAAGAAGAAAAACACACGTTTTACAGTTGGGTTAAAAATGGGTTAAAAACGGGTCGAAAATAACTCATACGTTCTACAGTTGGGTCGAAAATGGGTCACACATTCTAACTCATTAAGATAGAACATGACTCACAAAATGGGTTCATGACCTATTTGGACGCCCCTAGTGAGGACTCATAGCTCTCACCCAACGGTTAGCGGGGGCTTGCGGCCCTCGTTGGCAACGTGTGAGGGTAGTGAGCCCTCATTGGCCACTAGGGGAGAGCTCACGACCCTTGCTTAGAGTCATGATGGTCTCTCCTAGATGCGGGCGAGGGCCTAGACATCCTTGCCTACCACAGAAAAAAATAAAGAAGGAAAAATTAAAAAAAGAATGAAAATTCAAAACATAATTAAAATATTATTAAAAAGTGTTAATGTTAGCATCGGGTATACTATGTGGGATGGCTAGCATTTAAGTTGATGAGTTCCAGTCAAAATTGATCGGATGGACTCAATTGGTAAAATATAGAATTTTTTTGTTTCTTTCCTTTCTCCGAGTCAGCAAGCCCACAATTTCCTTTGTAGTCTACTTTCCACGGTGAAGGTCCAACAAACACTTTTGGACTAAAGCATGGATATAAGAAGTCGACTCCAATTCGTAAAATCAAAGTGACCGCATCCGCTTTCCTCGATTTTCTACATCCACAAAAAATTCAACTTTCGAATGATCCATTAATAGAAGGAAATCTATTATTTTTGTCAATTTAGTTCTAAACCTTTTAATTGTGTTAATAGAGTTATAAACTATTTCACATTTTACCAATTGAGTTCATCTGATAAATTTTGGCTGAAAATCACAGATGTAGATATCATCCATTCTACGCCATTTTACGTGATAAGATCGGCGTTAATGTAGATAATTTTTGATGATATTTTATTTTATTTTTTCAAAATTTATTAATTTTTAATTTTACTTTTTTTTTCCTTTTCTTCTCTTTTCCTTCTTAAATTTTTCCTTTTCTCTTCTCTACTTTTTCCTTTTTCCCTCTGTTGGCCATTGTCGGGCCTTGTTGATGGCCCATGGAGGTCACCTGTTTCATGCGAAGGCTACCCTCACTGGCCCCTAGCATGGGTCACCCTTTCTCAATTTGGCAAAGTGTTGCCCTCACTAGCCTGGGCGAGGGTGACCTTTGCTGGCCATTGACGAGGCTTGACAATGGTTGACGGAAGGAAAAAAGAAAATAGAAATAGAAAAGAAGATAAGAAGGGAAAAGGAAAAAACATAAAAAAAGGAAAAAGTAAAGAAGGAAAATAGAATAGAAGAAAACAAAGGAAAAAAAAAAAAAGTTGAATTAATGTTAAAATATTATTAAAAATTGTTTATGTCAATATCAACCGTGTCTGTAGGACGACTGGCTCCACGTCTGCAATTTTCAGCTAGAATTGACCGGATAGAGTCGATTAGTAAATTGTGAAAATGTTCTAAACTTAGTTAGCACAATTAAAAATGTTTATGATTGAATTGATAAAAGTACAATAAATTTAAGATTTTTTGGACAATTTTCCTATAGACTAGGCTTCCTTACAATTCATTTTAGGTTGAGTCTCATTCACGGCCTCAGACTAAAGACATAATTTCAATAATTAAGCAGCCTTAGTTTATTATTTTATTGCTTTCAACTTGGTGCTTGCTCGTTCGGTATTGCTTCTCACGTTCATAGTTTCCAGCATTATTCATTGACTAACTTCTTTGCAAGCCGGTCTTCTCACGTTCCTTCTGCTGTCTTCATCTCTTCCAAGATTCAACCAGTATTTTCTACACTTAGTTTAGAGAAAAATGGATCACAATTTCGATCACACATACATCGGATCCTAATACCTGTCGTTTTTTTTATAAGTTTTATGAAGTCAATGAGAGCTTGCCATCATTACTTATGTGTGTAATCCAACCTGAGCTAACAGCTTGTTTTGGCCGACCATCCAAACCAACCATTGAAAGCGATGTCAGTTAGGTATCCTGATACTGATGTAAAACCTTTCAAACCTAGAGAGCATGGAAGGCGAGGAAGTCAACCTTTAATATTCTCCAAGTGCATATAAGTAACTGCAACAGTGAACGTGTTGAAAATTTGGATGTGCGTGGAAGTATGGTTTTGATATCGATGATATTTTTACTTTGATATATGCAAGTGTGTATGTGTATGGTCTAGTTTGTAAATGACGGACAAGGGACGAACTGGGATAATTGGAGGATATAGGTCACGGGATAAGAAATAATTATTTCATTAGTATAACAAAGTGGCGTAACATAATTGTAGGAGGAGGTTTTGGTGCTTGTGGAGGAGTACAAGGATATGGAGTTTATTCTCAACTCCCCACACATACACGGTGGAGGGTTCACCCCACACAGACTCAAATGATGAACTACAAGTCTATTTATGGGCAATTACAACCGACGTAGTGGCACACGATTTTTTCTTCTTTTGCCGAGATAGTTGATTTCACCTTTTGACTAAAGCTTTCCTTCTTCAACTTGACCTCTTGTTGTTGCCCACGTTCAGTTTCTTCTCCAGCCGCTATTCTTGACTTTTATTCAAGGTTCCCATTTGAATCTTCTCCAATTTGGCTTTTGCTTACTGTTTCTTGTGCTGCTACTTGTTTGCATACCTACGCGAGTCTTCTAGTTTCAGCTAGCAGCCGCCATTCTAAACAATTCTGGACAAGCGCGTTTAGCTTCTTGATTAAGCTAGCTGGATATTTGACTTCAAGTCTTCCTCTTCAACTTGGTCACTTCTCGTTCTCTTCATGACTAAGCGAGTAGCTTCCAGATTTTGTTCAAAATGGATCACCAATTTCCAACAGAAAGCAAAGCCAACCGGAGGTCTAAGCTGACTCATTACTGGACATGGCCAACAAGCAAACCCGGAGCAAGAAACACTTTGTGCTAGTCCATGGGGTTTGCCATGGAGCTTGGTGCTGGTACAGAGTGGCCACCCACCTTGAGTCCTTGGGCCACAAGGTCACCGCGTTGGACATGGCTGCTTCAGGGGTCCATCCAAAGTAGCCCCAAGATTTGAAGTCCATCGTGGAATACGTGGAGCCGCTCATGGAGTTCTTGGAGTGTCTGGGTGAGCGAGAGAGGGTGGTTCTGGTAGGGCATAGCCAGGGAGGGGCTGTCCTGTCGATGGCCATGGAGAGATTTCCTGAGAAAATTGCAGTTGCCGTGTTCGCTGCTGCTTTTATGCCTGGCCCTGAGCTCCCCTTTCACTCCATCTTTGAAGAGGTATCTCTCTCGCTCTCTCTGTGCACGTTAATTTTTCTTATGAACTTGGCTAAAGTAGTGGTAAACAAGACAGGTTTTGGATTTTTTTCCCGGTACCGTAAACCACACATATGCTGATGAATCCAAATTTGCCCTAGAAAGGTTCTTAAGAGTTCCAGCAATTAGCCGGGGGGGATGGTTGAAACGTTACCAGTGGTAATATTCTCGAACTAATCTTGTCCGAGTAAGAAAGACAGTGCACGATACTCCAAGATGAAGCTGTTAAAATAATTAGGGTACGAAATAATTAAATACAAGCCTTATTGTTTGGTTCAGTGCGGGATTCACGCGAGACCTAAAGTAATAATTTAATGGATCCTAGAATGTATTAAACCCATATCTGGCTGTCATCTCGACACGTTTCTCTTCCTTTTATACATAAACAATATAGTAATCGAGATGATCAGGTAATCCAACCATGGGATGGCTACCAAAAATTGAACGCAAATGGGGGAGGCCAGGCCGGCCACCAACTGATAAGGAATAGATTAATATCATTTCACATGGCATTTTTCTTTTTTAACTCATGGCATGGTAAGATGCATCTTATTGGGCTTTTGAAAACAACCTTAGCTTAGATCTTCACCGAAATACAGTGTGTACATAAATGTGCATTTGTAAAAATGTACATAAGAAGTTTTAAATTTTTTGTCGCGTTGGCTTTTCCAACGAACAAGTGACTGGTGTATCTCAAATGAATGAAAACTGAAAGTTAAGGAACTCTAATAAGTGATAAAAAGTTGTGGCGCTAAAATTAGTATTGTACAAAAGGTTTGGAACTTCTATTGTACTTTTCTCTACATTTGACATTGTGCAACATACAAAACCGCAGATAAAATCAATTAAATGCATTAAAATAGACTTTAAAGGGAATTTGTCATGAGTTTAGGAACACGACTATGAAGATCTCAAAATTGAAGGATGAGCTCTTTTGCTCTCCCCTATCTCTAAAGGATCACTTGTACAAGCATCTCAATAATTCCTTCTTTTTTGTTGTGAAGAAAATTCATCATGACATAGTTGACTAAATAGATTAAAGTAGTTGAGAGAATGTAGAAAGCACATATCGAATTAACCTTTTCATATATGAAGACCTACATAATTATTCATGATATTTACTAGCTGCTCATTGATTATACACTGTCTCTTCTATGATCACAGCATTCTCGTAGATTGGACTATGATATGGTTCCACAATACCGGTTTGATGATGGCCCTGATAAGCCTCCAACCTATATTTCATTTGAAGACGACTTCTTGGCTTCCAAGCTCTATCAACTCTCCCCACCTGAGGTTAGTTCCCCTGTTTTTTTCTTTTTATCAAATAAAAGAACAAAGAATATCTACTTTAAGAATTGTTAGAACTTGAATGGGTATCAAAGTTAGAACGCATCTTGTGATTTTCCTTTATTGTTTGAAGGACGTCACGTTAGCGTCCTACCTAAAGCGGTCATTTCGTCTTTATCCTGATCAAATCAAGACGAAGGAGGAAATGGCAGTCACGAAGGGCAGATTTGGCTTGGTTCGCAGGGTTTACATCGTATGCGACCAAGACCTTCTATTGATGGAAGGCCTGCAGAGATGGATGGTGGAGATGAACCCGCCAGATGAAGTCAAGGTGATCTCCGGCTCAGATCACATGGTCGTGTTCTCTAAGCCCCTAGAGCTTTGTGCCTGTCTTGAAGAGATTGGGCATCGTTATTGTTCTTGAGATTTGTTACAGCAGTTGCATTTTTCTCATCAACATGAAAAATGAAGTTGAGGAACGAAGAGGGCGTTTCTTTCTTAAAAAAGAAGTAAAGATTGTGTTGAAATAATTTGTTATCATGGAATAAAAAATGATTGTTAGATACGAAAAGAGGTGAATGTTGGATACAAAAAGAGTGTGTTTGTTTCTCCAGGATGAAATAAAGAGTTTGTTGATATAATTTATTATCATAAAAAGAGGTGTTTCTTAGATATGAAAAGAGGTGATTGTTAGTTATTTAAAGAAGTGATTATTGATGGGGAAAAAAAGTGATGATTGATTATGAAGGGAGCGATGGTTCCGATAAGGGATTAATTTTTAAGAGATGTGTTGTTTGATTATGTAGCCTAATAGTTCATTCCAAAATAATCTCTCAATCTCATTAATAAACTACACAAAATCTTAAAACAAAATTTCCACAGCTTCATATACTCAAGATGTAATTCATGAGCACAAGCCTTTTTTGGATACACTTTACAATAAACCCAAAATACAAAACCCCTTTCTAGGAAACTTACTTCAATCAAGAAACTCATTCAAATTAGGAAACTTATTTGGATTAAAAAGTTTTCGAGCTCAAACTCGAGATATATTCTCAAACAATTAAGTATTGACAAGGAGTGGCCACCCTCCTCAAGTCCTCAGGCCACAAGGTCACTGCGTTGGACATGGCTGCTTTAGGGGACCATTCAAATCAACCCCAAGATTTGAAGGCCGTCGTGGAATATGTGGAGCCACTTTTGGAATTGTTGAGGGTTCTAGGTGAACGAGGGAGGATGGTTCTGGTAGGGTATGACATGAGTGGGCTTGTCCTGTCAATGGCCATGGAGAGATTTCCTGAGAAAATTGTAGTTGTTGTGCTTGCTGCTACTTTTATGCCTAGCCCTGAGCTCCCCTATCACTCCATCCTTGAAGAGGTATCTCTCTCTCTCCACGTCAACTCTCCACGTCAACTTTCCTTGGCTAACAGAATGGTAAACGAGTCAGGTCGTTTATTTTTATTTTTTTTGATATAGTAAACTACAAGGAGCATTAATCAAAAAAATTATAAACCTATTATAATTATGCCAATTTAGTTCTAAACTTTTTAATTATACCAATTCACCTAGATCTAGGCAAAGTTAGCCTCGCTCGTGGCTGGAATGGCCTTGCGCAGATTCAGGCGAGGGCTTGGCAACCCTCTTGGCCCTTGCCAGCATCCATAGTCAAAGAAAAAAAAAGGAAAAAGCAATTAATAAAAAATTCGAAAAAATATTTAAATATTATTAAAATTATTCTCGTCAATGTCAATCGTGCTACATAGAATGGTTAGTGTCAATGTTAGTGATTTCCGGCCAAAATATTCCAGATGGACTTAATTGGCAAAAAAATGAAATGATTTTAGGAATTAATTGGTAAAATTGAAACGTTTAGGACATAATTGGCAAAAATGTAATAGCTTCAAGATTTTTTAGATATTTCCCCCTTAGCTCACATTTGACGATTTCTTAATTGAATTCCGCTTGTTGACTTTGATTTCTTGGATTGCCATGCTAGTTATGGATTCTTGGATGGTAAGGTCTAGGGAAATACTAGCCGGCATCTGGGTAAAGTACAAAAAAAAATCCTAAGCCAATTGCATCAATATCGTTCAGTTCCAAACCTTTTAATTGAACCAATTTAGTCGTAAATATTTTGCATTGGTATTAATTCAATCCATCCTGCTAATTTAGGTTGTAAATTGCTGATATGGACAAATTTTATAATATTTAAATATTTTTTAAAATATTTTTATTATTTTCTTTCTTTTTCTTTTTTCTATTTTTTTTATACATTGTTAGCTGGCAAGGTTGCTAGCCAACCATCAGCAACCACGGACGAGGGCGCTTGCGCCCTTGCTAGCCATGAGAGAGGGCTACCCTACCTTTGTTGGCCACAAGTAAAGGTGTTGGCCCTCCCAAATCCAAGTGAGTGCCAAAACCCTTGCTTGTTGGCCTACAAAGGCGTGGAGGCCCTTGCCCAGATCCAAGCGAGGGTATTGCACCCTTGCCTGTCATAAAGTGAGGGCATCGAGCCTATAACATCCCTGATTTTGACCCCTTGAGGAATGATCATAAGGTTCGGAATGGATTGACCATGGAACATTGGTCATGGGATCAATCGGCTCGATCGGTAAGGAATTAATGATAGATTATGGTTCGACTAACCGACCGGCTATGAACTGGCCAAGGGATTGGCCATAAATCTGCCACCGACCATACAAGTGGAATTTACTAGCTTATGAGATGATTTTTGGGTCACAAAAATTGTTTATGGGATGATCATGGACTGTCGTGAATCGGCAGACAGTTATAGATCGATTAGTCATGATTAGTACGATGATTCCACCGACCATGCTCCGATACACAAATGATCCAACTTGGTCAGCTGTGATCGTGTCTTGACTGAAAATGCAAAATTCTTTATTTAATTATTAGTGATCAAAAATGAATCTTGAATTGGTGATGTTTGATTGTGAATTGGTCATGCATTGACCACAGACCCATACAATGGATTGGGCACTAATCAGAATGAGCCCCGAGATAGACTCGGCGATTTCGTCGCTAATTTTCGGATCCATGGGTGCCTTGTCTTAGTACTAGGCCATGGAGGACCCTGGAACTATCCTTGAACCAATCAGCAAACCGCATATCATGTAGGGAATTTGGTCGCAGGCAAGCACTGTGATGGGCCCAAGGACTAGCTCGAGGGCCAATTCTAGAATTGAGCGAGTTGGTCGTGCCAATCACAGGGCCGGCCAATGAGCTGACCTATGTGCCAACCTTCAAGGACAAAGAACCACCCAAGGGGATGGTTTGAGCTCGAGAAGGGCACGATGGCTTGAATCTCGGACTTGATGGAATTGGTTATTCAAGATGTACTTTATGATCACTCGTTTGGCCCTGAAATCATCTCAAACAATTGATTTCTTGTGGTGGCTTTATTCTTGAGGATATGGACAAATTTTAGAACTCTCTAGAATAAGTTCATTAAATGAAGGTAGTGATTCATGGGGGTGAGGTATCCAAAGCTAGATTTTATCATGATTTTCCTTAGGGAGCAAGTCAAGGAATTTGACACATGCTTGTCTTGTTCTTGAGAAATCCTAGAATTCTCTAGAAATCTTCATTAATGAGGATGGTGAGTCATGGTGATGAGTTGTCTAAGAAAGGGATTTGGTCATGATTGCATGAAGATTTTGCTTGATGGCTAAGAATATGAGTCACCACTCATATGAACCAATTGGAAATGGACACTCGGTATTCTCATCATGAGCCTAGGAAAAGTGTAGACACCGATTTGGCACCCTAGTTGTCACCTCTTTAAGAATGCATTAAATGTCATTAAATGAAGGGGCATTTAGGTGGACCAATGGTGGCAAGACAAATGAGATTCTAGAGAATTCTTTAAAGCTCTAGATGGCCACCTCATCATAGTAGGTTGTTAGCCTAGCCATCTCACCAAAGTAAGTGTTCCATCTAAACAAAATGGGTGTGACACTTTGGAAAGTTTGATCGGACTATTTGGAAGTGTAATAATAAGGACGGAAACCATAAATAGGAGTAGCCTCTCCTCATTTCTTACTATTTTGGCCTCCTCTCCTTTCTTCTTCTCTCCTCCTTCCTTTCCTTAGGTGTCCTCATTGCCTTTCCTCTCTCTCCATTTGTGCGCCCCTTCTCCTCCATCAAGTCATTTCTTTGATTTTCTGAGGTTCGTCCAGGTAAGTGAGACTTCCTTACCTCTCCCTAGTATTGGCTATTTCATCGTTATGTCTAGACAGTACTCGCTTAACAAGCCACGAGTAGAATAGGCAATTATGTATATGCTTTGTTTGTTTGAAGTTTTAAGCATGTGCTTGAGTCTTTCAAAATTGGAATGATGCCAAAGTTTGTGGCTTGTGTTCAACGCAAGTTAGGAATGCCCAGAGCCATAAAGATTGACTCGGCAATGAGATGTTCAGAATTCAAGTCTTGAGTGACACGAGGATCACCCAAGGCCGCAAGGTCTTGGATTGATATTGAGGCGTACTGAATCCTATTCTTGTTTGATACGGGGATTGCTAAAGCCCACAAGGTCTTGGTTGGCATCAAAGTTTACCAAGTTCATATCTTGGATTGGTGCGGGGTCCTTGACACTGGGCGATTGAACTAAATCTCGGGCTTAGGGTCATTCACGACATCATTATAATCATGTCATAAGAGGCATGGCATGCAAAATAGTGCATGAGCATGCCCTTGTTGGGCCATGAGTGAGTCGGCTAAATAAAAAGACAAAAACCGGCATTTTGTGTGATCACTTAATAAAAGACGAGAACCGTCACTACTTAAAATGGATGATGATGCCTCCACCTTGTTAATGAGAATGACATGCCCCATGCCAACGGGATGCCCTAGTTAAGCCAGGAAGCCTAGCACGAAGTTGGATGCCTCGGTTGAGCTGAGAGGTCTTGGTTGAGCTAGGACAATGTTAAATGAAACTAGCTTGAATGCCAATTATGCATAAGTTTGTATGTGTTCTTGTATTAGTTGAAAGACATATGGTGAAAGATCTTGCATATAGTCATGGCATAGCATTTGATTGCTATTGATCTGCCATCGACTCTATTCACATGATTTCCTCCGGCTAGTCTTTAATGAAGAAAATGTCTTGCTAGTTGAGAGACAAGAGTTTTATTTACTAAGTTCCCAAAACTTAACCCTTTACTTTTACAGGTTTGTAGGTATGGCTACCTATAATCTTGGAGGTGTGGAATGTCGATATAGCGGACGTAGAGAAGGATACCATTGTTTGTAGTGGAGGTAGGAAACCCTAGCCTTTTGATGTTACGTAAAACATATCAAGAACAGAGTGAGCTTGTATTGAAACTACTATTGTAATATAGTGGTGGGCTTTATGTTTAACTTGTTCTTGCAATTCCCCTACTCTCATTGTTAGGGTTGTTGTGTTTATGCTTCCGCATGTGTTTATAAATAAGATAAAATGAATCGGGTCGGCGACAAGTTTGGATGTTGCAAAAATAGCCTATAGCTTGCCCAGATCCAAGCGAGGGCCTTCGCGCTATCGCCTGTGGCCGACAAGGGTGTAGAGGCCTTGCTTGTGGTTGGCAAGGGTCGTGATGCTCTTGCTTGGTTTAGGCGAGGGCATTGTGGCCTCAGCACGCCCTCGCCAGGATCTGGGTGGGGGTTTGACGCCCTTATTTGCGGCTAGCAAGGGCACAGAGGCCTTGGCCCAAACTAGCCTATGGCTAGCTGTCGACCTCACTGGCCAAAGGGTGAAGGAAAAGAAAAAAGAGAAAAACAAAAAATTATAATATTATAAAAAATTTCCACGTCGGTGCGGCTGTGCCACATAGCGGAGTCTATGTCGGCAATTTCTAGCCTATATTAATTGGATAGATTGAATTAGTACTAATGCAAATAGATTTAGGACTAAATTGATCCATTAAACAATTTAAGATTGAATTGGTACTAATGCAATAAATTTAGGACTTTTTTGATACTTTTCCCATGGACATCTCTAGGATGAGAAAGTTGAGGAGCCATCCTTCCAAAACGCAAAATGAGGGCGTCCGCAATCAATCCCAGCCCAACAAATGGCAAATGAAGGTCCACGTTCCAACTTTGAACGCCACCGATATGACTGGTGTTATAAATGTGTCTCAAGTTTTTTTTTTTTTTTTTTTTTGGTAATTGTAAGTATTATAGATGATTTTCACCAAAGAATGTACAAAGATTGAGAATCCTCCCTAACAACTACTCAACGGAATACACCGGAGATGGGGATAGGGAAGGATACACCAAAGCAGGGGAATACAAATAGGGGAAAGGGGGAATATGCCTTATCCCTATTACAAACCTCCTAGCTAAATATACTTGGGTCAATACCCCAACTACGCTGAAGCCTTCTATTTCGCGGATCATCGTACGCGATCCGCATGCCACCGCTTTGTCTTTGACAGCCTTAATAATATGTTGCTTCATGGCAGGCACAAAAAGGGTCGTCGACCGGAACAATATATCGTTCCTAGTCTGAGTTGGAAGCCTTTTCTTGGAGATTAACCATAGCAGGAACTGGTGTCTTGGAACAATAGACTTATCCCACACAAAGGTTGCCCAAGGAACCGCTCCTCCTGTCCGCCGTATCGATGACCAGGCCGAGGCAATCGAAAAATGCCCGGACTGATCCCTCGTCCAGGTGAACCTGTCCCGTCGACTTAGCGTGGGAATTGGAATTTGCATGGCTCGAATTTCTTGTAGCAAGGCTTGCCCATTTTGGGTAAAAAGATCCGCCACTCTTGCTTCCTTTGCAAGTGATGAGTTGTAAATGTCTAAATGAGAATATATGTCAGAAAGAGGACCCCTTTCTAACCATGGGTCGAACCACAATGTGTCTCAAGTTTGAACCTCGTTGAGCAAACAACAAATTAAATAAAGTCCAAGTGGGACTTTTGTGATCGTATGCGATTTTGTTTGGCACGCTGGCCGCACTCCATACGTTAGATGCTTTGCAAGCGAAAGGGAGAAGGAAGGATGAAGGACAAAGAAAGCCACAGAAAGAACATGTGGGTTTGGCTCTCATGAAGCTGCAATGAGGTAAACGTGCGCGCATTCTTCCGCCTCAACAGAAAGACGTTCACTAACTTCTCAATTTATGAAGAGGGCCCCTCTCTTTTGACATTTACAAACATATCCATTACGCAAGTACTTTAAAGTGTGCCCAAACAGATATGAAAAATATTTTAAAGAAAACGCTATTTTGGCCAGGCTCACAAATGGGTTAATTACTCGGCTGTGAAAACAGTATTAGTGATGTAAAAACGAGAATTTGTAATAGGCAATTCGATACAAGCTTACGATAAAATATGGCACATAGAAATCTCACAGCCCCTACTAGGTTACTACAATAAAATTTCTCTACCCACATACAAAAACACTTAAAAAGTCGCTAGCTTATACGAAGACACATCCCCAACTCTTTTATTTTTGTCTTTTTTGTGCTCTTGTGGCTCTATCCTAAATTCCCATGAAACTTTGTTTATAGAGCACGGGGCGGTGGGCACTGTTACAAATGCTGCCATAATATTGCCGCCGAACAAATTGAAGTCAAGAACCTTCCTTCGCGTGATTGAGAGCACCGAGAAAGAACAACAACACTTCTTCAATTTGTATTCTAAAGGAATTTGATGCTTGTCCCCGTAGCGTGGGAGAGGTTTACTATTGATTTCAAGAGGTGTTGACAATTCAACGACCAAAATTGATTTCATTATATTTTAACATAAACTTCCATGCTAGACAAATCCAAATGGCATACCAAGTCTCTAAGTGGTGTCACTTTATCTCAACTAAACCTGTCAAAGTGGGTCATAAACCAAATTCTTAATCCTTGTATGATACGTTGAGTTGTTATTGACGACCAAAATCAATTTCAGTATATTTTTACATTAGCTTCCATGGCATACATATCCAAATGGGATACCGAGTCTCCAATCTATATCACTTTATCTCAGCTAGACTTATCAAAATGAGTCATAAACCACTTTCTTAACTCATATACGATGTGATGGGTTATTATATGAGTTAGTTATATTTAGTAAATGAGTTATAAATGGGTTTAAATATAATATGTGTGCTAAATTAGTTGTAAATTGGTTATGAATGAGTTAATGACTTATTTGGACCTAACTTACCTTTATGACTATCTTCTCATTCTTTCTTATTCTCCTCAATCTCATCCTCACTTACTAAGCATTCTTACCTTAGTTTGGGTATAAGTTTTCATAAATCGTGTTGAATATGAAAGTGTTTTGATAATATGAGTCGAGTCGAGTATTGATCAGTGTATTTGCATTGGATGGAAATGGGTCTATTTGAATCGGAACTTATTCAACCTAACCTTGACCCATCCGTTTGACGGCTCTCTCAATTGTTGATGTATTTAGCTGCTAGTTAAACAAGATAATCATTCACACGATCAACAGTAGAGAGGATAAATAGTGTACATGAGCACCTGCGGATGAGTGGAAGATCTCTCCCTTTCTTATAACAAAACCCTCGACTTTGGATTCTTTCAGAAAGGAAGATATTGTACCGACCAATTAAAATGGGTATGTGGGTCGATCTCCTGAGAGAAAGTGCCTGTTTAGGATAACAAAGATGCATTGATAGCATTTAACCAGCTGAGCAATCTGTTTCGACCTCCAAAAGCTCGACTGCTAGAATACGTTGCTCTTGGGGCTTTAGTTGTTATGTTTATATTGAGGGTAAAAGCCAATTATTCCCCCCTTACAAAGTTTTATATCTTCCTGAAGAAACAAACCAACTTTTCACTCATTAACCTCCATGTTGATGAGAAGATGCATATGGGCTATAACAAATCTCAAGAACAGTAATGTGGCCCAATCTCTTCAAGGGAAGCACAGAGCTCTAGTGGCTTAGAGAACATGACCATGTGATCGGAGCCCGAGATCACCTTTACTTCATCTGGCGGGTTCATCTCCACCATCCATCTCTGCAGGCCTTCCATTAGTAGAAGGTCCTGGTCGCACACGATGCATACCCTGCGAACCGAGCCGTATCTGCCCCACGTGACTGCCATTTCCTCCGTCTTGTCTTGATCAGGAAAGAGACGAAATGGGCCTCCCTAAGCAGGACGCTAACGTCAAGTCCTTCGAACAGGAAAGGAAAATCGCTAGATGAGTTCTAACTCAGCCATTTCATTTTCTGCGAACTAATTATTTTTTCAGTGTCGATAATTTCTAAATATTAAAACCAAAAAGGTGGACTGACCTCGGGTGGGGAGAGTTGATAGACCTTGGAAGCCAGGAAGTCGTATCCAAAAGATATATAGGTTGGAGGCTGCTTTGGGCCATCATCAAACCGGTATACTGGATCCGTATTATATTCCACTCTGCGAGAATGCTGTGATCATACAAAAAGATAGTGCAACATCAATGAGCATGACGCAAATAAATATATGCATATATATATATTCATATATATTTATCTATGTATTGTGATGTGACACAAAGGGCAAAGCAATGAATGATTGAGACGCATGTGCAAGTAATTTATCTTGATCACGTGGAGGTTTCGTACATGTTATAACAATAGAGCTTTGACATCAATACCCGAATTATTTGCTAGTATAGGTAGTCATAATGAAACATGCATTTAGTTGGGTCTTATTTTTGGCGTTGTACGTCACCTCAACAACAAATACACCAAAAAAGTCTATTGAAAGTTTTAATTTTTTCAAAGACGCTCAATTAATACCAATACTTTTTGATTATTTCTTTGAGCTCCTTAATTTTCAATTTTCAATTTATTTTCAATCATTTGTATTATATCAGTCACTTGCTTGCCTGAAAAGCAAATATGGCATTATTTGGAAAAAAAAACTACATATTCAATGATAAAATGCCACATCACCATTTTTGACGATCTAAGTCATTAGAGCAATTTGAATGAACGAAATTTGAAAGCTAAGGAAGTTAAACAAGCGACTAAAAAGTCATGACATTAAATCGAGTTTGTGTGAAAGATTTGTGAGATGGTAGTAGTCTATTTCTTAGCGGTTAGTGGCCGCCCACTCCTCCTTGATTTGGGTGTAATCCTTTATTGCCTTCCCCTATTTAGATTATTTGATAATCTCAATTGCGATATTGCAAGAAGCACGTCAAGATGACAGCTTCATAACATTTTATATCGCATGAGTCCCACACTGAACCGACCAATTTTACTTGTTTGCTTAATTTGAAAGGTTTTTTAAGAAATTATTATCAAGAGAAACATATTGGGATGGAAAACTATGCGCTAACCTTAATAATACTGCTCATCATTCGATCTTTCCTTTCTAACTGATGATGCAACTACCAGAAAGACGGACTTCTTTTTTGTACTTTTAAGTATTTTAACATCTCCATCTCGTAGTGTATTGCACTTTCTTCCTTATTCACATAGCACTCCGAAGACATTGCGTGGAGAGAGAGAGAGAGAGAGACCTCTTCAAGGATGGAGGAAAGGGTGAGGTCGGGGCCAGGCATGACAGCAGCAGCAAACACAGCAACAGCAATTTTCTCAGGAAATCTCTCCATGGCCATTGACAGGGCAAGCCCACCCATGCTATGCCCAACCAGAACCACCCTCTCTCCTTCACCAAGACCCCCCCAAGAACTCCAAAAGTGGCTCCACGTACTCCGCCATGGACTTCAAATCTTGGGGTTGCTTTGGATGGACCCCTGAAGCAGCCAAGTCCAAGGCAGTGACCTTGTGGCCTGAGGACTCGAGGAGGGTGGCCACTCTATACCAGCACCAAGCTCCATGGCAAACCCCATGGACTAGCACAAAGTGCTTTTCTCTCGCAATTTCCCTGATATCCATGTGTGGTAACCAGTCAGCATAGGCCTCTGATAGGCTTTGCTTCACCGTCGGTGTTTTAATAGGAGCTTCAACAATATTAAAGATTTTAGCGTACCGACCATTATGCTTTGCTCTTCGGCGCAGTTGCGTTTCCCTTTTTACTTTCCAAGGACATCGCTTTCAAAAGCATTTTTGGATAGCTGCCAAAAACAAATTGGTCTTTTCGATGTCGGATCACATGCATAGAAGATGATAACAAGGATCTGACTTTTTAAAACTTATATGAATGAACTGCTCGTGTTGAAAATCAATGTATGTGAAACAAATTTGGTGACAATAAGAAGAATGATTCACAACCACGTGCGTTTATTAGAATAATATGGGAGACTCTCTGCATTAGGAGCGTCCATTCCACCAATTCGTTACGACTTATTATAATCTAACATCCTCGTCTCCCGAACAACCCACCCAACCAGTTTACTTGGAGAAAGTGTTTAGCTCGCTTCACATCATTAGTGATATAATTTCTTCATTAGATGATTTTGTCTGTTAATTTTCAAGAGAGGATACTTAAATTGAACGAGCATAGTCTATAAGAGCGTCACTTGGTAATACATAGAAAGAGAAATAGCACTTATCCGGGGAGTATCATGCTGTGTTTGCTCAAGTCAAGACATTTTCCTACTTCCAGCTAAGCTCAGCTTCAACTTTATGTCAAGGCACTTCCCAAAGTGGGGGAAAAGGTCAAAAGATCTTTCT
This sequence comes from Corymbia calophylla, assembly GCA_014182845.1. Taxonomy (NCBI): domain Eukaryota; kingdom Viridiplantae; phylum Streptophyta; class Magnoliopsida; order Myrtales; family Myrtaceae; genus Corymbia; species Corymbia calophylla. The sequence continues at coordinate 14,088,038 of CM024700.1, forward strand.
TTGTACCTGCAAAAAGAATCCAAGGCAGCATCTCGACGTTGAGCTAACAATTATGTTCGGTAGCCGCTACATAAAGAACACATAATCGTAGAAATTCACGAATACAATAATTTGTCAAGTGCTGAATATGGGTAATTTACTTAATGCAATCAATTGAAGGCAGGCAATTACCTTAAATTGTAAAATAATCCGGTAAACTGATCTAATTATATTTTAGTATGGTAATAATCAGCACGATGGAGTCATTGAGAAGTTGTCATCTCGAACGCTCTTCCTTTTGGCAATGGAAGTAAAACATAATACTGATATTAGTTCTAAATAGATGTTTATCCTTACATATTTCTTATTTTTACTTTGTTCTCTCGTTTTAGGAGTTCATATCGTAGATAACCAGTGAAATTGCTCAAGGCCCGTTGACAATATGTTTATATGAGTAAAAATTATATTAAATATTTTAATCTATATCATAAGTTGGAATGCAATAATACCAATCCACTATGAAAATGCATCTCTCTTATTCTTTTAGTTATTTAATGGTAGGCCTGGTTTTTCTCTCCATCCTCCTTAGGGTTTTCCCTCTCTCTCATCTTTACATAGTTTTCTTCTTCAATCTCTATGGAGGGGAGAGTTTGAGTTAGATCTTATTCCTTTTTCTTAGACTGATTTGGTTCTCTATTTTCTTTTTCTTGTTTTCCTCCTATTTTGAGGAGTTTTTCCCTTTTGATCTAGTCTAGAAGTTTCTTTCTCCGATTTCAGGAGATTTCTATCCCTATTTAGTCTAGATTTGGGGTTTTATGCATTTATCATTTTGGGCTTTTACTTCCCTTAGATTTCGTTGGTGTACAAGTCTAGTTTCACTCTCACAATTTAAGAATTTCATTGGTGACTTCTCTTTGGTTTCGTTCATGTACAAATCTAGCTTCAATTTGGGCATTTTCTTTGTTTTTCATTAAATTATAAATTTTGTTTTAAAATTGCCCATCTTCTAGTTGCTAAAAACTGTCTGCCATGAACATTTGGCTAGCCGACAAGCTCATGTTATTTGATACCGACTTGGCCTTTAAGTTTTTATTTGAAATAAAGTCTACTTAAGGCATTTTTTTAAAGAATATGACCACATTTCAAACCTTATTTGGAATTCTTAATATATTATACTTTTAAAAAAAACGTAACTTACGTATCTATGTGGATGTAATTGTCAATAATTTCCACGATAAAATCAAAGAAAATTTTGTGAGTTGGTTTTCAAAACGCTATGTTTTTGTTTTCAATTTAATTTATTTCATGACTATATACTGTTAAGAAAAGGTTTACTAGTGAAACTAATGGATTATCTACTTAGAGGATTCTATATCTCATAGAACTCTTTCTTTAATTAGTGTTAGATTAGACAACTCGAGTGTCGACACGACGTTATCTCGGATTAAGGTCTACTTTTGGACCTGTCCTTGGCAGTATAGGGTGTTATGTGATGAAACTACTTCGAGTTGAATCTTCAATAAAGAACACTAACTATACGATGGTGATCTATGTTGGCTCAACACCTGTTGCGTGCGGGAGGAAGGGCCATACAACTCATATAGAAACAAAATCTGGTGCGTGAAGAGGTAATAGGTTCTCGATTATGTCATGATTGAAATTCTTTTCCATGGCTTGCTCAAATGACGAATGATTTCGTCCTCAAACGCAAAAACATAGAATAATTTTTGACAAACTATTACCGTCTCTTGGAACTTACTTTGATCATAGATTCTTGCAATATTGAGAACTTATGTGATCACCGATTCTAAAGCATATATATAAGTTCAGACTCAAACAATCTCATCATATATGTTATGGAAATAAGATGATTTAAAACATGCCTTAGAGCAATTTATCTTTATTTTGATGGTGATAGAGAGGACTCGCATGTCCACGGATCTCAAGAGCAATAACGTTCAGCAATCTCTCCAAGAGCATCGTGAAGCTCCCGCGGCTTAGAGAACATGACCATGTGATCTGCCCCAGTGATCACCTTCACTTCATCTGGCGGGTTCATCTCCGCCATCCATCTCTGCATGTCTTCCGTTATGATGAGGTCTTGGTCGCACAGGATGTACACCCGGCGGACGGTGCCGTATTTGCCATTTGTCACTGTTACTTCCTCCATCATCTTGGCATGATCAGGGTACATACGAGATGGCCTCACCAAGTAGGACGCCAAAGTCAAATCCTAATGACATTTGCAGATTATTCATCAGTAGCGAATCAAAATATGTGCCTTTACTTTCAAATTAAATGATATCGTATATCACTTTTACACCAACCACTAATAACTTCCACGAGAATCGTAATTTGGTTTTATTATTCCTATCACATACTAATTAAATTAATATTTAGTAGAGTTGAGAGAATTAACTTCGTCCACTGTTCACAGCTTTCTCTCTAAACTGGGCGCCGAACCTGTCTTCATCGCCGGTGAAGAGCCCTAGTCCGGTGACTGAGGGCGGCGGCCAGGGCTGTTCCTCGGTGGCTTCTTTGCCATCGTCCCCACCCTTTCGACTGAAGCTTTCCTTGGAGCAAGACTGGAATTTCTGCTGTTGCCGAGCCTCTATCTTCTCGTCGAGTGTGAGCTCCGATCCAGCGACTGGGGGCGACGATTGTGGTTGATTCTTGGGGTTCCTCTCGCCATCTTCCCCTCACACCTTCTACCGAAGCAAGTCCTCGAAGCAAGACTGAAATCCGTGGTATGGCTACTTGGATCTAGGGTTTTCTGCTCTGTTTTGGGTCTGATATGGCGTCTGGTCTAAGCTCTAGTTTGAGGGGGAAAGATACTGATCTAAGAGGGTTTCCGGCTAGAAACTCTAATGCTTTAGATGGTAGGAGAGACCGGAGTAGAAGTAGGCCAGGGGGGCCCGAAAATGGCCGGAAACAGGGCAAAGTGCTGCTGTTTTTGATGTTTCTACAGGGGAGGGGGCCCGAAAATGGCCGGAAATTGGCCGGAATGATACTGGTGTTGAGGTTTCTGCAGGAGCGAGAGCTGAGGGCGTTCCTGCAGGGGTGGGGGCCCGAAAATGGCTGGAAACAGGGCAAAATGCTGCTGGTTTTGATGTTTCTGCAAGGGAGGGGGCCCGAAAATGGCCAGAAACAGGGCGAATTGCTGCTGGTTTTGATGTTTCTGCAGGGGCAGGTGCCCGAAAATGGCCGGAAATTGGTCAAAATGCTGCTGGTGTTGAGGTTGCTGTAGGGGAGGGAGCTGAGGGCGCTCCCGCAGGGGTGGGGGCTCGGAAATGGCTGGAAACAGGGCGTAATACTGCTGGTTTTGAGGGTACTGCAGGGGCAAGGGCAGAGGGCTCTGGTTCGGCCCTTCTCCTTGGGTCTAAAGGGGTTGAAGGGTCTGCTCAGCTAGGTGTGGGCAGCAACTCAATGCCTGATATGCAACCAAGTCAAAGACAGAGCAATGTGCCTCACACGGGCCCGCAAGGGCGAGCTTTCGCGGGTCCTATCTTTGGGCGACGAGTGGGGGGGGGGGCGCGTCCCTCAACCGATAGACCTTGGGTTAATGTGGTGAGGTCAGCCATGAAAGGCTATAACCTCTCTTTTGTCAAACCAACGCGCATTAATGACAGGTTGGTGGCTGAAGTTTCCGACCAAGTGCTAGATGCTTCGGACCCATTATGGGCTGAATGCATTGTGGGATATCTGATAGGGAAGAAGTTACCATTTAGACTGGTAGAGTCTGCTCTCAAACATGTATGGGGGGACAAGCTTGTGGATGTTAGGGCCAACGATCAAGGTTTTTTCTTCTTTCATATACCTGATCCGGAATTTCGCAGGATGGTGATGGAGGGGGGTCCTTTAACAGTTGCTCGTGTTCCTCTTATGCTCCAAAAATGGGACCCACTTCTGGAGCTCACGAAGGTTCAGCATTCCTCCGTGCCGGTGTGGGTTCGCCTGAAAAATATTCCATATGCGCTGTGGTCTGCCCCGGGTATCAGTGTTGTGGCAAGTGTTCTTGGAAAGCCCTTGTATGTTGACCAACGCACTGAACAAATGAAACTGCTGTCTTTTGCACGTGTGTGTCTAGAGATGTCAGCTATGGCGGAGTTTCCGGCTTTAGTTGATGTCCTTCTTAGTGGCACTATGCGGAAGGCGGATGTGGAGTATGAGTGGAGGCCGTTGTGCTGCTCTTCATGTGGTTTCTTTGGGCATAAATGTCCGCCCAAGGACACTATTACGGGGGACATAGGCACTGTAAATCAGTCGCTTGGAGTAGAAAATCCTCCTCTAAGTGCTGGACAACTTGTGGTTGATATTTCTGTCCCCGCTCAAAGCCGGGGGGAGGTTCAGGAAAGTGTAATACCTGGTGCTGATGGTCCAAGTGGTATGGAGGATGTCATAGCCAAAGGAGTCCAGGATAAGAGTGATGAGGCAGCTTGGCAAATTCAACGCCCTAGTAGGAAGGCTAGTAGGAAGATGAGGGCCAAGTCAGACTTGGCTAACCATGTGTGCTCCTCTAGCCCCCCATTGGACAGCTCCTCTCGGGTACTCCAGGCAGCGCCTAGTCCAGTAGAATCCCCATCTTCATCTACTTCTACCTCATCTGAGGTAGGGCTAGATGATGGAGTGGAAATGGAGAGCAGCTCGGCGGAGGACCTGATGGAGGCTGGAGATGCCGGGCCTCAAAAATTTAAGCCCCCGGCTGGTGCGAAGGGGACAAATCTGCCTACCAAGGTGACCGGGGCCGACTCTATACATCAGCCTTTTCCTAAGTCAACCCATAAGTCGAAGACTTCGAAGAGTCGTGGGCGAACAGGCTGGCGCAAGTAAGTTCTCCTTAATTGATGCTTATTGTACTATATGAATATAGGTATATGGAATATTAGGGGCCTTGTGGACCCGGTACGCCAAGCTGAAGCTCGCAAGCTTGTGAGTACCTACAATCTTTGTTGTATAGGACTATTGGAGACTAAAGTTCCTGCTGGACGTTTTGATAGTTTATCAGCCAGTATTATCCCGGGGTGGCGATGGTCTTCAAACTATGCTTTCTCTCCCAGGGGTCGTATTTGGGTGGGTTGGGACCCGACTAGGGTTAATTTTAATGCCTTGCTAGCTCATGGTCAAGCCATTCATGGCAATCTCTTGGACCTTAGTTCTGGTATATCTTTTAACCTTTTGGTAATATATGGTGAGCACACCTTTGTGACTCGGAGACTTCTATGGGCTAACCTGATTCAGATAAGCCTTTCCTACAATAATAGTCCGTGGTTGGTGGCAGGGGATTTCAATGCTATCCGCGACCCCTCGGATAGAGTAGGTAGTACGACTCCATGGATCCCGTCTTTTGATGAGCTGAGAGACTGTCTATCCCAGGCTTTGCTTGATGATCTTAGGTATGTTGGATACCGCCACACCTGGTCGGTCTCCTCGGGTCCTTCTCGGAAACTTCGTAAGATTGATCGAGTTTTGGTAAATAGTATATAGTGCCGGGAATTTTCTTTCTCTGAAGCTGCTTTTGTTGCCCCTGGTATTTCTGACCATACTCCTATGATTGTTAAGATTATAGAACCGACGCCCAGAAGGAAACCGTTTAAATTTTTTAACTTTTGGATGGAACACCCACAATTTCGTCCTATTCTCAGCCAGGCCTGGACTGCATCGATGACAGGTACCCTCATGTTTCAATTATATGCTCGACTAAAAAAGGTAAAAGGCTGCCTAAAACAACTGAACAAGGAAGCCTTTTTTGACCTCTCATCACGTGTTGAAGATGCTAGGGGGGCTCTTAAAATTACACAGGATGCTTACCAATTGGATCCGCAGAATGTCCAGTTGGCGGACCAAGAGAGAGTCCAGCTCAGGTTGTTTTATGAACTCAAGTCTCAGGAAGAAGCTTTCTTTCGTCAGAAATCCAGAATCCGTTGGCTGAAAGAAGGGGATCTCAATACTAAATTTTTTCACCATTCGGTGAATAATCGGCAACTCCGGAATAGAATTTTGTCTATTCAGGATAACATGGGCAATTTGGTTTCTGATTTGCAGGAAGTCAACAACGTTTTCATTCAGCACTTTCAGGAGTTGCTTGGGCCGGTACAAATGGAGGTTCAGCCGTCTCTTATGGACATCAAATCGGTGCTTTCAGTTGGAGCTACGGATGACCAGGTTTGGTTGCTATCTAGTCCTGTTACTCCTACTGAAATACAAAAGGCTATGTTCTCACTTGCTAGTAATAAAGCCCCAGGACCAGATGGCTTTAACTCTGACTTCTTCAAGAAGAATTGGGATGTGGTAGGCCAAGATGTAGCTAATGCTGTTATGGATTTTTTTAACACTGGGAGATTGTTAAGGGAGGTTAATAATACTATCCTTACACTTGTTCCTAAAGTTCCCAATACTTCTTCTGTGGGGGATTTTAGGCCAATAGCGTGCTGTAACACTGTCTATAAATGCATCACAAAGATTATTGCGGATAGAGTTGCTGCGGTTACCCCGTCCCTAGTAAGACCATACCAGAATGCATTCATCAAAGGCCAGCGGATTAGTGATAATATTTTATTAGTCCAGGAGTTATTTAGTGGATTTCATGTAGAGCCATACCTACCTAAATGTGCAGTCAAGGTTGACTTTCAGAAAGCCTATGACACCCTTGATTGGGATTTTCTGGAACTAACCTTGAAAGCTTTTGGATTTCCACATTGGCTGGTAGACCACATTATGACATGTGTGCGGACTCCTAGATTTTCTATTGCAATTAATGGAGAGCTTCATGGTTTTTTCCCGAGTGGGAGGGGATTAAGACAAGGGGATCCTATGTCTCCATACTTATTCACTCTGGCCATGGAGGTTCTATCTGGCACTATCTTTAGGCAAGCTCGGCATCCCGGGTTTTAAGTTCTTCGGAGATGTAAAGCTACTAGGTTGTCCCACTTATTTTTTGTAGATGATGTATTCCCATTTTGTGAAGCTTCTCTGACCTCATGCGCCTATCTAAAGGAGGGTCTCCTTCTTTTCTCCTCCTGGAGTGGTCTTGGGTCGAACCTCAACAAGAGTGAGGTATTTCTAGTGGGTGGCTCTGCATTAGTCCGAAATCAAATCATCCAGATGTGGGGTTTTCGGCTAGGGTCCCTTCCAGTGAGATACCTAGGTGTTCCAATTATCACTAAGAGGATGGCCAAAGAGGATTGCATTGCCCTGGTTAGTCTCCTTACCACTCGGGTCCATTCGTGGACCCATCGCTTTTTGTCTTTTGCTGGTCGGCTATTACTTATCAGATCGGTCCTTCATGCCATTCAAGTATACTGGGCTAGTATTTTCATTATACCTAGCTTGGTCCTGAAGAGAATTGAACAAATATGTCGACAGTTTCTATGGAAGGGTCCTAGTTTAGGCTCTGGTGGTGCAAAGGTGGCTTGGGATCACGTTTGCCTGCCGAAGACTGAAGGTGGACTTGGGGTGAGGAAGCTTCGGGAGAGTAATAGAGCTGCTATGATGAAACATATCTGGCTCTTGTTCACAGACAAGGAATCCCTTTGGTGCAAGTGGATTCATGCCACTTATTTAAAAAACAAGAACTTTTGGATCACTTCTACACTGACTTATTGCTCCTGGGCTTGGAGGAAAATCCTGGATTTGAGAATTGAGTTCCGGCCTTGGTGAGGTGGCGGGTTGGCAATGGGCGCGGGGCATCTCTATGGTTTGATCCTTGGCACCCTCGTGGTCCATTGAATATCTTCTTCTCTAACTCGATATCTACCGTTACGCCTTCCTAGGGAAGCAACGGTGGCGGACCTTTTTCCCCGCCGGCGCTATGCTCCAACAGATCCAAAGCTGGCCGTATCCAATTCCAATCCTCAACAACAGGCCTGATGTGCTTACTTGGCTACCACATTCTTCGGGTGAGTTCACGATGGCGTCAGCTTGGGAAAATATTAGAAGTAGGGCTGTGCGGGCCTTTTGGTTTTCTTTCGTTTGGAGTAAGTCCATTATGCCAAGACACCAATTTTTGCTTTGGCTGATTATCAGGAATCGCCTCCCTACACAATTGTTATTATTATCTTATGGTAGGATTGGTGGTGCCTTTTGTCCTTTTTGCAAGCTGAGGCCGGACTCTATTGATCACTTGCTTTTTGGATGTAAAGTAACCCATGAGATTGCTATGTTTTGGGCGGGTAAATGTAACCTGGCATGGCCGGGAGGACTTTGGAGGGATACCCTTGAATGGGCTTGTCGTAATATGACTGGAAAAGGTTTCCAGAAGGAGATATGTAGATGCTCTTTTGGTGCGCTATGCTATATTATTTGGAAGTCTCGAAATGACATACTATTCCGAGGCAAAGTATTGTCCATTCCTTCTATGAAGCACTATATTATCCAAGCTGTCAAAGATAAAGTGGCTTTAGGGCTGTTGATTGAAGAAAACATGGTTAATAGAAGACTACAAAGATCTTGGGGATTTGATGCTGCTGTTTTTGATGTTTAAGAGTTTATGTGGTTACTATATGTTGTTTTGTTTTAGATGTGTTTGGGTCCTGGCACCTCTCCACTCAGTAGCCTGAGCTATTTGAGTGTAAATGGGTTCCGTTGGCCCCTAGGTTGTAGGGTGGATGTTTGGATAAATACATGCTTACCTTACCAAAAAAAAAAAAAAAATTTAAATTAAGAAAAACATATAAAATAGGCACGTTTAATTTCAAATTAAATGATATTGTATGTCACTTTTACCGCAATCACTGATAACTATCACAAGAATTGTCATTTGGTTTAATTAGTCTATCACATACTAATTAAATTAAAACAAACACATGCCTAAATAAATCTAGGAATTGTAGCCTAGTTCTCTGGCCTAATTTGAACTATTGAACTCATAAAAACCATGTTCAGTGATTAGTGACTCCTTTATTTTGTTCTTTACCTAGCATGATATTAGACTTGTATCTTTTTAGACTCATTTCAACCTATTTGATGGACATCTTTTTTTATCCGAATAAGCCCAACATACCCGAGTGAAAAAGTGCGTGATTGACCCATTTGTCACTAACATGCGCAGTTCCTTTCCTCAACCCATAGCAAACCACAATCTAGGCAATATATGTGTGTGGATGATTGACTTTTATAGAGCAACCATATGATGCAATGATTGACTTTTGTAGAGCAACCCACAAAGGAAACAAAAAAAGAAAAAAAAGGAGAAGATTTGGGCAATAACCTCAGGTGGGGAGAGTTGATAGAGCTTGGAAGAGAGTATATCATATCCAACTATCACTTGGCCATTATTGAAAGAGCGTGCCGAGTCCCTCTCATGTCCCAATCTGCGAGCTTGCTACATGAATTTGCAGGGAAATAGGAATCAAAAGAGTCGTCCGATAATATCGGGCAAAACTATTTTTCTGCTAATATGGACAAACAAAAATGGAGAATACATATCAGCCATTGAAGACTCAAAATATATTGTCATCTTCCAAGGAGATAAACTGCAACGACATTCTGAATTTAGCAGATCTCGATTTTAAATTTAATTTGTCCAATTACATAATTCTCGACATCAAATGGACATTTGGCTGAAATCAGAAACACATCAAACTGACTACTTGTTTCACACATAGGTAATCCATTAATTAGTCTTTGTCCTTGATCTCTCCCATGAAACTATGTACTGGCCTTTAATGATAGTGCTCATTCTATTTGTCTTTCTAAGTCTCCAAAACCCGTTCCTGTTGTACTTTAAGTCTATGATCCCTTGGTCTTGATCTTGAGACATTGAGTAAATACACACAAAGGCTTCTCTGAAAATTGATAAGTGGATAATGATGGATTCGTAAATATTTAAATTTAAATAGCTGGGTCCTATTCAAACAATCAACAAGAACCTATTTACATCATTTTAATTATATCGCATTTAGCCTATCAAATTGTTTGATCTAAGCATTGATTTTTGCGGAACGATAGTGATCTCTCAATGAAAGGCATTTGGATAGCATGCAACGCTGAGAGCATGTCTCTATGGGCAAAAAGAGCTTGTGCTCACAATAGATCATCTACAACACTAATATCCAAAAGGCTAATTTGGATGAAACCCTTAGAAAATGTGTTCTGGATCACCATCTTTACCTTTATTAGTAGCTGTTCTTTTTCACTACTCTGGTCAAAATATAACTGGTGATTCACCCTCATGCATCCATGATGATGATGATGAGGTCTCTTCGAGAAATCATTTCATGCAGCCAAAAAGAATTGGGACCATTTATCCGTTGGTCTACATCAAATTTTCGATGAAATCCAGTGGACTCAATGTATCCAATTATTTTATAATTTTCGTATTTGTGAAAGATAATTCCTTCTAAACTAGTTTGCCGACCTGTGCGCACATATTGTGAGGGGATTAATTTGCATTACAAGAAGTCGAGAGTCTCTACACGTTTAGTAACAAGGAAATGTTAGATCAAGTTAGCGCTAAAAGCAATAAGATCGACACTCAACCCTGCCATACCAAAAACAGTTTAATCAACTATTAGTCATGAGCCAAGAACTGGACATGATTCTTGCCCTTGCGTTCAATTTCCACAGCCTTCTTTTCTATTGTAGGACATTGTCAAGAAAATTTCAATAACGGACAGTGAGCTCTAGAGCAAGTCTGTATTGCCGCGTCTCATTGTATAGCACATAAGAAATATACTTGCTTGGAGAGAGAGAGAGAGAGAGAGAGAGAGAGAGAGAGAGAGAGAGGATGACAACATACCTCTTGAATGGAGTGAAAACTGAGCTCAGGACCAGGCATGAAAGCAGCTGCAAAAACCGCAACATGTACTTTCTCAGGAAATCTCTCCACGGCCATTGACAGGACTAGCCCTCCCATGCTATGCCCTACCAAAATCACCTTCTCTTCTTGAGGAAGACCCTCCAAAAATTCAAAGAGAGGCTCGGCATATTCCACGATCGAATTCAACTCCTGAGCTTGCTTCGGATGGACCCCTGAAGCGGCCATGTCCAAGGCAGTGACCATGTGGCCTGAGGACTTGAGGAGAGTGGCCACTTTGTACCAGCACCAAGCTCCATGACAAGCCCCATGGACTAGCACAAAGTGTTTCTCTCTCTGAGCTTGCTTGTTGTCCATGTCTAGTAACGAGTCTTTTCCTTTCACTGTTGGAGTTCCCAAATATAGGATTTATGTTTTGTGGTAATGCCAATCTTGTCTCAAAATAAAAAATAAAAAAATGACGGATTTGAATCTAACTCATGGGATGCTTCCCTTGTGTTGTGACCTTTCCAGAGGTGAACCACAAAAGGGAAAGCTAATGGATTATTAAATCCAAAAATTTAACACGAGTTCTCTTAAGCCCATACCAACTTCAATTTTGATTTTAATTTAATCAATTAGGAGTTGCCACTATCTAATGTAGGTCCATTAGAAACCCTTTGGGTACTTTTCTTTTATTTCAAAAACATTTTGCAGGTAGTTTTTGTCAAATTTAAATCTTAAACTACTAACATGCGACGGGTATTCATGTAGGTGTGCAATAAAAAAAATTGTAATATTCAATTATCAAGAATAAATAAATGAATTGCTAGAAATATGGCTAACCTCAATGCAATGCAAAGCAAAGCATAACCTTACCATGATTAATTTCACATATATCTGTAAGATGATAATAAAAATCACATGCCCAGCCTAAACATTATTTCTAATGCAATAACAACGAATTCTTTTTGAATTTTCCATGAATAGTTAGGCTATGTGCAATGCATGAAATGTGATCTATTTCTAAATCATGACGATGTGTTCTAATTTGACATGACATGTAACATGCAATCTATAGGACCTAATTTTAATGATAAGTAAAATTAAGGTAGAAGAATACTATAAGTGCTAAAAGTTATATATGCCACTTACTTTAATGTGAAGAGTTTTTGCCAGATCATTTAGGGCCTGCATGGTAACACTCCCGGGAACAACTGTTTCTGTTTTTTTGTTCCCGAGAGTGGATTTGGAACATAAATGTGTTTGGTAACTTTTTTGTTCTCGGGAACAGGTTTGTGGTAGAATCCAGAAATAAAAAAATGTTGCTTCTCACTTTCGGGAACAATTATGATAATCAATTTTTTTCTCTCTATTCTCTCTTCTTCTTTTTTCCCATTCTCTTTCTTCTTCTTCTTCCTCTTCCTCCTCCCGCCCTATCACTGCCCCATTGCTGCCACCGGCGAGTGGCTGGGCGAGGTCCGATGAGCTTGTTGGAGCCTCGCTCGGCCACCGGTGAGGCTTGGCCTTGCGTAGATCTAGGCGAGGTCGAGCCTTGCCCAGGCGGCGCGAGGCCGGGTGAGCCAAACCTTGCCCAGATCTGGCTAGTGTGCTAGGCCAGGGTGAGGCCCGGCCTCACATCGCTTGGGCGAGGCCTGGCCTCGCGTTGCTTGGGCGAGGCTCGAGCCTCGCCGGTGGTGGCCGGGCAAGGCCCGGCCTCACGCCACCTTGGCGAGGCTCGCCGGTGGCCAGGTGAGGCTCTGGGGAGCTTGCCGGACCTTGCCTTGGCCTTGCAAGGCGCAGGCGAGCTCGCCGGACCTCGCTCGGCCGCTTGCCGGCCACCATCGGCGGCAACCAAGAGGAAAAATGAGAGAAAAAAGAAAAAAAAAAAAAGAAAATTATAATAAAAAATACTAAAAAATTAAAAGAAGCAAAAGATTAAAATTTTTTATCAAACTCATTTATGTTCCCGTAGTAAAAATTTTGGGCAATTACCAAACACCTTCAAATGCTCAGAAATTGTTTCCGAATTGTCATTTTTGAGCCTGAACAAAAATGTTGTCATGCAGGCTCTTAAGTGCCAAATCGGAGAAAAAATGATTACTTAAGTGCCAACTACCAAAAAAATACATAGCTTTTATAATTAAATTTTTTATATGAATTTGCATATTATTTAAAAATTCCAGACCTCATGGCATTTTCACGTGATGTGCTTGGCACTTAAATGATCACTTTTTAATATCGACTGGCATTGTAGTGATCATGTTAAATAAAATTTAGCACTCAACTGATCAATATTTACAATTTTTAGAAGACATTATTTAGGGGTTATATGCTGACTCCACATGCTGGCGAGCCACATAGGATTGAGAAATTAATCAAATATGATCATGTTGGATTTCCCATGACCCAATGATCCGAAAAAATCTTTTGGCACTAAAATGAGTATCATGTATAACTTATAGCACTTCTAGTGCTCTTTTAAATTAACACGAACTATTCTAACATAGCATGTGATTTAAGTTATATAACCCTAAAAATGTAATAACTAAATGACATGGCCATGATGACATGCCAATGATAAATAGGTAATCATGATGTGGCATGTGATGACATGAAAACAAGTATGACATAGCAATGATGATATGGCAATGATGATGTGGTAATGTTGACATGGTGAGATGACATGGCAAGTTGTGACATATAATAGATGCAACTAATTCTATATGATATATGCATGTTATTTTTATGATTTTCTTTTAAACTTAAAATAGAAAAATGCCTAAAAAATGATATTAGGAAATAATTTGAATTAAATACTATTTTAAATTAGGAAATTTCCTAAATTACTACATTGCTTCTAAATGCAATTCCAAAATAGGAAATAAGTAATGAATGCTATTTATCCTAAGACGAAAGCAATTTTTTTTTTTTAGTATTTTCAAAATAAGAAAGCTTACTGAATTAATAACATGCAATATTTAAATCCACATACTCAAATATTCAATCCAACCCAAAATAGGAAACAAATATAATTGATAAACTGATCTTAATTCTTAGATATCAAATTATCGATTATATGCACAACTCAAAACGGAAATTTCCAAATTTGGATTATGCCTAAAAAACGCAAGCACATCGAGATAGATCTCAGTGATTGCAAATTAGGCAACTAGTTAATGTAATTGCATTTGGTTTAGAAAGTTACCTAATTCGGAAGATGTGTTTCCAAACTGGGACCGATGGCGAGAAGAATCACGGTGACCGGTGAGACACGAACTGGAACCGGCAAAAGGCAAGCTGCAAGCGAAACCGGCAATGGAGTGGTAACGGCGAGGGGCAGCAAGAGGCTCACGGCAACGACGAAGGAGGTGAGCTCTATGAGGAGACGGCAATGGCGCTCGGCTGTGCTGAGCTGGGACGCACGATAGTAGACTTTCGGGATGCCGGGATTGCTGGGAAAACGTTCTTAAGGGACTGAGGTGCTGTCCGAGGTTGTTGATCACAAAAATAACTTACCGGAGAACCTGCAGAAAATATCAAGGACGCTGAAAGTTAGTCAGGAAGCTTGCCGGTGGTGATGATCTGTTGAGGGAAAAAGCGAGGCGTGGTTGGATGGCGTCGGAATTGGACAGGAGTCTTGGTGCAAAGCGAAGGGACTGGTCGCGACAAAGCAGCAGTGCTGCAAGGTTAGGTTGTGCAGGACAGCAGCGGCTCAGCGAGATGGCGTCGGACTGAGGAATTGATCAAGCAAACGTTGGAAACACAAGCGACACTAGTGAGAAGGGTTTGTTACACGTAGGTGGCTGTGGAAAGGACAGGTCTTTTTCTTCTTTAAAAGCGTATGGATCGTGTGTATTATGCTCTGCAATCCTTTGGTGTTTTCTGTATCTTGTCTTCTTTTTTGCCTCCAAGTAAATGACAAATGGTAATTTTGGGCTAATGCCCATATTAGTTCCTAAACTTTAAATTTTTTTAAATGTGGTCCTTGTATTTTAGCTAAATGTACCATGTCATTTTTGAACTATTAATATATTTAATGTGGTTATTGATCTTTTGGTATATATTCTATTTAGTTTCTAGATTATATGAAAATATTTAATGTTTATAGGGACTAAATTAAATATTTACCAAAAATTTAAGGACCACATTAAATAAATTAAAATTTGAGGAACGATATTATATATTGAATTAAAATTCAAAGACCATATTAGACAAATTTAAAGTTTAGGATATTGCATATTTAGCCAAAGTTTATGAATTATTTATGTCATTATTTCTCTGAATGAGAAAGCCCCCATTGACATTTCACTCTAGTGCTCTTATAAGACAAATAAATTATGATCCGAAGTGTTGCTGTTATACTAAATATACGATGGTGATTGACGTTGGCTCAACATCTATTGAGCGCGGGAGGGACCGTACACCTCATATAGATATGAAATCCGGTGCATGAACAGGTGACAGATTCTCGATTATGTCTAAGATAGAAATTCTTTTCCATGCCTTGGTCAAATGACAAATGATTCTGCGCTCAATTGCAATAACATTTAGTAATTTTCGACAAACTATTACCGTCTCTATGATGTCCTGAAATTTCCCAAACCATTTTAAGATTTAATTATGAATGTTTCGTTAATTCGCTGTTAGTTGAGTCTTACTTTGATATGATTACTCACGAGATACTAACCAAAGAGGAAAGGCTACTAGAGACTTGTGCGCACGCATGAGTCCTAAAAGCCGCCTGTTAGTTTGACATTCACTAGAGTTGTGAATGATCGATTTGGCCGTGATTTTTAATCCAAATTTGGATATCGATTTTTTGGATGTCGGGATTAATTATTGGACCTTGGTTTCATTATTTTCCAAAATTTTCAGGTACATAAAAACATCGGATGTAGGACCGCCGAGCCAAAATTCGGACCGATACCCCGCCATTTTTCTTTGCCTCTCCCCCTTCTCTCTCCCACGTGCGCCTCTCTCTCTCTCCTCCATTCCTCCCTTTCTCCTTCCAGTTCTGCACCGCCGACCCCTTTCTCCCTCACGTCCCCTCCCCTTGGCTTTTTCCTCCTCTGCCCCCATTGCTGTCCTCCCCCCCCGCCTCCTTAGCAAGAAGCTTTTTCTCTCTCATTTGACTTTTCAAACCTATCTCTTTCTCTCTCTCTCTGCCGAAAATCGCACGGACGTGCGCTGCCCACTGCTTCCCTCCTTCTGCTTTTTGCTGAGGTGTGAATCACTAGTCTACCCCTGTTGCTGGCCGACAGCTGTTGCCGCTGCATTTTCTGTGCCACCGCCTCACCGACTGCCACCGCAGCTCCGCCACCACCCCTGCTTGCCGCCAGGTCGCCAGCGAGTCGCTGTCCCGCCTCTCCTCTCCTTCCCCACTTGCCGTTTGTCGAACTGCAGCAGTTGCTGCGTCCCTCCGGCAAGCCGTCGCCCATCACGCAGCCGCTCACTGGCGCTGCCTGGTCGCCGCTGAACCGCCATGAGCCGCGGCCGGGCTACCCCTGACGCCAACCTCTCCTCCCTCCTCCGGTTTCCTCCGTTTCCCCTGGGTTCCGAGTCGGGCTTCGCCGCCGTCGCCCGCCTGTTCTCCTCTCTGCCGTTGCAGTCGCGTCGGCTAGCACCGGAAGCCGCCACTCGACCGCCGTCCCAGCCCGAGCCAACCGCCCGTCCTCCTCGCCAATCTCATTTCTTCCTCTCACGGTGTTGGTTCGGTCGAACTAGCGACAGTCGCTGCTGCTCCAGCCTTCGGCTACTGCCCGGACCGTCATCCGCCGCCCCCAGCCGGACCTGAGCTGCTAGTCGCCTCTTCCGCCCTCGTCTCCTCCTTTGGCCGTGCGGACGGACACCGGGTCTTCGGCCAAGATCCAGCCGCCGCGTCGTCCGTCCCGACACCCCGGAGGTGCCCGTGCGTCCACCTTGCCACCCCCGTTGTAGCCATGCCTTGGCCGTCTTTAAACCATAAGTTTCGGCTCTAAACCCTCGTTTAGCATATTAATCGCGTTTAGGGTTAGTTTAGTTAGGTTAATCGAGATTAGATGGTTAGTTTTGGTTATTTTGGCTAATCGGGTTAGTGGGGGTTAATTAGAGACTAATGGTGGTTTAAGTTAATTATGGGTTTATTTTATTATTTATATTTATTTATTCCGAAAATAATATAATATTATTTTAAATAATAATAAATTATAATGTTGATAATTATTTTGTTTAATAATTATTAATTAGAATAATTCTTCGTATTTGAATTAATTATTTTCCGATAAGTAATTGTGGTAAATAGTGATTTACGAGAATTATCAGTCATTGTATTATTGCGAGACGATTATTGTCTGAGGCAACAATTGACTGATTTGCTGATTGCTTGTTTATGTCTTATTGATGTGCTCTCTGACCGGGTTTAGACAAATTATGAGCAACCATCCAAGTTATGATGTTGGGCCATATTGTTGAAGATATGTGTTTTGATTCTTGAAGATACGATTTGATTTTGAGAATGATTGTACAAATCTTAGATTTTTAGATGAATTGATTCATTCATTTCAAACAGGAAAATAGTATCTCACATATTATTTCCTACATTGTGCACCTTTGTATTATGTATTTTCTGATGTACATGAATGAAAGAATAGAATTCCTTGAGTTTCTTTAATTTTTGTCATGGTATTTTATGATGTACATGAATGAAAGACAGAATAGAATTCCTCGAATTTCTCCAATTTCTTCAATAACCACCGGTTAGCTCTACAGCAAGTATGTATTGCCTTATGTCTCTTTGTATAGCACAAAAGAGAAATAGACTCGCTCAGAGAGGGAGAGAGAGATGGCAAAAGATATAGGAAGGAGAAATGGTTCGATGAACCTTATTTAATTAGAATTATATACTTAGTGAGAATTTCGCAACAGACAAATCTCTATTCTAGATATCCTGTTGAAGGGAGCGGTCATCATGACGAATTCCAAAGATTGTAAATGTCATATTGGCCAGTATTCTAGTCAATCACCCACGGACCATTTGGTAGGATGATGTATGAACAACTGTGTCTGCATCTGTGATAATCTCTAGTTTGCACATAAATATCATAGTAGTGAAATCGACCTGGCCAGTGAAAATTGCGGAAGAATAGTGTGCTTCTTATGTCAGTGTTGGGCCGAAAATGAAATTCATATTTTACATCAGGAGCATGATCATGGAAACCAAGATCATCGTTCCTAGATTTGCAATGCACTGTGAGAGTCACCTCTCAGGGCAACTTGTTAATGAGTTCAACATGAACTGGAGCACGCCTAAACACATTATTGGGTTCAGCAGCTTGACCCACAAAGCAAAACAATACGAAGGAACCCAGTGACACCTAAATGAGACTTTTTGGTTTACCCATCTTTCAAGGCCTGTCTTTGCTTGATAGAATGGTGGCAAAATGCACTCTGCAATCTAAATTATTTAAAGGAGGAAGATGATGCTTGTTTTGTAAATTGAATAAGAAAAAAAGATCCTGATAAAGCCGATGCATTATCCATGCATTTTGAGTAATATAATAAGTCGCTGCCAACTTATTTTTTTTTTGACCATGTTCTAATTTATTAAAGGAGGAAGTTGATAGCTTGTTTTGTAAAGTGAATAAAAAAAAAAATCCCAATAAAGCATTTGTGTTATCCATGTGTTTTGAGAAATTAATAAAGCATGTGGTTAAGTTAAGTTGGATTCTCCAATGCTTTATGATCTTAATTAAAATCTTGATAATTTGCCTTTTAAATTTTAAATTTTCTTTAGATTAGGTTTACTTTGTAATTTTAATTAGCTTTTGAACCCTTTAAGTTTCGCCCGTTTATATTTCACTTCTTTAATTGGTTTAGTTCACTTTTACTTGCCTTTTTTTATTTGTTTAGCTAGATCTTTGGATTGACTACTTTTGGTAAGTAATTGGATTATTAGAGACAATCCCAGTAAGAACGATACTCACTCTTCATTTTAATACTTGTAGATATTGTGCACTGCAATTCATCTGTCAAATTCTTGATTTTTTATGTAATACATGAATGATTGGATCGCCAAAGTTTAAGTATCAACAAACATTAATAATGGTGAAATTCGCATCTGAAGATGATCATCGATGGTACAGAAAATAGTCATTACAAGCATTAGATTCCGTAGCTAAAAACCAGAAAAGGTAACTAAAAAGCCGCTGACAAGTTTCTACCCTCAAACGATGGAACAAGTGCAGCATACTCCATTTTAGGAAACTTGCGGAAGTCATAGGAAGCGACCAGATTAGCAATCCTGATTCCAGCATAGGTCTTCGACGAATCTCGAATGGCTAGCTAGTATCTTTGAAGTCCTCCAATGGTTAAATTGAAGACTTCTATGAATATGGATCAGCAAAGCTTGGAAGAGATTATGAAGGTCGAAAAAACTGCGGTAGTTGTGCGTGTAAATGGTTGGCTTTGTAAGTGCATATATTAAAGTGTACAAGTGTAAGTACAATCATTGTGTCTTGATAGTTTGATCTATCTTGAGAAAGAAACAATGCTTATCAGTTGTAACTTGCATTGCTGATTACTCATGGAATCCCGTCGTATTAGGTTCTTAGATGTAGAGTGAGCGTAGGCTTGGATATAAAGCCAAGCCACTATAAACCTGCTAGTGATTTATCAATGCGTGTACTATTTTATATATTTCACAATCTGATTTGTTGATTGTTGTATTACTCCATGAAAGTCCTTTTTGTTATCATCATAAACCTTTTCAACCCCTTTCTAAGTTGAATTGTTAGCGCCATTGCTTGGTATCAGAATCCCAATACTTGTTATTTGGAGTGCTTTACATCTGAGCATAAACATAACTCGCTGGAAAGCCCGCAGAAAATATCAAGGACGGTGAAAGTTTGTCAGAGCGTTCGCCGGTGGTGATGGACAGTTCAGCAAAACAGCGAGGTGCGGTTGGATGGCGCCGGAATTCTACTGGGGTCGTGGTGCATGGCCGAGGTACTGGTCGCGACAGAGCAGCAGTCAGCAACGTCCGGGGGTTGCAGGACAGCAGCGGTGCCGCGAGATTACTAGTGCGGCGTCAGATTGAGGAGTTGATCAAACAATCGACGGAAGCAGAAGTGACACCACCAGTGAGAGGAGTTTGCTGCCCGTAGGTAGCTGCGGAAAGGAGAGAGTTCTTTTCCCTCTAAACGTGTGTGGATAGAGTGAATTGTGCTCTGAACTCCTCTGGCGTTTTCTGCATTATGTCTTCTTTCCTTTGCCTCTAAAAATTGAGAGACGTTCCACTCTAGTGTTCTTATAAGCCAAGTCTTGAATAGGTAAATAATTTATTCTTTTCCAAGTGTGCATATTCCTTTGCCTTTCGGGGAATTAAAATATATAAATGAAGGGCCAAATATATGTTAGCACTTGTAACCAATTTTCTCAGTCTTTCTTTTATTTTCTTTCCAACTTGCCGTGAACTTTCCAATAGACTCAACCCATAATATTTTTTTCTTGTGTGGCCTTTCGATGAACAATTGAAATTTATCGAGGTAAAGAGCATTGCATAGGATAAAAATCTTATTTTTAATTAGTTAATGATTGTTGTGATATTTTTCTATATTTGGAGGGATGTTGCAAAGCCTATAGTCTATTTAAAAATTTCAAAAGCTCTCTTAAGCGTTAAATGAGTGTTTTGATTAATAAATTTATTTTTGAACTTATAGATTAGTGTCATGTTAGTGATAATATAATTCTTTAACACGGAAATTAAGAACCTAATGATCTTTGATCTTCATGATTTTTACAATAAGATAGATGAAGACATACATTTATCCATAGCTTTACTCTTGAAAATAATTGTTGCAAAAACTGAAGAATTCGAACTAAATAAAGAAATCCGAATTCTCTCCCTTAACTCACTATTCTTTAACATATTCAATCAATGGAAGAGAGAATAGTATGTTCTTTTTTGTTATTGTCATTATGGGTGGAGAGGATTGGACTTTATTTATACGTTATATTAATAGGTACCTTCCATTAAAGCACATTTTAACTTCTATAAAAGTCGTATCTTTTCGGAAAAACGGTAACTTCCTTATGAGGATGGTACCCTTTCGTTTTATTAGAGTCGTAATTTCTCGTAGCCAATATTTATTTTATAGCATTTTAATAACTATTAAACCATTAAAAAATAATATCATGTAGGCCACAATAATTCTTACATTCTCCCACTTGGCCCATTTGACCTTTCTTACATGTTTTAATAAAGACCATAATGTGTACAATAACATTATGCTATAATTTTCATTAAATTGGCTATCATATAATAATCACAATTACGTAAAGAAAACTAAGGTGAATCATAGCAATTGTATGTCATTAATTGACATAGGCCCTTCTATGTACTACACAACTATAACTCTCTACTTAACATGATCCATAAATGAGAAGAACATGAATAGTCCAATTATAATGTCTTTGTTAGAGACTATCATGTTTAACATTCATCTATTTTCCATAATGTATATTAAATAGAAAAAAAGAAATATCATAAACATATAAATGAGCGCATAGTGTCAAATACATAAACTTAATACAATCATAATACAAATATTAATGACGTCCAATAATGTCCATCCTTTCAATATGTTCATTAAATGTTTTGAGTGGCAGTCCTTTTGTTAGGGAATCTGCTATCATAAGGTTGGTGCTAATGAATTCAATTGATACTCTCTGTTTCTGAACTTCTTCTTTAACAGACAAGTATTTAATTTCTATATGCTTAGCACCTTGGGAATACTTGTTGTTTTTAGATAAGAAAACTGCTGTAGAGTTATCATAATAGATTTTCAGCAGCTTGGCAATACTGTCGACAATCACAAGCTTTGAAATAAAATTCCGTAGCCATAATCTATCAATAGTGGCTTCAAAACATGCCACAAATTCATCTTCAATAGTGGATGCAACAATAACTAACTGCTTCGCACTCTTCCATGAAATTGCCCTTTTAGCCCAAAGAAACAAATAACCAAATGTTGATTTTCTTGTATTAGCACATCCGGCTAAGTCTAAATTTGAATATCCAATCACCTTAAGATGATTGGATCTTTTATATGTGAGAATATGATTCTTCGTTCTGTATCAGTATCTGAGAATTTTCTTTGCAGTTTTCCAATGATCTTTTTCAAGATTACTTTGATACCTGCCCAGCATTCCGACAACAAAATTGATGTTTGGTTCGGTGCAAGTTTGTACATACATTAAGTTCTTGACAATAGATGCATAAGGAATATTTTTCATTTTTTGACGTTCTAATTCACTTTTCAGACATCGCATAAGGCTAAATTTGTTATCTTTCTGAATTGGAACTATTCTTGTTGAACATTTATCCATGTTCAATCTCTCTAAAATTTTCTCAATGTAGACTTTCTGAGACAACCATATCTATTCTTGTGATCTATCATAGAATATTTCTATTATTATCACATACGTTGCCTTTTATATATCCTTCATTTCGAAATTCTTAGAGAGAAATTTTTTGGTTTCATGTAACAAACCAAAATCATTAATAGTAAGAAAAATGTCATTAACATATAAAACTAGAAAAATAAACTTGCTCCTATTGACCTTCATATATATACACCGACCAACGGTGTTTTCCTTAAATCCTAATGAAGTTATGGTATGGTTAACTTAAGATACCATTGTCGGGAAGTTTGTTTAAGTCCATCTATTGACTTCTTTAATTTACATACCATGTGTCCTTTTCTTTAACTGAAAAGTCTTTAGGTTGGTCCATATGAACCTCTTCTTCTAAATTCCCATCAAGAAAAGTGGTTTTTATATCCATTTGGTGTAATTCTAAATTATAATAAGCCACCAAAGCCATAATGATTCTAAGTAAGTCCTTCTTGGAGACTGCTGAAAATGTCTATTTATAATCAATGCATTCTTTTTGAGTAAAACTTTTTGCAAAAGATCTGGCCTTATGTCATTCAATATTCCCTTTTGAGTTGCACTTGGTTTTAAAGGCCGATTTACACCCAACCTTCTTACATCATTTAGGCAATTCAACAAGATCCTAGACTTGATTTTGATGCATAGATTTCAATTCTTCTTCCATGGCATTAAACCATTCATTAGAATTTTCATATTCCATGGCTTGGGAAAATGAACCTAGATCATTTCGAATTCCTAAGTCAATTTTTGACTTTTGTAGATAAGCCACATAGTCATCAGAAATAGCTGATCTCCTTTCTCTTTGAGATCTTCTTAATATTATTTCTTGTGGTTCAACCACTGTGGGTTTAATATTGACATCTTTATTATTGAGTGTTTTTTCATTAATTTGTTGTTTTTTTTTACTATTGTTAGATTGAACTATAATATTAGGAACAACAATTTTAGAAGTTTTGGATATAGGAACTTCTATCCTTACTTCTTGAATGCAAGCATTACACGCTCTTTTACTCTAACTAATGTCACCATTCTCAATGAACCTAGCATTTCCAAATACAATAATTATTGTACTATGATTAGGACAATAAAATTTATACCTTTTGGATTTCTCCGCATAACCAATGAAATAATTATTGGTTGTTCTTGAATCCAATTTCTTTTCATATGGATTGTAAATTCTTACTTCTGCTAGATAATCCCAAATATACAGGTGTTGTAAACTAGGTTTCCTTCCTATCCATAGGTTAAAGGGAGTCTTTGGAACTATCTTATTAGAAACCCTTTTTAATAAATACATAGAAGTCTTTAAAGCATATATCTACAATGACAAGGGTAAAGATGAATAACTCATCATACTCTTAATTATTTCTATTAAAGTACGATTACGCCTTTTTGCTACACCATTTTGTTATGGTGAATCTGGCATTGTATATTGAGCACAAATGCCAAGTTTTTAAAGGAATTTAGCAAAGGGAGCTGAGCATTGTCCCGATTCATCATACTTTCCGTAATATTTACCACCTCTATCTGACATCACTATTTTCACTTTTTTATCTAATTGCCTCTCAATTTCTTTAATATACACCCCAAGTGCATTCATTGATTGAGCCTTATCATGCAATAGATTAATGTAACCATAACGTGAAAAATTATCAATAAAAGTGATGAAATAGCTTTCCTTACCAAAAGATGGAACATCGAAATGACCACATATTTCAGTATGTATAATTTCTAGAAGCTTTATGTTTCTTGTGGCACATTTCTAAGTGTGCTTTGTTTGTTTACCTTCAATACAATCAATACACACTCCAAGGTTAGTGAAATCTAAATTCAGAAGAATTTCATTCTTCACTAATCTTTGCATTCTTTCCTTGGATATATGACCCAAACGTTTATGCCACAAGTAAGCAGAATTCTCATTCGCCAAACCTCGTTTAGTGCCGACATTATGATACAAGGTCATTAAGGTCTCGACAAAATTATCATCAAGTCTAAACTTGTAGAGACCATCACATAAAGTTATAGTTCCAATAAGAGTATCACTATAAAATAAACTGAAAGATCCAAAACCAAACTTACAAGAAAATCCCGCTAAATCAAGTTTTGGCAAATAACCTAAATTGTGAGAAAATGTAGGTATATAAAGGGTTCAAACAAAATCCAATACCCAATACTAAGACCAAATGATAAGTGACAATGCCTTCAATTGGAGCTTTGTTTCTATTCTTCATGATCACATAGCTTTCATTTGGCTTTATAGTTTGGATCGTAATAAATCTCTACATCGTATTTGACACCTATAATCATTCCACCAAGTATTATGAGGAACTTCAGTAAAGTTTGATTCAAAACATTTAAAGCACAAGGCTAACCTTTTTTTTCAAACCAAGCTTTACGTTTTAGACAATCTTTCTTCAAGTGTTCAATTTTGTTGCAAAAATGACACTTAATAACATTGTGTTCCTTCTTGTGGATTCGAGAAACCTTTGAAGAGTCATTCAAGACATGTAATCCTTTTTTCTTACTCCTTCTACCTTTCCTTTTGGAATTCTTTTCAGCTTCTTGATAACTTAAGAGATGAACAAAATAAGCCATTTTTTTTTTTTTGCCCACTTTGCTTCTCGGATTACTATTCACTTGCTCTCAAATTTGGTCCTTCGAACTACAGTTGCTCGCCGATTTGCAGGAGGAGTTCCAGTGGCTGGAGGTGGCGGATTGGGCTGGTTCTTTGAGGATTGGCTCGGTTTCTCTTCTCTACCTATCCACCGAAGCATTTCCGTTGAGAATGCCTGAATCTCCTGGTATGACTCCATCTCCCTAGGGTTTGCGTTCCTGCATTCTGCCATGGAGTCTGGTCGGAGCCATTTGATCGCGGCGATGGCAGTTGAAAACAAAGGGATTTCTTCCAAATCCTCTTACGGAAGAGAAGGAGGTTGAAAGAGAAGCAGAAGTCAATTGGCGGGTTCTCGTCCCCCACCCGGTGTTCAATCAGATCGGGGCAAAGGTCCTGCTTCTGCAGTTATGTCTTCTGGAAATCTTGCTGATAGACCTGGTGGCCTGGTTAAACCATAGGTAACTATCTCCAAGGCTATTCGTGGGAGTGGAAACGTGCAAGAGGGCCCCACTGCAGATTGATGCTAGCTGGTCGGTTGCTACTGATCAACCTTCTACTCAGCTAGGTGAAGGGATGACAGCTCCCCCTAGAAGGTCTTGGGTAAATGTGGTTAGAACAGCCCTCAAAGGGTATGACCTATCTTACATCCCTCCC
Source organism: Corymbia calophylla (assembly GCA_014182845.1). Taxonomy (NCBI): domain Eukaryota; kingdom Viridiplantae; phylum Streptophyta; class Magnoliopsida; order Myrtales; family Myrtaceae; genus Corymbia; species Corymbia calophylla. The sequence goes on from CM024700.1 coordinate 14,113,450, forward strand.
ACTCGCCTGAATGACAAAATTGCTGTAAGCTTATCTAATGAAGTTCTTGAAGCCACTAATCCATTCTGGTTTGAATGTTTGGTGGGGTACTTTGTGGGGAAAAAACTTCCCTTTAAACTGATAAAATCTGCTTTGAAGCATGCTAAGGGTAATAAATTAGTGGCTATGATGGCCAATGATTAAGGATTTTACTTTTTTCATATCCCCGATAGTGAGTTTAGAAGGAAGGTGCTAGATTGGGGGCCGTTGACAATAGCTCGGGTTCCATTAATACTACAGCAGTGGAATCCAATGCTCGAGCAGAAGAAAGACCATCACACTTTGGTACCGGTTTGGGTTCGTCTTAAGAATATTCCTTATGCTCTGTGGTCGGCACCGGGAATCAATGCTGTGGCTAGTGCCTTAGGAAAGCCGTTGTATGTTGATCAACGTACGGAACAGATGAAGATGATGTCGTTTGCCCGTGTTTGCGTGGAGATATCAGCCAAATCAGATCGGTTAGACTTGGTTGAAGTCAACCTCAATGGTGCTACACGAACAGTTTCAGTTGAGTATGAATGGCGCCTGGTCTCCTGCGCATCTTGTGGAACGTTCGGGCATAAATGCCAGGAGAATGTAGCACCTTAGAGCAATGAACCTCTTGTTTCTCCGGTTGCTCACGCCCAATAGAGTGAAACTCAGCACCTTCATAATGACCGATCTGTTGATGAACATCCAACTTCTGGCCAGATGCCTCTTGAATCTGGCAACCCTAAAAAGGATGGTCAGGGTGCTCAAGACTAGAATCAAATTGATTTAGGCCATTCGGCTAATGTAGCTATTACAGCTATAGCAGAGGAAGTCACTGCACCCCCCGAAGAGGGATGGCAGGTCCAACTGGCCAGTAGAAGCACTCATAGATGGAGGGTGGAGGCCACCTATGAGAGGAGCACAACTCGGTCTGCTGCTGCAATCCCATCCTTAGGCAGGTTGGAACAGCAAGTGTTGAGCAAAGACCTTCCCAAGGACGGTGGTTATTCAGTGCAACGGGCTGATATACGCCCTGTAGACCCTAACATCGCATCGGATTCTTTCTCCTCGGCGGATGATCTAGAAGAGGAGTTGGATGCTGGAAGTAGCACAGAGGAGGAACATCCTGGGCTGGGTTGCTCCGAGGCAACGAGGACAACCGAGGATCCTCTTGATATAACCTTGAAGCAACCTGTGCCAGGACTAGAGATGAGCACAGCTCATGTTTCTGTGCCACAAAAGGAGCCGAGCCCAAAGCCAAAGAGCCGGTGGAGGGCCAACAAGCGTAAGTAAGTCCTGTATCCCCTATTATACATAGTAGTATATGTATATAGGTTGCTAGAATATTAGAGGAATTATGAACCTGGTGTGGCAAGTCGAGGTACGTAAACTAGTGCGGACTCACAATATATGCCGCATTGGTCTCATCAAAACAAAGGTTTCGGTTGCGTATTTTGTGAATGTCTCCTTTGGCCTGATTCTTGGTTGGCGGTGGACTTCCAATTATGAATTTTCTCCCCGGGGCCGCATTTGGATGGGATGGGACCCTAATATTGTCACTTTTGATACTTTGCAGGTAAATAGCCAAATTATACATGGTATTTTGAAAGAGCTCCGCTCTAGTATTATGTTCTACTTCTCAATCATATGTGGTGAACACTCATTTGTATCGCGTAGGTCGTTGTGGGAGGATTTTATACAAATGAGCAGGATAGTGAGCGACAGCCCGTGGTTAGCGGCTGGTGACTTCAATGCGATTCGAGACCCTTCTGACCGGATTGGAAGTCTAGACACTTAGCTTCCCTCATATTACGAGTTCAAGGAATGTTTAACACAAGCTGAGTTTGAAGATCTTCATTATGTGGGATATCAATTCACATGGGCAACTTCTACTGGTGAAAGGAGGAAGCTAAGAAAGATTGACAGGGTCCTTGTAAATAGGAAATGGTGTCAAGACTTCTCCTTCTCGGAAGCTTCATTCTTGGCTCCTGGTATCTCTAACCATACCCACATGGTGGTCAGGATCTCTACCCCGCCTGCACAAAGGAGGCTGTTCAAGTTCTTCAACTTTTGGATGAAACATCTGGCGTTTCAATCTACTCTTGGCCAGGTGTGGGATACTCCAAGACCAGGCATCCCTATGTTCCGACTCTACAACAAGCTTAAAGCCCTAAAAGGCCGGCTTAAGCAGTTGAATAGGGAGGCTTTCTCGGATATCTCGGAGAGAGTAGAGGCATCAAGGCAAGCACTCCGGGTTACTCAAGATGTTGTCCAATTAGAGCCACATAATCCCTTGCTAGCGTTATTGGAAAGAGACCAATGCCAGATGTTCTATGAACTCCAGGCTCACGAGGAGTCATTTTTTCGGCAAAAGTCCAGGATCCGATGGCTCAAGGAAGGGGACAAGAATACTAAATATTTTCACCACTCGGTGAACAGTAGGCACCTTAGGAATCGAATCCTATCTGTTTGGGATAACTTAGGTAACGTGGTAACAGATCCTGGGGAGGTGCACAGCATTTTTGTCCAACATTTTCCAGCAGCTGCTAGCTCCAATAGAATTACCGTCTCAGCCATCTCACTTGGAGATCAAGTGCGGACTGCGGAACACCTTGACTGACGAACAAGTGCGCTCTCTTACTCGGCCAATTCTTCCTTTGGAAATTTATAACGTCATGTTCGCACTAGCGAGGGAGAAAGCCCCTGGTCCGGATGGGTACAATACTAAATTTTTAAAACAGAATTAGAATGTAGTGGGTCAAGATGTCACCGAAGCAGTCCTAGATTTTTTCACCACTGGGCGGTTACTTAGGGAGGTCAATAATACGATTATAGCTCTTGTTCCCAAGACTCACAATGCATTCTTTGTAAGGGACTTCCGTCCAATTGCGTGTTGTAACACGGTTTACAAATGCATCACTAAGATAATAGTGAACAGAGTGGCTGCTGTCCTCTCGGACCTTGTAGACCTGTCCCAAAATGCTTTTGTCAAAAGGAGGCGTATTAGTGATAATATTCTGCTTGCACAAGAGCTATTCAATGGTTTTCATATAGAGCCTTATCTTCCGAAATGTGCAATTAAAGTTGACTTTCAAAAGGTGTATGATACCCTTAACTGGAACTTCTTGGAATCAATTCTAGTGGCATTCGGGTTCCCCAATCAGGTGGTGAATTGGATTAGGACTTGTGTTTGGACTCCAAAGTTTTCCATTTCCATTAATGAAGAGCTACATGGGTTTTTCTCAAGTGGTAGAGGATTACGCCAAGGGAATCCTATGTCTCCCTATCTCTTTACCCTTGCAATGGAGGTGCTTTCCGGGATCATATATCAGTGTGCTCAGCGACCAGAGTTCAAGTATTATTGGAGGTGCAAGTCTACTCACCTTTCTCATTTATTCTTTGCTAACGATGTATTCTTGTTTTGTGAAGCAAACCTCACTTCAATAATGTGCTTGAAGGAAGGGCTTCAACTCTTCTCCTCTTGGAACGGGTTGACGCCAAACATGAGCAAAAGTGAGTACTTCATTGCGGGAGGAACCAGGTTAGTACGTGATCAAATTAGTCAGGCCCTGGGATTTCGGGAAGGCTCTCTTCCCGTGTGGTATTTGGGTGTTCCGATCATCACAAAAAGGTTCGGCAAATCTGACTACAACACCCCGGTGAGTCTAGTAACCTCGAGAGTTCAAGCATGGACACATCATTTTTTATCTTTTGCTGGTCAACTCCAGCTTATAAAGTCAGTTCTTCATGCTATTTAAGTTTACTGGGCGAGTCTATTCATTCTCCCTAGTGCAGTCTTTAATAAGATAGAGTAGGTCTGTCGCCAATTCCTTTGGAAGGGCTGGGGTCTGAGTCCGAGCGGTGCAAAAGTTGCATGGGAAGAGGTTTGTCTCCCGAAGGATGAGGGAGGTCTTGGTTTACAGAGACTTCGGGACTGCAACAAAGCGGCTGTGATGAAGCATCTTTGGCTTCTGTTCACGGACAAGGAATCCTTATGGTGCAAGTGGATCTATGCCACATATTTAAAGAGAAAGAATTTATGGGCTGCTACTACACCAACGATATGTTCGTGGGCGTGGAAAAAATTAATCGCGCTTAGAAATATCTTCCAAAGGCATGCTCGGTGGAGAATAGGGGATGGTCGTTCTATATCGCTATGGTTTGATCCATGGCATCCGAGAGGACCGCTTAGTGAAGTGTTTTCGAACTCATATATCTATCGCTCTGAGCTTCCTTGTAAGGCCATGGTCGCGGATCTTTTCACACCGGCTGGACAGGTGACAATGCAGGTGATTCGATCATGGCACTACCCGATTTCGAATCTTCCGCCCTTCCCAGACAACCTCATATGGCTAGAACATCCAACGGGTACGTTTTCCATAGCCTCGGCTTGGGCAGCAATTAGGAGGCAAGCTAATAAAGTCCCTGTGTTCTTTTACTTGGGATAAGACGTTGGTCCCTAGGCATCAATTTCATTTGTGGTTAATCACGAGGCATCGACTACGTACTCAAAGAATGTTGTTATCTTAAGGGAGGATTTCGGATGTAGTATGTGTTTTTTGTAGTATCGGTCCGAATTCCATTGATCATAAGTTTTTTGGTTGCCCAGTATCATGCTCTCTTGTTTCTTTTTGGGCAAGCAAATGTAATTTGTCTTGGCAGGAAGGATTGTAGAGGAACACCCTTCATTGGAAGATAGCTTCCCTCTTGGGCAAGGTCTTCTACAAAGAATTATATGGATTCTCCTTTGCCACCCTTTGCTATGTCATTTGGAAGAGTCGGAACAATGCTATCTTCCGTGGCAGCACCGTGTACATCCCTTCCATGAAGGCCCATATTATCAAAGCAGTCAAAGATAAAGCTATGTTATATAGCTTTGTTGAGGACACGCCAAGCAACAGACGGCTACAACGATTTTGGGGACTGGATCCGGCCATTTTTGTACATGATGGCAACTAATTCATGTTGTCTTGTATAGTTGGTCATCGCTTTGTTTATTTTGCTTTGAGTAGTTTCCTGAGTTTGGTACCACTCCACTCATCTGACATGTTGTTGGGGTGAGTGTGGTGAGTGCCGAGTGTCTTTAGTGCTATACAACTTTGATGGTTGAAATCTATACACCTCTTAATTTACCAAAAAAAAAAAAAAAACAGAATAAGCTTTTTGATTATTTATCCTTATTTCCTCTTGAACAAGCATACTGGCTAATTCATTTACATTCTATTTATCATTTATAGTGTTGTAATTTATCTAAAATGACCCATACTGCTCATGAGGTAAGGAATTAAGTATGAATTGTACTAAAAAATAATAATTCACATTCATTTCCAAAGTCCTTAATTTTGCTGTTAAATTCATCATATCAAGTACATGCTCATGCATGGTACATGACATGGACCATCATATTTCATGATAATTAATGTACTAGCAAATGACTTACCAGCAGTTTGAGAACGCTCTTCCACAAATTTATTTAAATTTCTTAGCATTGTCAGTTTTGGGAAGAGAAGTCTTTAAATTGTTTGCAACTATCATTCGCATGAACATTAAGCTTAGTCTCTTCGATCTTTCCCAAGCTTTATGGAAAGACTTTTTATCATCGCTACTTCCATTAGTAATAGCAGTTGGTTTCTCAACTTAAAGTGCTAAATCAATGTCCAAGACCCCTAAGTGAAACTGGACTTGTTCACTCAAATCAGGAAAATTCATCTCATTGAATAAGGGAATAGATGAAGCATGCGAATGAAGTGAAACAGGTATAGATATTGCAAATATGCAAAAAAATACTTTGAGAATATCACTTAATCAGATTCAAACTAAACGATACATGTACATCATAGTTCTCCTTTGGGTGATCGTATGATATACAAACATACATAAACAATAATGACGCTGATAACTTTTATTTGGTAATTATAAATATATCTCATAAAAAATTATTTGCTATCGTTGGATATATAAACAAATTTAACAAGACATATTAATTACCGACTATTATATTCATGAATTATAAGAAAATAATTAACCTTTGGGTTAACCCCTAAGTTCTTATAATAAATGAACTTCAATATACCCATGACACCAATAAGGATATGTGACATATCATTTCATTAATAGCATCAATTAACCATCAATAATTGAATAAAACAATTTACAATATCAAAAATTCAAAAGACTTTAAGGTTTGGCTACTTTAATGACTAAATAACCATTCAGATTTTTCTCCAACGAAACCCTTTTGAAAACATTTCAACAACAACAAATAACAAGAAAAAGAATCGTTCAATGAATTTTCACCCATAAATTTTGACATTTCAATAAACGGAAAAACTATGAGATCTTAAACCATGCTTTGATACTAACTATTAGCAATAATATAATTCTTTGATGCTAAAATTCGGAACCTAATGATCTTTGATCTTTATGATTTTCACAATAAAATAGATGAAGACATACATTTATCCATAACGTTACACTTGAAGATAATTGTTGCAAAAAACTGAAGAATTCGAACTAAATAAAAAAATCTGATTTAACGTATTTTTTCGATAGAGGAGAGAATACTATGTTCTCTTCTATTATTTTTGTCTTATGGGTGGAAAGAGGATCGGATCCTATTTATATATTCTATCAATAGGTGCCTTCCATCAAAGCGCCTTTTAACTTCCATAGGAGTCGCATATCTTCGGAAAAGCGATAACTTCCCTATGAGGATTGTACCATTTTGTTTTATTAAAGTCATAACTTCTTGTAGCCAATATTTATTTTATAGCATTTCAATAATTATTAAACCATTAATAAATAATATCATGTGGACTACAATAATTCTCACATGTCAAATCAATTCCATATTTTTGCTGGATTCCATGTGAACTTAGATAGTGAGAATTGCTTATGTTGCCTTTGTGTAACTTCCATAAAAATATCCGGTTCCTCTAGTATAAAAAAGTGCTTATTTATCTCCACATGCAGTAATATTCTTGAACTAACCATGTTCGAATATTTTTTAGTATAATGCAGTATAAAATGTATCAAACACATAATTAGCTATCATATCGACTTGTTTCTTGTCCTTCTACGCATAAAAAATATCGCAATGAAGATTATCAAGTAATCTGAATACGGGCGTGGTAATGCAACTTTCTTTTCCTTATTTATTTATTTATTTATTTTACTTCTTTCTCTCATTTTGGGAACTCCTATCGCAGATAACTGGTTAGATTGCTCAATGCTCGTACAACACACCCTAGCAATATTTTTATATGAGTAAAAATTATATTAAATATTTTAATTCATCAATATGCTCCTAATTTGAAATGCAATAATAGTGATCCACTAATAAAGTCCGTATTTCGTATCCTTCAGGTTATTTAGGAGTAGGCTTGGCAAATAATATAATAGGAACTTGAAAGTGGGGGAAAGATGTTACAGGGAATACAAGGCGACCGACAGTCTTCTCAAGATGCCCGTGGTTTCCTTTTCCTTTTCGGGTCGGACCAGGGGGAATTGTACTGCAGAGTTTTGTGGATGGAATTTGAGTTTGGAAGTGGCAATGCACTCCGACCAGGTTCATGCAAATTGCGAGCAACCATCCAAGCTTGCGCTTTAAGGTTTGGAAAGTGAAATTCTTGTTTTGAAGTTTGATTAATCACCTCAGCAACCGCGGTAATCGAATGGCCTGTGCATATTTTGTTGTGGAATTGTCTAATGTTGAAAGTTTGACGTTTTAAAGCTATTAGAAAATGTACGCATATGTGAGATATCAAAATCTGTTTAATTTGATACTTGCTTGATTTTGTGAAGTGAAAAAGAATGCGTCCACCATATGTGATATTGAGGTGCATTCAATGTCAAGTAGAGCGTACTTTGTGTGATGGAATGGTTGGTCATTTTATCTCTATTCATTGGAATGCAAATGTTACTTCTATTTGAAATTTTTTTTTTTCCTAATAGAGTTTTGGGAATGGATAATATGGAAATAAACCGACTGAAAGTATTTTCACTTAATCGACATCAACTAGATTGACGGAATGTCTGTGATACTTGTGATTTATGCCATGTATGTTGTACCCGAAACCTAGCCTCAACCTTCTTCTACTCCTTGAGCTGTGTCCCTATTAAGATAGACTAGGACTCCATTTATTTTGCAGAACATGAACGATTTGAAAGACAATTTCCTAAAAAAAATGATTTAAATCGCTCATAAAAATAAATAAATGAAAAATACTTTCATTGTCCATGAAAATTTTTAGACATAAATTGTTATCGATAATGAATACCTTCTTTATTGACTAATTATTTTAAGAGACATAAGTGATAATTTTGTGAAAGTATTTATAATATCATTTATTTTTTACGAAACAAACAAATTTTAAATTAGACTTTCTTTTGTTTCTATTACCATACCGATGGCATGGCTAGTCACTTGAGGCGATTTATTGGCCAGTGGACAATGACCATACCGAACTGACTTGCGTATGTTCGGTGGGTTACTACGTGGTATTTTTATTTTTTTTCTAATTTTCTATCTATTTGTCTGTGTGCCTTGATTGTTACATAATTATTAGTGGCGTTGGCCACTCACATTTTTTTTGATAAATTTATGGATTGAATTTGATTGGATTAGTGAATGTTACTGTATGAAGAGTCTACCAATGAAAAGGGTTTGTGGTTAGATTCTTCTATTTTAAACCTAAAAGTCTTATTTACGGGGCTAGTGTTGCTGACGCTTAGTATCTTGGAGGCGGGATAGCCTTAAGATGGTCTCCTACCTTGGATTGTTTTGTTACTATTTTGTACAAAGTATTTTGGGCCTAGAGTACTTGGATGCTATGTGTTTATTTAGTAGCCTGTGGAATGTGTATGTCTATGCTTCTCTCTAGTTTGTGTAATTATTCTACAAATAGAAAAGAGATGATATTACTGGATATGGTAAAGCACAAATAAAAAACCTTTATGTCTAGTTTCTACAGTTATGTAAATGCATCTTAAATTGCATTTGTTTTGCAGATAATTGCTGATTTGGAAAACATCTTCTTAAATCGATCATTTATATCACTTACAAAATGAATGAATGAAAAAAAAAATTCATCATCTATAAAAATGTTTAGATATAAACTGTTGTCAGTAATGAAAACATTTTTTATTGACTAATTATTTTAAGCGATATAAGCGATATAAGCAATCAATTTTCAGAGAATATTTTGCAAATCATTCATTTTATATGGAACAAATGGACTCTTACCAAAACCGGCTTCCACAGTTGGAGATTTGGGGATGGAGAGGAAACGATTTTTATGATTTTTTGTTCTTGAATAAAAACCATCGTTGAAGTGTTTAATTCCCCACAATAAATGTTGTATTGTTATAAGGAATATTCTTCTTGGATTGACAAAACCACAGGGAGTTTAATCCAACAATTTCTTGTACTTTGTACAATGTGTTTTGGATCTAGAATACCTGGATGCTATATGTTTATATTGTGATATCTTGAAAATTCGACCATTTTCGTGATATATGAATGATTATTTCATTAATGCATTATTAGTTAAATCTTGTTTTGAATTGATCACTCATGAGATACTAATCATAGGGAAAATGCTATTAAGGATTCAAGTACGCACAACTAGAGAACTTAACCATGGATTGACGATTTGACCACAAGGATTGATGATGGATGATCCTGTGCTAATATAGGTCGATTAATGAACAATTATAGGTTGATTTGCTAAGAGAATATAATTGGATCATTGGTGATTCCGTATGACCATTGTATGGATTGCAAATGACCCTAAATCGATTTCTAATGATTGTGTACTTTGGAACAAACAATTGATCCCTGCAATTACATGACAATTGAGGTCATTCATGAATTGAAAAAACTTAAACGTGGATTGATATCATTTCACTTATAGGTCAACTATGCATAACTCCTAAAAGCTGCCTGTTAGTTTGAGATGTACTAAAGCTGCACTTGATTGAATTTAGCATGAATTTGAATCCGATTTTGGATACCGAACTTTTAGGAACATCAAAACTAAAGTATTAGACATCACCTTATTGATCCTCATATTGATTAGTAAACATGGAATTATAGGAAAATGGATTAACAGATTGAAAATTAAAGCCTACAAGGAAGTGAGCCAGGCGAAAGCCCATTGGGTCTCTGCCCAATGTGGTCAACCACCTTGAGCCCATCCAAGCCCAAGTGGGCCCAAGCAAACCCATGAGCCCATTTAAACCTAATTCAAGTCCAATAGCATTTTCAAGCGCATTAACCTTGCAAAGCCTATTTCTATTCATTCAAGCCCAACCTATGGCCCAAGGGCAAAATTGGAAATTCATGTCTTGACATGTGAAATTACCAAATTGCCCTCTTTTATTAATGAACATAAGATGAAAGGGGAACAAAATGCATGGTGAAGAGGAAATTATGGGGGATTATACTTGCTAATAAATGAAATGAATGATGAAGATTTTGGGAAAAATCTTCAAGTCTCATTTCCCTCCCTCCCTCTCTCTCTCTCTCTCTCTTCCCCCTTTAGTTCGGCCGCCCTCTTCCACCTTGAATTCTCTCTATCATTCTCCCTCTTTCTTCTTCTTTCCCTTCTTATTTTCTTCTTGTTGGTCGCCCTCTCCACTATCCCCTATTGCCACTTATGCTAGACCAATGCTTGTCGCCGCTTGGAGCCACCATTTGTGTGTCGTCCCGCCCGTCCAAGCCGCCACTCAACCACCGTCTCTCTCTCTCTCTCTCTCTCTCTCTCTCTCTTCTCTTCGATCTCCACCACCACCAAACACCACTATCACAAGACCCATTTTCACTAGCGTCCCCTTGCCACTTCTAGACCTAGCCGCTCATCACCTATGCTACCGCCATCATCCTCGTGTCATAGGCTCGACTAACTAGTAAATTAACTCCCTATTCCCTTGATTAGTATGTTAAACTTGCTTAGGGATAGTTTAGCTTATAGCTAAGCTTGGTTAGGATTAGTTTATTTAAGTTAATGTTTATTAGTTTAGTTAATGATAGTTTAATTGATAAACTATTGCGATAGGGTATAAAGGAAAAGTTGATAAGCTTCACCGAAGAGGCGAAAAGCTATTAGAAAGGGTGATAAGCTATCGTCAAAGAGACGATAAGCTATGGAGAAATTAATATCACCAAATATGCGATAAGTCATTAAAGATTATTTAATAGGCTATCATTGGGGTGATAAATGCTATGCTATATGTGATTTTTGCTTGAGAATTTCTTGCACATGCCATGTTGTTGGATGTGCGCTATGTCATGAAAAATATTTGCCTCACATGAAACTTGGTGTACTAATTTTTAAAAGGGTTTTTATGGACATATAAATGGTAAACCCCGAGGTGTCAGGTTTATTTGTCCTATTTTATGAGTTAAATGAGGCATGTATATTTGAAAAGGATAGCATGCAAAGTTTGACGGGTTAACTATATGTATGTGACCATGTGCAAATATTTTCTTGCATTTTTACATGAAAAATCTATAGTAGTTTATTGTTGGGAGCACAAACCACATCTGCATTCATTAATTGACAGGAAATAAAATGAACAAGTGGTTTGATTTGCTTGTATGGTCACATTGAAGGAATTCGTCACCCGATGAGAGTTCGAGGACGATGTCCGATTTTATTGGATGCTAGGCGGGGGTCCAGATGCCGAGTTACGGTTGAGGCTAGTCCAATACTCCTTACAAAATGCCATTTGTGGCCAGATCCCAAACAATGCCATGTTTGATGGAGATAGATGATGCTTGGTCATAATAGAAGATTGCCAATGCGAGTGTTGGCCGTGGCCGAGGGTTGTAATAATTGGAGATGTGTTAAGATTATGTGAAATGCCTGTTTGCATTAATTATTACACATGTGAGTTTATATTGTGTAGAGTATATGCCATGACAAGTGGAAAATACCTACGGGTCGATTTATCTGGTTGTTGTTCATTATGAGGTTTAACTACCTGAATAGGTTGTAGTTAAGGCAAAGTGTGAGTCACTTTGCTGTTAATCTGCCGTCAATATGTAGTTGCATATTTAGGTACCCCCGAGACAAGTTGATTTCCTAGCCAAGACTTAGGACATTAACTTGTTAAGATTTATATCTCATTTGTGATTGTTAAATGTTTTCAGATCCTTAGGATGATGCACCATCCTATGTGGTTTGGGGTTCCAATAAACATGGACACCATAATTACCGCGCATAGGTTTTTGGATAGATTGCATCTGTACAAGCACCATGTGTCTACCATCTAGATGGATGAGGGTTTGAATATGTAGGTACCTCATAGGTTTGAGGCATGGTTCATTAGGGAGGGCCCTCTTGTCAGGGGTTTCGATCATAAGGTCTGGGATCCGATGGACATTGTCCCTCCTAATAGGACAATGAAGAATCTGGACACCAATCTAGACCCAGTGTATCTGTTAGATTATGACCCATTGGAGTATGACCCAACATGCTATCTCAATACTTCAACAATCCTCGATGGACATGCCTGGTCTCTGCTTTTTTAACTGCTCCCGACTTTTGGTGAAGTAGATTAACCTTTAGCCTCTCATCTTTTTGTCGGCTAGTAAGGACAAGTGCATGCATATAGGGCTTGTATATATGTTTCCTTGGGTTAATCAGTATATATATAAAATGGGTGTTTGCTACTGTTGTTGTTGGTCTTCTTGCTATCCCTATTATTATAAATTTGATTGGGTATTGTTGCCTCACTTCCGCATGCGTATAATTGAAAAATAAAAAGAATGGTCAGCGACGTGCCTTAGGATGTCCCATTCATTTGACTAAAGATAATAGAAGTTGCTGCGTACCCAAGAGTTGGGGCATGACATATATAGTAGCTTGTGGAATGTATTTTAGGCATTTAAGTTGTCACTTTTTCTTTAATTTGATACTTAAGTAAACCGGCAAAAGGTTTTGACACTAAAGTGAGTATTGTACAAATTTTTGATACTTCTAGTATTCTTCTTATGCTGTAGTTTGAGAGAGTCCATACGAAGCATGACAGAAGAGTATTCACACTAGTTGTCAGGAGGGCCGTGACAACTAGTTTCAAGAACAAAGAAATTCGTGTTAGAAAAAATTATGTAACCTCATTCTTTGGCTATTAAAAGACCTCTAGAAAGCTCAAACAAACCCGTCTACACTTCAAATATATATCTATCATCATTATTGTTAAAATGTGTATCAAGTTTGAGCTTGTTGGACGAAAACCTAGCCTGAATAATAGTGTTTCTTGATTGTGGGAATCGAAAAGAAAAGAAAATGGTGCCCAATGTTCTTTTCTTTTGCTGTGGAGTTATGATTAGATAAAAGTTGTAGTCAGGAGGAAAGTTGCCTGAGTGTATGCCATTGCGACGTCCTGAATTTCGATCCATCTCAGGATATACGAAATGGTTATTTTATTAATGCGCTGTTAGTTACGTTTACTCTAAGTTAGTCCCTCATGAGTTAACTAACTATTCAGAAAGACAATTAATGATCGATATGCGTACGACTAGTGAATTCAATCAGAGATAAGCTGCTCAATCATAAGGATCAAAGATGGACAATACCACACTATTACAAGCAAATTAGCAAACGGAAATAAATCAATTCGGCAGAAGTACAAGGTCAAATTGCAGGTAATTCCGCACGACTTTAATATTGATTGCGAACGATGTTAAACTGATTTTCATTTGGCCTTATACTTAGAGTGAGCAATTAACCCCTCATAATTACATGACAATCGAGGATCACCCTGACTTGAATATGCACGATTGTGGATTGAAGATCATGGGTCAAACGCGGGAGAACCCCTAAACACCGCCTCATAGTTAGGTCGTACTAAAGTCGCGATTGATCAATTTTAACCACGAATTTTAATTTGATTTTGGGTATCAAACTTGCAAGGATGTTGAGACTAAGATATTGGACGTTGTCTCATTGATTCTCAAATTTATTAGTAAGCCTAAAATTATCGAAAAAGGATTCAACGGGCTAGAAAATTGGAACCAAGAGGAGATGGATCGACCGAAGGCTCAATGGGCCTTGCGCCTATTAGAGGTTGGCCACATGGGCCCTAAGCTAGCCCAAGTGGGCTCAAGTGAGCCCACCAAGCCCAACTTCAAGCCTTTGAGCTCATTAGCATTTTCTAGCCATTTCTTTACAATTTGAGCCCAAACCAATTTTATTCAAGCCCATATAAAATTATGGCCCATATACCCGTATAGTACAGTATACTATACTTTGAGAAGTTATCATTTTACCCCTTCTAGAAGTGGCATTTAATTTTGGAGGACAAAAGGCAAGAAAGACAAGGGAAATGATGGAAAATTTTGGGAAATGGATGAAGCTTTTTTGAGAAGGCTTCAAAGGGGAAAGTCTTCATCTTTTCTCTCTCTTCCCTCTCTCTATCCTCCCTCTCTTTCCTTTTGGGCGTTCAGCCCCTCCCCCTCTAAGTTTCTCCCTTATTTTTCACTCTTTCCTCTTCATTTTCCTCTTGTTTCTTTCCCTTGCCATCACCTTGAACCACCGCCCCCTTGCCATCGATGTCTTGCCACCATATGGATCATTGTGTGCTGCCGTCTCGCCATTTGTCCATGAGCCGCCGTCTGCCGCTTCTCTCTCTCTCTCTCTCTCTCTCTCTCTCTCTCAGTGTTCTCATCGAACCGGTTAACCACCCCCCACGGAGAGACCCATTTCCAAGCCACATTGTCTTGATAATTTGGATGTAGCTGTGCATAGCCCTTGTTGCCGCTGTCGTGTTCGTGTCGTTAGAATTGTCGCTGGGTGAGTTTACGCTATAATCCTTCGATTAGTCCGTTAAACTTGCTTAGAAGTAGGTTAATTTATAGTTAATCTTAGTTAGGGGATTAATTAAGATTAACTATGGTTAAGATGGTTAGTTAGAACATGACCATGATTGGGTTAGTCAAAAAGTAGACTATGATTAGTTAATTAACCAAGGTTGGGTTAATTAACTAAGGTTGACTTAGGGTTGAGTTAATTAACCAAGGTTGGGTTAATTAACTAGAGTTGACCTATGGTTATGTTAATTAACTAAGGTTGAGTTAATTAACTATGGTGGAAGCATGGTTAGGTTAGTTAATTATGGTTAACTTTAAGTAATTTGTTAATCATGCTTAATGCTAATTAACAATGATTAATTAGGATAATCGAGGATTCATGGGTAATCCTGATTAGTATTATTTTATTAAAAATAATTAATTAATTTTGATTACTAATTATTTTAATAATAATTAATTAATTTAATTATGAATAATATTATTTATTTATAATTAAATTGTGGGACTAATTTAATGAGTCCGTATATTTTAAGGAATATTGAATTGTTGTTTGAATCAATGCTGCATTGATTGTATGATTGATGATGTTGAGTGCTTGATTGCCCTGATAGAAAATAATGTCGCGTGGACATTATGCCTTGATGTTTCTATAAAATTTCATGGACATATAAAAGGAAAACCTTGAGGTGTCAGGTGTATATATGTCAAGATTTGCGATAAAAATGAGAAGGGCATGCTTTAAATTATAAGGCATGAAAGTTAGACAGGTTTTGATATAAAATGTGGCCATGTACAATTCTTTCATGCAATTTTTACATGAAAAATGTGAAGTGATTTATTATGTTGAGCATGTACCACATATGCATTACCTAATGCATAGAAATGAGTTAAAATGGATTATTGTGGTGTGTTTGTGTGGTCACATAATATAACCCGTCATTTTGGCGAGAGTTCGGAGACGGAGTCTGATTTGTCAGAAATCCCAGCAGAAGTTTGGATGCAGGTCGTGGTAGAGGTTAGGCCTATGCTCCTTAGAGAATACTGTCTAGGCGAGAGTTCTAGACGTAGCCATGCCCGATGAGGCAAGGCAAGGCGATACCTGGCTAAGCCAGAAGACACTAGCGGGAGTTCGGTGGCCCTAGTGAGGGCATAATAATCGGAACACGTATGAATGTAGGAGTGCATGAGAAACATGTTGTCATATGTTTTGATTATGCGTGTGTTGGTTGCATTGATTATGGTATGCCTGAGTAGGTAACTTGTAGGGTGTGGCAATGGTCAAGTAAGATCGCATGCGATACAACTCGATTGTAATTGATTAATGCAGTGCTGAGAGTGCATGATGCATTAATTGTGGCGTGCATTTGTATTTACCGTGTAGGGTATGGCATGATCGGGTAAAGTTTCCTGCGAGTCGATTGCTTGTGGATATTATTCATGGGGTTATCTAGTAGATCGAGTCATTCACTGAGGCAAACGAGTATTATTGTGCTATGAATCTACTCGAGTGATTTGGCTGTGCGATCGGTACCCCGGGCGAGTTGATGTCCTAACCGGAACTTAGGGCGATAACTCACTGAGATTATATCTCACTCGTCGTTTTTAAACATTTTCATGTTCGTAGTTATGGCATCTATATTACCAAGGATCGGACAGTGTTGGAGCACGTCATGGAGGGTAGAAAGATTGTGTGTCCAATGGTTGCAAGAAGTAGATTAATCATGCTTAGTATCTTGGGGTAACCATAGGGGAAGTCGCCTAACTGAGGGGTTTATGTATAAATTTCCTAGGGTTAATCAGTATAAAATAAAAATGACGTTGCTACTGTTGTTTGTGGTCTTTCTACTATCCTTGTTGTTTATTAATTGGGTGTTGTTGATTTGCTTCCGCATGTATTTAATTGCAAGATAAAAATAATAGTCGGTGATGCATCTTGGGAAGTCGCATTTATTTGACCAAAATGAAGGAGTTGTCACGTGCTTGGGGTTCGGGCGTGACAGCCATGTGAGTGCTTAAGAAGATAGTTGTTGTGCATGTTCTTGAAGTGCCATTTCACGAGTGCTTAGCCATGGATTTTTCCATTGATTTCATTCATGCTATTACACTAAGAGCTTTTATGTGTTTGGAGGCGATCAAATTCTCATGGTAAGAATTTATGTGAGTTATTTGTTATAACTGAAGATTGTGAAATACTGAGTTGTTTGAGTGACTCGAATATAATTATGATCTCCATGTACTACTTGATCTATAGTGAAATTTTAGTGTTTGATTGATTTTCTTACTTTGTTTTATTGTTCCATTGCTCGCTTTCTACAATAATTACTATATTTCCTACCTTATCTTTTTTCATGAGAGAGAGAGAGTCCTATAGTCCAGTGGGAGATGACACAAACTAGTTTGACCACATGTCAACAACCACAAAAAGGAGAAATGATTCGATGAACCTAATTTAATTACAATCACATATATATGCATTTATACATATTTATATATATATATATATATGTGTGTGTGTGTGTATATGTATGTATGTGTGCATATGAGAATTTCACAACAAACATGCCTCTAATCTAGATATCCTAGTAGAGTGTTTATCATGACGAATTCCAAGGATTGCAAATGTTGTATTGGCCAGTATTCCAATCAATTAGACACGGACTATTTGGAAGGATGATGTATGAACAATTGTATCCGCATCCAAAGACATCTCTTCTTTTTTTATGAACATCATAGTAGTGAATTTGACCTAGCCACTAAAAGTTGCAGAAGTACAGTGTGTTTCTAATGAGAACATTGGGTCAAAAATGAAATTCCCATTTTAGACTAGGAGCAAGATTATTGTTCCCGGATTTGCAATGCACCATGTGTGATGTCTTAAATTTCGATCCATTTTGGAATATATGAATAATTATTTCATCAATGCACTGTAAGCTTTATCTCACTCTGAATTGATCACTCATAAAATACTAACCAAAAGGGAAAGGCTATTAAGGATTTAAGTATGCATGACCAGAGAACTTGACCATGGATTGACGACTTGATCATAAGGATTGACAAGGGACAATCCTGTGCCAATATAGGCTGATCAAGAAATGATTAGAAGTTGATTCGTAAAGAAAATATAAGCAAATCACGAGTGATTCCATATTACCATTATATGAATTGCTAACGACTCTAAATTGATTCATAATGATCATGTACCTTGGAACAAGTAATTGATTCCCCGTAGTTATATGACATTTGAGGTCATCCATGAGTTGAGTAGATTTAAATGTGAATTGATAATATTTCAATCACGGGTCCAATAAGCTTAACTCCTAAAATTCGCCTATTAGTCTGAAATACGCTAAAGCTTCAATTGATTGAATTTAGCCATGAATTTCAATTCAATTTTAGGTATTGAACTTTTAAGGCATCAAGACTAAAGGTTGGACATCGTCTCATTAATTCTCAAATTTACTAGGTCTGTACGAAAATGCTGGAAAAGGATTTATGGACCTAAAATTTGAGCCCATGAGGAAGCGAGCTAGGTAAACGTCCATTGAGCCTTATGCCTAATGTAAGCAACCACAAGGGCCCCAACCAAGCCAAGTAGGCCCAACAAGGCCCACCAAAACCAAATCATTCCTAAGCCCATTTTCAAGCCTAATGGTAAATTCAAACCCAATTTGAGCCCAACAAATTTGCAAGTCCATTCAAATTTATTTGAGCCATTCCAAGGCCCGCTTGTTGACTTTGGCCAAAGGGTAAAAAGGGAATTTCATGGGAAAAATGTGAAATTACAAAATTGCCCTTCTTGGCATTAATGAGCAAAAGACAAGAGGAGACAAATGGTGTGGATGGTAGAAAGTTAGAAGAAGTGATATGCTCATTAATGAAGTGCATGATGAAATTGTTGCACTAATTCTCGAGCTCTCTCTCCCCCTTCTCTTTTCTCTTTGTGCGGTCGAACACTCTCTCCCTTTTCATCTTTGTCTCAATTTTCTTCTTTAATCTCTTCTCTTCCTCTTCCTTGTTCCTTTGCTGATGCCTCCTAAGCCGCACACCACTACCACCTTGGCCCTCGTCCCTAGCCGCTAGTGTCACTAGCCGCCTGTCCGTGAGTCGCCCTCTACCCGTGCTGCCATCCAAGTTGCCACCACCGTACCTCCTAGCCATTTGCTTTCTTCTTCCCTCTCGGTTTCATCCTCACCTACCAGACCAACCACCACTTCCTCAGCACCTGTTGTTTGGACCACCTCACACTACCCCACCACATAAGCTGTCGTCTACCACCAAGGAGCTGCCCAAAGCCTCGCTGCTACTCTCTTCCTCTCAGCCTCACCACTGTCGAGCACCACCCATGAGACCCATTTCCCATGCCACCACTCCTCGCCATTCCAGTGTAAGTGCTGCGTAGCCCTTGCCACCACCATCATGCCCATATCGACTTCATCGTTATTGGTTGAGTTAACGCTCTAATCCCTCGATTAGTCATTAAACTTGCTTAGGGATAGTTTAGTTATAATTAAGCTTGATTAAGATTAGTTTAATTAAGTCGATAACCTATTGTGATAGGCTATCAGAAAGGATGATAAGCTTTCGAAATAAGCTATTGAGGAAAAGTTGATAAACTATCGCCAAATAGGCGATAATCTATTGGACATGGAGATAATCTATTGTCAAAAGAATGATAAGCTATCATAAAATTTAGTAATCAGCTATCATCAAAGGGATGATAAACTATAAAAAATTTAATTATAAGCTATTGCTATTTAAGTGATAAGTTATCGAGAAATGCTTGATAGGCTATCGCAATTAGGGCGATAAAGAATGAGTGTTGCTTATATCGTGATTTCTGCTTGAGTTTTATGTGAAATTCTTGCACATGTAGTAATGTTAGATGTCTGCTTTAACATGAAAAATGTTTGCCTCGCGTGAAACTTCACAAGTAAATTTTTAAAAGAATTTTTATGGACATATAATTGGTAAACCTTGAGGTGCTGGGTTTATATATTTTGTTTTATGAGTTGAATGAAGTAATTATATTTAAAAAGGGAAGCGTTTGGAAAATTAACCGTGCTTACGTGATCACGTATGAATATGTTTGTTGCATTTTTACAAAATAAATTGTAGTAGTCTATTATTGGGAGCACGTGCCACATTTGCATTGGCTAATAATTAAGAAATAAAATAGTTGCGTGATTTGAGATGTTCATATGATCACACTAAATGAACCCATCACCCAACAGGAATTTGGGGGAATGATTCTTGATTTATCGGATGCCTAACTGGGGTTTAAATGTCAAGTTGCGATTGAGGCTGGACCGATACTCCTTTGAGGAAGGTCTATGGAGGGGGTCCCAAACGTTACCATGCCTGATAAGGCGGGACGATGCCAGGTTATGCCGGAAGATTAACAACTTGTGTGTTGACAATGGCTCAAGAGATTGTAATAATTGGAATACACATGACTGCATAGTGCATGATAAATTATGATATGTGTTCTAATTATGAGTATGTTTGTTTGCATTATTTTTGGCATATGTGAATTTGTATCATGCAAATTATTTACCAAAGCAAGGTAAGGAAGCCTGTACTTCAACTCAACGGTTTGTGGACTTTATTATGATGTTTTTTTTTTCTTTCTATCTGGTGGTGTTCATAGTTAAGGTAAAGCATGGGTTGCTTTGCTATAATATGCCGTCAATGTGTGGTTGCATGTTTAGGTACCCCCGAAGTGAGTTGATTTCCTAATCGAGACTTAGGGCATTAATTTGCCGAGATTTATATCTCATTTATGGTTGTTAAATGTTTTAAGGTCCTTAGGATGGTGCACCACCTAGTGCGGTTTGGGGTTCTCAAGGACCAAGATACCCTTCTTACGACTCATAGGTTCCCTGGTATGTTGCATCTATATGAGCGCCACGTGTCCACTCTCCAGGTGGACGAGGGTTTGACCTTATGGGTGTTGTACATGTTCCGGGCATGGTTTGTTAGAGAGGGAGATGACCTGTTTAGTCCTTTGAGGATTCGATGACTCGCCTAACGGGGTCTCTGGTCATGATATTGGAACCCTATGGATATCGACCCTCCTAATAGGGTAGTGGAGGACCCAAACCCCAAGCTGGACCTGATGTACCCATCAGACTATGACTTGTTGGAGCATGACTTGCACTCACCATCCTGCTACTTTGACAACCCCTGATGAGCATGCTTGACCCCTGCTTTTGACTAACCTGACCCTTTTTTGGATGGAGTAGATTGACCCTCAGTTCTCTATAAATTTTTTTGGCGATTAAAGAATAGTGCCCAATTATAGGGTTTGTATATATGTGTGTTTCCCTTGGGTTAATCTAGTAAATAAATAAAATGGTGTGTTTGCTTCTATTGTTGTTGGTCTTTCTAGCTATCTCTATTGTTGTTGTTTGACTGGGTGGTTGATATTTCACTTTTTCATGCGCATAATTAAAATATAAAAAGAATAGACAATGACGGGTCCTAGAATGTCACATTCATTTAGCCACAAGTGAATAAGAGTTATCGCGTGCTCAAGGGTTGAGAAGTGACACCATGAGAGTCAGCCCTCTGAACAAATTGTTAATGAGTTTGACATGAACTGGAGAATGCCTAAATATATTATTAAGTTCGGCAACTTGACCCACAAAGCAAAACAATATAAAGGAACCCAGTGACACCAAAAGGAGACTTGTTGGTTTACCCATCTTTCAAGGCCTATCTTTGCTTGATAGAATGGTTTACCACAAGTGAATAGGGGTTGTCGCGCTCGAGCGTCGAGACGTGATACTACGAGAGTCACCCCTCCAAGAAAATTGTTAATGAGTTCGACATGAACTGAAGAATGCCTAAACACATTATTGGCTTCAGCAGCTTGACCCACAAAGCAAAACAATACGTAGGAACCCAGTGACACCAAAATGAGACTTCTTGATTTACCTGTCTTTCAAGGCCTGGCTTCGCTTGATAGAATGGTGACAAAATGGACTCTGCAATCTAATTTTTTAAAAGGAAAAAGATGATGCTTGTTTTGTTAAGTGAATAAGGAAAAAAAATATTCCTACTAAAAAGACGCATTACCCGTGCCTTCTGCCAACTTTATTTTTTCCTTTTTGACCATTCTCTAATTTGTTAAAGGAAGAAGTTGATAGCTTGTTTTGTAAAGTGAATAAGAAAAAAAATTCCTGATAAAGCAGATGTGTTATCCATATTTTTTGAGAAATTAATAATCATGCCAATTTGTTTTTTCTTTTCCTTTTGACCATGTTAAAAATTGTTAAGGATTTCTCCATGATAATTTCTTATATTAGAGATATTCTAATAGTTCTACTAATTTTCCATATCCTTCAAAATTGCATGTATATATTTATTTGATTATACATATCTTGATTGATATGCTATTTTTGATAGTCATCTAAAAAAGCATATAAAGAGACTCATGTATTCTTTTTCAATATATATAAAAACATACCCAAATTCCATATTCCTCTCTTCCTCATTTTATTTTTCTTAACTAACCAAAATATGTTTATCAGAATGACATGGGAATATATTTCCAGTTTTTCATGGTAGAACAGTTTCTATGCACAAAAAAATTTGAAAGTGGATTGGATGTTTACTTGCCTCCTTATTCTAGGGCTATGGTACATTGGCAAATTTGCACACATGTGCCAACAAAAAAAAACAGGGCACACATAAATGTGAATTTATGGAAAAGTCCATCAGAAGGTCAAAATCTTTCATATGGGTCTTAGTGCCGTAACTTTTCGATTGCTCATTTAAGCTCTTCAAATTTCACATTTCGTTTAAAAACTCAAACTCACTCGCTCATGCAACATTTAAGTTGCGGCATAAGTACAGCGGGAGTGCCAAAACTTGGCGCGAAGGGACACTTAAGTGCCAAAAGTTACAAATGGTACACTTAAGTGCCAAAATCAGAGCAAAAATGATCACTTAAGTGTCGATGGCGAGAAAATCCGGCCAAAATGCTGACATGACATTTTTCCGATGATCTAGGGTCGAAATGGCGTCGTTTTTTATGTTGATGTGACCAAATAAGCCCAAAACGACATCGTTTTGGCCTAAATTTATTTTTTAATAAATATTAATTAAATAATAGTAAAAGAGCAAAAATTAAAAAAAAAAAAAAAAAAAAAAAAAGGCTGCGGCTGTGGCCGCCACCCCATCGCCGGTGGGGTGGCGGCGGACGGCGGACGGGAGGGTCACCGACACCCAGGCGCGGTCGGCAACCCTCGCCGACCGGCGATGAGGGTTGGACGGCCCTCGCCGGGCGCCTGGAGAGGGTAGCGACCCTCTCCCAAATCTAGGCGAGGTCGATTGCCCTCGCCCGGCCAGGCAAGGGTCGCCAACCCTCGTGTGGCGCTAGCGACAAGGGTGGGCGACCCTCGCCCAGATCGTCCTCTCCCAGATCTAGGCGAGGGTTGGTTGCCCTTGCCCTGGCCTAGGTGAGGGTCGGCCGTCAGGGCCTACGCTAAGGTCGGCGTCGGCCTACGCGCGGGGCCTACGCTAAGGCGGCGACCCTCACTCGAGCCGGGGCGAGAGGTAGCCGACCCTCGCCCAGATCTAGGAGAGGGTCGCCGACTTGTGCCCAAGCATCAACGACCCTCGCCATTCATCGCCGCCGCCCCACCGGTGATGGGGCGACGGCCATAGGCTGCTACCCCCTTTTTTTTTTTTTTAATTTTCACTTTTAATATTATTTAATTAATATTTATTAAAAAATAAATTTGGGCCAAAACGGCGTCGTTTTGGGTGCTGATCTGATGTGGCCACATCAGCACTCAAAACGATGTCGTTTTGGGCTTATTTGCCATATCAGCACCAAAAACGATGCCGTTTCGACCTTAGATCGCCTGAAAAATGCCATGTCATCATTTTGGTCAAATTTTCTCGCCATTGGCACTTAAGTGATCCCTTTTGCTCCGATTTTGGCACTTAAGTGTACCGTTTGTAACTTTTGGCACTTAAGTATCCCTCCGTGCTAAGTTTTGGCACTCTGGGGTCCGTACGTCTTTAAGTTGCTCTCTAACTTCTCATTTAAGCATCACTTGCTTTTTAAAGTTATATGGACGGGCGATCCGTATTAGAATCCAATGCAACATTTGTGACATCGTAAAATTCGAACCTTTTGAGAGAGGAATGAACGTTAATTTCGCCAATGCATTATTGATTGATTTCACTCAAAACTAATCACTCCTGAGATACTAACCTTGAGGGAAAATACTAACGAGGACAAAACTCGTGCAACCAAAGAACTTGACCTAGGAAAACGACTCGACCGTGAGACTTGCGTAAGGACTATCCTGTAGATATGCAAGCCGATTTTAAGGACGACTAGAAGTCGATTCGCGGACAAACATAATGGGATGACGGATGATTCTGTCTACTATTATCGAGCCCGTGAATGACCCTATGTCGATCCTTGGTAATCGTGTACTTTGAAATAAGAATCTATCATTCGCAATTTCACATAGTTAAGGATGTCCATGTGTCGAGATGTCTTGAACGCACGAGTTGGTTACACGTGAATCCTCGAAGCCACCTATCAGTCTGAGTAGTACCAAAATGGCATTTGGATGAAATTGACAAGGCATGAGAATCCAGGATTGGATTTCGAATTTTTGGGAACATCCAAGGCAGACTTTCTAACGATGCTTCTTCGATACTCGACAGTGCCAGTTGAGCTGAGTATTTGAAAAAGGGGTTTATGGACCAAGGAAACAAGCCTACGAGGATATGGGCCGGGCAACACCAGTGTGGGCCTCACGCCCAAGGTGGGACAGCCATCGTGGTAGACCCAAGGTAAGCAAGTGAGCTCGTTGGGCCAAACTGACCATTTATCTTCCCGAGCCCATTGTCTTAACTTAAGCTGATTCGAGCCCAATAAATTCCCGAGCCCATTCCTATTCATTTTCTAGCCTATATCTTAGGCATGTCCTTCATTTTTAGCCCAAGGGTAATTTGGGAACTATGCAAGGTGGAAATGACCATTTTGCCCCTAAAAATTTTGAAGAAAGGACAAAAGAAAAGAGAGAAGATGAGGTCACTTACTTGAGAAGTTGCACAAGGCATTCAATGGCCTTAATGAGGCCTTCAATCAGCCCTCATTTCACTCTCTCCACTCCTCTTTCAGCTCACCAAAACCTCACCTCTCTCTCCTCTTGTTTTCCTTTTCTTCCTGCAGCTTCAACTTCTGACCTTCCTCCGAAAATCTAGTTGTTCATGGCCTTCTCATGTGAATCATGTCCCATGTCATCCGCCATCGTGTTTAGAATAGAAAATCCGTTCATATGGCATTGGTCGGAGCCGGTCGGAGCCATCGGCCGACCCGTTGGCCGGCTAGAAGCCGGCTATTGCCGGATCACCTACTGTAGCGACCAGTTCCACCAGTTTCATCTTCACTTTTTTTTCTCCCATTTCAACCAAACCACCACCCATACCAGCCACTAGCAGTTCTCCTCGACCCTCGGGTGTCGCCAGTCTCGCCGGCCAACCGCTTGTTGGAGCTCCAGCCAAGCCGTTTTGCTCCGATATGCCCCTGTCCTCCTCCGCTATGGCTGTTTTCAGAAGTTCAGCGTGTGAGCAGAGGTTGTTGCTATTATTTTAGCTCCGAGACCACCTTGGAGTGTCATGGTTGAGATCCTCGAGTGTCAAGTTCGTCGCCGCTACCGCGTTCATGTCACCGGCCCGCTTAATGAGTGAGTTTAGCCCATAATCCCTTAGTTAGTGCCTAAACTTGCTTAAGGTTGGATTAATTAGTTTTAATGTTAGGTTAGGAAGTTTAATTAAGTTGTATTAGCCCTAAGATAGATAGTTAGATAGATGGTTAAGATTAGCTTAGCTTAATTATGCTTAATTATGCTTGATTATGCTTAACTATGTGTTATGTGTTAATTAAGTATGTTTTGCCTTAATTGCTTGATTAATTTGATTAATTGTTTTAATTAATGATTTATTTAATTTATGTATTTAATGTTTAAATATTTTAATTTCTGAATTTAATTATTTAATTATTAAATTCTGAAATTTCACTATTCACGATACTGTTCACGGCACTGTTCATCCGGAAGCTAAAATTATGCATAATTTATGTGTCTTGATTTTATGAAGTGAATTAAATGTGTCATTGCATGAGCATCCGCATGAATCGTGTGGTTTTCACAAAAAGGGGAAAATGGTTTGTCCGAGAGACACCGGAAATAAACCGCTTTTATGGGAAAGGATTTGAAGTTTTATATGCAAGCATGTGTGCATTGACTAATGCTCAAAGATAATAAGTGGGTTGTAACGGTATGCTTGCGTGATCACTAAACTGAACCTGCGGTCTTTGGAGAGTATCCCTTGATGTTCTTTGGGCATGTCACCTTGGGAGAGTATCCCTTGACGTTCTTTGGGCATGCCGTCTTGGGAGAGTATCCTTTGACGTCGTCACGCCTCACAGGAGAGGGCGATGCTTGGCTCTGCCAATAGACACCGGAGAAAGGGCACGATTGTGTCTCTGCGGAGAAAGGGCGCCGTAGCACCGTAGCGTCTCGGTTGTAACCTTGAGGGGCAGTAATAATCGGAACACATGTAGATACGAGAGTGCATGAGAAACATGACATCATTGGTTCCAATTATGCATGAGATAATCACATCATTTATGGCACACACACATGAATTGATAACGTGCAAAGTGTGGCAATGGTCAAATGAGATCGCTTGTGACGTGACTCGCATGTGATTGATGAACTGCATCATCTAACGGCCATGTGCATTGCGTGTATTGTGCCGACTTGTAACATGTAGGGTATAGCATACCGAGTAAGGTTGCATGCGAACTGACTATTTGATTGTTGGTTGCATTGCTTGTATTGTGTTGAGATTCAACGTACAGGGTATGGCATCCGGGTAAGGTTGCATGCGAACCGACTATTTGTTTGTTGATTGACCTTGGCTGTTGTTGCTTGTTTGGTTTTGGTTGTTTGTGGTTGGGTTGTGTGAGGGGTGGTTTTGGAGAGATACCCCAGTTAAGTTGGTGTACTAACCGGGGCTTAGAAGAAGAACTCGTTGAGATTTTATTTCACTGGTTATTGTATAACCACTTTCAAACCCTTAGAATGGCGCTGTGGAGAATCCTGCCCCCGCTCCTCTAGTGATCGACCCGATGGAGCTTGAGTCCGATGGTCCCGGTGATAGTGGTGATGAACCTGAGGGTTCATTTTGAATAGTTGATTAGCCTAGCCTAGTTCCTTTTTGGTTTGGCTTAGAGGATGAATCGGCCCCTTTTATCGGGCTTGTATTCGGAAACAATCCTCCGTTGGTTAATCTAGTAAATTGTATAAATAAGTAGTTGAGGTTCTGCCGTTCATCCCTCTATCCCTGTTTGATTGTGTGATTGTCTATTTGGACTAGAGATGGTTCGTCTTCCGCTTGCGCTTAATGAAAGATTAAAATGAATGGTCATCGATGAGTCTTGCGACGTTGCTTTCAATAGACCATGGTAAGGGGTTGTCGCGTGCTCGGGGATTGGGGCGTGACAACATTTAAGTCGCTCTCTAACTTCTCATTTAAGCATCACTTGCTTTTTAAAGTTAGATGGACGGGCAATCCGTATTAGAATCCAATACGTATGAAACAGATCAGGTCACGATGAGAAGACAGATGAGTCATAGCCATTTGTCTAATTAGTATCGCACTAAATATGAGAGGCTTTTCATTATGGGCATCCGCGTAACCAATTATGTACAACTTATTATTATCAAACTTCTTTATCTACCAAACACCCAACCATTTTATTTGAAAACAAATAAAGCGTTTGGCTTGCTTCACCTCATTAGCAATATAATTTCTTCGTTACATGCTTTTATTGTGAATTTTCAAGAGCGGATACCGAAATTGAGCAGATACTTAAATTGAACGAGCATAGTCTATAACTGCGTCACTTGGAATTAAATAAAATGAGATATGGCACCTAAACAGGGAGTAACGAGCAGTAATTGTATTGCAGAGTCTTGTGGATGGAATTTGAGTTTGGAATTGGCGTGCTCTCTGACCAGGTTCATACAAATTGCGAGCAACCATCCAAGCTAAGATGTTGGGCCATATTGTTGAAGATATTTTTTGATTCTTCAAGAAACGATTTGATTCCGCAGATGATTGTGCAAATCTTAGATTTTTAGATCAATTGATTCATTCATTTCAAACAGGAAAATAGTATCTCACATATTATTTCCTACATGGTACACCTTTGTATTATGTATTTTCTGATGTACATGAATGAAAGAATAGAATTCCTTGAATTTCTCTCATTTTTGTCATGGTTTCTTATGATGTACATGAATGAAAGACACAGTAGAATTCCTCGAATTTCTCCAATTTCTTCAATAACCGCCAGTTAGCTCTAGAGCAAGTCTATATTGCCTTATGTCTCATTGTATAGCACAAAAGAGAAACAGACTCGCTGAGAGAGAGAGAGAGAGAGAGAGAGAGAGAGAGAGAGAGAGAGAGAGAGAGAGATGGCAAAAGTTATAGGAAGGAGAAATGGTTCGATGAAATTTATTTAATTAGAATTACATACTTATGTGAGAATCTCCCACTAGATAGGCCTCCATTCTAAATATCCTGTTAAATGGAGTGTTCATCACGATGGATTCCAAGGATTGCAAAAGTCGTATTGGCCAGTACTCCAGTCAATCACACACGGACCATTTGGCAGGATAAGGTATGAACAATTGTGTCTGCATCCGTTGTAATCTCTGCTCTGCTTATAAACATCATAGTGGTGAAATTGACCCGGCCATTGAAAACTGCAGAAGAACAGTGTGCTTCTTAGGCCAGTGCCAAAAAGTCTATTATTTTTTGATTTTTTTAATAATTTTTTTGATTTTTTTAATTATTTTCAGAATTTTTTATTGTTTTTTTAATTTTTCTGTTTCTTTTCTTTTCTTTTCTTTTTCTCCCCTCCCCTCCTCCCCTCCCCTCTCCCCCGCCGGCCAGCAAGGCGGCCGGCGCCGACGAGGCTGCCGGCCACCGCGCGAGGGCCGCAAAGCCCTCGCCGGCGACCTCACCTGCACTGGGGCCGCCGGCGAGGGTCGCGGCCCCCGGCCGCCCAGGCGATCTGGCGAGGCCCCGGCCGCAGCCGAGGCCGCCGCCCGGATCCGGGCGAGGCCGGCCTCGGCGAGGCCATTTCGCCCCGAGATGCGTGGGGCGCCGCCGCGCCATGGCCGGCCGCCGGGCGAAGCGGCCTTTTTCCTTTTTGACCATGTTCTAATTTATTTAAAGGAGGAAGATGATGCTTGTTTTGTAAAATGAATAAGAAAAAAATTACTCCATAATAAAGCGGATGCATTATCCATGCGTTTTGAGTAATATATTAAGTCTCCATGCCAGAGTTTCTTTTTTTCCTTTTTGACCATGTTCTAATTTATTTAAAGGAGGAAGATGATGCTTGTTTTGTAAAATGAATAAGAAAAAAATTACTACTATAAAGCGATGCATTATCCATGCGTTTTGAGTAATATATTAAGTCTCTCTGCATTATCCATGCTTTCTTTTTTTCCTTTTTTTTCCTTTTTGACCATGTTCAAATTTATTAAAGGAGGAAGTTGATAGCTTGTTTTGTAAAATGAATAAGAAAAAAAATTACTACTGACAAAGCAGATGCATTATCCATGCGTTTTGAGTAATATATTAAGTCTCTGCCAGCTTTCTTTTTTCCTTTTTGACCATGTTCTAATTTATTTAAAGGAGGAAGATGATGCTTGTTTTGTAAAATGAATAAGAAAAAAAATTACTCCTGATAAAGCAGATGCATTATCCATGCGTTTTGAGTAATATATTAAGTCTCTGCCAGCTTTCTTTTTTCCTTTTTGACCATGTTCTAATTTATTTAAAGGAGGAAGATGATGCTTGTTTTGTAAAATGAATAAGAAAAAGAATTACTCCTAATAAAGCAGATGCATTATCCATGCCATGTTTTTTATTTAAAGGAGTATATATGAATAAGAAAAAAATTAGTCTCATTATCCATGCGTTTTTATTTTTCCTTTTTGACCATGTTCTAATTTATTTAAAGGAGGAAGATGATGCTTGTTTTGTAAAATGAATAAGAAAAAAATTACTCCCGATATTATCCATGCGTTTTGAGTAATATGCATTATCCATGCGTTTTTTAAAGGAGTAATAAAATGAATAAGAAAAAAAGTCTCTTATCCATGCGTTTTGAGTAATATATTAAGTTTTTTTTTTTCCTTTTTGACCATGTTCCAATTTATTTAAAGGAGGAAGATGATGCTCGTTTTGTAAAATGAATAAGAAAAAAAAAAAAGTACTCCCGATAAAGCGGATGCATTATCCATGCGTTTTGAGTAATATATAAAGTCTCTGCCAGCTTTCTTTTTTCCTTTTTAACCATGTTCTAATTTATTTAAAGGAGGAAGATGATGCTTGTTTTGTAAAATGAATAAGAAAAAAAATTACTACTAATAAAGCAGATGCATTATCCATGCGTTTTGAGTAATATATTAAGTCTCTGCCAGCTTTCTTTTTTCCTTTTTGACCATGTTCTAATTTATTAAAGGAGGAAGTTGATAGCTTGTTTTGTAAAATGAATAAGAAAAAAAATTACTCCTGATAAAGCAGATGCATTATCCATGCGTTTTGAGTAATATATTAAGTCTCTGCCAGCTTTCTTTTTTTTTTGACCTGTTTAATTTATTTAAAGACCATGTTCTAATTTATTAAAGGAGGAATATTAAGTTGATTTCTTTTTTTCCTTTTTGCTGTTCTAATTTATTTAAAAGTTTTGTAAAATGAATAAGAAAAAAATTACTCTTGTTTTGTAAAATGAATAAGAAAAAAATTAGCGGATGCATTATTCATGCGTTTTGAGTAATATATTAAGTCTCTGTCAGCCTTCTTTTTTCCTTTTTGACCATGTTCTAATTTATTTGAGGAGGAAGTTGATAGCTTGTTTTGTAAAATGAATAAGAAAAAAAATTACTCCTGATAAAGCAGATGCATTATCCATGCGTTTTGAGTAATATATTAAGTCTCTGCCAGCTTTCTTTTTTTTCTTTTTGACCATGTTTTAATTTATTAAAGGAGGAAGTTGATAGCTTGTTTTGTAAAATGAATAAGAAAAAAAATTACTCCTGATAAAGCAGATGCATTATCCATGCGTTTTGAGTAATATATTAAGTTCTATGCCAGCTTTCTTTTTTCCTTTTTGACCATGTTCTAATTTATTAAAGGAGGAAGTTGATAGCTTGTTTTGTAAAATGAATAAGAAAAAAAATTATTCATGATAAAGCGGACACATTATCCATGCGTTTTGAGTAATATATGAAGTCTCTGCCAGCTTTCTTTTTTCCTTTTTGACCATGCTCTAATTTATTAAAGGAGAAAGTTGATAGCTTGTTTTGTAAAGTGAATAAGAAAAAAAAATTCCCGATAAAGCAGATGTGTTATCCATGTGTTTTGAGAAATTAATAATCTTGCCAATTTGTGTTTCCCCCTATTTGACCATGTTAAAAATATTTAAGTATTTCACCACGATAATTTCTTGTATTAGAGATATTTTATAATTCTACTAATATTCCATATCCTTCAAAATTGCGTGTAAATCTTTTTTTGATTGTATATATCTTGATTGATATGTTATTTTTGATGGTCATATAATAAAGCGTATAAATAGACTCGTATATTCTTTTCCAACATATATAAAAATATACCCAAATTCCAAATTCCTCTCTTCCACATTTTATTTTTCTTAAGTAACCAAAATGTGTTTACCAGAGTGACATGGGAATATATATCCAGTTTTTCATAGTAGAACAATTTCTATGCACAAAAATAATTTGAAATGGATTAGATGTTCACTTGCTTCCTTATTCTAGGGCTATAGTGCATTGGCATGGGCTTATGCAAAGGCCATGAAACAATGTACAATCAAGTAAACTAGAATGTTGCTGGAAAAACACCCTACGAACAAGTAGATGGTAAATTAGTTTTATAAACATCAACGATTCCTTTGTATCTGCAAAGAAGAGAAATTAGGTTGTAATGGATAATGTGAACAAACACCGGTATTAGTGTTATCTTGTGGTGGCTTAGAGGTATCTTTATCTAGTTAGTGGTCTTGAAGGTATTTGGTTATTGATAGAGGGGAGGAATAATTGATCGTGTCATCATGCATCATTTCATTGGTATCCTCCTTGGAGATTGTAATTCAACTCGCTCACAATCCGCACCTGCTGATGATGAGTTTCAGATAGGGTTGCTAAGGAGTTAACATAGTTGCGACATCCCTAAAGTGGGCTGGACCACGTAGGGGTTTGATCAATAGATAAATAAGCCTAAACTTAGCTCAGGCTCTTCGAAGTTCATATCAATTCGCGACTTAGGTTCAAGTTATTTAACATACAAATGATTTTATCTAGGAGTTGTCACTAATCAGCTTATGGTAGGTCGATTAGATAGCAAGTAAAGCATTGGGAGAAATATCTTGCTTTTATGAACTAGAGATTAAATGAAGTTGAGAATTTGATTACGCTAAATTACTCTAACGCCATTTTAGTACCTTTCTCTTTTATTTTCAAAAACATTTTGCAGGCAACTTGAATTGATTTTAAGCTATCTCCAACATGCAAATTGGTGATGCAGGTGTGCAACCATTATTGAACACTCAATAAAGCAATGCAACAAATAAATTGTAAGCATGGAGAGGAAATACTTACCCTAAGGCGACGCAAGCATCTACAAGCTTAGTAAAAAACCACATTTATCAACCTAAATATGATTTCTAGTTGACAAGCAATTCCACTCAAATCTCTTTCTGGGCATTTCTTATTTAAATGAAAGCTAAGCTATATGTC
The DNA here is from genome assembly GCA_014182845.1 of Corymbia calophylla. NCBI lineage: Eukaryota > Viridiplantae > Streptophyta > Magnoliopsida > Myrtales > Myrtaceae > Corymbia > Corymbia calophylla. The sequence goes on from CM024700.1 coordinate 14,146,147, forward strand.
ATGCAAATTAATTAAATGTCCTAATTCTAATGATGGACAATTTCCAATTAAATGGACCTAAAAACAATTACCAAGTGACATGTACGCATGTATATGATATTTTTGTATTTTTTTAAAGTCGTAATTAAAAAAATCCACCTAAATCCTATCTTAACCTGGAAAGTTATCTCAACAAGCAATTCAATTCAAAAATATTATCTAACATGCATTCCGATCTAATTAATAAAGTATCTAAGCTATTCTATCCTAAAAAATGAATTCTAAACCACATGATAATGCATTCTTTGTTGTATTTTTAGGATAAAGAAAGCAATCACCAAATCATCCAAGATCACGGAAAAATCATCCAATAAATTCCATAAGCAAACAATATCTAATCAACTTGAAATTTTGCAAATAAAATCTTTAAATTGATCAAGCTTTAAAAATCAAAATATCAATTTTAAAGATTTTCACGAAATCAATAATTCTATCTAATGCAGAATCAAAGATTATATGAAGTTGCGAATTAGAAAATACATCTTAATAGATATTATCTATCAATCAAACGGATCGAATTAGATATTGATAATGCAAATTTGGCAATGAAATATTCGAATCATATTCATATAAGATTTCACCTAATCTAGTGGATGCGTATCCACAGAATTAGCTCGAGATCATGGATGATTGGTGGTGGCTCGCTGGTGAGGCTTAGCACGATGAGGCTCGTGCTGCTTCACGGTGGTTCTGGGCTAACTTGTGACTTGGTGGCGTGGTGCCGGTGGGATTGCGGTTGGGGGCTCGTTGAGTGGCAAGGAGAACCAAAGCTGAGAGTAGATGTGGAAACAGATTTGGATTTTTTTGTCTCTTTTCCTCTAAGCGTATAGTCCACAAATGATGCCTGCGCAAAAGCTGTTCTTTATTTTATTTATTTTTTTGACTTAACCAAACAATCCCACGCTCCAGCTCTGACCGAATGAGTCTCCTTGGCCTTCTTCCCAGTTTTGCTTCCCACTTGGGTCGAGCGGCAACAGCAAGCAGTAGACAAAGACCACCGCTTCAAACTTATCTTTAGACAACTTGGCATCTCCTTGTGTCGGGAAGATTGATGTAGCATGGACTCCGAAGACGATCACGGATGAAACACCCGAGGCGGTCTTGGCCTTCGTTGATGAAGCAAAACAGCTCGTCACTGTCGTTGCAAGGGGGGCTTCTCGGATCAGGACAGCACCAAGGCAACGGGAGCAAATCGGCATTGCAGGCAGTGAGGGGCGACAGCTCTGGTCTTCGTTTCACAGCATGATCAACAGCTCAGCAGGGAGCTTGATTAGCGACAACAGCATTGCATCGTTGAGCTCCTTCGATCAGTAGCCGGCCTTGGGCAAAACAGGATGGCGGAGAGCAGCGGTCTGGCATGACCACAGGTCTAGCTGTGCAAGGAGGTGCCGGCGAAGGGGAGTCTCAGCCTTGAGGACTTAGCCGAGTACTCTCCCTCTCTCACTTTTCTCTCCATGTGCCGTGACTCTATATTGTGGCCGTGTGTTCAATGTCTCGCCTTGCTCCTCCTTCCTGTTTACTTTCCCAAATAGCTGAGCACGTATAAATATAGTGGGAATCCACGCCGATCGCCTGAATTTAAGACTATTCACCCGTCTCATATATACGAATATTTTGAAATATTTTGCCGTCGGATGACCAAAACAAAAACTAATTGATCATAATGCAATTTTCGGCTATGGGATTGCTTCAAATTTTTATCGTTCTGGGTGTCACACCCCGACTCTCGAGCACGCGACAACCCCTTCTCTTGGTCGATAGAAAGCGACGTCCCAAGACTCGTCAACGACCATTCATTTTAATCTTTCGTTATGCGCAAGCGGAAGACGAACCATCCCCGGTCCAACAAACAATCAATCAATCAATCAGGGATAGAGGGATGAACAACAAGAACAACCATCACTACTCATTTATACAATTTACTAGATTAACCAACGGAGGATTGTTTTCCGATTTACAAGCCCGACAACAGGGGCCGATCCATCCTCTAAGCCAAACCAAAAAGGAACTAGGCTAGGCTAATCCAGCTGTACAAAATGAACCCTTGGGTTCAACACCACGATCACTTGGACCCATCGGACTCGACTTCGTCGGGTCGATCACTGCGGGTGCGCCATTCTAGGGGCCTGAAAATTGTTAACCACGATGGGTTGAGATAAAATCTCAGCGTGTTCTTCCCCAAGCCCCGGTTAGTACACCAACTCAACCTGGGGTATCTCTTCAGAACCACCCCTCACTCAACCCAACCACAAACAACCAGCAATCAACAATAAAACATCAAGTAGGGTCAACCAACAATCAAAAGTCGGTTCGCATGCAACCTTACTCGGTATGCCATACCCTGCACGTTATGAGTCAGCACAATACACACAATGCACATGGCTGTTAGATGATGCAGTTCATCAATCACATGCGAGTCGCGTCACAAGCGATCTCACCTGGCCATTGCCACACCCTGCACGTTATCAATTCATGCGTGCGTGCCATAAATGATGTGATCATCTCATGCATAATCGGAACCAATGATGCCATGTTTTCTCATGCACTCTTGCATCCACACGTGTTCCGATTATTACTGCCCCACAGAGCTACACTAAGGCGCAACGGCGCTACAGCGCCCTTCCTCCGCAGAGGCGCAACCGTGCCCTTCCGTGCCCAAAAGATGCCTCAAAATGATGTCAAGGGATACTCTCCCAAGACTGCATGCCCAATGAACGTCAAGGGATACTCTCCCGAGACCGCATGCCCAACGAACGTCAAGGGATACTCTCCCGAGACCGCATGCCCAACCAACGTCAAGGGATACTCTCCCGAGATGGCGGTTTCAACTTAGTGATCACGCAAGCACACCATCACAACCCACTTATTATCTTTCAGCATTAGCCAATGCACACATGCTTGCATATGAAACCTCAAATCATTTCTCACAAAAGCGGTCCATTCTCGGTGTCCCTCGGACAAACCATTTTTCCCACCTTTCTCATAAAAGCGGTCCATTTCCAGTGTCCCTTGGACAAATCACTTTCTTTCTCATAAAGGTGGTCCATTTCCGGTGTCCCTCGGACAAACCATTTTTTTTCTTTTGTGAAAATCACACAATTCAAGCGGATGCTTATGCAATTCTACATCCAATTCACTTCATATGATTAAAGCACATGAAATTATGCACAATTTCACTTCCGGATGAACAGTGAACGATGCCATGAATGTCGTGCACGTGAACAATGCACATGAACAGTGAAATTTCCGAATTTAATAATTAAATCATTTAATTCAGAAATCACATAATTTAATCAATAAATGCAGAAATTAAATAAATAAATTCCTTTACCAAAAAAAAAATCAATTAATTAAAACAATTAATCAATTTAATCAAGCAAAGCATGCTTAATTAGCACATAACACACAATTAAGCATAATTAAATAAGATTAAGATAATCTAATCTTAACCCTTAATCTAACCACCTATCTTAGGGCTAATGCACTTAATTAAACATCTTAATCAGCCTTTAGCACTAATTAACCCAACCCTAAGCAAGTTTAGGCACTAAATAGGGTTTAGGAGCTAAACTCACTCGTTAAGCGGGCGGCGACACGGGCGCGGTGGCGGCGATGAACCCGACACCCGGGGACTTCTCTCACGACACCCCAAGGCGGTCCCAAGCTCAACACAGCAGCAATAACTTCGGATGCCCCACTGAACTTCACAAAACAGCACTGCAGGAGGAGGAGGTTGCTGGTCGGAGCAAAAACAAGCTGGCCGGAGCTCCGGCGAGCTGGTGGCCAGTGACCGGAGGCTCCAGGGGTCGAGGGGGAGTTGCTGGTGGCTGGTATGGGCGGTGATTTGGTCGGAAATGGAGGAAAACTGTAGCAAAGGCGAAACTGTGCAGTACCGCGTGAACAGTAGGCGGTCGGCGAGCAGCCCGCTTCCGGCGGCCATACGGATCGGCCAAAAGCTCCGTTCGACAAACGGCGACTCTATCCGTACGGAATCTCTTTCCCGAGCGTAACGGTGGGTGGCACGGCCTGAGATTCCATCGGGAAGGCAATGAACAACTCAGATTTCGGTGGAAGGTCAGAAGCTGAAAATTGCAGGAAGAAGGGAAACAAGGGGAGAGAGGGCTGCGATTTGTGATGGCTGAAGGAGGAGGAGAGAGAGAGCATTGAGGGCTTTAATTCAGCTTCATTAAGGGCATTAAATGCCTTCTCCAATTCTTCAAGCAAGTGACATCATCTTCTCTCTCTTCCTTTTGACTTTTCTTCAAAATATCCAAGGGCATTTTGGTCATTTCCACCTTGCACATTTCCCAAACTGCACTTAGGCTGAAAATGAATAGGAACTGGCTCGGCAATTTGTTGGGCTCAAATTGGCTCACGTTTAGGCAACGGGCTCGGGAGGGTTAATGATCGATTTGGCCCAACGGCTCACTCGTTGTCTCGGTCTTCCACGGTGGCCATCCCACCTTGGGCATGAGGCCCTCATTGTTCTTGCCCGGCCCACGTCCTCATAGGCTCAGTTCCTCGGTCCGAAAATCCCTTTCCCAAAAACTCGGCTCAACCGACACTGTCGACTATCAAGGAAGCATCGTCCAAAAGTCCGTCCCGGACGTTCCCAAAAATTCGAAGTCCAATCTTGGATTCTCATGCCTTATCAATTTTGCCCAAATGTCATTTTGGTATAATTTAGACTGACAGGCGGCTTCGAGGATTCACGCGTAACCAACTCGTGCCAAACCACCTTCAAGACTTCTCGACACATGGACGTCCTTAACGACATGAAATTGCGAAGGATAGATTCTTATTTCAAGGTACACGATATTATCAAGGATTGACATAGGGCCGTTCGCGGGTTCAATAATAGTAGACAGAATCATCCGCCATCCCATTATTTCTATCCGCGAATCGACTTCTATTCGTCCTTGCGCAAGTCTCACGGTCGAGTCGTTTTCCCAGGTCAAGTTTTTTAGTCGCACAAGTTCTGTCCTCAGTAGTCTTTCCCCTCAAGGTCAGTATCTCGGAAATGATTGGGTCCGAGCGGAATCAACCAACAATGCATTGGCGAAATTCATGTTCACTCATCCCTAAAATGGCTCGAATTTCAGGACGTCATACTAGGCTCAGTCCAATCAATCCCATTAAGTTCATAATCATTTGCCTGAGTCCATTTGCTAGTTCGTTAAATATGTATAGACATGGGCCTATTAAGTACTAAAGCAAATGCTCCTCAAACTATATGCTATGCAAATTAATTATAATATTTTTGTTTAGAGGTTAAACATATAACTCTATTTTAGATAGAGTATTTTTACTAATTTAAGCTTAAAATTTTCTAAGTTTTGATGAATTTTGGGCGAATTTATTTGCTACTCATGTAATTTTGTTGAATTTTGTAGGAAAACACCAGGACCATATGCGTAATTTTCCATGTGTCCATGCTGAATTTGCAGATCAATCCCTATGCCTAATATCTTCCAGAATATTTCAGTATCTTCTAGAATATTTCAATATCTTTTTGAATATTTTATCTTAAAGAAAAAGTCAGTCAAGATCAGAGGTTTGGAGAATTTGACCACAATTGACGCTAGATTCAAAGAAGATCGAGGAGAGAAGGAGGAGTCCATTTCAAGAACTTATGGGGCCTAACTCAGGGCAAAATTTTTGGAGGCAATATAAACCCCTCTTGTGTCGCATATTCAAGATCCGAAGGGAGGAGCCTTGGAGACGCCATCTCTAGGGAGATTTTAGGTTTCTTAGTTAGCTTTTATTCTTTTATTTTATTAGTGGAGTTGGCATATGTCAAGAAGCGAAGGAGGAGACAAACCTGAACCTTTTTGTGGCTCAATATGGTGAATTTTTTTAATTTAGCATTATGTTCTCGTTAATTTTTGTTACTAGTTTAGCTTTATTTATGATTTAAATTTCTTTTGTTAGATTCACAATGGATCTTAACCATGATTGATTAATTTTCAAGATATTGTTTGATTACAGTATTCTCTATTATGATCTTAATGCTTTTAAACATTTTGCCAACTTTTAAATAATTTTCGATGTATGCATGATACAGGTGGAGATTGCATACATGTGCACTAATGATATGAAACCATAAATTAAATCTAGGTTGAGGTACGGTAAGTTATTTGTTTGGTTACGGTAGTAGATCTAGGTTGTGGCTACTTAGATTGAATCTAAGAATTTCTACAAAAGCTTAATGCTTTTAGGTAGTTTAAATTCACCTAGGATTAGTGTGGGTTAACGTATTTAACTAAAGATTATTAGACCGAGGTAGCTTGTAATCTAACTTAGGGAAATTTCACCAACACAATTGGGAATTAATTTGTTGCATGACAAGTTAAGAGAATTGATTATGAATGGTTAAGTAAAATTGAATGCTTTTAACGCTTTGTGATCTTGATTAAAATCTTGATAATATGCCTTGTGAATTTTCAATTTGTTTTAGATTAAGTTTACTTTACAATTTTAATTAGCTTTTGAACCCTTTAAGTTTTGGCTCTTTTATATTTCAGTCCTTTAATTGGTTTAATTCACTTTTTTCTTGCCTTTTCTACTTGGTTAGCTAGATCTTTGGATTGATCACCTTCAGTAAGTGATTGGATAATTAGAGACAATCATAATGGGAACGATACTCGCTCATAACTTTATTACTTAAAGATATTATGCACTTGCAATTCACCTTTGATAATTTTCCACTTACTATTGATATCGAGCGATTCTAGGTTTAGACTAGCCTTTATTTTGTTTCTAATTTGTTCTTTTTGTAGGGCAAACGCACCTCTCTATAAAAGGTGGATGAGCATCACATGACCCTAAGCCAACATAGAGACCTTGAAGTGTTTGATCCCGAGATTGAAAAAACCTTCCTTAGAAGAAGAAGAGAGCAAGCACAATCAATCCCCATTGCAATGGCCGAAAATCAAGAAGTTGCACCTTCAAGGAGAACTTTGAAAGATTATGCTACATCAACAATTCAAGAAGCACAATCAATTATTAGGAGGCTAGCGGTGCAAGCTAACGATTTTGAGATCAAGCCATCCTTAATTCAAATGCTTCAAAATGCAAGCAATTTAGTGGATCACCTAATGATGATCCAAATCTACACTTAGAAGCATTCCTTGAAATTTGTGACACTATTAAATTCAATGGCGTTACTGATGATGCCTTTAAGTTAAGATTGTTCTCATTTTCTCTTCATGATTAAGCTAAGACTTGGTTAATTTTTCTTCTTGTAGGCTTTATCACCACTTGGGAGGACTTGGCTAAAAGATTCCTAAGTAAGTATTTTCCTCCTGCGAAATCTGCCAAAATACATAACAATATTACTACATTTATGCAAATTGATGATGAGCCCTTTTTATGAAGCATGGAAGAGGTTTAAGGAGCTACTACAGAGATGCCCACACCATGGACTGCTAGTTTGGATGCAAGTGAACACATTCTATAATAGAGTGCATCCCACCGTTCGGGCTACTCTCCGCCATTAAGCATAAATCCTCATCATCGCTGGATTCATACTCGATGTCGCTCCACGTCTCGGCTTTCTTTGTGAACTTCTTCCCTTTCGAATGCTTCTTTTTCTCACAAGGTGTTCAGATTTTTGATCAACGATCTCATCTCCTCATCGTCATCCTTTTTATCTTCCTCAAAATCTGCCTCATTAAAATTAGCATTAGATTTTAAAGCAATTAACTTCTTACCTTCTGGATCTTCATCATTTATACGTTCCGCTTCATAAGATTGCAAAGTTCGAATAAGTTCATCAACAGATAAAGACGAAATCCTCAATGTTTCACGGATGGAAGTTTTGACGTTGTTCCAATCCTTCGATAATCCTCTCAAGAGCTTGTTCACTTTCATGGGTCCCGAGATTGGTTGTCCTTGATATGCAAGTCCATTCACTATTTCAGTGAATCTACTGAACATGTCTCCAATGGATTCTCCCGGCTTCATCTTGAATGATTCGTATTGCCCGATAAATGCGATAATTAGAGGCATTTTGCAAAACAAGTCACTCGAAAAGGCTTTTTCATCTACTTGAGGAGATGGCAAGCAATAGCTACCAATGGCCAATTGAAAGATACCAAGTCCGGAAGCCAAGCAGAATTCATGAAGTTGACACCAATACGACTTTGAATGCAAAACTTGATACAATGAACATGACGATTGCTTCTTTGAAAACTCAAGCTCGTATCCTTGAAGTCCTCAAATGGCTTGATTGAAGACTTCTATGAATATGGGTCAGCAAAGCTTGGAAGAGATTATGAAGGTTGAAAAAACTACTGTAGTTGTGCATGTATAAGCGCATAAATTCAAGTGTACAAGTGCAAGTACAGTGATTGTGTCTTGATAGTATAATCTATCTTGATAAAGAAACAATAACTTACATTGTTGATTACTCGTGGAATCCCGTCGTATTAGGTTTTTAGATGGAGAGTGAACGTAAGCTTGGATATAAAGCGGAGTCACTATAAACTTGCCTGTGATTTGTCAACGCATGCACTATTTTATATCTTTCACAATCTGATTTGTTGATTGTTGTATTGTTCCATGAAAGTGTTTTTTGTTATCATCATAAACATTTTCAACCCCTTTCTAAGTTGTATTGTTAGCACCAATGATTAGTATTAGAATCTCAATACTTGTTATTTGGAGTGCTTTACTTCTGAGCATAAACATAACTCGCTGGAAAGCCCGCAGAAAATATCAAGGACGCTGAAAGTTTGTCAGAGCGTTTGCCGGTGGTGATGCACGGTTCAGCAAAACAGCGAGGCGCGGTTGGATGGCATCGGAATTGGACTGGGGTCCTGGTGCACGGCCGAGGTACTGGTCGCGACAGAGCAGCAGTCAGCAACATCCGGGGGTTGCAGGACAGCAACGGTGCCGCGAGATTACTAGTGCGGCGTCGGATTGAGTAGTTGATCAAACAATCGTCGGAAACACAAGCGACACCGCCAGTGAGAGGAGTTTGCCACCTGTAGGTAGCTTCAGAAAGGAAAGAGTTCTTTTCCCTCTTTAAACGTGTATGGATCGTGTGAATTATGCTCTGAACTCCTTTGGCGTTTTCTGCATCATGTCTTCTTTCCTTTGCCTCTAAAATTGAGAGACGTTCCACTCTAGTGCTCTTATAAGCCAAGTCTTGAATAGGTAAATATTTATTCTTTTCCAAGTGTGCATATTCCTTTGCCATTTGGGGAATTAAAATATACAAATGAAGGGGCAAATATATGCAAACACTTGTAACCAATTTTCTCTTTCTTTTATTTTCTTTCCAACTTGCCTAGAACATTCCCATAAACTCAACCCATGATATTTTTTCTTGTGTAGTCTTTCGATGAACGATTGAAATTTGCCGAGGTAAAGATCATTGTATTGGATAAAAAAATCTTTGTTTTAATTAATTAATGATTATCATGATATTTTTCTATATTTGGAGGGATGTTGCAAAGCCTATAGTCTATTCAAAGATTTCAAAGGCTCTCTTGAGCGTTAAATGAGTGTTTTGATTAATAAATTTATTTTTGAACTTATGGATTAGTGTGTCAAACCAATTCCATATTTTTGCTGGATTCCATGTGAACTTAGATAGTGAGAATTGCTCTTGCTGCCTTCGTGTAACTTCCATAAAATTATTCGGTCCCTCTGGTATCAAAAAGTGCTTATTTACCTCCACATGCAGTAACATTCTTGAACTAATCATGTTCGAATATTTTTTTAATATAATGCAGTATATAATGTATCAAACACACATTTAGCTGTCATTTCAACTTGTTTCTTGTCCCACGCATAAAAAATATCGCAATTAAGAATATCAAGTAATCTGAATATGGGCGTGGTAATGCAACTTTCTTTTATTTTTTTATTTTACTTCTTTCTCTCATTTTAAGAATTCGTATAGTACATAACTGGTTAGATTGCTCAATGCCCATACAACACACCCTAGCAATATTTTTATACGAATAAAAATTGTATTAAACATTTTAATTCATCAATATGCTCCTAATTTGAAATGCAATACTAGTGATTGTCACGACCCACCCTCAGCGATAGTCGGTGTCGGGAGGGATGGAATTTAGGAGTATTTTACTCACGTGATGGTCTTCAAAGGGCAAGTCGTCAAAGACAACTTGAACACATCATCAATGACAACCATATCCACCAAGAGGTCCATCAATCGCGAGTGCAGGCTCTCCCAAGCCCATATCTCGCGCAACAAAGAGATGATTCATTTTTATTATCTAAGTTGATTAACAATCTAAGATAGATGTTTTGAAGTCGCCACTAGCCTCAATTTGGGGCCCCTTCATTACTAGCCCTAATTCTAGATTAGTTCTAAATGAACATTTTACAATGGAAACAAACAATGATTCAAACAAAAGTACACTAGATGTGGCAAGTGAACGAACAAGAATCATTCAACCAACGAATTAGAAAGGGTCTTGGGGTCGGCCATTGAAGTTACATGCACAACGTGCCATGACATGTTATCCGCATTCATTATTAGACACAGTATATGATCATTAATCATCATAAGTTTTCACTTATAGTGACTAACGTCATAACTCCTAAAGTTCAGTTCTAATGTGTGATCCCAAGATTGTTGGGAGCGCGCAGCAGAAGTCCGATATCTTTTACTGGGAAGATCTCTAAGGGGGAAGCCCAAGTCCGAGCCCATCAATATATCCAATTGGACCCATCTCAACTCAAAATCTTAAGCTAGTGAGTTATGGGCCAACTAGGATATATTAATTGCTCCACACCACGTCAATTCTCCGATGTGGGACTACTTCTCTAACACAACTCACATGTGCATCCTAACAATCTCCCCCTCACGTGTGATCTCCAGTGTTAGGTCCACTCCCCCTTAAATCAAATATCCTTATGGCCCAACATCATCCTAGCCCACGTTGTTACACCACAACGCCCACCTGGGCTTTCCTCACGGGCCCACGTTGTTACACCACAACGCCTACTTGCCCGGGAACCGTAACCATCGGCTCTGATACCAGTTGTTGGGAGCGCGCAGCAGAAGTCCGATATCTTTTACTGGGGAGATTTCTAAGGGGAAGCCCAAGTCCGAGCCTATCAATATATCCAATTGAACCCATCTCAACTCAAAAGCTTAAGCTAGTGAGTTATGGGCCAACTAGGATATATTAATTGCTCCACACCACATCAATTCTCCGATGTTGGACTACTTCTCTAACACAATTCACACGTGCATTCTAACAAAGATTACCCACAAGCATACATCGGCTTTGTGTGACTAATTAACAGTTACATCCATTGAACTTGAAAATAAGCACACAAGCAGGCCCAAAGGCCTTATTTCCCATTCAATCAAACAATAAGTGTACCAACACCAGCTCACTTTACTCATCAAGCGTGCAGCAATCACAATTTCAAGAGCCAAATATGCATTTAATGGATTTTTTTATTTTCTGAGAATTTTTATGTTTTAATTTTGAGAAACAACAATCAAAATCATGAAGACATCATAGATTGGTTCTGCATGCATCATTTTCTAAAAATCACAGAATGCGCATATATCACAATCAAACATAATAGGGGATTTATAACACTTTAAAAAGGAGCAAGCAATTAAACATGACCCATTGAGCAATCAGTTTCACGAAAATTACAATACATAATGCACTCAATGAAGAACATTCTTCATGAGACAATTTCGCTACGCGTGAATTTATAAAGATCTAAGAACGCGACAAAACGCATCAGAATAAAACAGGGCAGCAACAAATGGATGCAATCTTACGAGGATATGAACATGTTAACAATGTTGAAAATTGCTGAAATTTTACTCATGATATTCCTAATAATGAAAAATAAAGTTCGTGAAGGGTCCAAGTTCCATATCGCAATAGAAAAATTCCGACAAAAATGGCAAAGTGCACACATGCAGATGCTCATAAGTGTATTCCGAATTTCATGATTTTTCAGATTACAAGACAACTTTGTGAAAATGGTGGGTCAATTGGCATGTAAATGGCTTGATTTTGGTGTCATTAGAAAGCTTAATTAATTTCCTATTACTTTCTAAGAGATGACATGGTCAATTAAGGTTATTTACCCATTCAATCATAGACATTTTCATGAGCATACGAATTGACTATATTCAAGGCAGCAATCACATGAATAAATTGCATGGTTTAACTCTACTATATGACAAGGCAAAAGTATAAGATAAATCACATATGTCAAGCATTGAATCATGAACAATTTTCATTAAGGGATCGATGCCCTAATGCAATCACTAAGCATGATATGAAAATGATGATGAGGAGACATGTATTGAACATGTTTATAATGATAGAACCAAATTACATGAAAACATGCAATGATGGGATGAAATAATGTTCAATTAGCATGGCATAAGCATCCTTAAAGTTACATTATAACATGCAACATTCATGAGACTTTCATGGATAAAAAATCATAATGAAATGCATTATGGCACATGAAAGCACATTTGAGCCTATATAGGGTAGACATGAGGTCAGGACGGCTTTTAAGGGATTTCACCTAGTTAGTGACATTAAAAAATTACAAGCCAAATATAAGTTATGACCAACAGTCATATCAACAAATGTCTAGAAGGAATCAACTTGAACAGAGTTCGGTAAAAATCACAATAAAATTAGCAAAATCGAAATTTCGGATTCGGGACTATGCAGACCAGCAGAACATAGGACGTGTTTTAGTGGATTTGACCTAGTTGTCATCATTGAAAAATTATGAGAAAAAAAGTATATTATGACCAACATCTCCTATGCATAACTTTTATGAAAAACTCGAAGCCAGATTGCGAACATAAAATTCAGCAAAAATTCACGAAATTGATACATGCAGTAAGAAACTCCAAAAATCAGTACATGTGACGGTGATGTTAGGGCCTTTCCTAATGTATTGATCTCAAAGAATTTCAGAAAAAATATATGTTCTATATTATCATGTCATGAATTTTTTTGTGAAGGAATCATCTTGAAATTTCGATCACAAAAATAGCAAAAAATCGCAAAGTAGCAAAGGTCAGATCCATTACAAAACAACAGTAATTAGCACACCATCATAGAACGTAGCTATGACTTTGAGGAGAGTTTTCAGGTATCAAATGAAGGCCAATCGGAGTAATCTATAGCTCGTTGGAAAACTTATCAAGTTTATATCAAAAGTCGAAGAGGCCTGGAACTCATTTGAACAAGTTTTCAAGCTCGAGGTTTTCCCAAGTCTGTCAATCTAGAAGTCGATTTCAACAAATCAAGAACAATCACCTAATCAAGCTTAATCATACCACATTCACTCAAGCAAATCAATCCATAAGTATCAGGAAACATCACAGCAACTTCATCAATCACATAATCGAACCTAAACTAGAGTTTTAGCCCCAATTGCCTATTACGATCTCGCTTCATTGAACTCATGATAAGGAAACCTACATTTGATGAAATTTTATGTCAGGACCGAACTAGGATCTGCAAGAGCTGACCACCAGCAACCTGAGGACTCACTGAAGGGCCTTCTCACTGCCGAAAATGGAAGGATCAGCGCTAGACGACCTTCGACCAATGCTTGAATAGGATTGGGTCTAGTTAGACCTGATCTTCACCACCGTGAGAAAACAAGGTCATTGGAGCTTCTCCGGTGACTCTTCGGCTTAACTTCGACCACCCGGACATCAGGGACACACCAAGATACAGATTGGAAGTGGCTAGGTTGCTAAGGAGTTTCGTGAAACCACTGGTTGAAGGAGGAGAAGCCAGTGAACAACTAACCGACTGTTGCGCCAATCTTCAAGATAGCAAGGGAAAACTGCCGGGACGGGTTGATCGGAGGGGAATCGAGGGAAGACACGACCCACAGTAGGATGGGGAAGGAGTGGTGAATGTCGAGAGGCCAGGTGGCACTATCGATATCGCCGGCAAGGGAGGCAAATCAGCGGTGAAAGGAGTAGCGGTCGTCAAAGGCGATTAGGGGGCAGTTGAAAGAGAGAGAAAATGGAGCATTAGCCAATGAAAAACCTCAAATCGTTTCTCACAAAAGTTTCGGGCAAGATTTTGCGAATGATGATAGAAATTATGAGAATGTAAATGAACAATAATTTCCGAAATTCAATTAATAATAAATTAAATTCAGAAATTAAAGAAAACATTGATTAAACACAATTAATCAATCAATTAAGCTAAACATGCTTAATTATCACATAAACCACACATAATCAACATTTAAGCATAATCAAGCATAATTAAGCAAGATTAAACTAAGCTAATCTTAATCAACTATCTAACCACCTATCTTAGGGCTAATACACTTAATTAACCCTCCTAAACCAGCATTACCACTAATTAGCCCAACCTTAAGCAAGTTTAGGCACTAAATAGGGATTAGGAGCTAAACTCACCCGTTAAGCGGGCCGGCGACACGGGCGCGGCGGGCGACGAACCCGACACCTGGGGACTTCTCTCACGACACTCCAAGGCGGTCCCGGGCTCAACACAGCAGCAACAACTTCGGATTCCCCACTGAAACCGGGAAGGCAACGAACTCAATTTCGGTGAGAGGTCAGAAACTGAAACTGCAGGAAAGCAAGGGAAGCAAGGGGAGAGAGGGCTGCCTGAAGATAAGCCTCAATTAATGGCATTAATGGCCAAATCCCGGTCGTCAAAGGCGATTAGGGGCAAAATCATCCAAAAGTCCATCCCGAACGTTCCCGAAAATTCGAAATGGCCCAAATGTCATTTTGGTATAAGAGAGTTTGGATTTTGATGAAAAATGTATAAAATCACCCCTCCCCGCCAAAATTTTGGAATCCCCTCAAATCAAATCATAATCATCGAATTAATTCGACGGTTGGAGATTAACCCATGTGCCTAGCTAATTCCCTTAGGCTTCTAAATATGATTAACACATTTAACATGTGCTAATTTGAATGACTGAGATTTAATATGATCAACGGCTTACAAAATTTGTGTGATTATGGACCTAATTAGGGGCAATTTTGTAATTTCACAAACACCTATAGACCATTTTGCAAATTCAAGAAATTTAAACATGGAGGAGCCAGATTTGGGTTGGGCCACTACGTGGTGGCGGTCACCGGTGACTAGTCTAATCGGTCGGACTAGTTTTAGATCAGTTTGATTGATTTAGCCGGTTCTTAGGTAGTTCAATCCAATTTTTCTTTGGTTTGTGCAATTTAGTCCTTACCTAAAAAGAAAACTTGTTTAATCATTAAAAAAAAGGGTCTAATTTTGAAGAGAAATGGGCCAACTTCAAACAATTAGGCTAATTAAACCATGAAAATTCAATTTCATGATTTTCTATTAACATAATTGTCCCATTGCTATGAGAATTATTGGATCCATAACATGGGCACACCAAATTGGACTTTCTAGGCCTTAAATCGGAGAATTATACCTAATTCTTGGTCTCAATTTGTAAATTAATTGAAATTGAACTCAATTAAAGTTAAGAAACACCTACTAATTTGATTGCCCATGCCTAGGGGAACTTATTGCATCCAAATTGACCTTTAATTGATGACACGACATTCTTATCAAAATTAAATTGAGGGTCAATGTCAAAATTGAATCTCAATTCATCAAATAAAACCCTAGTCATGAATGGGCCAACTCAAATTTTTTGAATCAAGAGCTCAACAATCCAATTTTCCGAAGGCCTAGTAAGTTAAATCTCTCAAATCAATGAGTTGGCAAGTGAATTTGCTAAAATCGATCCCGAATTTAGACTTAACTCACAAAGTTGAGTAAGATAGAAATGTTCATTCGTAAATCATGAAGAATTGATTCAAATGCCTTATTAGGGACAAAAGTGTCAATTCCAATCCCAAAATTGATTGAATGAGTGAATGGGTAATCGCCTCTAGATCAAATATCATAAGAAGAACTAAGCTTAACTATGATTAGAATGAAAGTAATTTCATTTTTGGTTGATTCCGAACTTAAATTCGAAAAATTCAAAAAAATAGGTTTTCGATCAATTTTAGCAAAATTCTTGATGCTAAAGTCAAATTGAGCTAAAATGAGGTGATTTTTGCATTTCTGCATTTTTCAATTTTTTTGGTTAAATATTTGATCAAAAGTCAAATCCTAGTTGACTTTTCACTAAAAGTTTGATTTTATTGTCAAATCTTTGAATTTTTTCAAAATTTTCACTTTTAAAATGAAATTAAACTTAAAAAGGACATTTTGGTGTAAAAAGCCAAAATTTTATCCAGAGTTGACTTTTGGTCATGGGGTTGATCAAAAAGTCAATCATTTGACTTTTCGGGTTTTTGTGTGAAATAAATAGGAAATTGCATTTTAAAATTAAGGCAACAGACATAATTGAAAAATGACATTTTTGGCTCGAAAAACAGTCATCTTTGCGATTAAGAACCCCTAATTTTGTTTTTTTATCTTTATAAACGTGTCGACTAAAAATCAGGTGTCAATAGCGATCCACTAAGAAAGTCCATATTTCATATTCTTCAAGTTATCTATGGGTAGGCTTGGCAAATAATATAACAGGAACTTGGAAATGGGGGAAAGGAGATGATACAGGGAATACTAGGTGACCGACGGTCTTCTCAAGATGCCCGAGGGTTCCTTTCGGTTCGGATCATGGGGAATTGTATTGCAGAGTTTTGTGGATGGAATTTGAGTTTGGAAGTGGCAATGCTCTCTGACCAGGTTCATGCAAATTGCGAGCAACCATCCAAGCTTGCGCTTTAAGGTTTGGAAAGTGAAATTCTTGGTTCGAACTTTGATTAATCACCTTGGCAACCATGGTAATCGAATGGCCTATGCATATTTTGTTGTGGAATTGTCTAATGTCGAAAGTATGACATTGTAAAGCTATTAGCAAATGTACGTACATGTGAGATATAAAAATCTGTTTAATTTGATACTTGCTCGATTTTATAAAGTGAAAGAATGTGCCTACCAAATGTGATATTGATGGAATGGTTGGTCATTTTATCTTGATTCATTGGAATGCAAATGTCACTTCTATTTAAAAATTTTCCTAACAGAGTATTGGGAATGGATCATATGGAAATGAACTGACTAAAAGTATTTTCACTTAATCGAAATCAACTAAATTGGTGGAATATCTGTGATACTTGTGATTTACACCATAAATATTCTTGCCAAAACCTAGCCTCAACCTCCTTCTCCTCCTTGAGCTGTGCCCCTATTAAGAGAGATTAAGACTCCATTTGTTTCGTGGAAAGCGAATAATTTGAAAGAGACTTTCCTAAAAATGATTTTTATGAAAATGTGTCTTAAATTGCGTTTGTTTCGTGGATAATTGATGATTTGGAAGACATCTTCTTAAAATTGATCATTTGTATCACTAACAAAAATGAATGAATAAAAAAAATTTCATCGTCCACAAAAATGTTTAGATATAAACTATCATCGATAACAAAAACATTATTCATTAACTAATTATTTCAAATGATATAAGTGATCATTTTTCAGAAAATATTTTGCAAATCAGTCATTTTGTATGAAACAAATGAACTGTATCGGGCCTCCACTCTTGGAGATTTGGGAATAAAAAGGAAGCGATTTTTCTGATTTTTTATTCTTGAATAAAAACCGTTGTTGAAGTGTTTCAATGCCCCACTATAAATGTTGTACCGTTATATAAGGAATATACTACCAGGATTAACAAAAACACAAGGAGTTTAATCCAGCAATTTCTTGAACTTTGTACAAAGTATTTTGGGCCTAGAGTACCTGGATACTATATTTTTATATAGCAGCCTGTGGAATGTATTTTAGGCATTTAAGTTATCGTTTTTTCTCTAATTTTACACTTAGGTGAACCAACGAAACCTTTTGGTACTAAAATAAGTGTCGTACAAATCTTTTGACACTTCTAATATTCTTATGATGTAATTTGGGAGAGCCATGCACAACGTGACAGAAGAGTATTCACAATAGTTTAGCAACCTGTTAAACTCTCTCAAATTTTTATCTCAGTGGTTCGTGATAACTAGTTTCAAGAACAAAGAAATGAGTTGCTAATTTCCTTGTATCAGAAAAAATTATGTAACCTCATTCTTCAACTATTGAAAGACGTCTAAAAAGCTCAAACAAACCGGTCGACACTTCAAATATATATCAATCATCATTATTGTTATAGTATTTATCGAGTTTGAGTCCGTTGACAAAAACTCAGCCCAAATAACAATGTTTCTTGATCGTGGAAAATGAAAAGAATAGAATAGGGCACCCAATATTCTTTTCTTTTGCTGTGTAGTCATAATTAGATAAAAGTCCAAGCCGTGGACCTTATTTGAAATACATGGAAATCTATTTCTGTATTGAAGTTGTTAGGAGTATGCAACGGAAACTGCCCAAACCAAGACCGAACCGGACCGGTCGATTCTGGACGGTCCTAATAGGCGCCGATCCAATCCACAATCCCTATTTTGTAGAATCGGACCAACAAGACTAAACCAACCATTCATGTATATTTTTAAAAAAAATTTAAAATTTTTTGAATAACCATTCTGCCATTAGGTCAAGTACTTTCCTATCTCTTTCTCATTCTTCCCTTATTTTCCCTTCTCTTTTCCATCCTACCGTTACTTTCTCCTTTTCTTTCACCCCTAGAAGCTGGCATCAGCAGAAATGGAAGTCCAACATGGACTTGGATTGAGCAAAAATGGGCTCTGAACATGGATTTCCTATTCCATATTGGAGTGGGCTTCTGCAGGTTTTATTTTGGCTATATATATGCTCGTGGTCAGGAGAAAAGCCGCATGAGCGTGTGCCGTATGAGTGCTCAAGAAGAGCTGTTATCGTGCACATTCTTGAAACGCCATTTCACGAGTGCTTGGCCATGGATTTTTCCATTGAATTCATTTGTGCAATTGCACAAAGAGCTTATGTGTGTTTGAAGTCGATTAAATTTTTGTGACAAGAATTTATGTATATGTGATGTCCTAAATTCGAGCCCTTTAAGGGATGTATAAACTTGAATTTCGTCAATGTATTGTTGGTTAATCTCACTCGAAATTGATCACTCTCGAGATACTAACTTTGAGGGAAAAGGCTAATGAGGACCGAACTCGTGCTACAAAAAAACTTGACCTGGGAAAACGACTCGATCATGAAACTTGCATAAGGAAGATCATGTGGATATGTAGGCTGATTTTAGGGATGACTAGAAGTCGATTCCCGGATAAAGCGTAATAGGACGACGGGTGAATCCGTTTACTGTTATTGAACCCATGAACGACCCTATGTCAATTCTCGGTAATCGTGTATTTTAAAATAAGAATCTATCCTCCGCAATTTCATGTAGTTTAGGACGTCCATGTGTCAAGAAGTCTTGAACGTAGTTTGATATTGAGTCAGGCACGAGTCGGTTACGCATAAATCCTCGAAACCGCCTATTAGTCCGAGACGTACCAAAATGGCATTCGGACGAAATTGACAAGGCATGTGAATCTAATATTGGACTACGAATTTTCAAGAACGTCCGGGATGAACTTTTGGACAATGCTTTTTCAGCCTTCGACATTGCCGGTAAAGCCGAATAATTGGAAAATGAATTTACGGACCGAGGAAACGAGCCTACAAGGATGTGGGCCAAGCAAGGCCAACATGGGCCTCACGCCCAAGGTGGGGCGGCCACCATGGTGGGCCTAAGGCAAGCAAGTGAGCCCATTGGACCCAACCAACCATTTAACCCTTTCAAGCCCATTGTCTAACTTTGAACCATTTCGAGCCCAACCAATTCCCGAGCCCGTTGCTATTCATTTCCTATCCCGTTTATTAGGCCTGCTCATCATATTAACCCAAGGGTAGATTGGTAATTATGCAAATGTGGAAATGACCATTTTGCCCCTCTAGATATTATGGGGAAAGAGACAAAAGAAAAGAGAGAAGATGATATCATTGCATGGAGATGGGGGCTTGCATTGAAGGGTCTTAATGAGGTGTGACAACCAGCTCTCCCATCTCTCTCTCTCCCCCATCAGTCGCCCCCTCTCTCCCATTTATTCCTCTCCTTCTACCTTGCCTCCATTACTAGAGTTGTTCCTTGCTGGTTTGAGCTATTCATTGCCCACACTACCTGCCACCATGACCAGGAGACCCTGTCCGTGTCCCCTTCAACTGCTGCCTGCCGGACCAAGTCGCCGGCCGGCCAAAAGCCACCGCAAGCCAACTCGCTTGTTCCAGCCCAGTATCGCCTAGAAAAGCTGTTTCGACCCAACCACTGCCCAGACCAGCCAGTCCCCCTTGAACCCTTGGAACCGTCGGTCGCCAACTAGCCAGTCGCCGAAGTGCCAGTCAGCCCGGCTAGCTTCTTCCTCTGCCTGTGTAGTCTGGTTTCTAGAGTTGCAGTGAGAGCTAGAGTTGGTTGCTGCTGTTTCAACCTCGAGATGGTCTTGGATCGCCGTGGTCGAGGTTTCTAAGCGTAGCCTCCATTGTCACCGCCGCGCCCGTGTCTCCAGTCCGCTTAACGGGTGAGTTTAGTCCTAATCCTTTGTTTAGTGCCTAAACTTGCTTAGGGTTAATTTAGTTAAGGTGAATCCTAGTTTAGGGGTTTAATTAAGTTGCATTAGAACTAAGATAGGTAGTTAGTTAGATGGTTAGGATTAGTTTAAATTAATCTTGCTTAGTGTTGATTAATTGTGGGTTATGAGAAGTTAAGGTTGTTTAGTTTTAATTAATTGATTGTTTGCTTTAATTAATATTTTTGATTAATTTTTGAATTTAATTTATTAATTATTTAATTCTGGATTTTACTGTTCATGTGGCATTGTTCATAAATTACTGCTCATATGTACTGTTCACGCGGTACTGTTCACGAACACTATTAATCCAGAAGTGAAAAATTGTCTTTTATGAGAAGGGATTTGAGATCATATATGCAAGTTTGTGTGCATTGGCCAATATTCAAGATAAAAGTAAATTGTTGTGGTATGCTTGCGTGATCACTAAGTTGAACCCATTGCCCTAGCCAAAGTTCGAGGGATGATAGTCCGATTCATCAGAAGCCTGGCCGGGGTTTGGATGCGGAGTCATGGTAGAGGCCGGGCCCATGCTCTTTCGGGAATGCTGTCTTGGGAGAGAACCCTCGACGTCGTCACGCTTCGCGGGGGAGGGCGATGCTTGGTTATACCAGTAGACACTAGCGGGGGTTCAGTTGTGGCTTTGAAGGGTAGTAATAATCGGAACACGTGTGAATGTAAGAACGCTTGAGAAACATGGCATCATTAGTTTCGATTATGCATGAGCTGATCACATTGTTTATGGCACGCATGAATTGATAACGTGCAGGGTGTGGCAATGGCTAAATGAGATCGTCTATGACGTGGCACGTATGTGATTGATGAATTGCATTACCTGATGGCCATGTGTATTGCTTGTATTGTGTGCAGTTTAACGTGCAGAGCATGACATACGAGGTAAGGTTGCATGCGAACCGATTATTTGATTGTTGGTTAACCCTGGCTTTAGTATGGTTGATTGTTGTTAGTTTGATTGAGGGGTGGTTCTGGAAAGATATCTCGAGTTGAGTTGGTGTACTAACTAGGGCTTAGGGCGAGGACTCGTTGAGATTTTATCTCACTGGTTATTGTATAACCATTTTCAAGCCTTAGAATGGCACATTCGCCGTGCGATTTGGGATCCAAAAGGACTGGGAGACCGTCGTGACGCACCATAGCTTCCTAGGTCGGGTGCATCTGTATGAGAAGCATTTCTCCACCATCTGGGTGGACGAGGGACCGAGGCAATAAATCCCCTATCGGTTCCTAGCATGGTACATTCAGGAGGACGATCTTTTGATCGATGCTCTACATGGTTTTGACGGGCCGTCCGACAAGGGCCCCAAAGACACTCCCCATGGAGTTGGACCCTCAGTGGAGAATCTTGTCTCTTTTCCACTGGTGATCGACCCAAACGCCTCCGATTATGACCTAATGGAGCTCGAGTCCGATGGGTTTCTATGATGATGGTACCAAACCCGAGGGTTCTTTTTGTATAGATGAATTAGCCTAGCCTTAGTCTCTTTTTTGTTTGGCTTAGAGGATGGATCTAACCCTCTGATGGGCTTGTATATCGGAATTGATCCTCCGTTAGTTAATCCAGTGAATATGTATAAATGAGTAGTTGCTATTGTTCTCATGTTCATCTCTCTATCCTTATTTGATTGTTTGATTGTCTGATTGACTGGGGGATGGTTCGTCTTCTGCTTGCATATAATGAAAGAATAAAATGAATGGTCGGTGACATATCCTAGGACGTCACATTCTATTGGCCAAGGGAAGGGGTTGCTACGTACTCGGGTTTCGGAGCGTGACAGTATAATTCTTTCGTAAGATTGAGAGATTATTTCGCGATGAATTGTGGGGCTAAATATTATGTGATTTATGGGGGCTTGAAAAACACTGAGTTGTTTGAGTGACTCGAGTATAGTTTTGATCTCCATGTACCACTTGATATATAGTGAAATTACTTGCTGCTCTCCCACGAACGCAAGAATCACGTAAATTTGGTATTCAATTTATCTTCTTACTCTCTTTTATTGTTCCATTACTCGCTTTCTGCAATTATTACGGTATTTCCTACCTTATCATTTTCCGAGAGAGAGAGAGAGAGTCCTGTAGTCCACTAGGGGATGACACAAACCAGTCTGATCACACGTCAACAACCACAAAAAGGAGAAATGGTTCAATGAACCTTATTTAATTAGAATAATATACCCATGTGAGAATGTCACAATAGACAAGCCTCTATTCTAGATATCCTAGTAAAGGGAGTGTTCAGTCATTCCAAGGATTGCAAATGTCGTATTGGCCAGTATTCCAGTTAATCAGACATGGACCATTTGGAAGGATGATGTAAGAACAATTATGTCCGCATCCATTAACATCTCTTCTTTGTCTATAAACATCATAATGGTGAAATTGACCCGACTACTGAAAGCTGCAAAAGTACAATGTGTTTTCTAATGAGGATGTTGGGCCGAAATTGGAATTCCCATTTTACACTAGGAGCAATATCATGGAAGCCGAGATCATTGTTCCCGGATTGGCAATGCACTGTGAGAGTCACCCCTCCAGGCAAATTGTTAATGAGTTCGACATGAACTGGAGAGTGCCTAAATATATTATTGGGTTCAGCAGCTTGACCCACAAAGCAAAACAACACGAAGGAACCCAGTGACACCAAAATGAGATTTGTTGGTTTACCCATCTTTCAAGGCTGTCTTTGCTTGATAGAATGGTGACAAAATGGACTTTGCAATCTAGTTTATTTAAAGGAGGAAGATGACGCTTGTTTTGTAAAGTGCATAAGAAAAAAAAATATTCCTGATAAAGCATACGCATTATCCAAGCGTTTTGAGTAATTTAATAAGTCTATGCCAGCTTTCTTTTTTCCTTTTTGACCATGTTCAAAATTACTAATGGAGGAAGTTGATAGCTTGTTTTGTAAAGTGAATAAGAAAATATATATATTCCTGATAAAGCATACGCATTATCTCAGCGTTTTGAGTAATTTAATAAGTCTCTGCCAACTTTCTTTTTCCCTTTTTGACCATGTTCAAAATTACTAAAGGAGGAAGTTGATAGCTTGTTTTGTAAAGTGAATAACAAAAAAAAAATATTCTTGATAAAGCAGAGGTGTTATCCATGCTTTGAGAAATTAATAATCTTGCCAATTTGTCTCTTTTTCCCCCTTTTTGAACATGTTAAAAATAGTTAAGGATTTCTCCTTGATAATTTCTTATAAAAGAGATATTTTGATAATTTTACCAATTTTCTATATCCTTCTAAATTGTGTGTATATCTTTATTTGATTGTACATATCTTAATTGATATGTAATTTTCAATGGTCATCTAATATAGTATATAAATAGATTCATATATTCTTTTTCAACAAATATAAAAACATACCCAAATCCTCTCTTCCACATTTTATTTTTCTTAAGTAACCAAAATATGTTTACCTGAATGACATGGGAATATATTTCCAATTTTTCATAGTAGAACAATTTCCATGCACAAAAAAATTTGAAAGTGGATTAGATGTTTATTTGCTTCCTTATTCTGGGCCTATGGTGCATTGGCATGGGCTTGTGCAAACGCGATGAAACAATGTCCAATCAAGTAAACCAGAATGTTGTTGGAAAAACACCTCTACGAACAAGTAAATGGTAAATTAGTTTTACAAACATCAACGATTCCTTTATATTTGCAAAGAAGAGAAACTAGGTTGTAATGGATAATGTGAACAAACACCAGCATGAGTGTTATCTTGTGGTGGTTTAGAGGTATCTATATCAAGCTAGTGGTCTTTAAGGTCTGTGGTTATTGATAAAGATGAAGGGATAATTGATCATGTCATCATGCTTCATTTCATTGGTATCGTCACCGGAGATTGTAATTCAACTCGCTCACTATCTGCACCTACCGATGATGAGTTTCAAATGGTGATGCTAAGGAATTAACAAATTTGCAACCTCCTCGAAGCAAGCTAGACCACCTGAGGGTTTGGTTGATGGATTACTTAGCCTAAAAACTTAGCTCGGCCTCTCCCAAACCAATATCAAACTTAGATTCAAATTATCTAACATGCAAATGATTTTTTCTAGGAATTGCCACTAATCAATTTATGGAAAGTCAATTATACACCAAATAAAGCATTAGGAAAAATATCATACTTCTACAAGGCAGAGATAAAATGAGTTTGGGGACTTGATCACGCTAAATTACTCTAACACCCTTATGGTACCTTTCTCTTTTATTTTCAAAATATTTTGCAGGTAATTTGAATTGATTTTAAGCTATCTCTAACATGCAAGTTGGTCATGCATGTGCACAATCATTATTGAAAACTCAATGAAGCAAGGTAACAAATAAATTGTAAGCATGGAGAGGAAATACTCACCCTCATGCAACACAAGCATCTCTAAGGTTAGTTAGAAAGCCATATCTATCAACTTAAATATAACTTCTAATTAACGCACAATTCCAATTCCACTCAAATCTCTTTCAGGGTTTTTCTTCTTTAAATGAAAACTAAGCTATATGTCATACAATTTAATTAAATGTCCTTATGCTAATGAAGGACGATTTCCAATCAAATGTACCTAGCTACAAAAATGACATGCACATGATATTTTTGTATTTTTTAAAGTCGTAATTTAAAATTCCACCTAAATCCTATCTTAATTTGGAAACTTATCTCAACAAGCAATTCAATTCAAAGATATTATCTAACATGCATTCTAATGTAATTAAGAAAGTATCTAAGTTATTCCATCCTATAAAATCAATTCAAAACCACATGATATGATGCAATCTTTTTTGTATTTTTAGACAAAGAAAGAAATCACCAAATCATCCAAGATCACCAAAAAATCATCCAATCAATTCAAGCAAGCAAACAATATCTATTCAACTTGAAATTTTGCAAATGAAATCGATAAATTGATCTTTACGCCTTAAAGATCAAAATATCAATTTTAAAGATTTCCGCAAAATCAATAATTCTATCTAATGCCTTATAGATAGAATCAAAGATTATATGTGGTTGCGAATTAGAAAATACATGCTAATAGATATTATCTACACTCCAAAAAGATCGGATCACATATTGATAATGCAAATTAGACAATGAAATATTTGAATCATATTTAGAAAAGATTTTACCTAATCATGTGGATACGTATCCAACGGAATTGGCTCAAGATCACGGATGATGGGTGGTGACTCGCTGGTGAGGATTGGAACGATGAGGCTCGCGCCGCTTCACGGTGGTTCTCGGCTGGCTTGTGACTTGGTGGCGCGGTGCTGGTGGGATTACGGCTGGGGGCTCGTCGAGTGGCAAGGAGAATTACGGCTGAGAGTGGATGTGAAAAAGGATTTGGACTTTTTGTCTCTTTTCCTCGAAGCGTATAGTCCACGAATGATGCCTGCACAAAAGCTTTTCTTTAGTTTATTTATTTTTTACCTTGACCAAACAATCCCACAATCCAGGCCTTCTTTCCACTTTTGCTTCGCACTTGGGTCGAGCGGCAACAGCAAGCAATAGACAAAGACCACCGCTTTCAAACTTACCTTTTCTGACAACTTGGCATCTCCTTTTGTCGAGAAGATTGATGTAGAATGAACTCCGAGACGGACACGGACGAAACACCCGAGGTGGTCTTGGAAGTGGCAATGCTCTCTGACCAGGTTCATGCAAATTGCGAGCAACCATCCAAGCTTGCGTTTTAAGGTTTGGAAAGTGAAATTCTTGTTTTGAACTTTGATTAATCACCTCGGCAACCATGGTAATCGAAATGCCTACGCATATTCTGTTGTGGAATTGTCTAATGTCCACTAGAGGATGACACAAACCAATCTGATCACACATCAACAATCACAGAAAGGAGAAATGGTTCAATGAACATTATTTAATTAGAATAATATACTTACGTGAGAATTTCACAACAGATAGGCCTTCATTCTAGATATCCTGATAAAGGGAGTGTTTTTTTTTTTTTGGTAAAGTTGATAAAGGGAGTGTTCATCGCGATGAATTCCAAGAATTGCAAATGTCATATTGGCCAGTATTCCAGTCAATCAGACACAGACCATTTGGAAGGATGATGTATGAACAATTGAGTCTGCATCCAAAAACATCTCTTTTTTGTATATAAACATCATAGTGGTGACCCAGCCATTGAAAGCTGCAAAAGTACAAGAATTGAATTGGCCACCATACAATAGATTTATAAACATCATAGTGGTAACCCAGCCATTGAAAGCTGCAAAAGTACAAGAATTGAATTGGCCACCATATAATAAATTTATAAACATCATAGTGGTGACCCAGCCATTGAAGCTGCAAAAGTACAAGAATTGAATTGGCCACCATACAATAGATTTATGTTAGCAACCTACTTGGTGAGACCTTTTTCCAAATAGCCGTCACCAAAGGGAAATATGGTTCGGTCCGACGCGTTGTCATTCTTTGCAAAGAGGAGCGCGTGATGAAGTAGATGATCGAACACAACCCACTGAATGAAGTGAGGACGATCCCCAGCATCAACCATAAGGTTATGTTCTCCAAACCACGAGAGCTTTGCACTGCACTTGAAGAGATCGCGGAACATTACCATTGAGATTCGGTTCGAGTTCTCATCGTCGTGGAATGAGATGGAGGTGTTAAGGGCATATGCTTGTTTGATCAGGAAGAAATGAATAAATGGGTTTTTAACTTCCAAGATATTGGCTCAGCGAGCATCTGTATATTAGTGTCACGAGTCGGATCCTTTTCCCCATCATTCGACATTCGATTAAGTCTTCCAAATTAAAAACATTGCAGAAGGGAAAGATCCTCTCCAAGTTAGAAAAGTATATAGTGCATTAATCATGCAGCGGTCTCACAGAAAAAATGAAGTCCAAACCATGATTGCTAGAGTCAGTCAAGACTACATAGCTAAGTATAAGGGAGAGATGCACAACTTTAACATGATAAAGATGGTATTACTGATTGAACTCAACTGCAGAATACAAAGAGAATGGAAATTACAGCAACGCTAAGGCAAAAGTTCCAACTATAGACACAGATTAGTATGTACAAGGATGAAGCGGATACTTATGCAAACGTGCGTTGCTTATATGATGCTTCAGCAGCTTTAGTCTATCGGGAATATGTACACAAAGTTACCAATCAGAGATAGGAAGCCCTTCATAACACCAGATACCACACCTAAAAACGTTAATCAGCTCAGCATAGTAGGATGTCCAGTCTGAAGCATCCTCTTAATCATGTCCATTCCAAATGCAGAATCCGACGAACTGTCAAATGATGGGTAGATGTTAAGAAAGGGTCACGAGTTCAAGATATATTTAATTCGAAACCGGAATATAAAAGGCAATCAACTCGCTAGAGGAAATGACACGGGGTTACAGCTCAACAAACTCTGGCATGCTGCCAATTGTGCAGTGCCACACTAATACATCGAGTGATGTGTTACAGGGATTCACAACAATCATCAAGCTATCCCAGCTTTCTTCTCAACTATTAAAGAAATTGCAATATCTTCAGATATATATATATAATCATTTCAAATTTCATGCACATCCTATCTCCTATACTACAGATATGGTTATTTAAACAATTTGCTTTTGACCCTGCCTTATGTCTTAAGGAAACAGTGACTACTATTTTTACCAAAGGCCCAGACCACAGAAAGCAAAAGTTAAAAAATTATTTCCTTCAGAGACTTTCATCCATCATCCCCTGTGTACACAGAGCAAATGCAGATAGCAGAAACCAAAAAGAGTCAAAACTATCTGGGACCACTTTACAGGGACAAGCTTCCATTTCTAAACCACTAAAATTCAGATTCAGGCACCTGAAAACTACCAGAGCAAACTGAGTAAATGCTTTAAAGCCATTGATTTTATCAAGGAAATCGTGAGATTAATGAGTCTAAAATCTAGTGTATGCATCTCAGAAATTAGAAAGGATGCCAATTCACTGATTCCAACCACATCAAAGGCCATTTATCTGATCTTATTTGAAGCACTCAAGGCCTATCCAATGAATAATATATCTCTCGAATGCAGTTCAGCATGAAAACTGATCTTTTCTAATATTAAGGAAATAAAAACCTCATAAAGTCATGATTATCAACGATCAAGCAAGACTCAAAGATTTGTGATCATGTATGTTTACACAATCGAGGCTCCAAAACTGGTTAGCTCCACCTAAGAGCTAACTTTTGGATAGGATTGCAACCAATTGACAGTGAATGATTGAAAGCAAACAAACAAACAAACAAATTCCAAAATACTAGGCCAATAAGAAAGCAAATATCACCTGAAATTTCTTTTATAAATTGAGAGTTCAGAAACCAGACAGAGATGAACTCATATTTGGTCTGGCTAGGTTGAAAAACTAGATCAACTGACCTTGGGATAGTAATTTCATACGGAAATGAGATGACTCCTTCACGATTTGGAATTGGGGGTACGTGTTCCTTTTTGTCATTCACAAATCTTATTATCTGAAACAGAACATCCCGAAGAGAGGCTTCCAGTGATGCCCTGCGGATACTTCTCTCCTCTAGGGTATTCTCTGCATTAAAAAAATATTTACCATTGTGAAACAACAAAAAAGGCAACAATGCACCTCTAATCAGATGTACATTATTGGCCATACCCCCGGTGTCAACAACTTTGGAATTATGCGACTTCACAGAATGTACTTTCGGTTGTTGGGCCACATTCAAATTGATATACCAATATTCCCAATATAGTCGTTCCATTTGTTTGCTGAACCATGATACCTGTTTGTTTTTGACTTCATAGAAGGATAAACATATCTGCACCACGTAATCCAACATTAGTTAGGAAAAAGAGGAACCTACACAATATACCTCACGTACTCCCTAAGGTTTTAAAATGATGCTAGTTCTAATCTCATTAAGAAATCATGCAGGGCATGATATATTCAAGGCCTCCGAACTGCTTCTTTTTGGAAATTCTTGGTGTACTCTCATCAGTAAGACGAGGGCTGATGTTCACATGCACTAACCAGATGCATGACACATGCTTCTGAATAGTTTATATGAGAAATTGAGCATGCACATACAATCACTTCCGAATTCATGCTTCACTTATAATTACCATTTAGACATAAAAACCCCAAAATTATATATGATTCAAGTAATATGTTCACAGCTTGAAGTACTAACCTGGCTTTTCTTATTTGGATGCTTCTCGACCCAACCAATGAACTGCTCTATCTTCTCTTCAATTTTCTTCTCGACTTCTAGATCCCCACATTGCACCTATAACAGCAATACATGGGCACAACAAAACAAGCACAACTCCATCATGTAAAGTCCCAGATATCACAACTTAATAATTACGAATTGATTAGGGCTAAGTTAGATAGACAGAACAAGCTGGAAGCTTGGTTTAGTTCAAATTGACAATTTACTTTTTGAAGATTTCCATGTACCATAAGATGCGGAAAATGAAACATGCGGTTCGTACATATATGAAGAGGTTATCGCCATTATTGGAACAGTCACTTCAACATGCTTCTGCAGCATATTGCACTTTACCGATAGATGTCTACATTAAAAGGGGTAAAAGGCTTAATGAAACATGGGTGCAGACCATGGACACAACTCACAATGAAGGCAACTCAGGGAAAATATTCAGCTAAAATCAGACAAAATGGCATGAAACCAACCGTGCTTAGATCAGAGACTTTACTACTGTTACTTTCATAGAGAATTAAAGAAAAATGTTAGGTTTTCATCTATCAAACATATACCATGTAGTTGACCTCACGAAGCAGTAGAGATATCCAGACAAATTTATAACGAAGATCACCTCTGCTCACAGGCAGATAAATGGCGCATTTTAAGCCTCATACAAGATTAAAGTTCCAAGATAATTACTAGATGATAGGATTACCCCCAAATCTATGAAGCCACGGCAGAGCAGAGCAACCCTACCAATCGCCAACTACTTCTAACATCAAGATAACGGACTAAATTCAACAAGATGGAGAATTGTACGAGCAGCTCACCCACTTACATATGTAATTTCAAAAAGTTCCAAGTCGATTTCTTTGGGCCGCACAAGGCCTAAAGCTCGGTGGAAGATAATAGTGTGAAGTATACCTGCATAATTATCAACCCAATTCGATAATTCAACTAAGAGCCGAGGAGAGGACAAAGCACAACAAAGAATCAGTTTATGCTCTGGCAACAGAAAACATGAAAACAAACAACAGATTCCACACCAAGCAAAGCCACTCCAACAGGAATCACAATCACATGGGTAAAGAATGATATCAGGGAAAAAGCGAATTCTCCTAATGGAAACGCAGAGAAACATCAGCAGATTAAAAAAAAAAGGTCTCACGAAGCTGTCCTCTCTCATGTCCCAAACATAATTTCTACCCCGGCCACTACCATTCCAACTTAAGAATCAAATTGCTAGAAGAATTCCTTCAGATCATGACAAAAACTTACACCGGAGCACTTCCCGGATCTCGTAGTGCTCCACCTCCTGCGAAAACAAGAAGAAACCGCGGGTTCGCATCAAACAAGCAAGAAAGAAGCCAAGCTACACTGACCAGCACGAATCAAAACGCAACTGGACACGAGGTCGGTCGGGCGTTCGAATTCCCAACACGTGGCAACCCGGATGGAAGCGAATCGATTTGGGTGTGTTCTACATACCAGTTCTTTGAGATGGCAGACCTCGCAGTTCATGGTCGGCAGACGAAACGAACGAAAGGATCGCGAAGGACCCAGAAAGGAAAAATGCGAATTTTCTTCTGCTGATCCGTCGATCGGAGAACAAGGAGCTAAAGGGACAAAACCCTCGATTGCATGGATTTTCCGGCGAGTTGAGAGGGGCGGATTGAGAGAGTGCCGTTGATCTTCTTGCCTTGAACGCTAATGGCTAAGAAAAGCTGCTCTTCTCCGAACTCTGATCGGGGCTGTTTTGGCTTCGGAAGAAAGCTTTTTCCCCTTTTTAGTTTTCTTTTTCTTTTTCAATTCTTCTTATTAAAAAAATCAAATAAGGACATGAAATACACTTTTTTTTTAATAAATGTCTAAAATTGATATTATTTTAAATAATTGCATAAAATAGCCAAATCATCTCAAATAAGAACTTTTGACTAATCGGTGACTATTCCAATCATCGAAGAATAGACATTTTAGTAAAAAATAACTATAAGTATATTTTTAAAAAAATTCTTTTTTTTCTTTTTTTCTTTACTTTATTCTTTTTTCCTCTTCCCTCTCTAGGACATCAACAATTGTACCTTGTTAATAGCCAACGGAGGTCATCGGCCTTAAGCAAGGGCCACCCTTGCTTGGCCTCGCTTAGGTTGGTGAGGGCAAGGGTCTAGCCTCACTTAAGCTAAAGAGGGTAAGGATAACCCTCGCCAATGTCGGGCGAGATGCAAGGGTTACCCTCGCCCCCCCCCCAAGGGGACACTCACCTAACATTGGCTAGGGCGGCCCTCATTTGAATCCAGTAATCCTCGCCATGGCCAATGAAGGTTAGAGGGAAAAGGAAATAAAGAAAAAAGAAAAGGAAAATGTTTTTAAAAGTAGTAAAAGATGAAAATGTTCTAAATTAGGCCCTTATTTGGAAACTAATATAGCAACTTTGAGCTATTATTTGAAACAAGTTCACTTTAGACCCTTATTTTAAAAAAATGATGGCACTTCAAATTTTTATTTGAAATAATGTCCATTTTAGATCTTTATTTAAAAAAATAAAAGCACTTTAAGTTTTTATTTGGATTTTTTCCTTCAAAAAATAGAGGAAATGGAAATTTATTTTGTTAAAATAAATGCATTTTGAAATTCTGACGAGGCTCTCTTTCCTTTTCAAAATCTCCTTCTTTGAATTGGGAAAAAAAGGGCAAAAAGTTTAGATGTATGACTTGGCATCGCAATATTTTTCCTCGAAATGTAGATGCTAATATGAGAGCCTAGGTTATGAACATATATGCAATATATTAAGCCAAACAAAAAGGAAAAAAAAAATCATTTGCAATATGTTCAATTAAGTCTAATCATCTAAATGCCAAATTATATCGACATGAGAAAAGGCATATGTGGTTAGAAAAAAATTAAACCATTTCTCAAATTTCAATTTAGATTAAATTTTATTGAGATCCTATTGCCAAACTTGAGCTCTCGGACTTACATGTATATGGTGCTCGAAACTTTATTGAAACTCAATTGAGTACTAACTTTTTGTTTAGAATTCGAGTCAAACAGATAACCAATTGCCAAGCTAAGTATTTAGTATGCTTGAGCTTGACTCTAATAGATAATCCAATAGCTCAAGCTCAAGTCCTATTCATAATTTGATGCATTGATCTCGAGTAATCATTGACCCGTGCCTGAGCTACTCACGAGCAACTTGACTCGAAGTCACCCCTATCAACATTTATCATATTTGTTTGGCAGCAAACCTTTGAGTATGGCCCAAAAGAAAGGCAAAACTGTCATCAAATTTGGTGATATGGGCCTAGCCCAAATAAGTAGGTCCACTACCTGCAGAATGTTGGGCTAGTCTCAGGTCCTCTGGAAAGAGGATGGTTGGTTTAAAACTTAGAATACACGACTTCCAAATCGACAAGAGATGGTAATCTCATTCCATCGATTGGCCCCCTTTTGGAGGACCAAACGATCTTTCGGTTTTGTACACGACTTTGAACCACGACATCGATTATTTTGTGTTGTCCGGGATGAGATCGCGCACCCTCTTGCTGTCTCCCAGTTGGTACCACATCCATCCAAATTATCTATCCAAGCGAATAAGGATGAATGAGTAATTTATGGTTAATGTAGGAGAAGTTGAGATCCGTTGGTGCATCGGTGGACACCAAGAGGGGAGGGGAGGAGGATCTCTGTCCCCTCCTCCCCTCGATCTCTAAAGTCTATTAGCTAAGTACCACCGTCATTTCGAACATCATGTCCAGTTATAATCATCCATTAAAGATAGCTTGTTTCTTTCTTATTCCTTTTTCCATGCCATGAAATGGTCATATGCTAGTGTCATAAATGGCTTTGTATCAATCACCACTCCCCTTTACCCTTTCCCATTTTCTATAACATAACTATAATCACTAACACCATCTATAGTTAGCAATTGCAGCAATAATCTAATTGTTCTTATTTCTCTCAGCATCTCATTAATGGGGAAAAATATCATTATATCTTATATTAAGAAGGGACGATATACTGATCATTTTGCCTTTACAAAGAAAGCTGCTCTATAACGAACCTCATATTTTATCGAGTTTTTGTGTCCATTCCACTTCCATTTGTTCTTAGTAGATCTGAGTTCTTGGTATTTCCATGAAAATGATTCTTCATTTTATTTTTTTTGGTCAATATTCAAAGCATTTCCATAACAAGATATAATCAACAGTGTATCATTGTGTAGGGATTATTGGAGAGTACTTGGCCTCACCACAGGTCGAAAGCTGCCATCGAGCTTAGTTTATCTGTTTGGGATCTTCAAAGTAAGATTTGCTGGAGTTTAACTCACATGTTAACTAACCACGAGTAATAATGTGCAAATAAACAAAACGAAATACCACCCGCCAAATCTAATCTTGGGCGAGGAAAAATCTCTCTTCAACAGTGAGAGAGAGTGGGACTGTCAGTATGTCAGCGAAATATACTCTCTCTCTCTCTCTCTCTCTCTCTCTCTCTCTCTCTCTCCCCGAGACAGGATTCTTCACAAACTCCTGTAAATTCCTCAACCCACATGCTATCATCTTTTGTGCAGAGAGACATGATCTTGTTCTTGTCACTGCTCCGCTTTTGTCAGGTTTTTTGAACAGCTCCATTGGAATTCCAACAGTTTTTGATCAATCTCCATTATTTTTCCTCCATCTATTTGGTCTCCTTTTCTCGTGAAAGGGGTCGCTCTCATGGAATGTTATACCACCAAGAACCATCCATTTTTCTACTTTCAATGTACTCTCTCTCTCTCTATCTCTCTCTTTCTCTCTCTCTATCTCTCTGGTCACATGTGTTTCTTTGGGCGACGAATACTTACAAGATTGAAAGACCCTTTGGCAATTACCTATAACTTGAAAGGGATGTGCTCGTAGATCCCAAGATGCATGTGTAAGGAAACCC
The DNA here is from genome assembly GCA_014182845.1 of Corymbia calophylla. Lineage (NCBI taxonomy): Eukaryota > Viridiplantae > Streptophyta > Magnoliopsida > Myrtales > Myrtaceae > Corymbia > Corymbia calophylla. Next base: position 14,180,884 of record CM024700.1, read on the forward strand.
TAATGATTTTTTGTTTTGTGTAAATTTTAGATGCATTTTTTTCTCCTCCCTTTTGACCGATTGTCTGCTGGCGCCATCAAATAATGCAAGTTAATGTTGTCGCTCATCAATGAACGTCAAGAAATTAATACGCCCGATGTAACCCTACCCGAACTTTTCTTGGCGTATTCTCCGTGGAAGCTTTTTTGAGGATCACAAAGCCTAACATCGCATTAGAATTTGCAGCCATAATTTCTACTTTCTAGCACCCTCTTTCCCCCCACTTTCCTCACTCATAACGCTCAGCTTATTGATATGAGCAAATTCAAAATCCAAGTATTTTCGTAATATGGGTCCTTGGATTTTCTTTCGAATTGAAAAACACACATATGTATATAAATGAGTATGTTCGTGAGCTAATTTGAAATCACAAATACGGCAAAAGTTCTATGTTCAGCCTAAGTGCAGATAGTCGTCCACTTACACAGAGAAAAGTGAGAAAAATGAAAGATGTGAACTCGATCCGCATAAGTTAAAGATAAATAGTACATATGTAAGTGTACGAGTGAATCCTCCTATGGGACTTAAACCCATGGCAGACTCCATGAGAGATCAATAATTGAGAGCGTGACATGGTCTAACAGTGTATTCTCTGTATTGCAATTTGATTGGGGAAGGAGAGAGGTGACGTTCCCTGTCAATTTGAGTAATACGGGAGGGTCGACTTTTAAAGTACCTGAGCTCCTTCCATGTCCCATTGGTTGGTACAAAAAGACTCCTTGCCCAACGAAAGTTAACTAACGTCCAACACGAGTTTAAAGTAGAGTTGGAAAACAAAAAAAGCTACAAAACTAGCAAATCAGAGGAGCTGCTTGACAAGTTCTTATGATGCGTTGATCCGATTTGTTGAGAAAAAGAAGGAGCTCGAGCCGAAATTTCAAAAGATCGCAGTTGACGACGCGTAACCGAGAACCCAGGCCAAATCTGTTAATCTGCATATGATTGATCCACCATCATCTTCTTTACTAACTGTCTTCTCCTAAGCCGTTCTTATCATTCCCTAGCTAAAAAAGCTGTGATGCAAAATGGGTATGAACAACCAACTGGAGTCTACGGGGACTTTTCTTGAACTTCTTTTTTTGCTTGCCTGCTCATCATGACTCGGATTCCTTCCGCCCGAGTTAAATCAATTAAAAGTCTCGCTAAGCCAGGTCCAAACACATTCGATTGAACCGTATGAAAAGTACATGTTCAAACCTGGGAACTGTTCCCAACAGTGAATTCTCAGCCACCCCAACATTCCCATTTTCCCACCAAAAACGAAAGAGGACGAATGTTGAGAAACCCTAGAAAAAGCTACGCTTGCCGCTAAAGAGGGGGACACGGCGAGGGCCCCGCGTTAGAATGTGGGTGCGGATCACATCCATGCATCGTTGTCACCCTCATCACCTCCCTCCTTCCTCCTCCCCCGCCCTAATTCAGCACATCTGGCTGGCTACGCTTCTTAGTCGCTACTTGATTAGTCGTCGCGACCCTAACGCTACGCTGCTCGCATTAGAATATATATAAATGATTGTGTCCTCGATACGTGAGAATTTCTACGTTCTTGACAGTGGGTGGACTTGTTTATTCAAAGGTTAGGTTTGATGGAGACATTCGGCGGGGAAAAAGCGAATCCCACTGGGTCTCCCGATACGACAGCAACGGATAGCGACCGAGCATGTAAAGGACGATAATGCAAAGCGAGAAGGGAGAAAAAAATGCCTTCGTTTTCGGCTTGAGATGGACACCGGACCACCCGACTAAAGAACCCATCCCGTGCTGATTTTTCAGCACAGAAGAGATGAAATGAAAGCGGGATGAAGAAATTCAATATGAAACTGCACGTAAAATGTTTAGTTTATTAGAAGGTACAGACAGTAAATTTCTAGTACAGATCATCCCCTTGAAAGTTTGAGATGACGTTAGGGAGACTTAGTAAAGATCCGCGATCACTCCCGTGGGAATACAAGATGGATCCCATAGATCCCTAACGCCACACGAATTGCACGTCTAATCATGTTTACACTTGTCTATACAATCTGAATGTTTCATCAAATGCTTTTCGTGTGTCCCTCGCCTTAATTTCCCGTCAAGCGAATGTGAATGCGCACAACACATGTAGAGTTCATGCCGCATCTGAGAGGTCGACGGGCGTCAACGAAATACAGTGACTTTGATAGCTGATGGAGACCTGAGAAACCCACTTCCCACTTGCGTGAAGGACCACTTTTCAAGCTTGCCATGAAACTAATTTTGTCCGGAGCACCAAATCGATCGCGATCATTGACAACAACAGGTCTAATAGGCATTAGCATTCACAATACGTAACCCTCACGATGATCATCAAATCTTCGCGACTCTTCCATAGAAAGTATTTTCATCAGTATCTCATGCACCTAGAGCATGAAAATTCTTTTTCAGGTTCAATCCGAAGATGCCCTAGAGCACCCGCCCAATCAATACAAGTCCTGATCGATTCCGCGTCTGAAAATTCTTTTTCGGGTTCATTTTCGAATTTCGGTTGCTTTTGCCATATACTGTTGTCATGCACTATTACAGAAGCACCAAGTCGAAACTCAATCTCAATCTGGATATGGAGAGGAAAAGAGAGAGAGAGAGAGAGAGAGAATCATGCAAAACGTGAAGTCGTTTTCGTTCATTCTTTGACAAGGACCGGACCGGGGAGGAAAAGCCGGGCAGCGTGGGCAGGGAGGTGTCGGTCACTCCACATTCGGTCTCGCGGACCGGACGGCACGCGGGGTCAGGGGCCCCCCTGCAGAGCGCAAGCGCGGGCGGGTTCTCGGAGAAAGGCGAGTCAAAGTTTGGTCAACAGTCGCTCAAACGCGAGAGGAGGGCTTAAGAAAAGAAGAAGAAGAAGAATAAAAAAATGAAAAAAAAAATGGGGATTTTTAGTAAAGTTGGAAACGAGCATGGTGGTGCTTTTCCATTTCCCTAAATTTTTTTACCCTCCACATTGTGATTTCGCTTTCGATTTGACCGAGCAAGTGTCACTCTCTTATTGATATTTATTTTTTAGATTTTTTTTTTTTGCATGGCTGGATAATTTCGAGAGCATAGATTCGAGTTGTTTGGTTAGGGTTTCTTTTCATTTTTGGTGTTTTTTTTTAAAGGAAAGTTATCTGGTCAGGTTGCCATCGCAGGCCATTCTGCGTGGCGCGCCACTATATCGACTGTTTCCAACAAAAACCGACCAAAGTGGCTATGTTGAGATTTCACTTAAATGATTATTACTAAAAGAGAAATGCTTATATGATTACCCTTAATATACTGTAAGAAAAAAGTTTGTTTTGGACCATAAAAGAATACATAACAAATAATCGAGAATTGTAGTGGTGTCCACTTCTTAAAGAATTTATAGTTCACAATATGCTGTTATTCTAACAATAGCTCAAAAACTATTATGCTAGCAAAAGCCTTACTAAATTGACAAAATTACAAAATTTATGATGTTCACTTTGGTTCTAGTAGTATTTGGGAAAGTTTAGAGTACAAGTTGAGGGGCATAACCTCATTTTTAAGGAAGAATTTTTCCTTTATTTGAGAAAGATTAGAAGTGATTGGATATTTTACCATATTCTATCGTGTTCCCAATTCGTGCTAAACGAAGACTATGTGTTAGACCCTAAATCAAGGATGGAACAAGAAGGGGCATGTGTTGAACGTGAGGAGGTGCTCTTGCCACTAGCACTATTTTTTTCACCCGATTTTATGTTAATGGGTGTGGGTGGGAGTTGGGGAATATGATCAATAATTGGGGTCAAGGTCTATGAGGGGAATCGAGTCAACCTATGCCACCCCTATGGAATGTCTTTTCGCATGCAAAAAAAAAAAAAATGTCTAGAAGCTGAGGCGCCAATTTACCCTGAATTGATGCTTACCGACTGATTCTTCTGAGACTTTTCTTTAAGAACGAATTTGACAATTTCAATTAAGAAGACACCCCACTTCATTTAATGTGAACATGAGAACGTGCCAACGGAAAATTTGGTCTTTAGGTGTCCAGTAGTAAGGAAGCAGACTAGTAAAAACACCCGTTGATTAATGCTAAATTGGAACTCGATTTTCACGGCAATTTCCTATAAGAAGAAACCCACTTTATTTTATTTTAATGTATCGCTAGGATGTGAACATTAGAACTTTCAAATGGAAAAAAACTGGCAAACTCAATTAACAAGTTAAGACACCGGTCTACGTGTTTTTGCTAAATTTATGGTGCACTTTACTGGGGAAACAAATTCCCTTTTTTTTTTTTTTTTTTGAACATAGTTTAATGATTTGGTTAGTGCAGCGCCTCCCTTTTGAGGTCCGACAATTAACTAATTAAAATCATGGAATTCTAAGGATTAACTAATTTCCAAAGCAAGGGATACCAGAAGTCAATGAGCTTTGACATAGTTTAATGTTTTTTTCTTTGCCTTGTCATGATGAAAACGCATCATGCTCAAATATTTCAAAAACCAATGTCCACAAAAGATTATCTTCGAAGCCAAGTGATAAGATTTCGTTCCTCGTCGCCAATTATTTCTACATCGCGGGATGGTGATTGACGAATGGTTGTGCCGATTGGGGGACAACCGGACCCCACCCTTTTTCCTCCCCTCTGTTGTTTTCACTGCTTTTTAATCTTATCATATTGTTTTGTTTTTCTCCCACGTATCTATCAATTTACGTGGTCCAACGTTTTACAATTCTCACCACATCTTTTTAATTTAAAGCAGCTTCGTTCACATTATCGTGACATTAACAGTGGGATTTTGTCGCAACATCGGTCGCGCTTATTGGGTCAATATTGAGAGTAAACTAATCATTTCATTAGTAGAGGACAATTCTAGGTGTCGTTTGATTTGATCTGCGATGTTTGTCTCATGCAATTGTCATTAGGTATAACAGTTTCAAGGGAAGACCTACAAACCTTCACGACTTCTGGTCCAAATTGACAAGTGGGGGATCTTTCGAGTTGCCTTATAGAAATTCTTGTTATCGACTCCTGTTTTTGTATGTGTTGGGCTCATATGCATCACAAATATGCAAAGACTTGCTCGAATGTGTGGCTGATATTTTGGGAATCGGACATGTTTTTTGTATGTTGCCTCGTCAATACCTAATACCTCGAATCATGTTTTGGGAAATCTCTTTAATTAGGATGATATTCATTTTCCTTTTTAAATTTTATTTTTACTTAAAGTGTTCATGGCTTGTTATGATATAAAGTTTAAGGTCATTTAACAAGGATAATGTGGTCTATTAATCAAATATGTTACTGCATATTAAAAGATATACAGCCTATTGACTAGATTCGACAAGTCAATCAATGAAAAATTACAGTCAAATGTGCCTACTTATATCCAAGCACTTATTCAAAAAGTAGGTGTTGCTTATACTTTATCTCCACCTAAGCATACACTTAAAACACTGCCAACACTTCTCAAAAGATTACAATTGTATGCTCAAGGAAGACAAATGAAAATAAGTGAAGGTCTCTCGAAATTTGGAATTGTGAACTCTTGATGTCTCTCTCTTTAATGCCTTGCTTGTCTTTTATACTCCTCAACTTCCAAGCTTCCCGTTTGAACAATTTTCAAGAGGATCAATTTGCTATCTACCCGTTAGACAATTGTTGGGAAGATTAGGTAGCCATTGAGGTTGATTAATATGAATTCCCATTGAATTGTCGCCCAAACAATCAAATCTTGGTTCCTGAACTTAAAGTGCTTCAGCTATGGTAAGAATTTTGCCTTCGAGATGATTGTCAATCAATCAAGATATCTCACATGACTGAAAATTTTGCCAAGATAACTTTTAAGATTGATAGTCAATCATAGATCTTCTAAAGAGGGAATCCATGCCAGATCACTAGCTATCGAAAAGATGAGATAAAATATCTCAAATTAATAATATTGAAAATTGTGACACGAACTTCATCACAAGTAGTAGGTGTTATGCTAATATTCAGCGATCACATTACTTTGCTGATATCCAACTTTTATCTTGCTAGTATCCAGCATTTGCCTTGATGAAATCCATCTTTTGCCTTGCTGATATCCAACTTTTGCCTTACTGATATCCATGCAGTTGCCTTGCTGAAATCTATGCAATTCCCTTGCTTATATCCACATAGTACGTTGCTTCTAACGTCTTGGGTATGATCAAATGGTCTTACCATGATACTTTATCATCAATAGAGATGTAGATTGTGTAGACATAAAACCTTGATACTCTTCGAAATCAATATGAACTCTTCATCTTTCCAAATTTGTTCTTGTAGAGTCTTAAAGAATCCTTTCAGCGTGGAGATTACCTCAAACATAAAACATTGCTTGCATTTATCAAAATCGATTTAAACCATGGATTTTTGTCAACTTCAAAATACATTAGAATGTTTTCTCAACAGATTTCACCATATTCATCTCATTATGTCAAAATTATCAAAGATTGACAATATAATCTCTTCTAATTTTAATAAGATAAAAATTTTTTGGACAAATAAAAAGATAAAACACTTTAAAAAAATAATTATCAATAGACGACTTATCAAAAAATTATCAAATACGCAAGAGAAATAAATAATTATCTTAAAAAGCTATCCAATTATCATACCGGTCTTTATTGCTAGTCCACAAAATATATTTTAACCACTTATCCATGTTCAGACTGATAAGTTATTATCCCAATCCGGTCTGGTAAAGTATGCTCATCGTTGTGATTCACGTTTCACATCCAGTTCAACGCGAATTTTCAGAGTATCTTCTCTAAAGTCATCCTAATAATTCCAAATTAGTAGTCTATTGAGAAGACCTAAAGTCAATTGTTAAAAAAAAAAAAAAAAAGGTCTAGCGTTAAAGGGATTTTTGACCGTAATCTACGTATTTCTATTGTTTATTCCAGGTGATTAATTGGCCCATTGGAAACATGGTAAAAAAGTAAGAAGTATAATCTAGAAGCAAAATTGTGTCTCCATATTTTGGCCTTGTGCCTTTGGCTCTAGGGCAAAAATATATATCAATTATCGATTTTACATATACATGTGGAACATTGCAATATCATATATTCCATCACAGTAATTTTAATTTGAGTAAAAGCCACAAGACTAATAATTTAATAATTTACAATCCAAATTTTTAGCTTTAAAAACGAAAGAAAATGATCCTTACAAAAACAATGCCAAAGGGGAAATTGTCCAATCAATCCTAAACTAGGTATAAGAATGTCAATTCAGTTATAAACTTTCCAATTCTACCTATTTAGTTCTTAATTTTTACGGGAATTACTAATGTAATAATTCTTATCAATTTTCGTCAAAAGTCACTGACAAAACGATTTACCCTCTGACCGTTTTCCAATTTCTACATCACAATCGTTGTGTCAGTGATTTCCGCTGAAGATTGACCAAGATCAATACGTTAGAATTTCTAAAACAAGATGGGAGAATGATGCGCATGCTTTGGCAAAGGTTCACCGCGCACGCAACACGTACGTGTGGAATATAATTGCAGAGCGCATTAAGATGACCCGATATGCCACGCACGATGGGGCAAATCATCTACCTTCTTTTTTGGTTCAGCCATCAGTCTCGGCCATTGATCAAGCCTTTATCATTCAAGAGAGAGAGAGAGAGAGAGGGAGAGAGATTGGCTATGTCGTCGTGGGGACGCTCCGCTTTACACGTACTTCCATGTGATAAGCCCTCTCCTTGCCACCGGTAATCATTGTCCATCAACCATCATCTTTATAGGAAGGGGACATCATACCCCAACATTGGTATATAATATATAATATACATTATTCCCTATTCTTTCGGTTTTATTTAATTTCTGGGTTGTACACACTTGGATTATTCTTTTAGAAAATCTTGATTGTCATCATAATTATGATCTCTCTCTCCCTCTCTATGCCAACAATGCGTAAAATATTCGGCGAGCGAATCAATGGCGCCTATAATCTTAGAGCACTACACAAGATCATTCTTGAGATGCTTAGTTTCGTCATACAAAAACATGCATTAGTTTGTTTATTCACCAAAAAAAGAAAAACAGAGAGAGAGAAAAAGAATGAGTTTTGCCATGGGACTCCAGCATTTCTTTCAAGTCATCGTCTAGGTTTTATACCTTAATGAGATGACAGAGAGAGCTGGACATCTGTTGGAAGATAACTTCGCATTCACTAAATTTTTATTATCATTTGTTTGGCAAACCCTTTTTTTAGTTCCTTTATTTAGTCAATTGGTACAATCAATTGTTTTCGTAAAAAAGATATGTCATGAAAGAAAAGGGGGGCTATGATGGCAAAAACCTTCCTTTGAATTCCAGTGATGGCCAATCACCCCTACTTGCCATGCCGGCGAGGGTCGCAAGAATGATGGCTATGATCTTAGCCAAATTGAAGTGAGGGTCTCATCGCACATGTGAGAAGCAAGACATGTAAATACTAATTGATATATAGAACCAGTTTAAATGTCCATTTATTTACATGCTCGCATAAAACACATCCGATTATATTTTAAGGAATTTTGTAAATCAGTCTTTCGCACACTAAAATTTCTCATACTTATGTTTCTAAACCGCTCTTCAAATTATTATCTATGACTTAAAATTCACTCAAGCAACAGCAGAATTATTATTGCCAAATTTATTTCCAAAATACCATTATGGATGCATGAAAGGTATTTGAGAAAATGTTATAACTTATTCGATGAATTTTTTTTCCTAAAGTCTTTCAACACAGAAGAAAGATCGTTGTGGCAATAGGGAAATTTCTCGATGACATTGTGAACTTCAAATTCTCAAAAGGTAGAACAATTTGGAAGCCAATTATAATATGATCGTAAAGTGGTAAATTGACCCCTCAGTTAACACATAAAATTGCGAGGATCAGTGATATATAATTGAATCTATATAGGCTGCATGTAGTGTTTTAGATTGGTTTTTTATTGTATAGGATAAAATTTAGTGTTAATACCATGAAATATTCAAAGCTAGTAGACCAGTAAAAAGTTTACCACAAACTAATTTTTTGACCATCAAAAACTCCAAGCCGGTACACACGTGACATATTTTCCCTTTGTTAACTTCCATCAAATATCACCGTTAAAATTGCTAATTTGGGTACCACATGGACTTGACGTGCCAAGACCACATGGATCAATTAATGAGTTAATACCATGAAAACCCAAAGTTGATATACTTTTAACAAAATTTATTCTAAATTTGTATACATGTGACAAATTTACTCCAAATCAATTTTTGGGTAATCAAAAATCCCAAACTAGTACACTCATGACACATTAACAATGGATTTAAGCCCTTGTGAGTTTTACTTGACTTTCTATCTATGCTCCCTCTTCAAGGTGAATATAATTAGTGTCATTTCGCAGGTGTTACGTAGTAATTGTTAGAATCCCAAGGCCCCTTCAAACGAGGGTATTGAGCATTTGAGATGACAACTATTCTTAATAAATCTAGGTAAAACTTGATGGAAGCTAATGGATGGTAAGAATTTTATCTGTGACAATTTAACAGTAGCTAACAAAGATCATAATTTTTTCATATTATTATTTGAGGACTGCTCCGGGGCACTTGTATAATTTGGGGTAAAAGCCCATACTAATTTCACTTATGACAAATTTTTGAATATGCAACTCTCCAAAAGCAATTCGTAAATGTTTCTCCCTTATATAGTTTTTTCTAGTTAGCATAAATGTGTCGAGCACAACTCCTGTATTCCGCCTTGAAGCCCAAACTATGGTCCTCGAATAATGCAAAGTGACATCATTTTACCAAAATATACAAGTGCCTTGAAACAAAAACTTATGAAATAGCCAAAATATACAAGTGCATTGAAGCATAAAATTATGGTCATGGGTAAAATTATGGTCCTCAAATAATCCGTAGTGACATAATTTTACCCAAACATATAGCATAAACTTGCTTCGAGACACTTGATTATGTGGGTGAGACCTTAATTTTACCAATGACAATTTAACAAAAGCTAATGAAACCATAATTTAATAATAAAATCTGATAGAAGCTAACAGAGGGTTAATGTGTCACACGTGTACCGGTGTGGGTTTTATGGGGATCCAAAAATTACTTTGGGGTAAAATTTATCATATGTACACTAGTTTGGGGTAACTTTGTCATAGATATACCATTTTATGATAAACAAGCTGTAAATGTACAAGTTTGAGATTTTATCCACGTGGACTTGCCAGCATTCATGTTAGCAATTTAGTGGTAATATCTGACGAAAGCTAACGAAGGATAAATATGTCACATGTGTACTAGTTTGACGTTTTTGGTGTTCAAAAAATTAATTCGGGATAAATTTGTCACTCGTATATCAGTTTAGCATTTGATAGGGAAAATTATCGACAAAGTTTTAAACATATTGTAATTATACTGATTAAATCATAAACTTATTTTTTTGACCAATTGAGTCATAAACCTTTTTTCAATTATGCCTATTTAGTCCATCAAACCACATTTGGCTGGCCAGCATTGACATAGATGCTAGCCGTCCGGCAAGTACTATTGTAGCAATTTTTTAATAATATTTTTATTTTTTTGAATTTTCCTTTTCTTTTTTCTCTTCTTCCTCTTTGGTTTTCTCTCCCTCATAGAGGTCAGCAAGCTCCTGCAAGGTTCACCAGCCACTGCTGGAGAGCTGTGAAGCCTTGCTGAAGTCTCACCGACCATTGGGATGGAGAAAAGAAAGAGGAAGAAGAGAAAAAGGAAAAAAATAAAATAAATTCAAATAAAATAAAATATTATTAAAAAATCGTCTCGTCAATGCTCGTTAGACGGCCGGTGTCCACATCCATGTCATCATCAGTAGGCCAAATTTGGTTAGATGGACTAAATTAGAACAAATGCAAAAGGTTTATTATTGAATTGACAAAAAAAAAAATTAAAACTGAATTGGCACAATTGTAATAAATTTAGAACTTTTTTGGTAATTTTTCTCAATTTGATACTCTGGAGCATACTTATGCTTCAATCTTCTAATTAAAATCGCCATATTTTTGTGATTCATAAGCCAAAGATGTTTCTTAGATAAATTCATGTAAATAAATTTGGAAATTAGAAAAGTAGGAAAGAGATTTAAATCGGAGTGTGTTTATCAAGTGTCTAAAGCAAACAAGAAAAAGATACAAGACAATGGACGAGAGATGAAATTGAAAAGGCAATTTTTTATGACTAAAGGGCAAATTTACTAATGCTTTTAAGTATATACTTGTGCATGAAGGAAATTTTGGTCAATTTACTTAAACGTATGTGGTTAAAGCTAATAGGGTGTGTAAACAGCCCCCTCTCTACATAAAATTCTAGTAGTAAGTTTCGCACGCTTGAAGATCATATAAAAAAGAAATTTATTGCCTAAGGCAAGATAATATATTCCCGTTTTAACATGACACTAAGACTGTATTTGGTAGATTGGATTTGTCAAATATCTGCTATACTTGGCGATGGTGATGACGACCATTTACGATGTATGGCATACCACTTTCAGCGGTTTATTGCCATATGTGTTATCTGAATCTTATCTTGACTTCGTGTTCTCTGCAGCAGGAAACTAACAAGAAAACAGTGATTTTGGAATGGGCTTTTATTGAAATTAAAAATAAAAATCAATTTATAATGGAAGGAGCCTATCGTGTACTATATCTACATTTGAAGTTTGAACCATCCACCACCCACGAAAGAATTCGTCGACAAAAAGCCATCCAACTCAGCTTCCTAGGGCAAGCGAATGTGTGCCTCTCTCTCTCTCTCTCTCTCTCTCTCTCTCTCTCTCTCTCATATCCACAGTAATATATACTAGGAAAAAGAAAGGGAAAATCCCTACTTTGCTTTAGCTTTCGCACTACTCAAAAAGACTCACTCATCTTTGCTTTTCTTGTTTTTGGATTGTTGTTAGATCCACCCAAAGAGAGGGGAAAAAAAGATGATTCAAGAGCTGTTGGGAAGTCCTGCACTTATAGGAGAGAGGAAAATCTCCATGAACCATGGTGCGGTCATTTTAGAGGGCATGCCTTCTCCTTCGCCTTGCTTCTCTCCATCTCCCACGCCTTCGCCTTCTTCTTCTTCTTCCTCCGCCATCGCAAAGACGACAGCGCAAGCAGCGGCAACAACAACAACCACCGGTAACGGAACTTCGACGACGACGAACTCATTGAATCCAGAGAACCTGAGGTGCCCACGTTGCGATTCTTCAAATACCAAGTTTTGCTACTACAACAACTACAACCTCACGCAGCCTCGCCACTTCTGTAAGACGTGCCGCCGCTATTGGACCAAAGGAGGAGCCCTGAGAAATGTTCCTATAGGAGGAGGATGCCGAAAGAACAAGAGCTCAGCTGTGTCATCCTCTGCCTCCAAATCGAGCACTTCCAAGTTCAAGAACCTATCGTCTGAGATAGGGCGGTCGAGTTTCATCAGTGCTTTCGATCCCGAAATCCAGCAGAGCCCGGTCCTTTGGGCGTCACCCCCGAATTCCCACATCCTGGCCCTCCTGAGAGCCAATCAGAACCCTAACCCTAACCCTAGTAGCCTTGGTCACCAAGCCTCTTCCTTTGTGACTCTGAAGGAAGAGACCAATCTGATTGGAAACCACATGATGCCTGAGCCAGGATATACAGAAGGTGCAATGAATAATGCAAGAAACCTGGGCATGATTGACCCTCTCATTCATGTTCCTTCCTCTTGCACCTCTTTCTTGAGAGGCAACCATCAACAAATCTCACACCATCTCAACCATCACCAACAAAATGGTATTATCCTCAGTGGCGAAGCTCAAAACTCCGGGATACAATCGCTATACCAAAGGCTCAAAGCTTCCACAGGTAATAATTATGGTTACAGTGAGCACCCACCAGCAATACTAAGCAGCGTGGCGAGTACCCCACCGCTGTCGTCTTCCCTGTCCTCGTCCATTCTAGAGTCAGTCCCAGCCACGGCGACAAGCGAACTTGGGTACTGGAACCCGGCTTTCTGTGTGTCGGATCTTCCCACCACAAATGGTTCATATCCTTAGAGACAAATCACACTCTTTCTAATGAATTTTATGCATGCCTCTTCATTTTCTGTCTTCACAAAATTAGCTTAGGACATGGTTGTGATAGTTTCTTCTCTGCTTTTTCTTTGGGATTGTGTGCTTTAATGAGCTAGACTTTAGCGTCAGCTCTATAAAGCTATATATGCAAATTTGATTAGTTTTGTTACTTTTCTCTTTTAGTGTGGTGTGTGCTTAATGCTCTTTTGTTGTGTGTCCAACTTCTGGGGTTGTACCAAGGAACCAAGAAATCTAGAAATGAAAAATTCAAGTGTTTCTTTGAGGTTGGATGCAGAGGAATATATTTATGCTCTTTTTCTTCATTAGTCTTTTGCTAAACATTAAAATAAAAAACAGATAAAATTGCAAGATCTTACTTGGGAAGCTTAAAAGCTTATCGTCTTGGTCGACTCAAAAACATTTTAGGGTTTGTAACTTTCGTAGAAATAGCAAATGAACGTGAGATATACGACGGTAGTTTCCA